>CM048744.1:97061460-97661460 GCA_026315105.1 Locusta migratoria | reverse complement strand
GTCGTTGGTTCGCTTTCCCTACAATATTTTCTGTATGTTCTTTCTAATTTAAGTTGTTTGTAACTGTTACTCCTACGTACTCAGTTGAATTTAAAGCTTGTAGATTTGACTGATTTATCGTGTAAATGAAGTTTAACGGATTTCTTTTACTGGCCATATGGATCACTTCACACTATTAAGCGCTAATTGTCATTCTTTGCACCATGCAGATATATTATCTAAATGATTTTTCAGTTGCTTTCGATCTTCTGGTGATTTTACTAACCTACAAGTGACAGCATCATCCGCGAACAGTCTAAGGGAGCTACTCAGATTGTCTCCTAAACCGTTTATAAAAATAAGGAACGTCCTGTAACACTTCCCTGGAGAACGCCGGATATCACTTCTGATCTACTAGATGACTTTCCGTCAATTACAGCATACTGTGTTCTTTCAAACAAGAAATCTCGAATCCAATCGCACAACTTTGGCGATATTTCATTAGCACGCAATTAAAATAGAAGGCGGTTTGAAGTAGAGTGTGAAAGGCCTTCCGGAAATCTGTTTCACATTCCTTGTCGATAGCACTCATCATATCATGTGAGTAAAGAGCTAGCTGCACTTCACAAGAACGATACCTCTTAAATCCATGTTGACTATGAGTCAATTGTTCGTTCTCTTCTATGTAGTTCATAATATTTGAGAGCCGCGGCGGATTAGCCGTGCATACTGGAGCGCCGTGTTGAGGTGCGCTGCCTCTCACCGTCGGGGGTTCGAATCCCACCTCGGGCATGGATATTTGTGTTGGCCTTAGGTTAGTTTACCTTAGTTTAAGTAGTTTGTAAGCTACGGCCTACTAATCACGCAGTTGAGTTCGATATATTTACAAACATTTGAATATTTTGAATATTTGAGGGAAGTATATGTTCTAAAACCCTGCTGCAAAGCGAAGTCACTGATATAGGCCAGGAGTTTTGCGGACCGCTACTATTGTCTTTCTTGAATATTAGAATGATCTATGCACCTGCCAGTCTTTGAATGCGAAACGTTCGCTAAGCGAGTGGTTGTATTTAATAAGTAGGTATGGGGCTATTGCATAACCGTACTCCGAAAGGAACCTAATTGGTATACAATCGGTGCCGGGAGACTTACTTTTGATAAGAGACTAATGTTGCTTTAATACTCCAGCAGAGATAGCTACTTCTAAATTACGCTTGCTGGCAGCTGTTGTTCATACAATTCTGGGGTATTTGCTTCGTCTTCTTTCGTGAAGTAACTTCGGAAATCTGTGATTGAATGGATGACAGAATCAGCATCTGCACTGCCACCATAGCAGGCTACATCCCCCACTATTAACGGTGTTTCAGCATAGAGCGACACCTAGTAGCTCAGTACGGCTTGAACTACTCATCAGTGAATCTAATGATTTCATGTATTTCATACGCACTTTTTCCAACAATAAATCTTGAGTGAACTAGAAAACTCTAAGAGCGTGTATTAATTTCTTTTTTCCGGCAGTATAGGTAAATCCGACCACCCTCCATTGTCCCGTAATCAGCTGTGAAGGAATGGGAAAGTAAATGGAAAAATTCTGGCATACGATATTTGATTTTTGGAAGTTGTCTTAAACAGTTAATTATGTCCTTTTATGGGCAAGAAAGTGAAATGAAATTCAAATATTTTGAAGCCCTTTAAAACGCTTCATGTTAGTCATGTGATTCCTGTGCTGGCGCAAGATTCTTGATCTTTGATATACATTTTGAACACTCACATTTCTGAAAATGGTCTACAAGTATTGAGTAGTACTACACGTTTCATATACGTAGGTTGGAACTTAAATATTGGCAACTATTTATTCACGACCGATAGAAAAACGTTACCTGTTTGCAATTGTTGCTGTCCCTCGAAGTAGTCACCAGCGTTGTGTAGAACCCGTTGCCAGCGATGTGGAAGGCGAAGAATACCGTTAGTACAGCCTGTTCTGTTGTGGTGCGAATGGAGAGGCGCTACTGCCTGTCGAATCTCTGGAACATTTTTGAAATCAATGTTACCAAGTGGTTCCTTCATCTTTGGAATCAAATCGATTTTACAAGGACTTACGTCCGGGGAGTATGGTGGATGGTACATTACTTCCCAGTCCCATCGACCGAACAGAGCAGCCACAGCTTGCGCTGTGGTTGCGTAGACTTTCCCGGCGTAATAACTGATAATATTGATCTCGGGTATGCAGCCGGATACCGTCGTCAACCAGTCCCATCGACCGAACAGAGCAGCCACAGCTTGCGCTGTGGTTGCGTAGACTTTCCCGGCGTAATAACTGATAATATTGATAATGTTTCCGGCGAGTTAGTGTTCTGCGCTCTCACCTGAAGGTGGCAGCCAGTTGGTCTGTTGAAATATCGTGTCTGGTTGACGACGGTATCCGGCTGCATACCCGAGATCAATATTACACCGCTTGCGCTGTATGCGCCCGCGCATTGCCATGCACAATGATGGGTGGGTTCAGCAGAAAATGTTGCCGCTTCTTTCGCAAAGCTGGTCTCAAGTGATGTTTCAAAAAAGAACAGTAATACTGCGCATTCGCCGTCTGCCGTGGAGGAACGTAATGCGTTAGGATAACACCATCACAGTCGCACGATAATCATCATAACTTTCACCATACTGTGTCTCTGACGCACTTTAGAGTTCCACGAGGACCCATAATGACGCCATTCTTTGAACTAGCGTTTCAGTTTTGGCTGGTACTATGTGGCCCATGTTTCACCCAGTAACGATATGGCGCAAGACAGCCTCTCATACGCGCTCATAACGCTCCAAGTGTGTCTCAACATATCCATATCTGAATTTCCGTCAGTTCATGCGGAACCAATCGTGATGCAATTTTCCGCATATTTAGGCGTTCCTTCAGGGTGCGGAGCACAGCCATATGCGCTAATTCGGTTTAGTGGACAAGCTTCCGAATCGTCTGGCGTCGATCACGGTCCACTAACGCAACATCCGTGTTGACTTCTTCTTTAGGGTCGCTAGGACGACCTGCCCGATTCATGTCTGCCACAGTTTGCCGATCTTCGTTGAAGGCTTTTACCCAACGTGCCACTTTCAGTACGGCAATGCCGATTCCTCGCATACCTCTTGAAGTCTTGATGATACTTTCGTACGACCTCTGACACATTCAATCTTGATTCAACTACGTTGTTTCTGTTTAGAAACAAAGTGACACCGTTACATTAGACCGCTCGCTCACAAGTGACTGTGTTTCCCTCGATTGTGTGCACGCCAGGTGACGTCAGACGGGCGAGTCCATTTGCTCGGAGGTAAGGTAGGTATGTCAGCTATCAGCGATAATAGTAGATTTCATTGCATAGCGGCTCAACAGCAGTATTGCCACTACGTTCCAACCTTCGTAGATCTATAAAAAAAAAACGCCACATAATCTGTTTTTGTATATTCAAAGCAACGATAAATTCATAAAATTTGATTGAAACTCGCTTTAGGAGATAAAAGTTAGTTAGCGGTTTGCCTTTATTTTTGCGGGAATCCTTTTGATTTGAAATCTCCCTACTGGAACGATGGGTACTACTCTACTAGTTCACTATTAAATATCGTGGTCTCCAGCTGCAACAGCGTATACAATTAAAAAGAGCAGGCATTGCATGTAGGGAAAGAGAATGTTGAAAAAAAATTGATTTTCTAAGCAGCCATAAGTCGTTATAATTATTTATTCAATTGACCTGTTTTACTCTGTACACAAGGGCACCGTCAGAATACTGTGAAAAATAGATATCGATTTAACAGAATTTTCTTACATTAAGATTATATCCATTACGAATTATATTTCTAATTGGAGACTTACGTTTCATAATAATTGAAAGCTGACGATTTATATAATCATATTTACATTCATTTAAAATATTTATATTCTGACAGCTGAATAATTGGATGTTTTCCGCGGCTGATAGTGACAGCGGCAAATATATAATAAGTCATCAACGGGTAAAGCGACATTAAATCTGTTCCTCTTTTTTTCTCCCGTTTCTGTTTCCTATCTTTCTAACAAGAGATAAAGCATGGGATAAAGTTGTGGCTTGTCATATGCTGTTCAGACTATTAGGAATGTGGAGGACCGCTGGACTGAACATAAAGTTTACAACCTAGCAAATCTACTATTGCAGAACACTGCCAACACACAGGTCACCTATGTAATGTAATAACACGGAGATTCTGGCATGCACTTCCAAATTTTGGGATTGTGTTATTAAGGAAACGCTTGAAATTTAACTAGCAAATTATCTCAGAAATAAAGACGGAGGTTTCGCTTAATCTTTTTGTGTCGCAGCCTCGTCGCCGCTTTTGTGTCTCGTTTCCGTCGTAGGTGTCGGTGGCCGAGTGGAATGAGACCGACACAGGAATAAAGATAGCACGCTGGTGCAGGTACGGTGGGGAGCAGCCAGAAACTAGAAACACTAGAGTAAATTGGAACGAGATATATATTGAACAGAATTTATACAATACTTAACTTTTACAGAGATCAGAACTGCAGAATGCTGATACATAGTTGTTAGAGGCCTGCCTAGTGCCTGTACGATAGCAAAGTCTTCAATGGTGCCTATCAGATTCCGAAGGTCTTAACTGGTTCCTATCTCAGTCCCAAGTGAACGATGTCGTTCAGCGGTGGCCACGAGCGGAGTTGTAGCAGAGGGCGCTCGTGGCTGTCGTCGAAAGAACGCCGCGCCGTGCGTGCATGCCGGCGCGCGGCGAAAGTAGGTGGCGCGCACTTTGGACTTGTGCGACACCACAAATTTCAGCTAAATAAGCTGCTCTCTATGTCTTGTCAAAGAAAAGTGAAAGACAGGTTTCATGGTGCCTCACCTATTGGCGATTGGCGAGTGATATTTACTATCGAAACATCGAAACGTCTTACATTTATCATCTTCAGTTATGTGATGGCGCTGTTGCGTATTTGTTCGTCGTGTGGTTTCTTCCGTACTTCGTTGAAAACGCAGGTCGTAAGTGGCCATGCTCAGCGCTCTCTCTCTCTCTCTCTCTCTCTCTCTCTCTCTCTCTCTCTCTGGAGTTACTTTGAGAATAACTGGGTAGGGAATATTTTAGCGGTCAATCATCCCAGCTGGCTGCATACCCGTGACTGTTTTGAACGCTCTATATGCCGGGAGTAGCTCAATTTTGACAAGGAGCATACGCATAATAGTCCTTAAAGAAACCATGTTTTCTACACTGCGTCTACCTACTTTCCATCCCATCTCTCTGTCCACCTCATCCTATATTTATCCTCTTTCTCTCGTAGTAGCCAACGTACTTCTGTGGTAATGGTGGAAAGCGACCACAGACAGAACAACGCCAGTAAACCACCTCGTTTACAGATTACGCATCTGAAATGTTTTCATTATCACTGCTGACATCATCAACCTAGCAGTTGTGGCATAGTAGTTGCCTGATTTTTCATGGGTTACAGCACATGAAACACTTAAACATGACCGTCCCTATGATGCAAAATCACGCTTTTATTTTTTTATTTTTTTTATGTTCCTGCGTTATTTCTGTCATAGCACATGTTTACGTCACTGGTGAAAACTTGGTAGTACATTAATTTTCAAAGCTTAAGTATTATTATTGCAAATTTTAATGAATAGGTTACATCAGAGTTACAGATGTGAAAGCATCTCCTTCTTTTTATCGCTCTTAAGGGCTACGAATAAGCATAATTTTTTGGTCACATCATTGGCAAAGAACTACTCCAATTATTTAAGTTTCAGTGACCTCCTCGTACAATTTTTAATGTTAACCATTTAAGATTGAGTTGTGCCGAAGTCTACAGTAATTTGGCCTTACAGACGTTACTGTATAAATCACCTGGGAAAGTGATGTTCCCTCGGGTGAACTTGTGTAATCCACTGAAGGGAACATCTCTAACCTAGCCGATTTCCACAGCAGTCCATCATCTGCAAGGCGAGATTCGTAGAGGTTAAAAATCGCTATTTTAAGTTTCGTGTTCCTAGTGGAGATATCGAATCGGAAGAGTAATCACCATCATAACTAACAACTGTAGTAAAATTATAGTTTCCAAGAACGCTCAGAATGAATTTTCGCAAGAAATGAAATAATTGACTATCGTTAACTATAATTTCGAATATTTAATTGAAATTGGATGACATTTAATTACAGAATAATAAATTGCGGTCGCCAGCTCAAAAGTGAACAAGCGTTAATAATAGTTAAATAATGAGTTGAAATAGAAACTACGAAATAATTTCAGATGAGTAGGTAAGCAATAGCGGAAAATTGCACGCACGGGAATTCGAATGGAAAGACCTGTGTGGTAACATGAATTTAAGTTAATTACAATTTCATTGGAATTATTTGCAAATAATGAAGTTTATAGACGATTGCATATTAATAACAGGTAATGAGAGGTATCACTCACTTTATTGCGATCTGTCTCCACGTTTTGTCAAGCAAACACGAGTGGTCAGAGTTTTCTAACAGATATTACTTTAGAAAAGTTCATAATGTCTTCATTAGCTGACATTAGTAGTCATTATCACAAAATAAATTTACGAAACTCAAAACGTATAAAATATTTGCAAACATATAATAAAGTTTAATAATCACTTTTGTTAAAGTTAAATAATGTCTTACATTTAACAGAAATATGAAGCTGATTTTACTTTGCGCTGTTTTTACTTAAATACTGATAAGAAGGAAGTGAAATACTACAATGCAGAAGGAAGGACGGGATATTACAGTTTAACGTCTACAATGTAGTATGAGCATTAGTTAGATGCATTTGATTGTATAAACTGGCACTTCAAGTGCAAATATTATCTCTTTCATTATTTACTCATTCGAAAACAATAGTGGATACCAACCAATAGATGGTTTGAGACATTGGGTATTGAACGACACTCAAAACAATTATACTTCCACCTAAGAAACTATGATGCTAACAATATCGCATTACAACGCTGGCATGCCATATTCGTAAGTAGTGAACTAAATGGAACGCGACTTATGGGTACTGTGCCGTTACACTACCTGTGGCAGTAATTATTGGCTACTGACTCTTCTTCAACTATGAGCAGCTTTTATTAACTGTCACCCTTCCTCCATTTCCAGTTTTAAATTTTCTAGCGTGCTCGGTATTGTGACCAGATAGTAAGGTCAGTAAACCAAAAGCCAAACACTCGCCATAACAGCACCATGGAAGGTTTCCATTCCAAAGTAATGACCACAAACATTGAGATATTTGCCCCACTGGGATTTGAGACGCAAAACGTGGCATGCCACCGACGTCTCTCGAAGCTCAGCCATTATTGCACTTTCTTGACTGACAAAGGGCCAGATTGTCAATGTCTCGTTAACTTGCAGTTAAGATTTTAACTAGTCGGTAAAGGAGAATTCTGTTTGTTAATGTTTCACTATGAGTTAACCTGGCGTTAAAATATCTCAATCTGGTCGTTAAGTTAACGAGTAGAATTCTTCTCGTTACCCTGCTAACGACCAATTAAGTGAGAATCTGTATGGAAATGGCAGCATTCCAAAGCGGTAAAATACCGCAATATATTCACGTGATAAAGACCGATTTATCGAACAAAATAACAGAAGCACTACATATATGAAACAGTAGTTTTTCTTAGACTGCACTCAATTACCCTAGTTTTGCTCTTGTTAATGTTCATGATGAACATTAACAAGAGCAAAACTAGGGTAATTGAGTGCAGTCTAAGAAAATCAGGTGATGCTGAAGGAATTAGATTAGGTAACGAAGCAATAAAGGAGGTAGATGAGTTTTGTTACTTGGGCAGTAAAATAACAAACGATGGTCGCAGTACAGAGGATATAAAATACAGAATGGCAATGGGTAGAAAAGCGTTCTTGAAAAAGAGAAATTTGTTAACATCGAATATTGATTTAAGCCTAAGGAAGTCTTTTCTGAAGACATTTGTATGGAGTGTTGCCTTGTATGGGAGTGAAACATGGACGATAAACAGCGCTGACAGGAAGATGATTGAGACTTTTGAAATGTGGTACTACAGAAGAATGCTGAAGATTAGGTGGGTGGATCGCGTAATTTATGAGGAGGTACTGAACAGAATTGGAGAGGAAAGAAATTTCTGCCATATCTTGACTGAAAGAAGGGATAGATTGGTGCGGCACATTCGTAGACATCAAGGAATTGTGAATTTAGCGTTGGAGGGAAGTGTGTGGGGTAAAAACCGCAGAGGAAGACCAAGAGATGGATACAGTAAGCAGATTCAGACAGATGAAGGTTGCCGTCTTATGTGGAGATGAAGAGGCTTGCTCAGGATAGGATATTGTGGAGAGCTGCATCAAACCAGTCTCCGGACTGAAGACCACAACAACAACAAAGTGTCGAAAGCACCTTTATTGAAAAATTTTATCGTCATATTTCTCGCCCCATACATGTAAGTAGCGATTAGATGAGTTTGATATATTGCATATACGTAGGCTTAACCTTAAAATTATTATTGCAATATCAAAATTCAAAATTATCTGTAACGGCTATACTCCGTTCACCGAAACAAGAGACAGACTGTAAACAGACTGGAGCACGTGACCAGGGGTTGGTCAAAAACGGGTCGCTCGCTTAATGTAACTACCTGTGTATCAATCTATATGGTTCCACGGTGTAATGGAATAGGGACTGCAGCTGTTGATCGAGTTTTAATTCCAATTTCGCTCCTTGGTCCATCTCTCGCCTACAACTTCACCTGCAGTTGTCCTGCGATCCCAAGACGACGGTTTCGCCACACACACTTCATCAACAGTTTCTGGAGATCCTTGGTACGTTCCGTGATGCAGAAGTCATATACACTGATGGCTCCCAGGTCGAAGGCAGAGTGGGTTACGCCTATGTTCATGGCGACCACATTGAACTACGCTCCCTTCTTCCTGGCTGTACCGTCTTTACTGCTGAAGTGATCGCTGTACTTCGTGCTCTCGACCACCTTCGCACATGCCCCAGGAAGTCATATGTCATTTGCAGTGACTCCCTGAGTGGCTTACAACCTCTCGACCAATGTTTCCCCAAACATCATCTGGTGCAATATATCCAAGAGTCCGTGTTCAGTCTGTCTGGCCATTCAGTGGCTTTCGTCTGGACCCCGGGCCACATAGGCATTCCAGGGAATGAACGAGCTGATCGGCTGGCCAAGCAGGCCATCGCCTCGCAGCGTCTGGATATTGGTACCCCAGAAAGAGACATCCGTTTGGGTCTGCGCCACAAGATATCTATGGCTTGGAACTCAGAATGGTTTACATTAAGCACGCCCAACAAGCTCCGTGCGATCACGTCTTCGACAGCAGCTTGGAAAACGTCTCTTAGGCCATCTCGAAGGGACTCAGTCATCCTCTGTCGCCTGCGTATAGGCCATACGTCGAGAGGACCCGCCAAACCGCCATTGTGGCGCTCTGCTGACTGTGGTCCACATCTTGGTGGACTGTCTACTTTTAGCTGCATTGCGGCAATCTTTTAACCTTCCTACTGCGCTTTTTTCGATTTTAGCTGACGACGCCTCTATGGCTGACTGTGTTTTAGGTTTTATTCGCGCAGCTGGATTTTATCATAAGGTTTAATGGTGGATTCATATGCCTGATCTTCAGGCATACACCGCTTATAGTTTTAATCTGTTGCAAATTTTATCTTGTCAGTCCTATTTCCGACTGGCAGTTGTAGTATGTGCAGAGTGGCTGGCTCATCCATCATTATCCTAGTGATCAGCCAGCCAACAACATCTACTGTGGTTTTAAGTACACTTGATTATTTGTTCCACCTCTATTGTGGTTCCTTTTTCTTTTATGTTGTGATTCTGACCAACACTGTCTTCCGTATGTCTTGTGTACTGGTTGCAGGGTGCTTACTTTTAAAGATCCACGAAACCCTGTGATATCTTAGCTGGGAACAGGGGACTGATGACCCGGTAGTTTAGTCCCCTTTAAACACCCAACCAACCAACCAACCAATTCCAATTTATTAATTTACCTACCAATAGCCGTAAAGTTTATGTTCTTTCGGTATTACATAAATTCTTATTCATATTTTGTATGACATACGTACAGCATGATGTTATGGATACAACACTAATTTGCAACTCAATTTGTATACGGCCTGGAGATGGTATTAATGCGATACCGAAACCGTTCGTTAAATAAAAGAACATAAACTTTACGGCTGTTGGTGGATAAGTTAATAATTTGGAATTAAAACCTCTGTATCAGGTGTAAAGCGGTTGTGTGTTTTGCTATATAGCAGTGATATTAGACGCCCCAGATAATCAAAATTCATTTCTTTCAATAATTCATAGAATCTCCGAAAATTGCCCAGATCTGCATTTTCGTGTACAACAGTAAGAACTATGTAAACAAAACTACATATCATGTACTTTCGTTTGTATCACATTTTTTGTGAAAATCATCAACACTTTCTGGCCTTTTAATCAGTTACCACGTGATAAACTGAGAAACGATCAAAACCCGTATACCCCTCAGGGGCTCAGCATTAATTTGCTGAGTACGGGCTTGGCGAACCAGGGGTCCTGAGCTGTGGGCTGTGTCGCGCCAACAGTCCGCTACACCGTAAGCTCTGTGCGTGCTTCAACGACCATCGTTCGGCGCGACGGTGGAACGTTGTACGTTTCAGAGCCCGGGGATCTTGGCTTAATCGCCCGGGTCGCGAAGACGGTACAAACCTCTTTAAAAAAAACCTCAATCTCAAGGTGTGCTACGTGCCGAGGAGATGCATGGCTGTTGAGGTTGAACAGCCGTTAGCGAGCAACCTCTGAGGAACCTGCCGCACCTCAGTTGTACAAGGCTTACCCAGGCAAGCGGGGCTCTGCCTGGGTGGACCTCTTTTCCCTAGCTGCTCGTGGGACGACAATGAAACGAGCAAATAAAAGCGTGGCCGGTCGCGAAAACGGCGTCTCTAAGTGTGGCAAGACAGAATTCAATGCGTCTACATATGACCCTAAAGCGTTTCCTTCCCTCGCCACCCCGTGGGAGGAACGACAGGCCCGGAATCGATCAGAACCATATTCGCCACAGTACCTTGTTTGTGCGCGTGTAGACGGAGAATCATTCATGACCACTAAGCCGCAGTTTTTCGTGGAACAGCTTGAAGATAAATTCGGTGAAATAGAATCATTTTCGAAAATGCGCAGTGGGGCAGTGCTGATACAGACGGCGTCCCCAGCACAGTCGAGGGCATTACTTGCCTGCGACAAGCTGGGTGATGTTCCAGCCAGTATCACGCCTCATAAATCACTCAACATGGTCCAGGGTTTAATCTACCATAGAGACCTCCTCTCTCAGACCGACTAGGAGTTGAGAGCATACTTGGAACATCGGGGGGTTCACTTCGTTCGGCGAGTGCACAGGGGACCTAAAGACCAGAGGGTTGCCACCGGTGCTTTTATCTTGGCCTTCGAAGGCGATACACTGCCTGAGAAGGTCAAGGTGATGGTATACCGGTGCGACGTAAAGCCCTACGTCCCTCGCCCTATGCGGTGTTTCAGGTGCTGGAAGTTCGGGCACATGTCCTCCCGTTGTATTTCCAGCCCTAACTGCAGGGAATGTGGGCGACCATCGCACCCAGACGCCCCATGTACTCCACCTCCAGTATGTGTGAATTGTGGGCAACACCATCCGCCGTGCTCGCCGACCTGTGGAGCATTACATCGAGAAAGAAAAATCATGGAGATAAAGACCCTGGACCGTTTGACATATTCAGATGCGCGTAAAAAATACGATCGGCTCCATCCGGTAAAGATGTCAACATCTTTTGCCGCAGTCACAGCGGCACCATCTTTACTGCGGTCAACTGAATCCGTGCTTCCTCCGTCCGTGGGCCCTATGGGCCAACAACGATCTACTGCCCCCTCGATGGGTGGGGGCACCACTTCATCAGTTGCTCCCACAACACCACCAGTGGGAGCAAATACCTCCCCTCCATCAGGGACATCAGTTCCCGCCTCCCAGCCGGAGAAGGAACAGCCTCCTCCGGCTCCTCTCGCTCGGAAGGGGTCCCTCGGGACACTCCCTTCCGAGGCTTCTTACAGTGAACGTGGGGATCCCAGCCGACGGCTGAAGGGTCCACGACCTGCTGGTAGAAGGGCTTCTCGCTCTTCGTCCAACCCAGATGCCACTAGTGAGAAGCCCTCCCAGGACTCTAGACCAAAGGGCCAGCGAGACGGACGACAGAGAAAAAGTAAGAAGAAGGCGACTTTGGTGGCTAGAAAGCCACAGGCATCCTCATCCTCTACTTCGGAGGATGAGGTTGAGATCCTCGCGTCTGCCGAGGATCTCGCAATACTGGGTTCTCCAGCATCCAGGATCGCTGACACTGGCGATTCTGAATAGTTGGCAGCAGATGTAACTATGGATGAACCCAATTCGAAAATTTAATATGGCCTTTCAGCTTGGCGACCACGTAATCCTTCAGTGGAACTGCGGTGGTTTTTTCAACCACCTAGCTGAATTGCAGCAGTTGTTGTGCCGCTTCCCTGCGCTTTGTTTGGCATTGCAGGAAACGTGGTTTCCTGCCCAGCGGACCCCGGCCCTTCGCGGTTATCGGGGATACTACAAGAACCGGGTGGCATATGACAGAGTTTCAGGAGGGGTCTGTCTCTACGTTCTCGCAACTGTCCCCAGTGCTACTGTGCCTCTCCACACGGCTCTGGAAGCAGTTGCTGTTAGAATTCGGGTGAGGCAGGAGTTCACCATCTGCTCCATCTACCTTCCTCCAGATGAAGCTGTCTCTATCGCCGATATCGCTGCTTTAATAACACAGCTACCCCCTCCGTTTCTCCTTTTGGGGGATTTTAATGCCCACCACCCATTATGGGGTGGAACACAAACGACAAGCCGCAGTAGAGATGTGGAGGCACTTTTGTCACAGCGAGATGTCTGCCTCTTTGCCTCTTAAACACGGGTGCCCCCACGCACTTCTGTGTGGCGCGAGGCACATATTCGGCGATAGATCTTTCTGTTTGTAGCCCGAGCCTGCTCCCGCATCTCCAATGGAAGGTCCATGACGACCTTTGCAGTAGCGACCACTTCCCTATCCTCGTGTCGCTGCTGCATTTCCAACCTGCCGGCCACCAGCCTCGATGGTCTCTCCGAAGAGCTGATTGGCAACGTTATACCTCAGCCGCTGTGATTCCTGTTTCACTGCCAGCTGATGTGGACATGGCAGTTCACCAGGTCACCAGCTCCATAGTCTCAGCCGCTGAGGCAACTATCCCCAATACATCTGGCTCCCCCCGGCGTAGGTCCGTGCCCTGGTGGACAACAGAAATCGCCGAAGCCATCCGGGATCGTCGACGGGCGCTCCAGCACCACCGCCGTCATCCCACCATGGACAACCTGATCGCCTTTAAACGGCTCCGGGCCCAAGCTCGACAGCTCATCCGACAGAGTAAGCAGGACTGTTGGGAGCAGTATGTCGCCAACATTGGCTCTCGCACATCCTCGTCTCTGGTGTGGTCTCAGGTTCGGCGCCTCTTTGGGCACCGACCACCAGCAGCAATTCCCAGCATAAACATTCGGGGCACCGTCTGCACAGATGCCACTGCCATCGCTGAACACCTGGCGGACCACTACGCTTGCATCTCCGCAACTGCGGCTTACAGTGCAGCCTTCCGTGCACTGAAAGCGCGGGTCGAAAGACGGCATCTGTCATTCTGTACCCGCCGTGAAAAAACGTACAATGCCCCTTTCAGTCAATGGGAATTCGAAACTGCTCTTGCTGCATGTCCCGATACCTCCCCGGAACCGGATCGTATCCATAGCCAGTTCCTTCGCCACCTTTCAGCAGAGTCCCAATACCACCTTCTCGCCCTGTCCAACCATCTATGGGCAGAGGGGCTTTCCCATCACAATGGTGGGAAAGCATCGTTATCCCCGTGATGAAACCTGGTGCTGACCCACAGGTGGCTGATAGCTATCGTCCAATCTGCCTCACCAACGTCCTGTGCAAGCTCTTAGAACGTATGGTGAGTCGGCGGCTCATGTGGATACTAGAACGTCGGGGTCTGTTGTTCCCACGACAGGGGGCCTTCCGCCAAGGCCGCTCCACTGTAGATAACCTGGTAACTCTGGAGTCGGCCATCCGTACAGCTTTCAGCAGACGTGAACACCTTGTTGCCGTCTTTTTTGACCTCAGGAAGGCCTATGACACCACCTGGCGCCACCACATTCTGGCCACACTGCACAGTTGGGGCTTGTGGGGCTCACTCCCGCTTTTTATACAGAACTTTCTTTCGCTTCGCTCTTTCAGAGTTCGTGTCGGTACCTCTCTTAGCTCACCCCGTATACAGGAGAATGGAGTCCCACAGGGCTCGGTCCTTAGTGTTCCTCTCTTTCTGATCGCTATCGACGGACTTGCTGCGGCAGTGGGATCAACCGTATCCTCCTCACTCTATGCCGATGACTTCTGCCTATATTTCAGTTCTCACGGCATGGGTGTCGCTGAAAGGCGTTTGCAGGGGGCCATCACGAAAGCTCCGTCCTGGGCCACGACCCATGGATTCCAGTTCTCTGCCGCCAAAACCGGGGTCATGCACTTCTGTCGCCGTCGGGCAGTGCACCCAGACCCTGAGTTGTATTTGGGTCAGGATTTGCTTTGTGTTGTTCAGACGCACCGTTTTTTAGGTATGCTGTTTGATTCCCGGCTCACGTGGGTGCCACACCTGCAACAGCTGCGAGAGAAGTGTTGGCGCCACCTGAATGTCCTTCGTTGCCTAAGCCATACCACTTGGGGAGCAGCTCGTACATCTCTCCTGCAATTGTATAGGGCTCTTATCCAATCCCGTCTAGATTATGGCAGCCTGGTATACGATTCTGCAGCCTCTTCTGCACTGCGTGTCTTGGACCCAATACACCATAGTGGCGTACGTTTAGCGACAGGTGCCTTCCGCACAAGTCCCGTGACAAGTCTCCTTGCTGAGGCTGGGGTTCCCCCCCTCCGAATCCGCCGGCAGCAGCTACTGGCTTCGTATGTCGCCCGTATTCATGCCTCACCCGACCACCCGAATCACAGGCTTCTGTTCCCAGCTGCCGTTCTCCCTTCCCCACGACGACGTCCACGGTCGGGTTTCCCGATTGCGGTTCGTGTTCGTTCCCTTCTTTCTTCAATCGCATCCCTTCCTATCCCTACCACATTCCGATACCTTTCTCATACACCTCCATGGTGTGTACCTCGCCTACAGCTTAGGTTAGACTTGTCCGGTGACTCAAAAGCCTCCGTTTCGCCAATGGTCCTGTGTCGTCAGTTCCAGGCACTCATTGATTCTTTCCGTGGTGCAGAAGTAGTATACACCGATGGCTCCCTTGTGGACGGTCGTGTTGGGTACGCCTATGTTCACCGTGAACATGTTGAGCAGCGTTCCTTACCCTGTGGGACTAGTGTTTTCACAGCTGAGCTGGTGGCCATCTCTCGCGCTCTTAAACATTTCCGTGCCTGCCCCGGGGAGTCTATAGTTATCTGTAGTGACTCCCTGAGTGCCTTGATCGCCCTAGACCAGTTTATGCCAAAGCACCATTTGGTTCAGTCCATTCAGGACGACGTTTTCACTCTGGGCGAGTCAGGCCGTTCGGTAGTGTTCATTTGGACCCCGGGCCACGTAGGCATTCCGGGTAACGAACGGGTTGATCGCCTGGCCAAGCAGGCCACCACATCCCGGCCCTTAAAGATAGGTCTCCAAGACCAGGACTTCAGGCAGCAACTGACCCGTAAGGTTCTAGGGATTTGGACCTCAGAATGGGCTGCCTTGACTGAACCAAATAAGCTGCGCATAGTCAAGCCCACCACAGCTGTGTGGCGATCTTCCCTGCGAGCCTCTCGTAGGGAGTCAGTAGTCATCTGCAGACTGCGTATTAGACATACGTGGTTGACGCACGGCCACCTTCTACGACGAGAGGACCCACCAACTTGCCGTTGTGGCGCCCTATTGACTGTGGTCCACGTTCTGGTGGACTGCTTACTTTTAGCCGACTTGCGGCAATCTTTTACTCTGCCTTCAGAGCTTCCATTAATTTTATCAGACAATGCCTCTATGGTCGATCGTGTTTTAGGTTTTATTCGCGCAACTGGCTTTTATTGGTCTATTTAGTGGTGGGGCCTATAAGCCCGCCCTGTCGGGCTTCCACCCCTCCAGAACAATAGGCCACTGTCATTTTACAGCCTAAGACTTGTTTTTCAATTAAGGATTTTAATGTGTGCAGAGTGGCTGGCTCATCCTGTATTATTTTGTGATCAGCCAGCCACACATTTCTGCTGCCTTGTTTTAGTTTACCGTCTATTTTTTCAACTTGTTCTTTGTTATATGTCATCATTTTACCATTGACTGTCTCTCTGTACCCGGAGCACGCTGGACTTCGAATACTAGGCGACGAAAAGGAAACTTTTAGAAGTTAACTCTTAACAGGGAACAGGGGACTGATAACCCAGCAGTTGAGTCCCCTTTAAACACCCGACAACAACAAACCCGTATATGTAGCTGTTTTTATAACAATATCTGTCATTTACTGTTCTGGACACAGCAGCTCCATTTTATACACATTAAGAACTTAATTATTTCTTCTTTCATCGCTTCTTGCATGGATTCAAAATGTAGGATGATATAATGAATTTACACAGGCGATACAGACGAGAAAGAGAGAAAGAGCTGGAATATGAAAGCTTAATACATAAGCTGCTATTTAGCAGCTGGTCCTTTAAGGTGAAATTTCAAGCCAGTCTCTAATATCACGCCTCAAAACATACACATACGCTTTGCCCCTGAAACGGATGCGGCGACATTGAGCAAGCGACAATTCCGTCCACCCCTGGTCACGCGCCTCGCTGTGTTTACAGTCCATCTCTCGTTTCTGTGAACGGAGTATAGTAAAGTGAGACTCGATGTGATGAAAGTGGCTCGAATAAGTGATTTTGATGACAATCAATAGGATATCAATATTTTGGACGATCTAGAGGTCATTGGCCAATAAGGCGTCGTATACGTATTTATGTTCATCCATATCATTTTGAATGCCCGGATGATGCAGAATTTATTACGCGATTTCGCCTACGAAAGGCCACTGTAGAAACACCGCATGAAAAACTTCACGACCAGTTGAAGAGTCCAACAAATAGGTATGTATTTTGTAAGTTATCTGTCAAAACAGAAAACAGAATACATTACTTATGACTGCAAGTTTATTAATTCAGTATTATGCTTGTTGCGCCTCGTGTAAGGCCTAAAATGTGATTTCTTCCTTGATCTATTGGAACAGTGCACTTTCGCCTACATGCAAGTTATTGCTTGCACTACGGTACTACCCCTCAGGGGCTAAGCATTCATTTTCTAAGTACGGGCTTGGCGAACTCAGGATCCTTAGCTGTGGACTGTGTCGCGTCAACAGTCCGCCACACCGTAAGCTCTGTGCATACTTCAAAGACCATCATTTGGCGCGACGGTGGAACGTTGTACGTTTCACAGGCCAGTGATATTGTCTTATCGCCCAGGTGGTGAGGACGGTACAAACCTCTATAAAAAAAACTCAATCTCAAGGTGTGCTACGTGCCGAGGAGATGCATGGCTGTTGAGGTTGAACAGTCGTTAGCGAGCAACCTCTGAGGAACCTGCCTCACCTCAGTTGTATAAGGCTTACCCAGGTAAGCGGGGCTCTGCCTGGGCAGACGTATAGTTCCCTAGCTCCTCGTGGGACCAGAACGAAACGGGCAAATAATAGCGTCGCCACACAAACCTGGCGTCTCTAAGAGAGAGAGGAACGAGTACAATGCTGTAGGGTATGACTCCCAAACGTTCCCTTCCCTAGCTATACCATGGGAGGAACATCGGGCAAGACATCAGGGTGAGGCTGATGCCCCTAAATATCTTGTCTGTAGCCGTACTGATGGAGAAACATTTAAAACAACGAAGCCGTTATTCTTTGTAGAGAACTTGGAGGATAAGTTTGGAGATGTGGAAGGGATGTCCAAGATGCGGTCAGGGTCTGTCTTAATAACGACGTCATCCCCTGCCCAGTTATGGGCACTGCTTGCCTGTGACAAGCTGTGTGATGTTTCCGTTACCAGCACGCCGCACAAGACCTTAAACATGGTGCAGGGAATAATTTTCCACATGGACGTTTTGTTGCAGTCGGACGACGAACTGCATGCGAATCTAGAACGGCGGGGAGTTTATTTTAATCGACGAGTCCATAGGGGTCCAAAGGACAACAGGGTTGCCACCGGTGCCTTCATCTTGGCTTTCGAGGGCGATTCATTGCCCGAGAAGGTCAAGGTGATGATCTACCGGTGTGACATTAAGCCCTACGTTCCTCCCCCTATGCGTTATTTTAAGTGCTGGAGGTTTGCGCATATGTCCTCCCGATGTGATGCCAATCCTACATTTCGGGAGTGTGGACGTGCTGTCCATCCAAACGTCCCCTGCACCACTCCTCCAGTATGTGTTAATTGTGGTCAGAATCACTCCCCTTGTTCGCCTGTCTGCACGGTTCTGCACCAAGAAAGAAAGACCAGAGACCGACTGACATACTCAGAGGCAAAGAGGAAGTATCAGAAGATCCACCCTGTGCGCCAGGTCAACACCTATGCTACGGCAGCCTCACTGTCGTCCTCCACTGTGCCTACGTTTCAGTCCGTGCAATCCGTACCAATGAGCTCCCAGGCCCAACCAACTGTGCCTGGCCCCTTACCAGCTGGGGGCTGAAAAGATGTCAGAGTAACGCTGGTGGGCGTTTATCCACTGTCTCAAAGCATGGAAAAGGTGCCTTTAAAGCAGCAACATACGACCCCCGAACGTTTCCCTTCCTGCCTAGACTGTGGGAGGAACGACAGGCTAAAGATAAAGATCAACCTTATGCGCCCAAAATTATCGTGTGCATCAGAACCAATGGGGAATCATTTCTCACCACTAAGCCTCTTTTCTTCGTGGAGACCTTAGGGGATAAGTATGTCGAAGTATCGGGAATGTGTAAAATGAAGAGCACCGCAGTCCTTACCCAAATACCATCCCCTGCGCTGTCAAGGGCGCTATTGACTTATCACCAGCTGGAGACGTTTCTGCAACAATCACACCTCAGAAGAGCCTAAATATGGTGCAAGGTATTATTTACTATTGCGATCACCTCCTGCAGTCCGATGACGAGCTACACGCCAACCTCCAGTGATGGGGTTACATTTCGTCAGGCGCTTGTACAGGGGGCCGAAGCCAACAAGGTAGCCACCGGTGCATTCATCTTGGCCTTTGACGGCGACACCCTGTCGGAAAAGGTCAAGGTGATGATATACAGTTGTGATGTGAAACCTTACATCCCTCCTCCGATGTGGTGCTTTAAGTGCTAGAAGTTTGGCCACATGTCTTTCTTTTGTACTTCCAGGACAACCTGCAGAGATTGCAAAAGTCCATCTCATCCAGACGCTCCTTGAAGTCCACCTCCTGTCTGTGTCAACTTGTTCTCTGGATTGTAACCATGTTCAACAAAGAGCAAAAATAATGGAGTATAAGACGATGGAGCAACTTTCATATTCAGAGGCTACAAAAAAATATGAGCGGCTATTCCCTGTGAAACTGAACACCCCTTTTACAGCAATCACGTCGTCGCCGCCCTCTTTGGCGACATCAGAACTTCCCACTACATCTCTTTCTGTGGGGCCCCAGGCCGCCAACTTACGCCAGCCCCCACGGAGATTCGGAGATCCCTTCCTTCTACTGCTCCCAAGGCAATTTCTCTGAGAGCAGTCCCTAACCCTCTGTCAGAGAAGCGTCAACTTTCTCCGACTTCCCTCATTCGGAAATGGTCCCTTCCCAGGGCACCGCCAGTGTCTCTATCGACTTTACCTAGCGGCATGCAGAGCCGCCAGCTGCAGGTCACAGGGCTTCGCGCTCCTCCTCAGAGGCTGTGTCTCAGAAGCCCTCCCCACCGGCGAAGCCCCTGAGGGACAAGAGGGATAGGAAGAAGAAAGACAAGAACAAGAAGGCAAAGGACATCCTGATGGCCTCCAAGCCACCACTTCCCTCCTCCTCTGCCTCTGAGGTCGAGGACGAGGTGGAAATTCTTGTGTCTTCAGAGGACCTTGCATTCACAGACAACCTGGTCGCATTGGAGAGGGATACTACAGATCCTATACCGGTGGTGACAGTTTACACTGGGGCGCATCATGCCTCTTAGTCACTTTCATGCCACCCCAGTCGATACACAGCACTTTCCTCCAGTGGAGTTGCGGCAGCTATTTTCACAACATTGCAGAGTTTAGACAACTTTTAAGTGCTTCACTATGCATTGCCCTCCAGGAAACCTGGCTTCCGGCAATGTGAACCCCAGCCCTTCATGGCTTTCGAGGATTATATAAGTATCGTCTCGCTTGTGACAAAGCATCCAGTGACGTTTCTATTTACGTCCTTTACTCTGTCTACAGTGAAGCTGTGCCCCTTCAAACACCTTTAGAGGTCACAACTGTTCGGGACATCACTGGCTTTGACCGTCTGCAGTCTATATCTTCCTTTGGATGGTGATGTACCCCGCCATGTGGTAGCTGCACTGATTTCTCAGCTACCCCACCTTTCCTAATCATGTGTGATTTCAACGCCCATAACCCTTTGTAGGGTGGAAATGTGACTACTGGCCGAGGTAGGTAAGTTGAAAACCTTATCACCCAGCTTGACCTTTGTATCCTAAATACAGCTGCTCCCACACATTTCAGTGTGGCGCGTGGCACCTACTCGGCCATCAATCAATCTATTTGCAGCCCTTGCCTCCTATCATGACCACTTCCCGATATTTCTGTCACTGCCCCAGCGTCATCGCTCTAGCCGTTTGCCACGTTAAGCTCTTAACAAGGCTGACTGGGTTCCGTTCCAAACCGCTACCAGTGTTGGATCTCCACCAGATGGTGATATTGATGTTGTGGTCGACAATGTTACGCAAGTCACTGTCTCTGCAGCTCAGTCCGCAATCCCCTGTTCTTCACATTCTTTCTGGGAGAGGACTGTGCTCTGGTGGTCACCAGAAACCGCCGAGGCAATCAGAGAAGGAAAGTGGGCTTGTCAGTGCAATAAACGGCATATGTGGCTAACCTCATCGCCTTCAAGCGACTCCATGCCAAGGCTCAACACTTAATAAAAAGGCGGAAACAGGAATGCTGGTAGAGATACATTTCTACCTTAGGTTCTTGTGTCTCTCCATCTCAACTGTGGACCAAAACCAGGCGCCTTTGTGGCCACCAGCCTCCTGTTGGAGTCCCTGGTCTCCTTAAATGTCTGAACTGACCCGAGTGTGATCATTGAATATCTTACTGACCACTTTGCTCGGTGCTGTGCATCCGCGAACTACTGCACAGCATTTCGCCCACACAAGGAGCGCATGCAGCAATGGCGCCACTCCTTTGCAACGCGCCATCAGGAGTCTTACAACGTCCCATTCACTGAAAGGGACCTTCTTAGTGCCTTACCCATTGTCCTGATACAGCTCTAGCACCTGACCGTCTCCAAATGCAGATACTGAAACATCTCTCGATGGATTCTCAGCACCATGTTCTCGCCATCTTTAACCGCATTTGGGGTGGTGGCGAGTTTCCGTCCCAGCAGCGGGAAGGCGACCACTGGAGGTCGACAGTTACTGTCCCATCTGCCTGGCCAACGTTCTATGCAAGTTGCTCGAACATATGGTCGCGCATTGCCTGAATTGGGTGCTGAGTCATGGGCCTTTCTGGCAATGTCACAGGGTGGATTTCGTCAGGGCCGTTCTACCACTGATAATCTGGTGTGCCTGGAGACTGCAGTCTGCACAGCCTTTTCTCGTCGACAGCACGTTATTGTGGTCTTCTTTGACCTGCAGAAGGCCTATGATAACATGTGGTGGTACCACATCCTAGCCACACTGCATGGGTGACGCGTTAAGAGTCACTCCACATTTTTATTCAAAACTTTCTCCAACTCCGCTTCCTTTCAGGTCCAGGAAAATGGGGACCCACAAGGCCCTGTCCTGTTTGCTGTTTTCAGTGGCCATTAATGGCCTGACTGCAGCTGTGGGGTTGTCGGTATTTGCCTCCCTGTATGCCGATGATTTCTGTATTTTTTCCTTTTCGACTACAACCAGTATTGCTGCACCATAGTTTCTGGTTTTCTGCCGCCAAAACCTATATGATGCATTTCTGCTGGAGTCGAAAAGTCCACCCTCACCCAGAACTATATCTTAACGGACTACTACTTCCTGTAGTGGAAACTCACCGGTTCCTAGGATTGCTCTTTGATGCTGAGATGACTTGGCTCCTTCATATTCATCATCAGAAATGGGAATGCTGGCGTCATCTCAACGCCCTTCGCTGTCTGGGTCATACTATCTGGGATGCTGACCACTCCACCCTGTTGCGACTGTATACAGCGTTGGTGCAATCTCGTCTAGATTTTGGGTGTCTCGCTTATGGCTCTATGTCACCTTCGACATTCCGCTTGCTGGACCTCACCCACCACTGTGGATTTCACATCATGACAGGAGCCTTTTGTTCCAGCCCCTGACCAGTTTACTTGTGGAGGCCGGGGTCCCGCCATTATGGGTCTGCCGCCAACAACTGTTAACAGCATATGCAGCCCGAGTGTATAGCTCTCACAGCCACCCAAAATACCACCTTCTTTTTTTCTGATGTGGCCGTCCATCACCAATAATGGTGACATGATAGCCATCCACGTCCAGTGCCTCGTCTGGGAACTTGAGGCCTATCCCCTTCCATCTCCATGGTGCCTGCCACAGCTATGTATTCGTCTAGACTTGGTCTGGTGTCGCACAAGTATAAAGTGCGCGCCACCTACTTTCGCCGCGCCGCCATGCACGCACGGTGCGGCGTTCTTACATCATCCCCCTCAGGGGCTCAGCATTAATTTGCTGAGTACAGGCTTGGCGAACCCGGAGTCCTGAGCTGTGGGCTGTGTCGCACCAACAGTCCGCTACACCGTAAGCTCTGTGCATGCTTCAACGACCATCGTCCGGCGCGATGGTGGAACGTTGTACGTTTCAGAGCCCGGGGATCTTGGCTTAATCGCCCGGGTTGCGAGGACGGCACAAACCTCTATAAAAAAAACCTCAATCTCAAGGTGTGCTACGTGCTGAGGAGATGCATGGCTGTTGAGGTTGAACAGCCGCTAGCGAGCAACCTCTGAGGAACCTGCCGCACCTCGGTTGCGCAAGGCTTACCGAGGCAAGCAGGGCTCTGCCTGGGTGGACCTCTTTTCCCTAGCTGCTCGTGGGACGGAAATGAAACAAGCTAATAAAAGCGTGGCCAGTCACGAAAACGGCGTCTCTAAGCGTAATAAAGGAGATTTCAATGCTGCTAGTTATAACCCCCGTTCGTTCCCTTCCTTGGCAACGACATGGGAGGAACGCAGGGCCTTAAAAGGATCAGACCCATACTCGCCGCGATATTTAGTTTGCTCCCGTACTGATAGTGAATCTTTGTCGTCGTCCACCAAACCACAGTTCATCGTCGACCAGCTCGAAGACAAGTATAGTGAGGTGGAGTCTTTCTCCAAAATGAGGAGTGGGGCAGTCTTGATACAGACGGCATCCCCAGCCCAGTGTAAGGCATTTTTCTGAGAACTACTTCGAACAGTTAGTTCATGAACCCACTAGAATAGTACGTGGTTGCGAAAATACTCTTGATCTCCTAGCAACAAATAATCCCGAGATAGTAAAGAGCATCAAAACAGATACAGGGATTAGCGAACATCGAGTTGTAGTAGCGAGACTGAATATCGAAATTCCCAAATGCACCAAAAATAAACGAAAAATATATCTATTCAATAAAGCAGATAAAAATTCGCTTCACGCTTGCCTGAGTGATAGTCTCCAGTCCTTCAAAACTAAAAATGCGAGTGTAGATCAGTTGTGGCTTACATTCAAAGACATAATATCAGTAGCAATCGAGAGATTTATACCAAATAAATTAATAAAAGAGGGGGCTGACCCCCCGTGGTACACAAAACAGGTCAGATCACTGTTGCAGAAATAAAGGAAAACGCATGCAAAATTTAAAAAGACACAGAATCCGCAAGACTGGCAATCTTTTACTGAAACTCGCAACCTAGCGAGGACTTCAATGCGAGAATTTTATATTTGTTTCCACAACGAAATCCTGTCTCGTAATCTTGCAGAAAATCCAAAGAAATTCGGGTCGTATGTGAAGTACACTAGCGGCAAAACACAAACAATACCTTCACTACGCGATAGCAATGGTAATACTACCGACGACAGTACTGCTAAGGCAGAATTACTAAACACAGCTTTCCGAAATTCTTTCACCAAAGAAGACGAAGTGAACACTCCAGTATTCAATCCAAGAACAGCTGCCAGCATGCGAAACTTAGAAGTAGATGTTCCTGGAGTAGTAAAACAACTTAAGTCACTAAACAAAAATAAATCTTCCGGGCCAGATTGTATACCAACTAGATTCCTCTCAGAGTATGCTGATGAAATAGCTCCGTACTTAGCTATAATTTACAACCGATCACTCAGCGAAAGATCCGTACCCAAAGACTGGAAAGATGCCCAAATTACTCCAATATTCAAGAAAGGCAATAGGAGTGATCCACAAAATTACAGGCCTATCTCATTGACGTCGATTTGCAGTAAGATTTTGGAACATATACTTTGTTCGAATATTATGTACTACCTCGAAGAGAACGACCTATTAACCAATAGTCAGCACGGATTCAGAAAGTATCGCTCTTGCGAAACACAGCTTGCCCTTTATTCACATGAAGTGTTAAGTGCCATCGACAAGGGATCTCAAATCGATTCCATATTTCTGGATTTCCGGAAGGCTTTTGATACTGTACCCCACAAGCGGCTTCTAATGAAATTGCGTGCTTATGGAATATCTCCCCAATTGTGCGATTGGATTCACGATTTCCTATCAGAAAGGACACAGTTCGTTGTAATTGACGGTAAGTCATCGAGTAAAACAGAAGTGATATCTGGCGTTCCACAGGGAAGCGTTATTGGTCCCCTACTCTTCCTCGTGTTTATAAACGATTTAAGAGATAATCTGAATAGCTCCCATAGACTGTTCGCGGATGATGCTGTCGTTTATCGGTTAGTGAAGTCAACAGAGGATCAAAAGCAACTGCAAAGCGATTTAGACAAAATTTCTACTTGGTGCGAAAATTGGCAATTGACACTAAATAAAGAAAAGTGTGAAGTAATACACATGACCACTAAAAGAAATCCGCTGAACTTCAATTACGCGATAAATCAGTCAAACCTTAAGGTCGTAAATTCTACCAAATACCTAGGAGTTACAATTACGGACAACTTTGACTGGAGAGAACACATAGAAAATATTGTGGGGAAGGCGAACCAAAGGTTACGTTTCATTGGCAGAACGCTTAGACGATGCACCAGCTCCACCAAAGAGACTGCCTACATCACACTTGTGCGTCCTCTCTTGGAGTACTGTTGCCCCTTGTGGGACCCTCACCAGGTGGGACTGACGGAAGATATTGAGAAGGTTCAGAGAAGGGCAGCTCGTTTTGTTTTGTCACGTTACGGGGGGGAAAGCGTCACGGAAATGTTGCACGAATTGGGGTGGAAATCATTAAAAGAAAGACGTTATTCATTGCGGCGTGATCTGTTTGCGAAGTTTCAATCACCGACTTTTAGTTCTGAATGTGAAAATATTTTGCTAGCACCCACCTACTTAGGGAGACATGACCATCCCAATAAAATAAGAGAAATCAGATCGAAAACGGAACGATTTAGGTGTTCTTTCTTCCCGCGCGCTATTAGAGAATGGAACGGTAGAGAAAAGTTATGAAGGTGGTTAATTAACCCTCTGCCAGGCACTTGAATGTGATTTGCAGAGTATCGATGTACATGTAGATGTAGATGTAGATTACTTGCCTGTGACAAGCTGGGTGATATTCCCGTCTCTGTCACACCCCACAAGACGCTCAACATGGTCCAGGGTCTCATTTATCACCGGGATCTCCTGTCACAGTCAGATGATGAGCTGCACACATACTTGGAACGGAGAGGTGTTCATTTTGTTAGGCGCGTTTATAGGGGACCACAAGATCGTAGGGTCGCCACCGGTGCCTTCATCCTGGCCTTCGAAGGCGATACACTGCCCGAGAAGGTCAAGGTGATGGTCTATTGGTGCGACGTCAGGCCGTAGGTCCCGCCGCCTATGAGGTGCTTCAGGTGCTCGAAGTTCGGGCATATGTCTTCCCGATGTACTTCCAGACCTACGTGCAGAGAATGTGGGCGTCCATCACATCCAGACGCTCCGTGCACCCCACCTCCTGTATGCATGAACTGTGGGCAATTACATCCGCGTTGCTCGCCTGACTGTACTCTCCTGCACAAGGAACGGAAGATCATGGAGATCAAAACTCTGGACCGTCTTCCATATTCTAAGGCGAGAAGAAAATATGAAAGACTCCATCCAGTGCGCCTAACTACATCTTTTGCTGCCGTTGTATCTTCAACACCTCCTCAGAGTATAACTCCTCAAGTACCGCCTCCCTCTATGGGCCTTAGGGGCCGCCACTCTGCTGCTGTTCCATCTTTGGATGGGGCGCTCCTCCATCCGCTCCTGTAACACCTGCTTTGGGGGCAACCCCCCACAACCATGGGGGACACCAGTCCCCACCTCCCAGTCGGAGAAGGAACAGCCTACTCTGGCACCTCTTGCTCAGGACAGCCCCTTCTGAGACTTCTCGCAGTGCTTCAGAGGATCCTGGCCGGAGGCTCAAGGATCCCCAAACTGTTGGTCGAAGGGCTTCCCGCACTTCGTCCACTCCTGACGCCACCGAGAAGCCCTCACAGCCCATCCAACCGAAAGGGCAGCGAGAGGGTAAGAAGCCAAAGACCCGTAGAAAGAAGGAATCCGTGGTGGCTGCACAGCCACAACATCCCTCATCTTCTACTTCAGAAGATGAGGTAGAGATCCTCAAATCACCTGAGGATCTCGCACTGACTGATGCACCAGATCCTATGATTCTGGTTTCAGGAGAGGCAGACCGGTTGACAGCAGATGTTCCCATGGAATAACCTGCTCTACCTTTTTATCATGGTCCATCAGCTCAACGACACTGTAATTCTCCAGTGGAACTGCAGCGGTTTTTTCTCTCACCTGGCTGAGTTGCGTCAACTTTTGAGCATAACACCTGCTCTCTGCATTGCTCTCCAGGAGACCTGGTTTCCAGCAATGCGGACCCCTGCCCTTCGTAGATACAGGGGATATTATTGCAATCGGCGTGTGTCTAACAGAATCTCAGGTGGCGTCTGTGTGTATATCCTTAACTCTGTGTATAGTGAACATGTGCCCCTTCAGACATCATTAGAAGCTGTGGCTGTCAGGGTAAGGATACCACAAGACATAACCATCTGCAGCGTGTATCTTCCGCCAGATGGCGCTGTACCACCACACACACTGGCTACGCTGATCTCGCAGCTCCAGCCGCCTTTTCTACTTCTGGGTGATTTTAATGCCCACAACACCTTGTGGGGTGATGCAGTAGTCAGTGGTCGTGGCAGACAGGTCGAGAACTTGATATCCCAGCTCGACCTCTGTCTTTTAAACACCAGAGCCCCCACGCATTTCAGTGTGGCACATGGCTCTTTCTCGGCTATTGACCTGTCAGTATGCAGCCCTAGCCTCTTGCCATCTGTCCACTGGAGGACGCATGACGATCTGTGTGGTAGTGATCACTTTCCTATCTTCCTATCACTACCCCATCGTCGTTACCTGGCCGCTTTCCTAGATGGGCTTTAAACAGAGCAAATTGGGATCTATTTGTTTCTGCTGCCACTCCTGGACCTCTCCCAGATGATTCCATTGACTTA
Source organism: Locusta migratoria (assembly GCA_026315105.1). NCBI lineage: Eukaryota > Metazoa > Arthropoda > Insecta > Orthoptera > Acrididae > Locusta > Locusta migratoria. The sequence goes on along the minus strand of CM048744.1, from coordinate 97,633,605 downwards.
GTGGTTGCGACTGTCACTCAAAATATTTTATCTGCTGCAGAGCACGCAATCCCCATTTCAACGGGATGCTCCCGGCGAAAGTCAGTGCGTTGGTGGTCGTCGGAAGTCGCATACGCCATTCGGAACCGTCGGCGTGGTCTTCAGCCCTATAAGCGACATCCGTCGCTTGAGACTTTTATCGCTTTTAAAAAACTCCGTGCTCGTGCTCGGCAGATAATACGGAGGTCAAAACAGAAATGCTGGGAACGTTATGTGTCCACCATCGGCTCAAGAACCTCTCCTTCTCAAGTCTGGACGAAGATCCGACGCCTTTTTGCCTACCAGTCCCAGGCAGCAATTCCTGGGATCTCTATCCAAGGGGCTGTATGTACGGATCCAGGCGCTGTCGCCGAGTCTTTTGCCGAGCACTATATAACGCTCCGTGGGAGCTCCTCAGTGCCCTTGCCCACTGCCCTGACACCGCCCCTGGGCCGGACAGACTGCACAATCAGATGTTAAAACAACTATCTGATGATTTCAAGCGCCAAATTCTTGCAGTATTTAACCGCATCTAGAGCGACGGTGTCTTCCCATCACAGTGACATACAAGCACCAGCATACAAGCACCAGTGCTCAAGCCAGGTAAAGACTCGCTAGATGTAGACAGTTATCGGCCCATCAGTCTTACAAACGTTCTATGCAAACTGCTAGAACGCATGGTAAGCCGGCGGTTATATTGGCTCCTTGAATCTCGGGGCCCGCTAGCTCTGTGCCAAGGGGGTTTTCGCAGGGGGCGCTCGACTTTGGACAACTTAGTCCATCTTGAGTCTGCCATCCGGACAGCGTTCTCTCGACGTCACCATCTGGTGGCCGTATTTTTTGACTTGTCGAAGGCGTATGATACGACCTGGTGACACCACATTTTAACCACATTACATGGGTGGGGTCTCCGGGGGTCACTCCCTATTTTTATCCAAAACTTTTTAGCTGTCCGTACCTTTCATGTTCAAGTTGGTGTGTCCTCTAGCAGCCTGCATGTCCAGGAGAATGGGGTGCCTCAGGGCTCTGTTTTAAGCGTTCCGTTGTTTTTAGTGGCAATCAACGGCTTAGCGGCAGCAGTTGAGTCGTCAGTATGCCCTTCATTGATTCTGACGACTTCTGCATCTACTTTAGCTCGTCTAGCATGTGTGTTGCAGAACGACAGCTGCAGGGAACCATACATAAGGCGCAGACGTGGGATCTCTCTCATGGGTTCCAATTTTCTGCTGCCAAAACGTGCGTTATGCAATTCTGTCGTCGACGGCCAGTCCACCCACATCCAGAGTTGTATCTTGATGGCCAACTACTCAATGTAGTTGCCACGCATCGATTTCTTGGAATGGTCTTCGACGACCAGCTCACATGGCAACCACATATTCGCCAGTTGAAACAGAAGTGCTGGTGGTACCTCAACGCCCTCCGGTGCCTTAGCAGTACTACTTGGGGTGCAGATCGTAGTACCCTGTTGCGCTGCTATAAAGCCCTTATTCTGTCGCGTTTGGACCACGGGAGCATAGTATATGGTTCTGCGTCGCCATCGGCGCTGCTGTTGTTGGATCCTATTCACCACTGTGGAGTTAGGCTCACGACAGGGGCCTTCCGAACCAGCCCTGTGGACAGTCTCCTTGTGGAGGCTGGGGTGCCTCCATTGCGAATCAGGCGGCAGCACCTGCTGGCGAATTACGCAGCCCATGTGTATGGTATCCCCAGTCATCCCAACTACCGCCTACTTTTCCGAACGCCGTACTTCATATCCCACAACGGCGGCCGAGGTCGGGTTTGACCGTTAGTGCCCGTGTCCAGTCTCTCATCAGTGACCTGGGGTCTCTTCCTCTGCCATCTCTGATCAAATTTCAGTCGCGTACGCCTTCATGGTGTATTCCTCGACCTGTTATTCGACTGGATTTGTCGCAGAGCTCCAAACACTCTGTACACCCTGAGATGCTTCACCGCCGATTCCTGTCGATTCTTGACGGGTACCAGGGCTCCACGATCGTCTACACGGACGGTTCGATGGCAGAAGGTCTTGTTGGCTTCGCCTATGTACATGCAGGACACAACGAACAGCGCTCCTTACCGAAAGGCTGCAGTGTGTTCACAGCAGAGCTGGTGGCCATACTTCGTGCACTCGAGCATATTTCTACCTGCCCTGTGGAGTCGTTCCTCATTTGCAGTGAATCCCTGAGTGGCCTACAGGCACTCTATCAGTGCTTCCCTCGTCATACTTTGCTTCAGGCCATCCAAGAGTCCCTGCATGCCATCGACCGACATGGGCAGTCAGTGGTCTTTATCTGGACCATGACATGTTGGGATCGAGGGGAACGAGCTAGCTGACAGGTTAGCCAAGGAGGCTCTCCATAAACCTACCTTGGCTATAGGTCTCACGGTTCATGACCTCCGTTCGCAGTTGCACAGCCGAGTTCTTGGACTGTGGAACGCAGAATGGCGCTCCCTCCAAACACCTAACAAGTTGTGGGCTATTAAGGAGAATACACATGTGTGGAGGTCCTCTCTACAGACCCCCCCGCAGGGACTCTGTTGTTCTCTGCCGGTTGCGTATCGGCCATACTTGGCTTATGCACGGCCACTTTCTCCGTCGCGAGGATCCTCCCGAGTGTCGATGTGGTGCGCGTCTGACAGTCGCCCACATCGTCTTGGAATGCCCGGACTTAGCAGCGCAAAGAAGGAATTTTAATGTCCCTGACAATTTGAAACTTGTTTTAGCTGACAATGCCTCTATGTCTGATGCAGTTTTAAATTTTATTCGTGTGAGTGGGTTGTACCGATCCATTTGATTTTTAGTACTCTTTCCACCTTTCTCTTCTTTTATCCGTTTTTACTTTCGTTCTTTTACTTCTTGACGTATTACACCCTTAGTTTGGTGAGTTTTAACACATCGTTCTCTACTACATTGTAGTGCTTTTTAATCCAATCTCTACGATTGGTACAAGGGACTGATAACCATAGCCGTTTAATCCCTTTAAAAATTAAACCAATCAACCATCTTACGTCAGCCACGAGAGCCCTCTGCTGCGATCCCGCTCGTGGCCACCACTGAACGACATCGTTCACTTGGGACTGAGATAGGAACCAACTAACACTTTAGAATCAGATAGGCACCAGTGAAGACTTGGCTATCGGATAGACACTAGGCAGGCCTCTAGCTCAACTATGTATCAGCATTCTGCTGTACTGAGCTATGTAAAAGTTAAGTATTACTAAGTCTCTAAGAAATATATCTATCTCGTTCTAATTTACTCTAGTGTTTCTAGTTTCTGCTGTCCCACAAGCGTGCATCCTTTATTCCTGTGTCGGTCTTTCTACTTGGCCACTGACACCTGCAAAGCACTGTTCCTAACGGCACTGTTCTTTGAAAGTTTGTGTTGCATACACACTCTGCACATGTCCTGATTTGCCACATTGATAACAAATAGCGTTCCGACTTGGGCACTGAGCATGTTTGTGGCGAGATACACACTGGGGGCAAGACTTACAAACATTTTTCTGAAATGAGCGTTGGCGCCCGTTATTCACATTACTGTTTCTAACATGACGATGTGACCTTTGTGTCGCGCTTTTACACTGGCTACTGTTCACTGTCTGTCCAGCATGGCCGGTAGAATTTAAAGAATCATTAGTGCTATACTGAGAACTACGGCTAGGATAGCGTCCGTTATGTCGCACTGAATTAACACTGTGGCTTTGCATTTCTACATCTGCTAAGTCAAAGGTATCATGCGCTTCAATAAGCTGCAGTACACCGTCTAATGAGGGGTCAGACTGTTTTAGAATCGCTGCCCGAATTCTGGGGTCCTGAATGTTCTGCGTAATCACATCTCTTAACATCACGTCACTATAAGAAAGTCCAGAAGAGCAAGTAAATTTACATTTGCGGGTTAAGCCCTTCAGTTCCGTAAACCACTGCTGGTGTGTCTGCTCTGGTAATTTTTTTAGTCTGAAAAATCGGTATCGAGCCGCTGCTACGAGAAATTTTATCTCATAATGCGCACTCAGTGCATCTATTATTTGTTCAAAGTTTAGATCACCAGGAGATGCATGGGGGAAAATTTTCTGCAGTAATACGAAGGTTTTGGTTCCCACCACAGAGAGGAACAAATGTTTAACGGTCTGACCTGTAATTTGATGAGCTGCGGCGAGTTCTTGAAATTGTGCCAGGTAGTCACTCCATTCTTCCTCATGTTTGTTGTACTGGCGGAACGTAGGAAGCGGTGCATCTGCAGCTGTGGGCGGCTGTTGTTGTTGTTGGTTAGCCGCCTGTGCCGTTAACTGCGACACCGCTTGCAGTAGTTGTGTGATTTGCGCCGTCTGTAACTGAATAATTTCCATTAAGTTTGGGTTCAGGGTAGTGGCCATTCTGACCGATTAAGCAATGCGTATACAAGTAGCTTATAACAAAAGACAAATGCAAGATAAATGAGGACACAGTGCAACAAAAAAGTCCAAAAAACACGTAACAGAATATGTTCCCCCAAAAATCTCAGAATAAGGGTGGGTGCGTGGGAGCAATTTCTGTGTGCTCCGACTGGTGCTGTCTGGCTGCCGGTCCAAGATTCTTCTATCCCATCCTCATCGCCACTTTTGTGTCCCAGCCTTGTCGCCGCTTTTGTGTCTCAGCCTCATCGCCGCTTTTGTGTCTCGTTTCCGTGCAATAACAGTTCATGCAGTAAATGTCATAGACACTGTGGAATTGAACAGTGCTTTACTTGATTCTAAAACGCAAGAAAATTCTTCTGCACCTATTGCAAAACTACGTAGTGAGCCACGCCACAAGCGCCGACGAGCGCGTAAATCTGTGCAACGGAAACGAGTTCGGGACAAGCAAAATTACTATGTACAGTGCAATCACAGAATAGGAAACATACAGAACGGAAAGCTGGAGGCGGCGCCTTTGATCTGTATGTTACCAAGCGTTGCGCTCGACGCCATATTGAAAAGCAGTAAACGCGGAACTATAGCCACTTAGTACGTCGGCTGGAAATGGACATTTTACGAACTGCAGCTAACCTCACCGACTTTTATTAAACGGCTTTTCATTATGCTCTCCTTTATTTTGCGGCCTGTTCTTGCACCTAATTGTAATCCAAAGAAAAAAAGTAGGCCTAAATTTTAATACAACTACGAAAATGTACGATGGAATCAATGATCGTTTTATTTGGTGCTTTTCTCCAGAAAAATCTCAAGTAACGCGAAGTTATGTTTGGGAAATTAGTTATAAACAAGAAAGTGACTTTACAACTGCCAGGTTTTATTTGACATGAATAAATTTGCACAAGTCAGACTTAGCAGTACAACGTGATTACACAGAAGTACACAGAAAAGTGTTCATCATTTTCCTCTTAGTCTTCCTTGTCAATATGCATTCACTAGAACATAACACACCATTTGTACCTCACAGATGGGTCGCTTTTATCACTTTGAATTTTTTTTCAATTTTGGTTTTATATTTCAAGTCTCTGTTTGTGAACTTCAAGAAATAGAAAATTCTCACTCTGAAAAAAGTTTTACTAAATATTGGATAATATATATTTAAGTAAATCAGCTCTCCTTGAATTCACAGTCCGTTTCTTAGCACTGGAAATAAATATTGCCTTTAAAACATACCTATATGTTATGTTTTACTTATGGCAGTGGTGTAGTTGTGTTTCAATGTTGGAAAAGTTGTATTTGCTTTAGGAGGATAATTAATTTACTGATCGGAGAAGGGCATATAGAAAAATCTGTCAACCATAGAACAGGAACAGCATCAAATAATTATTCCCCTTAATATATTTGTCCCAGTATCCGAAGAGCATTCGTTGCCAACATTAGCACACTACGCCTCCATTGCCGTAAGTAAAATTTTACCTGCCTAAGCAGCGTAGAACAAGGGGAGCAGGCAGGATGAGTGTCATCGATTCGACTGGTTCAGTTTTACTTACGGCAGTGAAGGACTAATGTTTTAATGTTGACAACATAATGTTCGTTTTACGAGGACAATTACTTTACCGACCAGAGAAAGGTAGATACAAGAAACTGCCAACCATAGAGCAAGAACAGCAAGATTATTCCCCTTAATCCATTTGTTTGAATATCGTAACAAGGGGAAGTCGGCAATCGGGACCCGCCGATTTCGCCCAAGTTACGTGTGTAGAAGGAGGTTGGTCTCCACATAACGTGCCTGAAATATTTCGCCTGAGTGGGCCTTACGAAAGGAGGAAATGCTCTGGAAAGTTTTTCTAATAGCACTATACATTTTATTCAGCGCTCTGTTCGTGAATAAACGGCGTAGCGTAACGTAAAAATAAATAAATATAAATAAAAATAGGAAGCTCCTAGGATTGATCCCAGGGCGCCTTTTTCGCAAGTAATTCGGTTGACCATTACGCTACGCCGTTAGTCACGAACAGATAACTTAGTAAGATGTACAGTACTATTGGAAAAACTTTCGAGAGCATTTTCTCCTTTCGTAAGATCCACTCAGGCGAAATATTTCAGGCACGTTATAGGGAGACCAATCTCCTTCTACACACGCTGTCTGGGCTAAATCGGCGGGTCCCCTCAGGGGCTCAGCATTAATTTGCTGAGTACGGGCTTGGCGAACCCGGGGTCCTGAGCTGTGGGCTGTGTCGCGCCAACAGTCCGCTACACCGTAAGCTCTGTGCGTGCTTCAACGACCATCGTTCGGCGCGACGGTGGAACGTTGTACGTTTCAGAGTACGGGGATCTTGGCTTAATCGCCTGGGTCGCGATGATGGTACAAACCTCTATAAAAACCCCTCAATCTCAAGGTGTGCTACGTGCCGAGGAGATGCATGGCTGTTGAGGTTGAACAGCCGCTAGCGAGCAACCTCTGAGGAACCTGCCGCACCTCAGTTGTATAAGGCTTACCCAGGCAAGCGGGGCTCTGTCTGGGTGGACCTCTTTTCCCTAGCTGCTCGTGGGACGGAAATGAAACGAGCACTAACTAGCGTGGGCGGTCGCAAAAACGCCGTTTCTAAGCGAGGAAAGTCTGATTTTGATGCAACAGTATACGACCCTAAGACGTTCCCTTCCCTGGCTACGCCATGGGAAGAGCGCAAAACGTTACGGAGTTCAGATCCCTACACGCCGCGATATCTTGTCTTTTCCCGGACTGATGGAGACTCTTTCTTGTCCACCAAACCGCAGTTCTTCGTTGAACATCTCGAGGACAAGTACGGTGAGGTGGAGTCTTTCTCTAAAATGAGAAGTGGGGCTGTTCTGATACAGACGGCATCCCCAGCCCAGTCCAGGGCATTATTGTCCTGTGACAAGCTGGGTGATATACCTATCAGTGTCACGCCCCACAAGACCCTCAACATGGTCCAAGGTCGTATTTACCATCGTGACCTATTGTCACAGTCTGATGAAGAGCTACGTACTAACTTGGAGCGCAGAGGTGTTCACCTTGTTCGACGTGTTTATAGGGGACCACGAGATAACAAGGTTGCCACCGGTGCATTCATCCTGGCCTTCGAAGGCGATACACTGCCTGAGAAGGTCAAGGTCATGATCTACCGGTGCGACGTTACACCGTACGTCCCGCCCCCTATGAGGTGCTTCAGGTGCTGGAAGTTCGGGCATATGTCCTCCCGGTGCACTTCTAGCCCTGTGTGCAGGGATTGTGGACGTCCATCTCATCCGGACGCTCCCTGCACCCCACCTCCCGTCTGTGTGAACTGCAACCAGCTGCATCCACCGTGCTCTCCAGACTGTAAAGTTCTCCACAAAGAACGAAAAATAATGGAGATTAAGACCTTGGACCGTCTGTCATACAATGAGGCGAGAAAGAAATATGAGCGGCTCCATCCGGTAAACATGACCACCTCTTATGCTGTAGTAACGTCGTCCCCGCGCACTACGGGTACGACATCTACCAAGGTATCGCTTCCTCCTGTGGGCCCTAGGGGCCACAAAACTACCACTGCCCCCTCGTTAGGTGGGGGCGATGTTCCATCTGCTGCTGCAGCACCTGTTGTGGGGGAAACCTCCCCACAATCATCGGGGACACCAGTCCCCAACCCCCAGCCGGAGAAGCAACAACTTCCTCCGGCATCTCTCCCTCGGAAGGGGTCCTTCGGGACGCTCCCTTCTGGGGAGTCCCAGGGTGCGCCAGTGGATCCCAGCCTTTGGCTGAAGGATCCGAAGCCTGCTGGTCGAAGGGCTTCTGGCTCTTCGACGGCCCCTGATGCCACTCCCGTGAAGTCCTCCCAGCCCTTAACACCAAAGGGCCAGCGGGAGGGCAAAAAGAAAGTGAAGAAGAAGAAGAAGACTGACCCAAAGGAGGACTCCTCGGCGATTCGGAAGGAACGCTCCATCACATCTTCGGCCTCTGAAGATGAGGTGGAGATCCTCGCGTCGCCTGAGGATCTCGCCATACTTGGGTCGCCAGAACCGATGGTTCTGGACCCTGCAGAGTCTGCGGAGCTGGCAGCAGGTGCCACTGCTGAATAACCATTCAACATCTTAACTTATGGATATTCAGCACGCTGCAAAAGACGTCTTGCAGTGGAATTGCGGCGGTTTTTTCCGCCGTCTAGCTGAGCTGCGGCAATTACTCTGCCAATTCCCTGCTATCTGTCTCGCCTTGCAGGAAACATGGTTCCCCGTCGAGAGGAGCCCAGCCCTTCGAGGCTATCGGGGCTATTTTAAGAATCGAAACTCCTACAACAGAGTTTCCGGCGGCGTGTGTGTTTATGTTCACACTTCAGTCCCCAGTGCTGCTGTGCCTCTGCAAACACCTCTAGAGGCAGTCGCTGTGCGGCTCCGGTTATTACGAGACTTTACGATCTGCTCTGTCTACCTTCCACCAGATGAAGTCGTCTCTCCCGTAGACCTCGCTGCCTTGGTCGCCCAACTTCCCCCACCCTTTCTTCTCTTGGGGGATTTTAACGCCCACCACACTCTGTGGGGTGGCACACAGACCTCGGCTCGGGGTAGGGATGTTGAGTCTTTACTATCAGAGCAGAATCTTTGCCTCCTAAACACCGGTGCTCCTACTCACTTTAGTGCAGCGCATGGTACTTATTCTGCAATAGACTTGTCTGTCTGCAGCCCTAGCCTCCTTCCACATCTCACCTGGAGGGTCCACGACGACCTGTGTGGTAGCGACCATTTTCCTATCTTCTTGTCGCTCCCACAGCGTTTGCCTGCCGACCGCCTGCCTCGCTGGTCCCTCCGTAGGGCTGACTGGCCAGCCTATTCCGCAGCTGCTGTACTATCCTCAAACTTTCCAGCAGATGTTGATGCCGCCGTTGAGCAGTTCACAGCGGCCGTTGTTTCTGCAGCCGAAAGCTCTGTCCCCACCACGTTCGGTTCGCTCTGTCGTACATCGGTGCCCTGGTGGTCACCGGAGATCGCTGAGGCCATCCGGGTACGTCGGCGTGCTCTACAGCGCCACCGACGCCACCCTTGTGTCGAACATCTCGTGGCCTTCAAGCGTCTCCGAGCACGAGCCCGGCGACTGATACAGGAAAGTAAGAGGGCTTCCTGGGAGAAGTACGTCGCCTCCATTGGTTCCCGCGCTTCTCCTTCCAAGGTGTGGTCGCAGGTTCGACGCCTCTTTGGGCACCACCCACCGGCGGGAATTCCCTGTCTCAGCGTTCAGGGTACGCTCTGTACTGACCCCGTCGCCGTCGCTGAGCACCTGGCGGATCATTTTTGTCGCATCTCAGAGACTGCTGCTTATGGTGCAGACTTTCGCGCCCTTAAGGGGCGAGCAGAGAGACATCTGCTTTCATTTCGAACGCGACGTCGGGAACCATACAACGTCCCGTTCACTGAGTGGGAGTTTGAAGGTGCCCTTGCTGCATGCCCAGATACCTCCCCTGGACCCGATCGAATTCACAGTCAGTTCCTCCGACACCTATCAGCGGATGCCAAGAGCCAACTTCTCGCCCTGCTTAATCGGATATGGCTGGAGGGTGTTTTTCCGTCCTCGTGGCGGGAAAGCATTATCATTCCGGTGATTAAGCCTGGGGCAGATCCGCAGGTGGCTGATAGTTACCGCCCGATCAGCCTCACCAACGTTCCATGCAAGCTTCTCGAACGCTTGGTGAGTCGGAGGCTCATGTGGATCCTCGAGGACCGGGGACTTTTGGTGCCACAACAGGGTGGGTTCCGTCAAGGTCGCTCTGCTGTTGACAACCTCGTGTCACTGGAGTCGGCCATCCGTACAGCATTTAGTCGCCGCGAACACCTGGTTGCCGTATTTTTCGACCTGCGGAAAGCATACGACACTACCTGGCGCTACCATATTCTGTCTACGCTGTACGACTGGGGTTTACGGGGTCCGCTTCCCATATTCATTCAGAATTTCCTGGCGTTGCGTTCTTTTAGAGTTCGTGTTGGTTCTTGTTTTAGCTCACCTCATTGTCAAGAGAACGGAGTCCCGCAGGGTTCCGTTCTCAGTGTCCCTTTATTTTTAGTCGCCATCAACGGCCTTTCGGCGGCCGTGGGGTCATCGGTATCCACTTCCTTGTATGCCGATGACTTCTGCATGTATTTTAGCTCCACCAGCATCAGTGTTGCTGAACGTCGGTTGCAACTGGCCATTCGCAAAGCGCAGTCGTGGGCGTTTGCCCACGGTTTTCAGTTCTCTGCGTCGAAGACCCGTGTCATGCATTTCTGCCGACGTCGGGCAGTACACCCAGAACCCGAACTCTATTTAGCTGGAGACCTGCTACATGTCGTAGAAACACACACGTTTCTAGGCATGCTGTTCGACAACCGTCTCACCTGGGTGCAACACCTTCGCCAGCTGAAACGAAAGTGCTGGCGACACCTCAACATCCTGCGTTGTCTCAGCCACACTGTTTGGGGAGCCTCACGCCCGACGCTGTTACAACTTTACAAGGCGCTCATTCAGTCGCGTCTAGACTATGGCTGCATAGTCTACGATTCGGCTGCGCCATCAGCACTGCAGGCGTTGGACCCAATTTTGCACTGTGGTGTCCGTTTGGCAACGGGGGCTTTTCGCACAAGCCCTGTGCCAAGCCTCCTTGTCGAAGCTGGAGTCCTCCCGCTGCGGTTCCGTAGGCAACACCTACTGGCATCCTATGTTGCTCGTGTTCAGGCCTCGCCCTTCCACCCGAACCGCCGGCTCCTATTTCCAGACGCTGGACTACCTATCCCTGCACGACGGCCAAGGTCGGGATACCCGATCTCGGTCCGTGTTCGTATCCTTCTTTCGTCTCTCACATCCTACCCACTTCCTACCATTTTCCACTATTCCTCTCACACTCCTCCTTGGTCCATTCCTCGTTTGCAGCTCCGTCTGGACCTGTCCCATGCGTCGAAGGCCTCTGTTTCTCCCGTCCATCTCCGTCACCAGTTTCTGCAAGCGCTCAAACCGTTCCGTGCCACAGACGCCATTTACACGGATGGTTCCGTAGTAGATGGCCGTGCTGGGTATGCCTTTCTACATCACAACCACGTAGAACAGCATTCTCTGCCCTGTGAGAGTAACATCTTCTCCGCCGAGCTGGTCGCTATTCTCAGAGCTCTCCAACATCTCAAAGACTGCCCCAGGGGGTCATTCGTCATCTGTACTGACTCCCTGAGTGGCTTACGAGCGATCGACCAGTGTTTCTCTCGGCACCCAATAGTGCGGTCGATCCAGGACACTGTTCACTCTCTATGCCAATCGGGCCGTTCTGTGGTCTTTGTGTGGACCCCAGGTCATGTTGGCATACCAGGGAATGAACATGTTGATAGATTGGCCAAGCAGGCCACTAAGGGACCGCCTCTGGCTATTGGTGTCACGGAACAGGATTTTAAACTGGTGTTGCACCGGAGGGTGCGCGAGGCTTGGAGCACCGAGTGGGCTACGGCGACTGCACCGAACAAGCTACGGGCAGTAAAGCTCTCCACAGCTTTGTGGAAATCTTCACTGCGGCCGACCCGCCGAGAGTCAGTTGTCCTCTGTCGCCTCCGGATTGGACATACGTGGCTCACCCACGGGTATCTTCTTCGGCGTGAGGCTCCACCCGTGTGTCGATGTGGCACTGTATTGACAGTGGCCCATCTTTTGATGGCCTGTCCACTTTTAGCCGACCTGCGGCACTATTTTACTCTTCCAGACGCACTACCTTCAGTTTTAGGAGACGACGCCTCTATGGCTACCAAAGTTTTACGTTTTATCCGCGCTGCTGGGTTTTATGAATCGATCTAACGGTAGGTGCTGTGGCCTGATATCTTAGACCACCACCAATCCCGTTTTTTACCTTTTCCGCCCTTAGGGGTTCTTCGTGTATGCAGTATGGCTGGCTCATCCTGTTTTTTCTTTTTGATCAGCCAGCCAAGGTACTCTGCTATCCAGTTTTATTCCTGACTTTCTTTTACCATTTCTGTGTGTCTTCGTTTTAAGTTATCAGAGGTTTGTCCCTTGTCCACTTGTCCCTTATGTGCGTGATCATTTTTAGAGCTTTGTTTAATTTTGTCGTTCTTGGCAGTGGTCTCTGAGCTGGTAACAGGGGACTGATGACCTAGATGTTTAGTCCCCTCAATACCCAACAACAACAACAACAACAACAACAACAACAACAAATCGGCGGGTCCCGATTGCCGACCTCCCCTTGTAAGAGGATGATCGGTCGTTAATATTAACACGCTACGCCTCCGTTGCCGTTAGTAAAATTTATGTGAAGGTGAGCAGGTAGATGAGCCTTAAAAATTCCTGAAATATCTCGCCTATGTAGGCAACAGGAAAAGGGAACGCACGCGCAAAATGTTCAAGTCCCGCTACTTACGCTCTATTCTTTGTCTTTCATTTTATATTATTCCCTGCGACGTTAAACTTACAATTAAAACGTATAAATGTACTTCAACATTTCGACGCTGTTGAACTGCTACAGCAACAGCAACAGCGAGAGTTATCGTCAAGAGAAGAAGCAAGGGTACTTTTAATAATTATGCACACATTGTTCTTATTTGAAGCCGGCTGCGGTGGCCGAGGGTACTAAGGCGCTCCAGCCACGGTCTCCACGGCCACTACGGTCGGGGGTTCGAATCCCCCCTCGGGCATGGATATTTGTGCCGTCCTAGTTCGTAAGTAGTTCATAAGTAGTTTGTAAGTTTAGGGACTGATGACCCCGTAGTTAAGTCCCATAGACTATACAAACATTTGAACATTTCTTATTTGAAACTGATAACATTTAACTTTTACCACACATATAGCTACGTTCACTAACCATTCAAAATCTTTTGGGAAGGTGAAGAAGCTTATATCCTTATTTGTATGAGAATTATTGCGGCAATTAGGTGCGGAACACCATCGGCAGCCTTTACTTTTATTGCTGCTCGTAATAAAAACGGAACAGCTACACCTACTGACACACAGTTATTTCTTTTCATTGCACCGAATACTTGTTTACTTTTATGCGATTCAGGCAAGTAAAAATACACAATTAACAAACAAAGACGGCGTATTATTACGCCACAGAGTAGGGAGTGACCACGCGTTTACTGCTTTTCAAGATGGCCGATTCCGCGCATGCGCACTAAATTTTGGACGACAGACTGTAGCGGGAGTTTCCTTTCTGTATACTCCTTATTCTGTGGTGCAATCCTGTAGTGAACCTAGTGCCTTCTGCAACTTCTCTTTGTAATAGTGCCTAGTACTGTGTAGCTAGGGATAGTAGACTTGATGTAGCTACTCAAAGTAATTTTAGTGCAGTAGCCTTGCATTGCGCGGACGCCGATCCGGCGGTAGTGCCATCTAGGGATAGTGTTGTTAATCCGCTGTGTGCCAATTCTACGCCGCTTCCTGCACTACGCGGCCCGCGCATGCGCAAGTGTGGCAAACAAACGGTGTCAGACGTTGCCCACATTCGCGCACCTGTCGAGCGCCACAAGCAAAAACTTTTTGTGAGTCTTTCCGTAGAAAATAAGACTGCAATTTCAGCTCGACACTGGTTCCGCTGTCACATTAATTAATAAAGACACATGAATTTCTGGGTTCGCCAAAACTGTCGCCGTCTCAACAAGTGCTCACTGCGTACACAGGTCAAAATATTCCCGTGATAGGAATGTGTAGCCTGCCCGCCTCTTTTCAAGGTGTAACAAAAACAGTTGCTTTTGTTGTTCTTCAGGCCAAATCTACACAGAAAATTTTTGGACTAGATGCATTTGATTTGTTTGGCTTATCAGTTCAAAGAGATGTGATTCAAATTTCGACAGTAGTGCCTCAGGACGAAATAAATGCATTGTGTGAAAAATATAGTGACTTGTTTTCGCCGGAACTAGGTTGTACAAAAGACTTCGTGGCACATGTAACTTTAATAGAATCTGCAGTACCAAAATTTCGTAAAGCTAAACCAGTGCCTATTGCAATTCGTGATAATGATGCTGAAGAACTTAAACGTTGACAGGATAGTGGTGTGATTTCTCCTGTTTCTGTGAGCCAGTGGGCCTCGCCTATAGTAATTATACCCAAGCCGTCGGGAAAACTTCGTCTCTGTGCGGACTTCAAATCAACAGTGAACGGTCAAACAATTGTAGAGACAAAAGGCGGAGACACAAAAGCGGCGACGAGGCTGGGACACAAAACTTGGACCATGGGTCGAAGGACTCAATTCCCCCTGCATCTGTCATCAGTTTTTGGCTGTCGCTGCTATTGAAGACCCACACCAGACTCACTGTGGATCCCGCTTGATAGTGGCCCACATATTGCTGGACTGCACTCTTTTAGCCGCCTTGTGGCAGGGTTTTAATCTTTCTGGTGTTTTATCTGATGTTTTATGTGATGATTCCACAATGGCCGATTCAGTTTTAAGTTTTATTCGTGCTCGGTGCTTTCATCCCTCTCTGTGAAACCTTGCTTCATCCCACCATCTGTGTTACCCTTGTCATATGTCCTGTGATCAGGGACTTTCTTGTGTCGTGTGGTTGACCCATTCTCTTTTTCATCTCGTGGTCAGTTAACCACAGTCATTGGCTTTATTTCAAATTCAAATGTTTGTTTAGTTTATGGGACTTAACTACGGGGTCATCAGTCCCTAAACTTACAAACTACCTATGAACTACTTACGAACTAGGACGGCACAAATATCCATGCCCGAGGGGGGATTAGAACCCCCGACCGCAGTGGCCGTGCAGACCGTGACTGGAGCGCCTCAGTCCCCTCGGCCACCGCGGCCGGCTGGCTTTATTTTATTGTTTCCTTCAGTTCTTGTATGGTTCTGTGTGATCACCCCAGTTCGTGTTTTGTCTTGTTGGCTTCGTTGACATTTTACTACCAGAGTGGGATATTCCTCCCATTCACAATTTTAATTTTGGGCGCTTTTATTTTGTATTGGCGCTTATCTTGTAATGCCCCGTGCTAGAATGGGGGACTGACTACCTCCGTAGTTTTGTGCCCCTAAAGCAAAACTATCCACTTGGCACTATGTTCATTGCCAGAGGGGACTTCGCTGGTTTCTGTAAAACGTCGGCTTGGAAAACTGTTGGAGTGGTGACACTCTCACAGTCCATTATGTCGTTATCTATTAATGACACAAGACACTTGCACTCACTTCTTGTAAAATTCGAGCTTTTCTCACGTTTGTTTTTCATAGCGCCAAATAACAACAGCCTGTTACCTCTTCCCTGATAGTCAAATATGGTGTACAACTGTTTATTCAGAGGGCACTTTCATTTGTTTCTATTGCCAACATACTCGAAGTATATCGTACTTTATAGTTTTCTCCGGGTTAATAAACGAGAGGAGTATCTGGTAATGGCAAATGCAATGCACTTAACGAACACATTTAACTGGACGTTAAAGGCATCTGTTCGTTAACTCAAAATCAAATGTTCAAATGTTTGTATAGCTACGGGGTCATCAGTCCCTAAACTTACAAACTACTTATGAACTAGCTAACACTAACGACGGCACAAATATCCATGTCCGAGGGGGGATTCGAACCCCCGACCGTAGTAGCCGGGCTGTTCGTTTACTAACGAGAAGATTAACTAAGGATCGACGAACCGGCCCTAAAATCGAAATCACACGGTAGGCTGTTCGGAGAATGCAGCAGAGTTTCCCAAAGAAATCGCTGAAGCGGGTCTTTGTACGATGGCAGTGTGGGGGTGGGCGCTATCTTGCAACAGAAGACGAAACGTGGTGACACCTATTCGAGACCAAAGGCCGGCGAAGTCAGTAGGGAAAAAATCCTGCATCTGCCTCGCCAAAGAAATCCTAGGTTTTTTTTACTATGGTCGATATAATCGACTTGAGAGGGTCGGCAACTGTAATAAAATATAAAACAATTTACTGTCTCTTATTGTCAGCCAACAGTTACGAATTTTTCTTTTTTTCCTTGAGATAATTCAATGCCTTTGGATCATCCTCAGAATCTAAGACAAAGATAAAAACTAAATATGTACTCCACATCACTAGTAAAATAATTTGATAGCACAACGAATAAAATTCGTTTATGAGAGTTGCACCTACGTACAGAGGTTTACCTTGTATTAAAGTCCACAACTCCTCTCGTCTGTGTTGTGCGAAGTACTATGTTTTATGAATGCGTTCAACGTTTTAATATATTCGTTTCAGAGTTTTAGAGAGAGGTAGGGGGATGTGGGGGACGGGGGAAAAGAGGAGAGAAAATGGAGGTGGCGGTAGCAGGGGACGGGCAATTGCTGCCAGAAAGATTGGAACGGAGGAAAGAAGCAGGCTGTTCGGGGACTTGGGTGATGAGATTTAAGAAAATGTGGTCTTAACTTGCCAAATATCGGCGCATAGCGCCTGCGAGCGACGGCCCCACTCACCGAGGAGTGGCAGCGGCAGTGCGTCGTCTTACTCTCTGGCTGTAGACTGCTGCTGTACACACAGGGAAAACCGCGCGCCACAGCGCCACCGGCCAGAAGCTCAAGCATTTAACTCCCGTACCATACTGTCGAAATGTATTTTAATTTATCGACAGTAACTAACAGGACATTTACACTTTTATGACATGATCTTTATTTTATACTTCATTGTTTTTAAAAGATAACAAAATTTTTTTATGGTTTCTGCAGTGTGACCCATTCACTGGCCCACACCTTTAACATCCCAACATAAATTAAAATATTTTTATCTAACTCATTTTTGTAAGTTAAGACCGTGTTACGTCCATGTTTTCGTAAATCTCATCGCCCTTCCCCCGAACACCTGCTTCTTTCCTCCATTCCCATCACTATCGCAGCAGCTCCCCTCCCCACTACTTCCACCTCCCTATTCATCTGTGCGCTCCATGTCCCCTCCTTCCCCGATCCCCCCATCTTTATCTGAAACGAAAATATAAATATGTTAAACGCACTCATGAAACGCAGTACTTGGCACAAAAGAGACGACAAGGGTTACGGACAAAAGTTTCTTGTGTACAACTCTGTCAAACTCAAGTTTAGTCAAATGTTCAAATGTCTGTAAGTCTATCGGACCAAACTGCGTGGTCATCAGTCCGTAGCTTACAAACTACTTAAACCTAGGTAAACTAACCTACGGACAAACACGCACACACCCATGCCCCAGGGAGGACTCGAACCTCCATGGCGAGCAACCGCGCGGTCCGCAGCGAGGTGCTTTTGACCGCTCGGCTATTCCACCGCGGCTCAAGTTTAGTCATTGTACAATAAAATTATTGTAAAAGTGACGGGCACTACATATTTAGCTTTTATCTTGTTTTAGATTCTGAAGATCCAAAAGAATTTATCCATATCAAGCTAAAAAAAGAATTCGCAAATATTGGCTGACAATAAAAGACAATAAATTGCTTTAAAACCTAAGAGGGTAACACAATATGACGACTACCGCCCAAGCAAAACTGCAACAGCTCAAAACCTGTATGTAACGATCACTACACGGTACTTCCTACGAAGACAGCGCCTACTTTGGTCCAAAAGCTTCGAGAAGCTGTAGGTACCCAAATTGTGCGCAACAGAGTTCAAGATGAGAACGAAGTCTTACGCGACGACACTCTTTTATAAAACATTCTCGGACATGTTAAAACTTCAAGCTTTCGGCTATTACCTCAATCGCCTTCGTCAAGAGCAACTGACTGGTTGTCTAGTGCTGCGGTGGCGCCACCAGTGCAGACGTAAACACCATCCGCGACGGCATTACGTAGCCGCCAGCCAATCAGAAGCTGACCAATCACAAGCCACCTACTTGCTATTTACGACAAACGCAGCACTAGACAACCAGTCACATGCTCCTGACGAAGGCGATGGAGGTAATCGCTGAAAGCTTGAAGTTTCATCAAGATTTGACGCAGCAAGAAGTCACGGAATGTTTTATACCAGAGTTCATGATGTCAGGTTCTACAGCCGGAGACCTGCCAATACGTCACCACTGTCTCTATATCACAGGAGTGCTCGCGTGTGATGGGCTGGAGCACATGGACATTGGACTCAAAACCCAAGGACCAAAATGCTCTTCACAGATGAAGTGCGAATAGCTTGCACCCTGATGACTGTTCGCGAAAATTTTCACATGTTTGTTAAGCTTATGGGTCTTAAATAAGGAGTCATCAGTCCCTAAACTTACAAACTACTTACAAATTACCTCACACTAAAGACAACACAAACATCCACATCCTATGGGGGATTCGAACCCTGCCAGCCGCAGTGGCCGAGCGGTCTGCGGCGCGCCAGTCACAATCTCCACGGCCGCTACGGTCCGGAGTTCGAATCCCCCCTCTCGGACATGGATGTTTGTGTCGTCTTTAGTATAAGGTAGTTCATAAGCAGTTTGTAAGTTTAGGGACTGATGATCCCGCAGTTAAGTCCCTTAAGGTTGACAAACATTTGAAAATTTGATTCGAACCGCCGACGGAGAGCAGCCTCGCGCATTGGAGCATAGCGCCTCAATGCGCTCCAACCGAATCCAATTACTCGAAACCCATGACAACATAGAGGAGGTCATGGAAAGAAGACAAAGTATGGGAGAGACTTCCAAACTATTGTGGTTGGGTTGTTTGTTTTGGATAGGGGGACTAAACTGCTAAGGCTATCAGTCACCCGGTGTAGAGAGGAAGGAATGAGGTCAGGAAAGGAGGGGAGGGGGGATAGAAATGCAGTCCGGGCAATAAATAAGGAAGGAAGAGTGCACTAGCTCTGGATCCAGTGCTCGGCACGCACGTACTCATGAAAGAACCGTGAACCCTCTGGGGGTGGGTTCGAACTACTCTCTCTACATACATAACGATATATTTTTCTTCCCCGTACCGTACAATTCATTCTTTTTCCCATCCGCGTAATGAATGCCACATCCTTTCAAGAACACCCAGTTTCTGTTCCAGTGCTTGCTGGCTCGCACTGAAGACGCTACCCTGTAGTGGCTCTACATCGTTGATTTGAGATTCATAGGCCACTTCCTACAAGTGTCCTCCTAGCCAAAGGTCTAGGGCAGTGTTTTACGACCTTTCCGAATATGCGACTCCGTTTCAAGTAAAAACCTTCTCGCCGCGGTGGAGTAGACGAGCGATCTAAAGCGGAGCGCGCGGTTTTTCGCCGTGGAGGTTCGAGTCCTCCCTGGGGCATGGGTGTATGGGTGTGTGTGTGTTGTCCTTATGTTAGTTTACCTAGGTTTAAGTAGTTTGTAAGCTACGGACTGATGACCACACAGTTTGGTCCGATAGATTTACAAACATTTGAACATTTTTCAATAAATCTTCTTGCGACTCCCTTCCAAATAAAAATATTCTGGCGACCTCCACCCACCCCCTCCCCATGAACCGAAAAAAAGCTATGTTATTACATGGAAACAAATTTAATCTCCTTTCTTTTCCTTCAGCTTTCTTTTAAACTGTTGCAAGATTTTTGTTTTGTGTATTTTTTCGGAATGAAACACATTATCCTTTTATTACTTGATTTCGGGCGTAAAAATTTATTTTGCTTAACGACTGTTTCTCATTTCATACTAGACTCAGAAGCGAATTAAGCTCACTAAAACAGGTCTCACTGTTAAACAATTTGCAAAGAGCTAAATATTTTTTCGTAGCACTTATTCATCATTAGAAAACTGTACTATGAAAAATCTATTATCTATTTCACTCATAGTGAATGTTACACAAGAAAGACCGTAATTATACCATTAAATCTATTTCACTCAGGCATACGATTTTGTATTAGTGATCCCTTGGTTATTTTATGCTGCAGGCACTTCCTCCTGTGACGGCGACCCCCTAGATACACGCATGTTGAAAAGCATCTGTTTAGGGGATTGAGGCGTGCGGAGCGACCAGGCCGAGGTGTGGGCCGTACCCGAGCAATCCATCGGTCCTGAAATGTCTGCGTCAGGTGTTCGCTCACATTGTGACTATAGAGTGCTGGTGCGCCGTCAAGCGTAAACCACATTTGCAATCGTTCCTGACATGGGACGTCCTCCAGTCATCTAGGCAATACATTAATGAGAAAGTCTAAATAATGCAGCTCATTTAATCTATGTGGTGTCACGTATGACCCTATTAATCTATCGCTAAGAATGGTAATATCCGCAACCAAGCGATTCGCAGCCGTTTCTATAAACAAGTGTTAATCTCAAAGTGTATGCTTTCCTGGACCAACGTTTATTGGACTTATTTTTCTTGTTTCAATGGGTGCTACCACCGATGAAAGTATTCTACACTTTTTTAACATCCTATATATACAGCGTCTTTCAGGAGGTATAGCAAATATTTCAGGAGTTGGTAGTATAGACGAATTGTAATAAGAATGCCTTACAGTCAGTGTCCAGTTTGTATTGAGTACAGAAATAAAATTGACTTCAGTGCATTTTCTGTTGGTACACATGTTGCTAAGGGCGTTTTAATCGTATGTCAAAAGTGGAGTGTGAATCTTAAAGTTGTAAAATCGTCCTTCAGTTTAATTAATGCTGAAATTGACTGAAACACAGGATACAACTGTTACCAGTCACTTTGTTTTATTGTACTCACAACGCGTTTCGAGTATTTAAACCCACATCATCAGGTGGAATGACAATAATCTGAGTACATATAGGTTAGGTTAACCTGTAGCACTGTCTACAAGAGAAAATACAAAACACTACATCAAAGTGTAACTTTGTACAATTGTTCAAATGAAATTAAATGTAAACAGTTAAAGTATCATACCTCCAGTGGCCACAGATCCCTTGCATTGTCTTAACCTCACGTGTATATGTCTTTAGTGTAAGTTCTTTCCTTCTGTTAGAAATAAACAAAAATGGTGACTGTGATTTGTTACCCATAAGTGAGGTTAAGACAATGCAAGGGACCTCTGGCCACTGAAGGTATGACAGTGCAACAGGTCAACCTAACCTATATGCACTCAGCGTAATGTCATTCCACCTGTTGATGTGGGTTTAAAACCTCGGAACGCAATGTGGGTACAATAAAACAAAGTCATTGATAACAGTAATACCTTGTGTTTCAGTCAGCCTTTACCAAAATGTTTTCATTTAAAGGTAATTGATGCTTTCATTGTGATTTCTTGACCAAGTGTAGTGGACGGTCTTTACACGTGCTAATTATGTCGAATTAGTATTTGTGTATGGGTCTTGTAATGTAAAGTCTGCTGCTGCTTGTAGAGAATACGATATACGGTTTCCTAAACGCAGGCTACCAGATGCAAGAGTGTTTACTTGCTTGTTCAACACACTGTTTGACACAGGAATAGTGCCCAAGGGTCACTGCATCTGAGCATATTTATGAACAAACTGTGGATGGAATAGAAAACATTATTCTGTCTGTAGAACGTAGTCCTTCAAGTAGCACACCTGGAATGTTTACACGTATCTGTTCTCCACGTATAAGAGTATGGCGGACATAACGTATGCAAGGTTTCCATCAGCATTTACAGCTAATTCAACACCTTCCAGCAAAAGATGAAGATAGACGATTGCAATTTTCTCGTTGGATTCTTGAAAATCGTCAATTAATCGTAGTTTTTCAGTGATATAGCCACTTTCACTCGTGATGCCATCAGTAAGATGCGTAATTTACATCAGTGGTCGGGAGAAAACAGATAAGCTATTGTGTAGATACATTTTCAAGAACGCTTCTCTGTAAATGTATCGTTTGATAAACAATCAGTATATTGGGTTTGTTGTGTTACCGCATCGTCTAATAGGATCATGTTACCTACACTTTTTTGCGGCGGAGTGGGCGGGCATTATAAAGTGCCCTGCTTCAGAGCGCGAGGCAGCTCGCCTTCGGAGGTTCCAGTCCTACATTAGGCATGGGTATATGTGTTGTCCTCAGTGTAAATTAGTTTAAGGTAATTTAAGTAGTTTATAAGCCTAATGATCCCATCAGTTAAATTCTTTAGATTTAAAATCAAATCTTCAAATGTTTGTAAATGTAAGAGACTTAACTGTGTTGGTCATCAGTCATTAGGCTTACAAACTACTTAAACCAGGCAAGGCCAATATTTCCGCCCGGCGGGCGCGCCCGAGCCTCGCGCGCGGCGTACACTGCAATTAACCGCCCCGGCCACGACCGTGTGTCGCTGTCGGCAACGGAGCGAGAGAGACAGCTGCGGAAAGAGTTACACCGCACAGCACTGCTCTACGCTGGACTGTCCCGCGGTCAGATCCAACGTAAAACAAGTAACAGAGGAAGCACAGCTCTGTAACGCTAAAACAAGCAAACCATTTACTGTTTAGGTAACGATTAGTGTTTGTATGTCAGAATCATTACCCGAAGCTTTAGAAAATATCCAAAACACGAGTCGAAGAAAAAGTTAGTAATTTTGTGACCGAAATTTGATTCTTTTTATTGTGGCGTAAAGTCAGCGCCACACGCCAGACGTAAGAGAACGATCGTGGAGAAGGCAGCGATCGACCGAAAGCCAATCGCAAGCAGGAGCCGCGCATCCCGGAGAGAGTAACCGAAGATGCGCGACCTCTATAAGCGGCTATATCTAGGCCGACATACATCTGGATGGCCTTCAGTTACTAGTGACAACTCGTAAGTTACTATTCAGGACTCAGGCAGTTACTGGGCAGCTACGAAGTCAGAAAAAGGACAGTACTAAATCAAAACGTGGCTACGAACTTAGCATTAACTAGATCTCAGCGCAGCCGGCCGCGGTGGCCGAGGTGACTGGGGCGCTTCGGTCACGGACTGCGCGGCCGCTGCGGTCGGGGGTTCGAGTCGCCCCTCGGGCATGGGTATTTGTGCCGTCCTAGTTCGTAAGTAGCTCATAAGTAGTTTGTAAGTTTAGGGACTGATGACCCCGTAGTTGGGTCCCATACGCTGTACAAACATTTGAACATTTTGTCTCAGCGCAACTAGCATCATACGGAAGACGACGCGAGAAGCAAGATGGGAGAAGAAACCGACACATGTTCTAAAGTTGAGTATTGTAAATTTGTCAATAAATATCTTGTAATACTAACTATATCAATGTTTTAGATGTCAAAGGATCCTGCACCGCCGGCCGCGTTGGCCGAGGGGACTGAGGCGCTCCAGTCACGGTCTGCACGGCCACTACGGTCGGGGTTTCGAATCCCCCCTCGGGCATGGATATTTGTGCCGTCCTTAGTCTTAGCTAGTTCATAAGTAGTTTGTAAGCTTAGGGACTGATGACTCCGTAGTTAAGTCCCATAAGTTATACAACCATTTGAACATTTGATCCTGCACCAATCCCTTTATTGACAACTAGACCGGGACGAGTACTAAACAAAAGGCGACGAGGTCTCAACAAATGGTGACGAGGACAACGAAGAACCAGATTGCGACGAAGTATTAATGTCTGAAAGTACGCTGCACTACTAACTTCCTTTCTTCCTTTATTACAGGTCCCGGCGGATCCAGTAAATAATCTTTTAATTCTATTGCAGTGTTAAGACTAAATTTCTATATTTTTTCACTGTTTATTTTTGCACAATGTCTAATGCTACTAACTCTGCCGCCACTGTGCCGCAGCTTCCTGCGATCGATGCACAGCAGCTAATGGAAACGTTTCAGTTTCAGAGCCAACAAATTGCCTCGCTGTTGTCCAATGTGCAACAACTTCTGGCTGCACCTGTGTCCCAAAATGCGCAAGTTTCACTGCAGCAGCCACTATCACTAATTCCACCATTCAGACAGTATAATGAAAAATGAGGACTGGTCGGACTGGCTCCAAAAGTTTGAAGCCTACGCCACAGTGCACAGAATAGAAGCACTGTCAAACATCATTTTCTGTTATCGTGTGTAGGCCCTCCGGTGTTACGTCTTGTGAAAAAAATGTTTGCCACCGCAGAGCCTTCTGAACTTTCTTACGATTCATTTCAAATCAAATGTTTGTTAAGCTTATGGGACTCAACTGCGGGGTCATCAGTCCCTAAAGTTATAAACTACTTATGAACTACTTTATACTAAAGACGGCACAAACATCCTTGTCCGAGAGGGGATTTGAAGCCCCGACGGGGAGCGGCCTCTTGCATCATAGCATAGCGCCTGAAAGCGTTCGTCCGTTCCGCAGCGGCTACAATTTAGTGATATGAGCCCTCGCGGCATATTATGAACAGGAAATCAATGTACTGGCTGCTAGGCATCATTTCTTCAGATGTAGGAAAAATCACAATCAAACATGCTGGCAATGGATAACAGATCTTCAAGGTCTGACTAGGAAGTGTAAATATAAATGTTCGTGTGGAGATTTGTATTCAGATGTTATGTTGTGTGATGCAACTGTCTATTATATTCCTGACGGTAGACTTAAGGAACAGATCCCAATATGTTAGATCCATCTTTCTATCAAGTAGAACAGATTTTGGAATAGTACGAGCAGCGGAAAACTTTGATTCAGTTCCACTGTGTAGTGTTACGTCACGCGCCAGCGAGCGCCAGGTCAAATGTCGTGTACTTCCGTCTGTTCGCTCAAAGCGTAAACACGTCGCTAGACACACAACCTTGCCAAATAAGGAGGTGAAATCATTCCCGCAATGTTTATCGTAGCACAAACGGCAGAACTGTCCGTACCATTCAGCAAAATGCTATGCATGCGGCAAGAAAAGGTCACATACAAACAGTCTGCTTACAGCAAAAGAAAAAAATTGCCCTCCCGGCCAAACAGCGACAAGACAATAGTTATTCAATAAATGCCGTATTTTCCAAAAAAAGTGGCTGCCCCTCGTAACATCGAGGACACAGAATTAGCACAAGTTATATGTCAGGCCAGAAAAATGTATGTCAATTTGCGTGTGAATGACATTTCTGTAAAGTTTCAACTAGACTCAGGTGCATCAGTCACATTGCTCAATCGCGGAAAGAAGACAGAATATGGGAGAGACTTCCAAACTACTGAATGAAGCTGAGAATTTGTATCTAACGGGATGCGTGCTTAGGTAGTCTTTGCAGGTGCGGTGATTACTGTGTCTCCAGTGGTGTAGGGGTCAGCGCAACTGCCTAGAAAGCAAGAAAAATGTTCAAATGTTTGTTAAGATTATGGGACTTAACTACGGGGTCATCAGTCCCTAAACTTACAAACTACTTATGAACTAGCTAATACTAAGGACGGCACAAATATCCATGCCCGAGGGGGGATTCGAACCCCCGACCGTAGTGGCCGTGCAGACCGTGATTGGAGCGCCTCAGTCCCCTCGGCCCCTGCGGCCGGCTACAACTGTATCTTTGTACTCAGGTTATTAGGCACTTTTGTTTCGTTTATATTAACACCTCCTACGATATTTTATATTCCTCCTGCAACGTCCTTTTATATAGACCTGAAGGTCTGACACCAGGACAGACTGGCATAAAGAACTGCGTCAAAAGGTCTCTCGACAAGAGGTCGTAGCAAGTAGCGATTCCTTCCCATTCCGAGGAGAAAATTCCGTGTGTACTCGACTACTGTAAGGATGGTGGTCCAAATAATGAAGCTTCCACGTCCGGCCCCAGCTCGTTATTAGAATCACAGGCACTGTGAGTGAGCTGACTGGACACCAATTAGTCACTGGGGCGCTTAGTCCCCAAATTCTCTGGGCCCTGGTTGCTTAGTGACGTCAGAGATGATGGTCAATCTTCTTCATCATTAACGAGATGTGCTCCAGCACAGAATAGGTTCTCATAAGAACTTGACATATGCAGCACCACAATATGCAGTGTGATCAGCGAGGTTTTGGAATTGACTTACGTCAGTACCGTGCGCACTTCCCAGTCCCGTGGCTTCATAGCACAGTCTAACACAGGCAGTAGCGAAACTCTCTAGGGGAAAAGTGCAGCTGGAGTGATACTACCACTCCAAGCGACCAGTAGTGACAGAAGAATGACATGATGCAATATAAGCAGCTGCTGCTTCTTATGCTGTTACTTTCATATTTTCTAATCACTTAAACCTTTTTGTGAGTTTTCTACTATAAATATGGAAACGTCATTCTGTTAATGGGAGTCTACAATAACAACATGTCTATGTAGTGTAATTGATACGACTCACAACAGCTGAGTCGTAATCTTATCGTCCAGAAACCCTCATGAGTTTCGTTTTATCGAATTTCTGACGCTATAATATTTCTCGAAATTATACTTTTCGGGGACCACACTCTACAGCTCTTTATAAACGCTCTTTTCACTTTGACCTTGCTAGTGTGCCTTGCTTGTACATACATGATTTTTTTAACTACTTGGCAGGTATCAAACTAAGTATTTTCAACAACGTGACGTGCTAATATTAACAGTTTAAACACGGACATGTTATTTACTTGTCGCCAACTATTCGCCTTTACAAACTAGTGGAAAACTGCCAAAAATGTCGGTATATAGTACTATAATATTTGTGAACGTCAAGTACAAAAACGAAACTTAATTAGTTCTACTGAAATAGTTGATTAACGTTCAGACATTACCGTACATTTATACAGCAGCAATATCACGATGTAATAGTTAAGCAAATGCGGGCCGAAATTTCGGAGGAAATGAATTGTTGAAGGCTTTCTTCCATGCCTAAAAGTATAACTAGCCACCGTAAATGAATACTTGTTGTTCGTTACACTATTCCTTACTTCGCAGCAAATGAGAGATTTCCGGATTATATTTTTGATATTTCTTCAACGTCACAAATGCTCCTAAACACTATGGTATTGCCTAACTCCAAATACACATTCAATACACAATTGTTTCGCTGTTAGTATTTACGGCCCAGCCGCTTGGGTCGCTGTAGTTGCCAAGTAGTAGATAATCGCCGAGAGTTTCGCTACTCTCGTGTTTACATTCTGTTCACACATTGCACACCTGCGACCCGTCACAGGCGTGTCTGCGCACCAAGCAGTGCTTGCCTCGCGATACCACCTGCTATCTTCGTGACGCCTAGGCTAACATATCTCCACTGACGTTCCTCGCATTGCAAGTATCCTCGAGTGCATTCATGTTGAATACTTTCCTGTGCCGCGTGTTTGCTCGATTTGTAACGGGACTTCAATTTTCTTTTGTGAAGCACTTGAATTCCCGCTTATACGTGGTCCCAGTCCCTAAAAGGTAAAGCAGTCAACAATCCGAAGATTGGTTTGAACACCACAGTGCTTTACTAGGCATGGTCCTGTTTGGAGGCGGTATGCCGTTGCCTTTCTCCGACCTTCGAACTGACTTACCCAGCCACTTGTAGAGGAACATAAAGTTTAACGTGGGTATCGAACCACGGTGCTACTCGGTATTTTTCACATTAGCAATACTGTCAGAGAGAAAGAAGTGGAAAGTGATCAATAAAAATCCTACTACCTGGCGGGGATCGAACCAGCGACCTTTGTATTTGGCACTCTACCACTGTGCAACCGAGGCACGCATAAAATTATCTCAACCATTAATACCTGACATTATCAAATATTTCCGAAATGAAACAAATTGGCGTGGTATCCACATATAGTAGCGGCTCATGCAACGGGCAGGAATGCCGAGGAGGACGCAGATCAGTCCTACAGTTCTGTTCGATTGGGATGTCGACTTCTTTGAATGTGCTATGGATGGTGCGACGTGACCCACCTCGTCGTGTTCTGTGGCCTTCCGTGAACCATTCGGCACACACTCGTTGCACTGCCGAAACACTTCGTCCTACATGAGCTATAATTTCCCGAATGGATGCATGACATGCCAGTAAAGTGCCCACTTCAAACTCATATGTCGGTACGGTTCCATATACGACGTAGCCTGCAAGCCCATTGAAGTGAAACTGACCCGAACCTACGCTTAAAGGACTTGGTACAGTAATGTACCATTGCACACAGACGGAATATTGTTCACATTATGAGACGTAACAGACCACTTAGGAAAACACCTAAAGACTCTACATATACATATAGACAACACTCTTATACAGTATGTAACTCGTATAAGAAAATCCCTGTGTATTAGCCCTATGCTGAACTACAGATATCAGATAACTTTATTTTAAGAACATAAGAACATTACCAGATTGTAAATTCAGCATAAATACTAATATCTACTTGGTTAATATTCATCCACTGGTAGGAATCAAAGTCATTGCATATTAAAGCTGTCTTCCGGAATATAAACTGAGCACATGTAGAAATAATAGGTTGTAATAGAAAACATATTAAATGATATTAGATTTACATCAAACTCAGTACATGACTTAAAATGCCATCTGATGAACTGCTGTAATACTGGCAATAATTTATTATATGAATTCAGAAGACTTGATCTGAAACCGACATTACCACATGGTCAGCATTTAAGCATTCCTTGAAAACTATAATATCTAAAGAACTGGAAAGACTGTCGAGAGTTAAAGCTTGCTAAAACATAGCTCCGTACATGTTAGGAATTGTATTCATAACATAATTCTCGCATTATTAATTTCTTTATTCATTATATTGTTCGTATACATATAATACCATATATTGTTTAACTCTAGCGATTATTCTCAAAGTGATCGTATTTTAAAGAACAAACATTTTATGCTCTACCATAAAACGGGACCAATATGAAGTATATCTTGTAATAAATCCGTTCTTCATGATAAATGTACAACTTCGTCTTTCTAACAATAGTTCGTATTGTTGTCTACATGCCGAAATAGTTAATTAAGGACCCCAGCAGAGAGACTCGGGGCGTCATTATTAAGGCTGACTTTAGGCAGTCACGATGTCAGTATGTGGTGTATTACCAACAATGTAATGTTTTGTTGAACACAGTTTAATGAAAAGTGCGAGCTGCATTTTGATATCACATCAAGTGATGTAGGTCTCTAAGATATCATCCAGCAAGCAACCTTAACCAGAATTTCAGGCATTTGAAGATCTTTACAAGCGAAGCAGATTCTACAAGATACACCCAAGCTACGACACTCTGGTAATGTGCTGAACTGCATAATTCTGTAATTGTAATCTTGCTATGTGAAAGTGACATTTATTTATCTTCAGCTTATGGAAGTTATCAATTAGTATCAAGTACGTTACAATTATAAGGCAGAGGTACACATATGTACCACCCTATTGCCAAAGCTGAAAAGATAAAAAAATATTTTAAATATTTGTTTGGGTTATCAGAGACCGTAAAGACCTCAAAAAAAAAATTTAAAATAAGGGAAAATATCCTTTATTTTTTGCCCTACAAAGCGTTAAAAGTGAAAATGACAGCCGCAGGCACAGTTTACAGGTAAGTTGTACTGCGCCGTGAATCCGCTAATCATTACTGCAGAACATACTAATGTACATAACTAACTATCTCTTGACTTGCAATGTGTTCGTTTTTGTGAACATCATTGTAGCTTACAGACGATACGCTGTAGAATACCCAGACTAATTTTATTTATCTGTAAGAAATTGTTTGTCACTGGCACAATATCGAAATACTGAAAGAAAAAAACTCTATTGCTTTCTACTTTTTCCCTTACGAGATAGAAAAACTTCAGTGTCAAGAACGGCGTCTTAATTCTTACTTATTTAATACTAACCCCCCTTCGCAGTAAGTGTACACGTAATGTAAAGCATTGAATGTACCTGTGAAATTATAGTACTATATGACACTGTAGTCCTCTCCACACTACCCTATGCTACGCAAGCCGCTTCATCTCTGAATAAGAACAGCAACTTACATCGTCTTGAACCTCCTTAGCCGCGGTGGAGTAGCCGAGCGGTCTAAAGCGTCTCGCTGCGGAGCGCGCGGTTGGTCGCCGTGGAGGTTCGAGTCCTCCCTGGGGCATGGGTGTGTGTGTTTGACCTTAGGTTAGTTTACCTAGGTTTAAGTAGTTTGTAAGCTACGGACTGATGACCACGCAGTTTGGTCAGATAGATTTACAAAGATTTGAACTTTTTTGAACCTCCTTACTGTCATCTCTCGCTCAACCTCTGCAAAACTGCCGATTCCTTGATGTCTTTGAATGTGTCCCAGCAATATGTTCTTTCAGTCAACCGTGTCATTACTTTCGCTATCTATACATCTAATCTTCATCATTCGTCTGTAGTACCACATATCGAAAGCTTCTATCGCCTTTTGTCGGAACTCCTTATCATCCACGTTTCATTCCCTTACAATGCTACACTCCAGACAAATGTCTTCAGAAACGACTTCCTTGCATTTACAGTAATATTGTATGTCAACAACTTTCTCTTTGTGAGAAATGCTTTTCTTCCCATTGTTCTGCTTTTTATATCTTCTTTACTTCGGCCATCAGAAATTATTTTGCTGGCCAAATAACAAACAGGACTCATCTACTACCTTTATATTCTCGGTTCCTAATCGTATTCCTTCAGCATCGCCTGAATTTCCTACACAACAGTCCAACATCCTCGTTTTGCTATTTTTAATGTTGATCTTACACTATCTTTTCAAGAAACTGTCTATCCCGTACAAATTGCTGTTCCAGTTCCTTTCCTGTTATCGGCGAACCGCAAATTTTCTAATAATGTGCGATCACAAGTTTCCCTTTAAAGACCATACATTCCCGGAATAGGTCTGACAATCACGGAAGATCGGCGTGATCCTTCGATCGCACCAGTTTGAAGAGACCTGTTTCATAAAACGCTATCTCCTGCTGTTGGAATTAGTCCGTAAATGCCTGAAAGTTGCAAATGTCCTGTAACTAAGGGGCAAAATTGCCAGAGTCATCGGTCCCTAATCAAACACACTAATTAAACTAACTTGTGCTCCTCTCACGTCGGAGGTTCGAGTCTTCCCTCGGGCATGGATGTATGTGTTGCCTTTAGTCTAACTAGTTTCTAAGTCGCCAGAAACGACATGCCGGCCGCGGTGGCCGAGGGATCTGAGGCGCTTCAGTCATGGTCTGCACGGCCACTACGGTCGGGTGTTCGAATCCCCCCTCGGGCATGGATATTTGTGCCGTCCTAGTAGTTCATAAGTAGTTTGTAAGTTTAGGGACTGATGACCCCGTAGTTAAGTCCCATAAGCTGTACAAACATTTGAACATTTTAGAAACGACACGTGGTTACGATTCCACGTTAAGCTGTAAGTCTCCTTTCCCCGGTTGGATAACTGGGGTAGGCCAGGGACACGCAAGTCGCCGAAGTAGCGTCCAATTGAAAGACTTGCACCCGGCCAATGAGCCACACGAAATTATTATTATTACTATTGTTCCCATAGAATTACAACCATTTGCATTTTTTAACTTGTGGTAAGACAACAGACACACACACACACACACACACACACACACACACACACACACACACACACCTCAGAGAACCTGAACCTCCGGTGGGAGCGGCCACGCAATCCGTATCTTGATGCCTTAGACCACGCAGCCATTCTCACGCAGCTGTAACCAACATAACGAAATTATGCAGGTGTCAAGAAACAGCAACAGTAATAATATTCATTCCGTTAACAAACTACATAACTCTGATTGTCTAATTAGATTTATTTTTAATAGCTACAATTTTCCATGACTGGAGTATGAACTGATAATAACTAAATTGTGTTTCACGTATTAGACTTTTGAAAATAAAAGAAAACTATTTGGTAGAAACTTTTATCTCATTTACCTGTACTATTACAGTGAACACTTTCACGTACTTAATCTTAATTCTGTGCAAATTACATTTTAACTGGACATTCAACAGTAGTTAATGAACCTCTTAATGGAAAATCCGCCTCCCCTGAATAGTTGGTCGGTAGCACCGTAATTGAATTTCTGGCTTTTATAATTAAAACTCATTTCCTTGGCTTTCTTTAATAATTGCTTACAGATTTCGGAATTAAATTACATGTAAAAGCGGTCCTCGTCAATAAATACCTCAGATGTAGTTCCTTCTAGTCTATTCCAGTGACATTTATGAAATCTACAGATTTGTTTTGCAGTCTAGAAGTGACCGAGGTTTCAGGACAGATCTGTTCATTGTAAATAATTTTAATGGTTTCTGAAAAAAACTGAAAGATGTAACAAAAAAAGACTTATCTTTTGACAGAAAAAGGAATAGCTATATGCACGGAGACAGATGGTGGTAGCATCGCATACACTAGGAATAAAACCGAATTGCCTTGGCAGTACACAGAGTATTCTGGAATCTGGTTCTTTTCAAATTAAAAAGGAAAGAACAAATTTTTAATCAAAGAAAATAGCAAGTCTTATGTGGCAGAAACTTTTCAACATGATAAATTAAACCCCAAACCTAATTAAACGTTTTTGAAATAAATAAAGTTTATAGTTTTTTATGATCTTATGTTTTGTGATTATACCCGTATAAAAGGATTCATGGTGGTTTAACTGAGCACACCGCTTAGTTTGGTCTTCTACATCTGTGTAAATCCTACTGGGTAAGAGTCCCAGACTTAATCACGGTATTTTGGAATTGGTCAAACAGATTGCCCTTCGTTACTTTATACTTTTTCAGATTAAAAACAAATAAACTGTTTTTATTGTTCTACTTCTTACTTACTTCAAACTAGTTTTCGACTTATTAGTCCATTACCAGGAAATAACTGACTAGCACCAACAACAAACAAAGGTAGTTCTTAAATTTTTAAACATTTTACTCCAATATGTATACACACATGGTATTTCATAATGACATTAGTTGTTTTCACTTTCTTCTTGCATTTCATATGGTGTTCAATAAACTTGCTTATTATCATACATTAACTTTTGGTTTAAGAAGGCAAAAATTACAACCATTACTTGGGCTACCCCAAATGCGTATTCAGTGCTGTAAGGAGTCAAGTTTTCCTCACTGTCATTTCCTGCATATTCCGACCTCAAAATAACATTCTACTCGTCAAGGCGAATCTTTTGAATCCAAACTCGATTGGGTATGGACATGTTCAATGATAATAATTACAGTTTGATATACAAATTACGAGAACATGTCTCAAGTGCAATAAAATAATCAAGGCTGATGTGTACTAGTGAACAAACACTTGCTTTTCTAAAGCGAGGCGAGGCACCCATGTGGCGGCGACCAGCTACAATAACACAGGTGGGTGGAAGGCTCTTCACCCCTAAGTCCCTCGCCCGATGAGGTCTTCGGTCAGAAAGACACTGCCTTCTTGGGGAAATACGACGCTTTAAAATCTTTTTAAAACCCGCAATACTGCTCTCAACAAAAAGTACTTGCAACTTTTAGCATGCAGGTGGAATTCCAATTGACGCCATTGAGTCTGAGAGGAAATACTTAAACGAGACGTTAGCTGACTCACTCTTGCTCAGCAAGCCACACGTCGTTTTAAGACGCACTATCCGATTGGTACGTGAGCCACTGGCAGGAAAGCGCCAGCGTCATCGGAAGATAAACAGCAGCAGAACGAGAAAAATTAAGGCAGACTCGCTCTCTCGCACACGCTGGCTGTGTTTGTCGTCACTAGCGGAGCGACGCTCTATTTTGTGTGCGGAGAGGCGATAAAGACTCCTGTACAGTATTGCACTATAGTGATGGGCTGTTCGTATCATTTCACTGTTTCGAAACGTACGGATCATCTGTGTCTAGTGAGTTGACGACTCACTGTTTCAGCACACGAAACATCTGGCGTGCTGCAGAGTCGTGCGCCGCGCTACCTTTGCTGATTCACGTGAACTGCGACAGCTGCAGGGCGCCGCAGTGAGTCGACTCGCTGCTTCGGCACTCAAAACACTTGCCGTGCCGCAGCCCTGCGTCCTGCTACCTCCGCTGGTTCACATGAGCCGAGAAAGCTGCAGAGGGCGATACAGCAAATACGAAACATGTATGGAATATCAACATGGTTTTAATAAGTTATTCACCAGACTTAATTGAACGGCACACGATTTGTCTGCTACTACGATTTTACAATCGTGTTAAAGTGTAAAAATTTCCTAAGTTACTCGTATTTTCATACAAACAAATATTGTAACAAAAAAATCAAAAAATAGTAATGTTCAAATTCCAAAGTCATGAAACTTTTTCCAACCTTCAAAATTCCATAATTAAGTTTAAATAAAACAAGAAACATCATGGTTCAAATGTCTACGTGCATCCAGAAATGAATAACTTTTTAACGAATCAATATTAACAAAATATTTAAGATTTGTTCCTAAGACATATTTAATGCAATCAACAGATATTAGTACAAGTATTAACACAAGGAAACACATTTCACAATTTACGTGACGAAACCAGAAAACTGGACTAAAATTTTTCAATCTCCAGATAGGTATTCTAATAATCAGATTCATCATCAGTCAGTCAAATAAAAGAGAATCAGTTACAGTTTCTTTAAATTGAAGTAAAAAAATTATTAAAAACCTTTTTTTTTGACATCTTACTGAGAATACAGTTTAGTCTCACTGAAATTATTTGCCCTTGCTTCGAAAAGGTGCGTTCCCTTGGCACAGATGTAGCAATAATGCATAACAACGCTTAGTTCACGCGAAGCTACCTTAAAACACCGAAGGACATCACAGTTTTCAAACCTCAGTTCTAGGATACTGGTAGCATAATTCAAAATCTCACGTGGCGCGCCGGCCGCGGTGGCCGAGGTGACTGAGGCGCTCCAGTCACGGTCAGCACGTCCACTACGGTCGGGGGTTCGAATCCCCCCTCGGGCATGGATATTTGTGCCGTCCTAGTTCGTAAGTAGTTCAAATGTTCAAATGTTTGTAGAGTCTATGGGACTTAACTACGGGGTCATCAGTCCCTAAACTTACAAACTACTTATGAACTACTTACAACTAAGGACGGCACAAATATCCATGCCCGAGGGGGGATTCGAACCCCCGACCGTAGTGACCGTGCAGACCGTGACTGGAGCGCCTCAGTCTCCTCGGCCACCGCGGCCGGCTCGTAAGTAGTTCATAAGTAGTTTGTAAGTTTAGGGACTGATGACCCCGTAGTTAAGTCCCATAAGCTTAACAAACATTTTGATTCACGTGGCGCGTCAGCGGAACAACTTCAAACCCGTTGCACGCCCAGGCAAACCAACAGCAAAACGCATCTAGCGTCCGTTACATGAATCACAAGATTCGTTGTTTCGAAACAGTACTGA
Source organism: Locusta migratoria (assembly GCA_026315105.1). Taxonomy (NCBI): domain Eukaryota; kingdom Metazoa; phylum Arthropoda; class Insecta; order Orthoptera; family Acrididae; genus Locusta; species Locusta migratoria. The sequence continues at coordinate 97,598,239 of CM048744.1, read as the reverse complement.
TTCAAGTTGCGACTCAGTCGCACAGTTCGCTGATTCGATTCACTGAGTCGAAACATCAACTCAGTAGCCAACTCTATTGCACTATAAGGAGCACCCCTGTTGTGGAGTAGATCTTAACGAATCTCCAGTGTAGAGTATGAAGGATTTTTGATTTTGTTATCTGCAGGGTCCACAGTGTTAGTGACGTCGTACATCGACATTTTAATAATAAGAATTATATAATTTCAACACTGCATATTCTTAATTCGTATAAGTTACACTATAAGCTTATTTCGACTTAAAAGTCATCTTCAGATGTTATGCCTGCAATACATAAGTTTTCATAATATTTAGTACTATGCTACCTACTTGTTTTATACAGAGGTAAAAGAAATACTACATACCACATTCTGCTATGCTGTACATTTCAATATTATTGTGACGTGATATACATAAAGAAGAAAAAATAATAATAAAATATATCACGTCACAATAATATTGAAATGTACAGCGTAACAGAATGTGGTATGTAGCATTTCTTTTACCTCTGTATGAAAGAAATAGGCAGCATATAGTACTAAATATTATGAAAACTTATGTATTGCAGGCATAACACCTGAAGATGACTTTTAAGTCGAAATAAGCTTATAGTGTAACTATTACGAATTAAGAATATACAGTGTTGAAATTATATAACATATTTGAGTGGCAATGCTCTGGGTTAGCCTGACACTAACGCACCATGCCAATTTATAGACAGTATAGCATTTATAGATCGTTCTTGGCTTCATCAAGACGCAGGGAAAGTTCGATCGGCAGTAGCCGATCAAGACAGACGATATTTGTTTTCGATTTCAGGGAAGACGCAGCTAGCAGCCATCAGCGCAGTTAATGGTATTGTGTACAAACGCTTTAGGCAAACTCCACCCATCACCAAACAGCAATAACAAATACATGTTTTTACCATTGCATAATATTTCTGACATTGCAACAGCCGTGAATGTCAATTGACGAAACTGAATTAATGTTAAAGTGAAGTAGGTGTGGTTCTTCAACCATTCTAACAACTTTATTTCATTTTGAAATTGTTTATACGTTTCATCTATCCTGTCAACCTATCCAGAAATTGGAAATTAAGATTTTTTTCTTACAGGAGGTGTCATCTACGTCTATCTTGACATAAGGGAAAAAGTGTCATCGGTTGTAGGTACGCAACGAGCAACTTTGACTTGTACGTGACATGCTGTTGATGTCTTCCTTGCAGGAGCCTTTGGTAAAGCAAATAGTCAGATCAGTCTGTTGTGCACTATAAATAGTTGGAAGAGTAGAATAAAGTCCATGTTAGCAAATAGAAGAAAATACGTGTTTTGTCTCCCAAGGCGTTTTGCTTATTTTTAAGTAACTGACTACGTGGTATTGATCAGATATATCGTTATTCTAATTCAGTGACTATATCACCTATCACTGTCCACTTCCTCCTCCCTGGATCTCTGTACATCTCTGCACCACCCTTTTGCCACTCAATATTTTCGTATCTCTCTGTTCATCGCCTTCTCTTTCGTTTCTCTGTCTATCTCCTCCTCCTTTTTGTCCTCCTCTTCCCTTTTTGCATCAATTTCCCCCAACATCTCCTTCCTCCATATTCTCGCTCCATCTCCACGGTATCATCCGCACCCCAAAACGAGGTGGCTGCTTCTTAATAGCAATTAATATGTGCCGGCCGCGGTGGCCGAGGGGATGAGTCGGCCGGCTGGGGCCGTGGCGAGCGGACGCGGCGGTGTTTACGTGTCTGCTGCTGTCGTCTGAGCGCTGTTTCCTGGTGAGTTGACGCTCTCGTAGCGGCCGCAATAACGTGTTATTGTGTGAATTATGACTAGAACACGAACATGACTGAAGTACCAAGAAGAGATACTTTGAAGTTTGTATTTGATTGCAACTATGCACGACCGAAGTCTTATGAAATTGAATCATGGATTGAGGAATCACTGAAACGTTCCTTTGGCGATATTATCGGTGTCCATCTCTCAATAGTTAGCAGTACTGTGTATATTAAGTTCAAAAGTCCGGAAATTTGTGACGAAATTGTGCAGTCCCGTGCTGGTAATCTTAAATTCAAGCACTGTGATGGGAACGTTGGTGAAGTTAAAGTGACGCACGCAGGGTTTGGTATTCGGACAGTCCGAATTTTCGAACTACCATTTGAAGTTCCTGCAGAAGAAATTAATGCTGCTTTGGCGAAATATGGAAAGGTCATCAGCAATGTTCCTGAAAAATGGATGTCGTTTAAAGTACCTGTTTTAAACGGTGTTCGGCAGGTGAAGATAGAATTAAAGACACATATCCCATCATATATTTCGATCTGTGGCTATAGGGCGATTATCATGTACGACGGTCAACCGCGTATTTGCTCTGGTTGCGGTTCAACTGGTCATGTTCGAGCCCAATGTATTCAAAGAAGGGTGACACAGGTACCTACAGGAGAAACAGAGCCAGCTGACAGGATGACGACCTTCCCGATCTCTTACGTGGCTGCGGCCCGATTGCGCACGAACACGCCGGAGCACCCTCATTTCAGTGAATCGTCCGGTACTACAGAAGCTGTACAAGAGACGTCTATGGAAATTCCCAACCAAGATAATTCTACCGAACATCAGCAAATTCCGATCCGAAGCAGCAGAATGATAGCAAACGGGTGTCGGAAATCTCCCCACCTAATATCAAGCCGGGGGACTATGAAGCTGTGGAAGACCCACCGGGATTACAACCCGTCGGTAGGGAGAGGCCAAGTCTACCGGATAACGGCGCACAAAGCGAGACTGCCTCAGACCGTATACTGAACTGGGCGGATGACGGGGAAGATGTGGCAATGGAGCAAGAAGCGGGTAGAGCTGGCCCACCAACAGACGATGTATCAGCCACAATGGGAGAAGAATTATACGACCTGCCTCTCCAGTCCCGTCGGATGATACAGAGTACCGTTTCTAACAACCATTAATGCTTTTAACGACATCGTACCTCTGCGCCCTGGTTGGAGAGTGTAATTCTAACACTGAATGCCTGCGTTTCAGGATTACAAGGTAGCCACCGTAAATATAAACAAGATCATCTCACAACAGAAGATACACAGTCTTCGTGATTATTTATACAGCTGTGATGCTGATATCGCTCTGCTGCAAGAGGTAGACAGCGAATTTCACCCAGATATTCCGGGATACGAAGTACTCAGAAACACCACCCCAGGTAGTACTTCGGGAACTGCTCTCCTAACCAAAGAGGGTGTGATTGTATCGGATGTCGAGCGATTGGAAAATGGCAGAGGGATATCGTGTCTCATTAATGGAGTTAGATTCATAAATATATATGCCCCTTCCGGGAACCAAAATAGAACAAGTAGAGCCCAGTTCTTTGCCAGTGATTTATTGTATCTCCTCCGGCGAAATCGGGAGGACGTTGTAGTCGGAGGCGACTTTAATTGTGTCTTGAAGCACAAGGACCAATGGCCGAACTTTAATGGATGTCCAACTCTTGCAGAAATGGTACACCAATTAGAACTAGAGGATACTTGGGAAATAATAAACGGCGACCAACGGTGTTTTACGTATCATACTGCGACAACTGCCAGTCGCCTGGATAGAATTTACGTCAGTAAAACCTTGCGGGAGACAGTATCTGCAACGGAAACGTGGCCACTGTACTTTTCAGATCATTCGGCGTACCACTGCACCATTCGCATGACACGGCAGAAAACGTTCCGTGGCAGAACAGGATGGAAGTTAAACGTCGATATTCTCAAGGAGCAAGAGTTGAGAGAACGGATGGAAGAGGCCTGGCATACCTGTTTACGCCGACAACACACGTTCCCATCGGTACTTCTGTGGTGGTGCCACTGCGCAAAACCTAAATTAATCAGCGTTTTGAAGGCGTATAGTTATGAGAGGAACCGACTACAGAAAGAAACTTTTGAGTTTTACTTTCGATGTCTTCGTGAACTGTATTCTGATATACCTATCACGCCGGAGAAGTTCATCCAAATTAAAAGGATTAAAGCAAAGTTATCCCTTCTGAAACGAAAACAAATGGAAGGAATTAAAATCCGTTCAAGAGATGATAATTGCACCTCCGACGAACATACGTCACCCTTCCACCCCGGGAGAGAGAAGCGTCGCGCAAGACAAAAACTTATCACTCGTATAAAGAAAGAAGACGGTAACTTCGCGACGACTCAGGCTGAAATAAAAGAGTATATAACGGATTACTACCAGCGACTGTACACAGCAGAGCTGGAGGATGACGAAGCAATACGTACAATGAAAAGTTATCTTACAATGACACTTGCAGAGACCGACAGGGATCATTAAGGTATGACATCGCCGCGGACGAGGTACAGGAGGCACTGAAAAAGGCTCAGCCTAATAAATCGCCCGGAAATGATGGACTACCAATAGAATTTTACAAACAGTTTTGGTATCTAATGGACCGATGCTTTGTAAGCATGTGTAATGAAATCAAAGCGGGTCAACAACTACCAGCAGGCTTCAATGACAGTATAATAGTACTGGTTCCGAAAGAACACCCACATGAAGATATCAATAAATTCCGTCCCATCTCTCTCCTGAACTCTGATTATAAGATTGTAGCCCGTGTCTTAGCAGCTAGAATTAAAAATGTTCTAGAAAACATCATACATAATAGCCAGACAGCAGCAGTACCGGGACGCACTATTTTCAAGAGTCTAGCAGATTATAGGGAGATCATATCTTTCAGTGCCTTAACACGCCCTCAGGCAGCAATTTTAGCTTTAGACCAATGTAAGGCTTTTGACAGGGTTTCACATCGCTACCTGTTCGACATCATGAATCATCTCGGATTTGGTGTACCTTTTATTACGATAATTCAAAATATGTACACTTCTGCCAGCTCCAAAATCATCGTCAATGGTCAGTTCACCCGTCAGATCCCTATCCAAAGGTCAGTCAGACAGGGGTGTCCTATGTCTATGCCCCTATACGTTATAGCAATTGAGCCTTTGGTTAGAATGCTTAATTGCACGCTTCATGGTCTAACCGTCTATTCTACGACAATAAAATGCATGGCATTTGCGGACGATGTGGGTGTCATTGTACGCTCGGAGCAGGACCTTCGAGACGTTACCACTAATATGGCTGAATATGAACGAGCATCGGGTTCTGCACTAAACTACAGGAAAACTCGTCTCATGCCGATAGGGAGTGGATTTCGCACAGATGCCAACTGCCCATACAGAGTGTGTGATACCATGAAGGTGCTCGGGATAAAGATGAGCAGTTGTCCTCTGAAAACAACTGCAGGTAACTGGAAGGACCTTCTGGCCATGACGAGAGGCTACTTACAATACAACAAAGGACGTGAACAGGACTTGGCGCAGAAAGTACACTTCGTCAACACCAGAATCCTCTCGAAACTATGGTACGTTGGACAGATAATACCTGTGGTAGACAGTGTTGCCAGGAAAATTATGTCGGCAATAGGTTGGTATATTTGGAGGGGAGATATATTCAAGGTGGGGATCAATGTCGTTACCCTTCCACCAGAAAAAGGAGGCCTTGGTCTCAACGATGTTTCATCTAAATGCAAGGCACTTCTGATAAGGCGCATTATTCAGCTGTGCCACAAATATCCGGATAGTGCGCTAAGTATGACCATAAGGATATATAAGCCTCAGAGTATACAAGTACCAATTCACCTTGGCGACACGCATTACAAGGTGAACCACATTAGGATGTTTCTATTAGAAATTAGCTACGTCCGAATGAAATCGAGTGCCCCTCTACATGAACTTACCACCGCTCAACTGTACCGCCTTATGAACGACAGTGGAAGGGTGAACCGAATGGAATTAAAATACCCCGATAAGGATTGGACTCTTATATGGAAAAACATCAACAACAAAGTGCTCGATACGGATATAAGATCAACCTGGTACAAAATAGTGAATGAGACGATACCAACAAGAGAGAAACTTCACAAAATACATTTGTCCGTCACTGACGAATGCAGGGAGTGCCATCTAATCGACACCTTGCAACACAGATTTGTCTGTGGAGAAAATAAACATATATGGGAATGGTGCAGGAAAATCCTGGCTTCAATTTGCAGAACAGCACCGCAACACATCTCTCTCATGTCGGTACTGAAACCTGACGGCAATTACTACCCAATCAGCAAGAAAAACACGTGGACCTGGTTAGTAGGGCATACACTATACTACATAATCAGTGCACAAGACAAGGCCTCATACTCAGGCTATAGAGTGTACCTCGCCACAAGAGCCCAACTCTTGGAGAAGGGTGCTAACTACAGGAAAAGATTTGCAAATTACATCACGGCACTACAAATAACGAGGATCTGAAGGAAAAAAGAACAAACAGGAAAAAAAAGAAGACACGAACAAAGGACAAAGAAAGACGAATGTGCAAATAAAGGGACGTGTGGCATCCAGTATTCAAGGTTTGCCACCGTTTATCTATTACTGTTCATTTAGATCATTTTTCTTCAATTCCTTAAGAAGACGGTTTATTTCACCTTGGCTAACCTCGACGTAGAGGGGTTGAGTTACCTTTCTTTTATATTTTCCTTTTTATTTTCAAAAGACTTTCATCTCCAGTACTTAGGGAAAGACAAAGGAACTTCATATCCCTGCAAATCGCCAGGACATGCGCGACCTTCGGTGACTGACCGCACTCAGGGCTAAGAGACGACAAGTTGAGAGAACGCACGATGAAAATGGGTAACCAGGAAAATGAGACCAGGCATACTGCTTGGGGAAACATAGTAAAGCACATATCGAGAAGACGAACCTTGAGTGCTGTCGATATGCTGAGGTTGAAGTATGGAGAAAATAAGAAGAACACACACAAAATCAGTGACTTAAGGTACTGCGGGACAACGTTTCCAAGTTTCTTTCCCGAAGAAATTGTAAGTTTCCTTTGTTAATGTCAGTTTCTATGCAGTGACTTCACTGACGGAAAAAGATTATGCACCTTCTTTTGTAGAGAGCTACGATATTATTTTATATAGAGGAAATAAAAAATAAAAAAAATAAAAAATAAAAAAAAATGGGGGACTGAGCCGCTCCAGTCACGATCTGCACGGCCACAACGGTCGGTGGTTCGAATACCCCCTCGGGCATGGATATTTGTGCCGTCCTAGTTCGTAAGTAGTTCATAAGTAGTTTGTACGTTTAGGGACTGATGACCCCGTAGTTAAGTCCCATAAGTTCTACAAACATTTGAACATTTGAATTAATATGTATACCAAATTTATTTCAAGTTGATGGAGGGATCTATAAGGAGTTTTTCACCTGCAGTATTGTTCCGTATACAAGGTGTGTCTGAATAGATCCGGAAATCGTTCCACATTTTACAAACCGCGCTGGTGAGGTGAGGTGTCCATGCATACACATTGAGGGACATTTCAAGCGCCCCCTACCGTGCAAAGCACTGCAGTAAAGCGGTGGTACACGCTGCGACCCAGCTAACAGGCTCAGTGTGAGCGTGTCATAGCATTTTTTTTAATTAGACAAAACTGCGTCTGAAACGCATAAGATGTTAGAGCAAGTGTATGATATTGAACCGGTGAGTAAAAAGTGTATGTTTGAGTGGAAATCCAACGAGCGTAACCTCATACTTCGAACGAGACCCCCAGAAGCGTTTGCTGCCTGTTTCTAACAGTTGTACAAACGATGTCAATAGTGATTACTTTGAAGAGCAGTGCAGTTATTTTGTTTATAACTATTGTTTCCGGCATTACTTTAGGCCATTCACCGAACTTTTCAACCGCACCTTGTATGTCACACATTTCACAAATGCCTGTACCGAGCGAGGTGGCGCAGTGGTAACGCACTGGCTCGCATTCGGTAGGACGGTGGTTCAAATCCACCTCCGGCCATCCAGATTTAGGTTTCCCATGATTTCCCTAAATCACCCCAGGCAAATGCCGGGATGGTTCCTTTCAAAGGGCATGGCCGATCTCCTCCCACATCCTTCCCCGAAAATCCGAGCGTAAGCTCCGTCTCTAATGACCACGCTGTCGACAGGACGTTAAACCCTAAGCTTCCTTTCTTCCTTTCACAAATGCCTGTAGCCATATTACACCTGAATCTCTACCGAATCCTGCCATGCAGTTTCGTTTTCACACAGCTCAATACTTTTGACATCCTATCTCCTATAACATGTGACGTACAATGATATAATTTAGCAGCTAAATCCAGTAATAAAAGAGTAATAATTTAAAACGGAAGACGTTGCGGCGGACAATGCCGCGAACAGTGAAATGTAGTAAATGATAAAAAAATTTCCTTTCGCCTTTTTGTAGTGGCTGTAAGTAAGGAAAACTGCTTTGAAATTATGTCTACTGTTTGTTGTAAGGCATTAAGTGACATGTGTGAAACTAAGGTGTGTCTGAGGACGTCATTTTCAATTCAGAAATGCTGTGTGCGAATGAAAAATCATTCTATGGGGATAATTTGCTGTAATGTTAATGTGTTTTTGGGTTTCGTATCAATGGATAAGTTACCCCGAAACTAATTTCATTCGATTTGAGCTGTTTGGTGGCTTTAATCGAACTGTTTATTCACTAGAGAATACTACACGTAATGTCGTGTAGTTGCATGTACAAAATTATATACATACTTTTTTCGCCAGAATAAACGAGGTGGCACTCGCCAGCTCGTGCTCCGGCAAAGGTATCCTTGTACAATGAATTAATAAACGCAGAACAATAAATGTGTTACCATAACACTATTTTCAAACCGTAAACAGACTGCAGATATGGAGTGTCGTTGTGGCTGTAGTAGCCATTATTTCACATGAAGTAAAGTAACTAGTCATTAATTATATCTTTAAATTTTACATTTATTGTTGTTTTGGGAACTATTTAAGACGTTTCTTTCTCTAAGTGGAAAGTTGCCCAAGTCACTCCAATATTCAAGAAAGGAAATAGGAGTGATCCCCAAAATTACAGGCCTATCTCATTGACGTCGATTTGCAGTAGGATTTTGGAACATATACTTTGTTCGAATATTATAAACTACCTCGAAGAGAACGACCTATTAACCAGTAGTCAACACGGATTCAAAAAGTATCACTCTTGCGAAACACAGCTTGCCCTTTATTCACATGAAGTGTTAAGTGCCATCGACAAGGGATTCCATATTTCTGTACCCCACAAACGGCTTCTTTTGAAATTACGTGCCTATGGAATACCTTCCCAATTGTGTGACTGCATTCACGATTTCCTATCAGAAATAACACAGTTCGTTGTAATTGACGGTAAGTCAACGAGTAAAACAGAAGTGATATCTGGCGTTCCACAGGGAAGCGTTATAGGTCCCCTACTCTTCCTCGTGTTTATAAACGATTTAGGAGACAATCTGAATAGCTCCCTTAAACTGTTCGCGGATGATGCTGTCGTTTATCGGTTAGTGAAGTCAACAGAGGATCAAAAGCAACTGCAAAGCGATTTAGACAAAATATCTGCATGGTGCGAAAATTGGCAATTGACACTAAATAAAGAAAAGTGTGAAGTAATACACATGACCACTAAAAGAAATCCGCTGAACTTTAATTAAGCGATAAATCAGTCAAACCTTAAGATTGTAGATTCTACCAAATACCTAGGAGTTAATATTACGAGCAACTTTGACTGGAGAGAACACACAGAAAATATTGTGAGGAAAGCGAACCAAAGGTTACGTTTCATCGGCAGAACGCTTCGAAGATGCACCAGCTCCACCAAAGAGACTGCGTACATCACACATGTGCGTCCTCTCTTTTGTGTCCCAGCCTCGTCGCCGCTTTTGTATCTCGTTCCCGTCGTAGGTGTCGGTGGCCGAGTAAAAACACCGACACAGGAATAAAGGATGCACGCTTGTGCAGGTACGAGGTGACCAGCCAGTGGGACAGCTGAAACTAGAAACACTAGAGATATATATTTCTTAGAGACTTAGTAATACTTAACTTTTACATAGCTCAGTACTGCAGAATGCCGATACATAGTTGAGCTAGAGGCCTGCCTAGTGCCTATCCGATAGCAAAGTTTTAACTGGTGCCTATCTGATTCATTCCGAAGTGTTAGCTGGTTCCTATCTCAGTCCCAAGTGAACGATGTCGTTCAGTGGTGGCCACGAGCGGATTTGTAGCAGAGGGCGCTCGTGGCTGACGTCGTAGGAACGCCGCGCCGTGCGTGCATGGCGGCGCGCGGCGAAAGTAGGTGGCGCGCACTTTAGACTTGTGCGACACCACACTCTCCTGGAGTACTGTTGCCCCTTGTGGGACCCTCACCAGGTGGGACAGACGGAAGACATTGAGAAGGTTCAGAGAAGGGCAGCTCTTTTTGTTTTATCACGTTACGGGGGAAAGCGTCACGGAAATGTTGCACGAATTGGGGTGGAAGTCATTGCGGCGTGATCTGTTTGCGAAGTTTCAATCACCGACTTTTAGTTCTGAATGTGAAAATATTTTGCTATCACCCACCTACTTAGGGAGACATGACCATCCCAATAAAATAAGACAAATCAGATCGAAACCGTAACGATTTAGGTGTTCTTTCTTCCCGCGCGCTTTTAGAGAATGGAACGGTAGAAAAAAGTTATGAAAGTGGTTAATGAACCTTCTGCCAGGCACTTGAATGTGATTTGCAGAGTATCGATGTAGATGTAGATGTAGATGTAGATGAAGAATGAGAACTTTTCAAGTACGTCAAACATATAATTTATACTTCTGCAACGAAGAGAGTGTAACAATACACTCCTCCAGTGGTACAAGTGTGATAGTTCTTAAAATTCTAGTATGAGAAAAAAATTGTAATTCACTGGAGGCCCGGAGGACAATTACTTACTTCCTTTCCACTTGAAAGTAGCTAGCTGGAGTTTAATTTCTCTACTCCTACCAGAATAAATTCCTTCTGTAAGTGCACTACAATTGCATATGTTATTGTTACGAAAAATACTTTCCGAAAATAGCTTTATTGTTAATTTTATACTTCATAGACGACTCAGCGTAAATAATCTTTTCATTCTTCTCCCAATGTTTCAGTCTTTTCTGTGCTTTTTATTGTGAGTGGCACCTATTTTATTTAATAATTAAGTTTTCCGTCTTATGCTGACTGCAATTAAGACAATTATTTTACACAAGACGCGATTCGACTTTTATTTAGAAAGCATCTTCTGTGGTTCCGTATCGATTCATACGTTTGTACAATTTGTTTTTGATATATATACGTTAAAAACAGTTTTTAACTTTTTGTTCAAGTTATGTTCTTTTTAAATTGATGCTTAATTGACTTAGTGTTACTGCTACTTCCTTACATCACACTGCGGTTTTTTCGTCTTGTTGGGTGGGGTTGGTAGGTTTACGATGTGTGGTTCTGGTTCAGTTTTGTACACAGGAATTTTTTTTTAATGTCTTGATTTTTCCGTTTCGTTTTCCAGTACACCTTTTTTTTTTAAGTGAGCTTCTTGTGCTGCCAACATTTTATCCTTATTGATTGATTTATTTATTTGAAATGAATGTGTAAGTCTCTGTGTGTGTGCATCTGTAATTGTTAAAATCACAGAACATAATGTGTAAGATGTATGTTTGTCAGATATGTAAATCCAGGTTTGGTGGGTTTGTGTTGGGGGTATGGGTGGAGATATAGGTTGGGCTTGGGTTGTGGTTTGAGGTCTTGTTTTTTTTTTTTTTTTTTTTTTTTGTGACCGGGGGATTGGTTTTAAGAAGGGGGAGGGGGTAGTTACACATTCGTGTTTATTGTTATGTTAGGCAGTAAATAAGCATGAACAGTATGTGGTGCCGATTTTATGCTCCCCTAATTGGTATAGTCATTTCTGAGATGTTTCTTTTCTGTTATTATTTTTTGGTCATGATACATTTCTTGTAAATTGAGAAGGTTTTTCTTCTTGTTGTTGATTCATAAGATTTTCATGTATGTGTCTCTGGTGGTGATTTTATGTTGGTTTTGATGTACTTATTTTGCAAAGGTTGAGTAACTTGTTTTTATACTTTCATGCTCATACGTGTTCTCTATATCTGGTGTCAAATGTTATTTTAGTTTCACCATGTGTTGCACTTCAGTTAATATACCTGATGTGAATGTATCTGGATTTTTTTCTATTGTTTTTGGAATATATTTTTGAAGTGGATTGTTGGTTTTCTCAGCTATTGTGATGCCTCGAGTTTTCAAATGTTGGATATTCTCTATGTGTATTTGTGGTTGTGTGACACTGTATACCATCTGTTGTTTTCTGCACATATTGACTTCAAAAAAATAAATAAAACGTTGGCAGTACTCACAAACCAAACTAACCATGTTGAAGGGACAAAACAAAATGTATTCCACTAAAAAATGAGTGATGTATAAACTTTACGCAGTTTACAGAAAGTTAAATTAAGTGGTAACAATTGAAACAAAAAAAGAGACAAAACAGGCGAAATTTGCCGCTTAGAAACCTGAAACACACATCAAAAAGCGACCAAACCCAGCCAAGAATACAAAAAAATTGCAGTCAGATAAAAGTATGAGGTAACCATTCCGTTAGTCACTTATACATCAATTGAAAAACACATAACGTGCACAAAAATTAAAACATTTTTATTTATTTTATGTATGTAACACTAATTGTACAAACTTATCTATCAATCCTTACAGAACATGCTTTATAAATAAAGGCGAAACACATCTGGAATAAAGTAATTGTCTTAATTGCAGTTAGCACAAGACGAAAAACTTCTTATGGTTGCTGCGGAAGATGACCACACGACCAACCATACTGGCTTATTTATTTTATAATCAGCGTGTTTTGAGCTGGCAGTTACGTGTTTCATGCTTAATTAGTTAATTACTGCAGGTGACGACTGACGCATGGAACAGAGCCCCCTGTATCTACTTAATTACAGAAAAAAATTGCAGAACTTAATTAAGAGAAATTACTTTAATTGGATTAAGTAGCGAACCCGTAAATGCTTCACAACTGCTAAATATGCATTAGAATTGGATACAAGTCCCATACTTCTTCCCCTAATTTCTCTGTCCATTTCTCTTTGTCCTGTTTAATCTTCTCTGTGTATTAGCTAGCTGATAGCCCGGCGTTTATTTATTCCAGTATTCAGTTACTCCTTCATCCTCTCTCTGCCTACCTACTTCCTCCTTCTCCTCATTCACCTCATACTACTCTTCCTCTTCCTTCTCCTCCTCCTCTCTTGTCCATCCATCCTCCTGCTTCTTTTATTTCTTCTCTTCCAATCTCCTCCTGTTCTCCCTCTCTGTTTATTTCCTCCCTCGCCTACATATGAAAAATTACATACACCTGTCAAATTAAATGATCGTCGGTCAAACGGATTCCTCCCCCCACGCACTGTACGAAATACTGTCAACTGATGGATGATGGAACATACATTACGTTATTTCGCGATATATCGGCTTATCTCTATATCGGTGTAAATGCCGCGGTGGAATAGCCGTGAACACTGGGGCGGCGTGCTGCGTTGCGCGTGGTTATTCGTCGTCGGGGTTTGGGTGTGTGTTGTCCTTAGATTAGATGAACTTAGTTTAAGTACAAATGTTCAAATGTTTGTATAGTCTATGGGACTTAACTACGGGGTCATTAGTCCCTAAACTTACAAACTACTTATGAGCTACTTACGAACTAGGACGGCACAAATATCCATGCCCGAGGGTGGATTCCAACGCCCGACCGTAGTGGCCGTGCAGACCGTGACTGGAGCGCCTCAGTACCCTCGGCCACCGCGGCCGGCTTAGTTTAAGTAGTTTGTAAGCTACGGACTAATTACCAAGCAGTTAAGTCCCATATATTTACTAACATTCCAACATTTCTTCGTCGTAGGTACCTGTCACTTCGTGAGATGAAGTTGAATATAGCCCATCCCTCTGTTAAAACTTCTGTTCTTAAATGTTCTGTGTTGCTGCCAGTGAACTGTTGCACTCGTCTGAAGCGTATCTTTCGCCTCCTAGGTCGTCCTTACAGTAAGAATTAAGGGAAAAGACGCCTGTGAGAGCGAGGTGCGCGTTGTCCGGCGAGTGTGCCGTGGGCTCGCTGGAGCGGTCACCTCAAACACTTCCGCCATCCGGACACGCTTCCCGTCCACCTCAAATTACCAACTGCTGCCCGCTACTGGCGCCGTCGCTCTTTGCCGCTTTGCACGCAGCATTAGTGTAATCCGACAAGAGATAAATCCGCATTTAAATAGTCGTATTTCCCGTCAGAGTGTATCTACAGGGTGAAAAGTATTTAAACCGACAAACTCTGGGAGCTTGTAGGGGCCACCAAAACAAATATTTTCCCTAATGTCATTTTTTTCCTATGAGGAGTATTTAAATCGGTGGAGGCCGCACTATTACAATTTTCTCGCAGGAGCATTGCCAGAATTGCTAGAAGACGTCCCGCTCGCTACAAGACAACGCATGTGGTTCCAGCATAACGGGGAGCCGGCACTTTTCATTCGTAGTGTGCGTCGATTCCTGGACCGACGGTTCTCAGAAACGTGGACTGACAGAGGTGGTCACGTACCATCGCCTGCTCGATCCCCAGATATATCCCCTCTGGACTTTTTTGTGCGGGGAAGGATGCACAACCTTGTTTACGCAAGTCCTGTTGCATCAGAAGAGAATCTGGTTGCCCTGATAGCAGCAGCAGCAGGAACACTTCAGGATACTCCTGGGGTTTTTGCCCATGTCAGACAGAACATGATCCGACGGTGGAACCATTGTTTACGTGTCAGTGAAGGTATTTTTTTTAAAATCTGCTGTAATTAAAATTGGGTTGTGTTAATGTATTGTCTCCTGGTAATAAAAAATGTAAATGTGTTTGTCGGTTTAATTACTTTGCCGCCAGAGAAATCCTCCTAGACCCCTTTTAACACTCCTCATAGGAAAAACTGTCATGAAGGAAAAATATTTGTTTTGATGTCCCCTATAACATGCCAGAGTTTGTCGGTTTAAATACTTTTCAACCTGTATACAAATGCGCCGAAACGACAAAAATGCAGAAGAATTGCTGAAGACCACTGCCCGTCATATCATCTTCCAAGTGGTCCTCATACGGTACCAGTCGAGTGGTGCACGTCGATGCTTTAGCTTGGGTGGAGGAAGAGCTAGAGGTCTGCAACTGAAAGAAGCGGTTAGTTCACCTATACTTCATTTACAAATGATGGTAATACTCCACTTTAGGTGAGCTTGTTGATACAAGATCCTATCTAATACTCAGTACACTAGACTTGCGCATAATAGTTCGCGATCGGGGGCGCTCACTTTCTCCCAATGACGGCTGAGCGGCGTGGTCTGCGCGTGCAGCTGGAGGGAGAAGGTACCCCACCTAGCTGCTTCATGCGCTTGCTGCTTGAGCCGCTAACAATATCACGCAAACCAAAAGAAACAGTTTGTTGATCATTCCTCGCGTTTAAGTTTACATTTATCTCTATATCTTGGCATTATGGAAGTTATTAGTCAGATATTTCAGAGTGCAGAACACTTCAAAACAGAAATTTTGTAGCACTGAACAATGTAATATAGCAGGCAGACGCTCACCTCGAAATGTCTCATCAGCAGAAGGCAAACATGTCATTTTTAATTCTGCTAGGCGCCCTCTCGGTATTGCCCATCGGTCTTCGGTAAAGAATCCAACGAACTATGAAGCGAGATGAGTTTGGCATAATCGTCCGCTGCTCCTAGTTCGTCCGCTGCTCCTAGTTCGTCCGCTCCTTCTAGTTCGTCCGCTCTTCTTGGCTTTTGCTACCGCTACTAAAAGAGCTCTTTTTTATGACAGCTTTTCTATATAATGAATCAGTGTGGCCAAAGCGTGTGCTATTACCCGTATTTTTGGGCAATTTGACATCAAATACTTAGGCAAATAAACCAGTTATTTACACGAAAGGGTGATACAATGGTATTCAACTACTTTGCATACAGAGTACTCGCAGAACTTTATTTTTAAAATAGATTTCTTGTGGCAGTGAACTATGAAACTACAGCTGATCTGCATCTCAGCTAGAAATGAAGGTAACTGGCAGAAGGGAATCACGCGATTCTGCGCGCTCTCGCGTCCTCTCGCTGTTTCCCGTCAGTCTTCGGAAAAGGAGCGGACGAAGTAAGAGGCGAGGGATCTGCGAACTAGTTCGCCTGTGGGAGCGCTGTTCCGAACTAGTTCGTTCGCGAACTACACAAGACTACAGTACACAGTTCTGCAATGATCTCTTCCATCTGACAATAGCAGCGTTCTGGGTTTAGCTAATGTTGACGGCTGGTTCGTTGTACTTGCTCCGTACTCGCTGGTAGACGCACTGGTAGCCTGAACTGTCGTCCTCCGCTATACTGCTCTAGTAGCTGTCGGTGCGCCGGCATATCTCGGCGAGCCCTCTTCTTCTGATTGGCCGGCGCGCGGCGCAAGGCGAGGAGGTAAGAGACTTGAGGTGCCCTCGGCGGTCGAAGTACTGTGGAGCGAGTTATAGCAAGTGGCGCGGCGACTTATATAGACCGCCGGCGTTGTGGCGAATGCCGAACCACAACACCTATTTCTACTGTTTTTAATTTCTCTAAATTATAGATTAATGTCAGACATTAATTTCCATAGAGGAGTTCCGGCTTCATTGTTGTAATGCCTTATTTTTCCACGCTTGGTTAGGCCCCTTCACAAATATATAATTTTCACCTAAAATATATTTTTCGTGCGATTATCGAGACGTTTCGTTGCCTGAAGTTAAAACGAACATCCAGTGGCGTCTTTTTATGAATGTTGTTGTGGTCTTCAGTGCGCAGAGTGGTTTGATGCAGCTCTCCACGCTACCCTGTCCTGTGCAAGTCTCTTCATCCGAGAATACCTGCGGCAACCTACATCCTTTTGAATCTGCTTACTGTATTCGTCTCGCGGTCTCCCTCTACGATTTTTACCACCAAAACTTCCTTCTAACACTAAGTGGACAATTCCTTGATGTCTCAGAATGTGTCCCACTAATCTAATCCTTCTCTTAGGATATGCCAGAAACTCCTTTTCGCCGGGCGCGGTGGCCGCGGGGACTGAGGCGCTTCAGTCACGGTCTGCACGGCCACTACGGTCGGGGGTTCGAATCCCCCCTCGGGCATGGATATTTGTGCCGTCCTAGTTCGTAAGTAGTTCATAAGTAGTTTGTAAGTTTAGGGACTGATGACCCCGTAGTTAAGTCCCATAGTAAAAAAAAAAAAAAAAAAAAAAAAAAAAAAAAAAAAAAAAAAAAAGACCACTCCTTTTCTCCTCAATTCCGTTAAGCACCTCCTCATTAGTTACGTGATCTACCCATCTAATTTTCATGATTCATCTCTAGCACCACTATTCAAGGGCTTCTGTCATCATTTTGTCTGAACTCCTTATCGCCCACGTTTCACTCCCATACAATGCTACACTCCAGACAAATGATTTCAAACAGGAATTACTAAAATTTAAATTAATATTGGATGTTAACAAGTTTCCCTTCTTTAGAAACGCGTTCCTTCCCATAGCCAGTCTGCATTTTATATCTTCTTTACTTCGGCATCAGAAGTTCTCTTGCAACCCAAATAACAAAACTCATCTACTACTTTTATGGTCTCATTACCTAATCTAATTCCTTCAGCATCGCCTGATTTTCTGATGCTACATTCCATTAGAATTGTATTACTCTTGTTGATGTTCACCTTACATCTCTCTTTCAAAACATTGTCCATTCCATTCGATTGCTCTTCCAGATCCTTTGCAGTCTCTGACAAAATTACTGTCATCGGCAAACCGCAAAGTTTTTATTTCTTCTCCCTGAACTTTAATTTCTCATTGCAGTCCTTCACTGCTTACTCAATGTACAGATTGAACAACATTGGGGAAAGGCTACAACCATGTCTTACTCCCTTACCAACATCTGCGTGTCTTTCTTGCCCTTCGGCTCTAATAATTGCTGTCTGCTTTTCACCCCTGCTATCTTCAGAAATTCAAAGAGTGTATTTCAGTCGACATTGTCGAAAGCTTTCCCCAAATTTAAAAACGCTAAAAGTCTAGGTTTGCCTATCCTTAGCCTATCTTCTAAGATAAGTCGTAATGTGAGTGTTGCCTTCCGTGTTCCAACATTTCTCAAATCACTTTTTTGTAAATCTATCGGACCAAACTGCGTGGTCATCAGTCCGTAGCTTACAAACTACTTAAACCTAGGTAAACTAACCTAAGGACAACACACACACCCATGCCCCAGGAAGGACTCGAACCTCCACGACCAGCAACCACGCGCTCCGCAGCGAGACGCTTTAGACCGCTCGGCTACTCCACCGCGGCCCTACATTTCTCCGATATCCTTTTTATGCCTACTGTGGCATTAAAAGAACTCCCTCGCTTCCATCGAAGGCGCCTCGATCCAGGGCAGTAACTTCTACTAAAAATAATCAGAAAGAAAGAAATCGTTTGTGATGGAGATGTCACAGTAGCTCCGGAAGCTGCGGTACGACGGGGCAGTCAGAAGCCGATTGGCAGCAAAGACGCGGAGAATAGGCGGCGGCCGAGAGACGCAGAGGCGGGCCCAGACGTCAGCAGGAGGAGCAGGGGGGGGGGGGGGGGGAGCAGATGACTCGGGAAGCCACTCCCGCGATCCGGATTACCGCAGAACGAGCGGCGGCCGCCTCGGGGAGACTGAATAGGCGGATCGCGGCTCACAGACGTCATACGGCGAGCGCTCTCCGTCCCTGCGGTGAAGCGGCACTGCACGGCTCGCGTCAGTTTCAGGCGGCGCGGCCTTTCTCCTTTCTTGCTTTGTGTCCGCCTTTTCTTCGATCTTACTTTGTCTGCGCCGGCTGGCTAATCAGAGGGCCTACCGCACAGTGGCGAACAGCGCGCGGCTCTACGGTACCGGGCAGGGTCAGGGACGAGGAGCTGCCCCTCATACAGCATCTGCCCACCTCGCAAATCCCTTACTTGCTTTGCACCTTCTGGAAACCAGGCATACTCTGTCCTAAAGTAACTGATAGCACACGTTGCATGAAACTAGGAGTAGTGAGACAACCATTTCTTACGACAAAATGTGAGATTCATACGTTTTCGTGGCCAAAAACTTCTTCCCCACTTAAGTATAAACTCAGGCTATGAAAAAAAAAAAAAAAAAAAAAAAAAAAAAAAAAAAAAAAAAAAAAAACAGGAAAAGGAGATAGAAAAGAAAAGGAAATTAGCATTTTACCCCTTTCAGTCCTAATTTTTTGTTTTTAATACAAAAAGTTTGTAACATGGTATCCTTCATTATAATTAATTCGTGTACAATGAAATGTACAAACATTTTCTTTACACATTTACTTAGAAATTATGGTGGGCGTTATAAATAGCAAACCAAGTGTTAAATAGAGTAAATGTTACACATAAGCACTTTTTTGTATTGTCATAGCTTTACATCACTCTTTAACTTGTATTTATGAACAAAAATATTGCCAATGAAAAGTACATTTACGTCTGTATACGATAGAAACAATATGCTTACCAGGGGCAGTTACAATCCTGACCATCATACCATCATCTTGACTTCAACCAGAGTAGTGGGTAGCTACTAAACACTAAATAGCAGCCGCTGTTACTCTCGGGATGTCAAGTGGATATGATATTATATTTAAAACACCAGAGCTCAAGTGTTTCACACTGTTTCATGAAGAAATAAGGATGTTTAGAAGTAATGTACTTTATACAGTACGCCAGGGCGGTTCGCGGGTTCAAGGTTAACATCGAAGAAGGAGGTGCATCACAACCTACCGCTTAACCGCTTAAATCTGCTTGGAGATATCGTTGTCACGGTAAACTTAAGGTGAGCAGACAACAAGAACTCCTGGCAGACGTGTACGCAAACTGTACCATCAGTGACTCTAAAACAGGGTGCATTATTGGTATGACAAAATGTTCTGCATCCATCCAGGACATTGCAACTTGTGTAGGACGAGGAGTTTCAGCAGTGCAATGGTTCACAGAAGCACGTAGAACATGACTAGATTGTTCTGTTTGCATCTTCCAGACCACCGACCAAGAAGATCGACACCTCGTGCAAACGCCTTGGGAGGTAAATTTGTCCTCCTTGGCTCTGGCGCATCAGTATAACATATCCTACTCTATCACTGCGCCGGAATCACCGTCTGGGTGTTTGAGAAGGCCTATAGTACTACTTGGAGTCATCTTATCTGCGAATGGGGGTTTCGTGGTTGTCTTCCCAGTTTTATTCAGTCCTTCCTTTCTCCCTCGGATCGCTTTCAATAAGAAAGACTGGAAAGCATGCACCTCTGCTGCCATTGTCGGACTTCTCCCACACATCGATCTGGCTGTCGAGAGTGTCACTAGGACTATTGTTTCTTCTGCAGATAGTACAAGCCCCCGGTCTTGGAAATCGATGAAGCCATTAAAGATTTCAGAAGGACTCTACCGCGACATAGGATGCTTTTAACCGACTCCGTGTGCGTGTTCACTCGCTTATGAAAAGACGGAAAATGCACTGTTGGGAGAGATACGCCTCAATTATTGAGTCACGTCCCTTACCTTCACACGTATGGAGGAAGGTCAGACGCCTGTAGGGCTACCAGACTCCGGATGATACACATGGCATTTCCAAAATTAGAGCTGTCTGTACGGATCCGGATGCTGTCGCCGAGGCTTTTGCTGCGAACTACGTTCGCATCTCTGCGTCTCACAAGGACCAACCTGCATTCCATAGGTTGAAACAGCTAGTGGAATGTAAACGCCTGTCTTTTACGGCACGCCACCCAGAGTTATATAACGCCCCTTTCGGTGCGCCCTTGCATATTTCTCTGACATCGCCCCATGGCCGGACCAAATCTACAATATAAATGTTGAAACACCTGTCGGCGGAGTCCAAGCGACATGTTTTCGCCGTGTTTAACACTTTGACTGCCGGCCATGTAAGCCATTCCATCCCTTAGAGTGCCAGATATTCTGCTTGCAGGAGTAACCCCAGCTGCACTTAGTTTCTTTATCTTCAGTCTGGCGTAAAGAATTGTCTGATGTTTGAAATAAATCCAGAACCGAACACAGAGCATCTAAGTCACATACAACTCCGATGCCAAGGGCCCCACTAAAAACTTCTCTACTTCGCAAACAGTCTGTAGAATAACTACGATATGTTGTTGTGTCACCCCTCTGTCATAGTCACCTCTCAGTACTTTCGGGGAGAATAATTTGCGTGAAGCCATTTCCGTTGATCTACCTACTGAGTGAGCGGACACCACTTTCTACCTGCCCCGATTCATACAATGAATGCGACCAGTGGGATGATTTAGAAACTAAATAAAGGATCTATAGGCTGGTTTAGACACTAGGTTTACCAAGTAAGGTATTTAAGGTAGATCTAGCCCGTCAATAAACTTGATTCTGTTTTTAAAAGCACGAAAACAAAGATCACGTCAAATGACGTGATTGGCATCCTGCAGAAATTTCCGTATCCCGTCAATTGACGTGATTGGCACTCGGAGTGTTAAACGCATTTGGGGCGATGATGTATTACCGTCACTGTGTCTGAATAGTACCAGAGTTTCAGTGCTCAAACCAGAAAAAAGACGTATGATGTGGATAGCTTGTTGTTGTTTTTGTTGTCGGCCCACCAGTTTAACCAACGTCCTGCGTAAACTGCTAAAAGGTATGGTGAGTTGGCGGTTGCGCTGTCTCCTCGAGTCTCGTGGTCTACTGACTCTGCGTCAGGGTGGATTCCCCACCACTGACAATCTGATATACCGCGAGTCTGCCATCCACGCTGCCTTTTCCAGACGCCACCACCTGTTGGTCATCTTTCTTGACAAAAGCCTCCCACAGTTCATTTTATATCCAGGACAATGGGGTCCCCAAAGGCTTTTTATTGAGCGTTCCCCTGTTCTTTGCGGCTATTAAAGGCCTAGCAGCAGCTGTAGGGTCGTCCGTATCTTCCTCATTACAGACTGGCGACTTCTGTATTTGCCGGCATATAAGAACCACTGGCTTAGAAGACGCACCCCACTCTTCAGACTTTTTTAGAAAAAAAAATAAATTACACCTATTACGTCTATTTCAACATAATTATAATACATTTGTTCATGTTCTTGAAATATCTAAGGCAGTGCCTTCAAGTAGTGTTCATAAACTTTACGCAGTCGTGTTTCTTGACAGTTTGTGCTTATTCAAACGGATATTTCGCCTATCACTTTTTACAGTGCACACCGACAATGACGCGATGTTTGAAGAGATCGTCGTGAAGGCTTACGACATTGACACCTAGGTGGCTCTGCTTACGATTGCTCTGATCAAGCATCGCGCAGAGTATTAGTTCGCGAACTTCGGGTGACGAGTAGGGTTTTTTCATGTCGAAAAAGACGCGTTTTCTAACTTTATTGTAAAGCGCAAATATTTATGGAAGTATGTTTGTGATGTTCCATAAACTGTGTGAATGATGGATGGCTTGCTTCTGTGTATTGGTCGGCGAACTGTATGGGAAACAGCACGTCATAACCTCAAAAATACAACTGTGCGACGCAGAAGCTGTGCAAATAACACAAAAAATACTTATGTATATATTTGCACTTGAGAATGCGAAAAAAATTCTCAAATGTCGTCAGGCGAGACATGAACCAATACGTGAGCAGCCTTTCATTATTCCAATAATAAATGACACCGTTACAGCATTGCCGAAATAAATCGATTATGATGAATGAAATTACGTCGAAAGTTTCTACTTCCTATGAAGTTACCAGTTTCATTTACGCTTGGCACTAAAAATAGTACAAACTTCAGAAAACCTTTCCTGCATAATAAAGCTCATGACTCGTATTTTAGTGTATATTATGTACATATATCAAATAAAAACTACGAAAACGTAAGTTAGATGCGTAAAGCAAATTTTCTCGCTGAAAACATTATTTCTCGAATTTTACACAATTTTTTGAAATCCCTTCAAAAGAATTGAACTTGTGGGTACCTACTTTAACGGGCAACCGACCAATTTTTGTAGTAGAAAATAAGTACGACTTATACACCGGCAAATATGGTACTTTACTTCTGTTGTCGCGTACAGTCAGCGCCACACGCGAGACGTAAGAGAACGATCGTGGAGAAGGCAGCGATCGACCGAAAGCCTATCGCAAGCAGGCGCCGCGCATCCTGGAGGGAGTAACCGAAGATGCGCGCCCTCTACAAGCGGCTATATCTAGGCCGACATACGTCTGGACGGCCGTCAGTTACTAGTGAGAGCCCGACAGTTACTAGTGAGAACTCGTCAGTTACTAGTGAGCACCCATCAATTACTATTCAGAACTCGTCAGTTACTAGTGAGAACTGGGACAGTTACTAGGCAGCTGCGAATTCAGAAATAGGATCGTACTAAGTCAGAAAGCGGCTACGAACTTAGCAGTCATAGGATCTCAGCGCAGCTAGCATCATACGGACGACGCCGCAAGAAGTGAGAAGACAGAAGTAACAGGCATACGTTCTAAAGTTGAGTATTGTAAATTTCAGTCACTAAATATCTTGTAATAATATATCAATGTTTTAGAAGTCAAAGGATCCTGCACCAGTACGTTTATTGACAACGACACTGGAACGAGTACTAAATAAAAAGGCGACGAGGTCACAACTTCTTTTAGCATGTGTGATGCTGAACGCCAATTTAAAGGAGCCATAGCCGCGGTGGAGTAGCCGAGCGCATTTACGTGCCATGCTCTGATGCGCCAGGCTGTTCCCCGTCGTAGGTTCGAATCCTCCCTCGGGTTTGGATAATTTTGTTGTCTTTAGTGTAAGTTAGTTTATAAATTGTTGACTCCGCAGTTAAGTCCTTTAAGCTTAAGAAACATTTGAACATTTGAATTTGATACTTGTAATGGATAAAGTGAGTCCCGACGTGGAGTAGCCGAATGGTCTAAGACGCCTCGCTGCGGAGCGCGCAGTTGCTCGCCGTCGGAGGTTCGAATCCTCCCTGGGGCATGGGTGTATGTTTTTCCTTAGGTTAGTTTACCTTAGTTTAAGTAGTTTGTAAGCTACGGACTGATGACCACGCAGTTTGGTCCGATAGATTTACAAACATTTGATGGAGCCATATGAAAAACACAGTCATGTGCACTTGCCTATGAGTTTCAGTTCTCTGCTACCAAGACTTGCGTTATGCACCTCTGTTCACGTCAGACAGAATCCAGATCTTTATGCAACGACCATTTTTTCAGTGTAGTGGATATTCACCGACTTTTGGGCCTTATCTTTGATGCCAAGCAAAGATAGCTTCCACATATTGCTTAGCTACAGCAGAACTGTTGGTCGCATCTCGACGCCCTTCGGAGTCTGAGCACCACTACTTGGGGAGCACAGATTTTTACACTGCTTCAGCTTTACAAAAGCCTCGTTCAGTCTCGCATTGTCTATGGGAGCCTCACACATAGCTCTAATGGGCCCTTAACATTACGGCTTCTTGATCCGATCCATCACTTCAGAGTTAGGCTTGCAACTGGAGCTTTTAGAACGAGCCCTGTGGACTGTCTACTCGTGGAGGCTGAGGTTCCTCCGCTACGGGTGAGGTGTCACCAACTGCTGGCTAACTACATTGCTGATGTGCGTGGTTTGCCTGACCATCGAAACTACCGTCTCCTTTCCCCCCTTCGCACTCCATACCGCTCAATCGCGGCCGAGTTCACTTGTGCAGTCCCTTCTGACTGAGCTAAGTCTTTTCCCCTACCACTTCTTTTCAGTTTACAGTCCCTAGGTCGCCTTGGTGTATACATCGTCTAGTACTACAACTGGAAATTTCACGATACTCCAAAAACAAGGTTCACCGTGAGACCCTTCACCGGCAATTCCTGTCTATTCTTGGTGCATCACAGGCCCCTGAAGTTATCTATACGGATGGATCATTAATTGATAGTCGTGTTGGCTACGCTTATGTCAATGCAGGACATACCGAGTTCCGTTCCTTGCCAGTTGGCTACAGTGTCGTCACTGCAAATCCTCGACTAATATTGGCCTCGCCATCTCTTAGTAGTGGCCATCAAGGAGTGCATTACCCTCCTTGAACAACATGGACGGTCGACAGTCTTTACGTGGACACCAGTGCACTTAGGAACAGCGCCAAATGAATTTGCCGAAATTTTAGCCAAAAAGGCGACCTACAAACCAAAAATGGATACCGGCATACGAGCATCTGACCTCCGATCGGTACTAAGCCGCTGTTTTCCGTATGTGGGACACAGAGTGGCACTTCCTAACAATGCCGAATATACGTAGGATTATGAAGGAGTCAACAAAAGAGCGTCCTCCATGTGGGCCCCTCGCAGGGACTGTGTCGTCCTCTGCCGGCTCCGCATCGGCCACACATGCCCGACACATGGAAACCTCCGTAAAGAGGACTTTCCTCTTGGTCAGTGAGGGTCGAGAGTGACCGTTTTCCAAATCTTAGTGGAATCCCAATTTAGCCGCCCTGAGGTGGCCTTTTAATCATCTTAGGATTTTACCTCCTGTTTTCGCTGACAATCCCTCAATGGCTGCTTCAGTTTTAAGCTCTATCCGCGAAGCGGTCTTTATTTCTCCATGTAAGGATGGGTGCCACGGTTTCTTTCTCTGGTCATTACCCTTCCTGCAGTTTTATACACTCCTACTCCCTTTATTAATATGTTGTCTGCATCATGTGGTTTTGTGTTGTGTTTTTAATGCAGCCTATTCTTCAAGTTTGGGATTTTAGTGTGTTGCGGACAGAGTGGCTGGTTCTTTGCAATCTACCAACCACAGCCACCTGCTATTTTGTTGTAATTGTTTTTCGTATGTCGTCCAGTATCTCTGTGTCACCTCTCCTGTGTTGTCTCTCACACTCACACAACAATGTACGACCACATATTGCTGTATGGCCACGTGCCATCTCGGTGTCACCGTGCGTTAAATTTTCCTTCAGTGTCCAGACGGAGTTGCGAAAAACATAAATAAATAAAAATAAAACTATTAAGCGGAATATTGTCGGACTTCGAAATTTAACAATTACAAAATGAAACACGATGGCAGATTCTAAAAGCCGGTTAATTTTTGAAAGGAAATTATTTAGTTTGTAAATTAATAATACTTGCAACAATCACTGCACGAAATCTCGTCAGCCGTAATGGCGTCCAAACCCATCACACTACTTCAGTGGTCGGTATTTTTACGCCAGTACGAAATGGCGGGATGTTAAATGAATGAAAATGCGTCATGTTAAATTGTAAAATATCTCACAGTATATTTCATAAATAAAATCATTATACTCACTTTATCCATTACAAATCAAATTCAAATGTTCAAATGTTTGTTAAGCTTATAGGACTTAACTGCGGAGTCATGAGTCCCTAAAATTACGAACTATTTATAAACTAACTTACAGGCCTACTAAAGACTACAAAAACATCTATTACCGAGGAAAGATTCGAACCTCCGACAGGGTACGGCATCGCGCATCCGAGCATAGCGTGTCAATGCGCTCGGCCACTCCGCCGTCGCGGTGGAGTAGTCGAGCGGTCTTAAGGCGCCTCGCTGCGGAGCGCGCGGATGCTCGTCGTCGGAGGTTCGAGTGTGTGTTAGTTTAAGTAGTTTCTAAGATACGGACGGACGACCACGCAGTTTGGTCCGATAGATTTACAAACAACACTCCGCCGTAGCGTTACAATTATTACAGGAGCCACTACAGGTACGTCTTAACTAATCAGAGGGTAGACACAAACAGATGAAATGGAACGCTGTTCTTTCTCTCGTTTCAGAAAAACATGGGAATGAGGCTTAAAGTTCAGAAATATAAGAGAGAGAGAAAAACGCTCCTTGATTAAAATATATCTTTGTCTAATTAATTATTATTATTGTATCGTTTCAACGCCATGCTACAAAATTGGGGGGAATCGTTTCTCCCCTCAGGGGCTCAGCAATAATTGCTGAGTACAGGCTTGGCGAACACGGGGTGGGCTGTGGGCTGTGTCGCACCAACAGTCCGCTACACCGTAAGCTCTGTGCGTGCTTCAACGACCATCGTTCGGCGCGACGGTGGAACGTTGGACGTTTCAGAGCTCGGGGATCTTGGCTTAATCGCCCAGGTCGCGAGGACGGTACAAACCTCTATAAAAAAAACCTCAATCTCAAGGTGTGCTCCTTGCCGAGGAGATGCATGGCTGTTGAGGTTGAACAGCCCCTAGCGAGCAACCTCTGAGGAACCTGCCGCACCTCAGTCGTATAAGGCTTACCCAGGCAAGAGGCGCTCTGTCTGGGTGGACCCTTATTTCCCTAGCTGCTCGTGGGAACAACATAAAAAGACCACGAAACTTTGGCGGACGTACAACCGTCGTCTCTAAGCGCGGTAGAAATGAATATAATGCTACGCAGTATGACCCCCAAAAGTTTCCTTCCCTCTCCACACCGTGGGAGGAACGTAGGGCAAAAATCCAAGGTGAGGCTTATGCCCCTAAGTATTTAGTGTGTAAGCGTATGGATGGGGAATCTTTCATGTTCACAAAGCCAATGTTTTTTGTGGAACATTTGGAAGACAAATATGGAGAGGTCGATGGTTTGTCCAAGATGAGGTCTGGATCAGTTTTAATAACGACGTCATCTCCGGCCCAGTCATGGGCTTTGCTAGCCTGTGACAAGCTGGGTGATGTTTCCGTTAGCATCACGCCACATAAAAACTTAAATATGGTCCAGGGTATCATCTTCCACAGGGATCTTCTGTTGCAATCAGACGACGAATTACAAGCTAACTTGGAGCGGCGAGGTGTGCATTTCATCCGGCACATCTATAGGGGTCCGAAGGACAACAGGGTTGCCACCGCTGCCTTCATTTTGGCTTTCGAGGGCGATTCATTGCCTGAGAAAGTCAAGGTGATGGTCTACCGGATCGACGTAAAGCCTCCCCCTATGCTCTGCTTAAGTGCTGGAGGTTTGGTCATATGTCCTCCCAATGTGATGACAATCCAACATGTCGGGAGTGTGGGCGTGCATCCCACCCAGACGCCCCCTGTACCCAAACTCCAATGTGCGTCAATTGCAACCAGCAGCATCCTCCTTGTTCGCCCAACTGTTCTGTACTCCACAAAGAGCACAAGATCATGGAGTACAAGACCCTGGACCGGCTGACATACGCAGAGCCCAGACGTAAGTATTTGAAGCTCCACCCTGTCACAATGACAACCTCTTACGCCACAGTATCTTCATCGTCAGTCTCCAGACCATATGTACCAGCCAGCGGGCCCCCAGGCCTGAACCACTGCACCTGCCCCCTTGACAGTTGGGGGTGCTACTCCTTTGGTTGCTCCCACACTTTTCACGTTGGGAGCAACAGACAAACCATTACGGGGGACGTCGGTCCCCACCCCAACGCCGGAGAAACAACAGCCTTCTCTTGCTCCTCTCGCCTGGAAGAGGTCCCACGGGACACTCCCTTCCGAGGCTTCTCCTCGTGGGAAAGTGGATCCCAGCAAATGGCTGAAGGATCCCGCAGCTGCTGATCGAGGGGCCTCCACCTCTTTGTCGGCACCTACAGCCCCTGTTGAGAAGCCCCCACGGCCCTTATCACCCAAGGGCCAGAGAGAGGGTAAAAAGAAAGAAAGAAAGAAAGAAAAAGGATTCTTTCGTGGCTTCCAAGCCACCCACACCCACATCCTCTGCTTCAGAGGATGAAGTCGAGATACTCGCCTCCGCTGAGGATCTCGCACTTCTTGATTCGCCTGAACATAGGAGCTCTGAACATCCAGAATCACCTATGGTCTTAGATTCTGTAGATCCTGACCATAAGGCAGCGGATGTTCCTATGGAATGATCTTCTTTCCTTTCTTTTCTTTTATGGCCTTACAGTGAGGAGAAAGAGTTTTTCTCCAGTGGAATTGCGGCGGCTTCTTTAATCTATTGGTCGAGCTGCGACAATTACTGTGGTGCTACCCTGCACTTTGTATCGCCCTACAGGAAACGGTTTCCAGCACAGCGGACCCCTGCTCTTCGTGGGTATCGGGGCTATTACCGTAACAGGCCCATATACGACATGGTGTCTGGTGGTGTCTGTCTGTACGTCCTGGACACTGTCCCCAGTACCCTGGTGCCACTCAACACCAGTCTTGAGGCAGTGACTGTTAGAATCCGGACAACACAGGAATTAACTGTCTGCAGCTTGTACCTTCCTCCGGATGAGGCCATGTCTCTCAAAAACCTTACTGCTCTGGTCTCCCAACTTCCCCCACCATTCCTCCTATTGGGGTACTTCAACGCCCACAACCAATGGTCGCAGTAGGGATGTTGAGTCATTATTGGCGCAACAGGACCTTTGCCTCCTGAATACAGGTGCCCCTACGCATTTTAGCGTGCCACAGGGCACGTATTCAGCGATCGACCTCTCCGTCTGCAGCCCCAGCCTTCGACCACACCTTGGTTGGCGTGTATCTGATGATCTGTGTGGCAGCGACCACTTTCCAATCTTTGTGTCGCTCCCGCAGTACCAAGCGCCGCAGTGGAGTAGCCGAGCGGTCTAAAGCGTCTCGCTGCGGAGCGCGCGGTTGCTCGCCGTGGAGGTTCGAGTCCTCCCTGGGGCATGGGTGTGTGCGTCTGTCCGTAGCTTAGTTTACCTAGGTTTAAGTAGTTTGTAAGCTACGGACTGATGACCACACAGTTTGGTTCGATAGATTTACACACAGACAGTACCAAGCTGCAGACAGCTTACCCCATTGGTGTATCCGTAGGGCTGACTGGCCTGTTTATGCTTCAACCGCTGTCATCGCTGCACCACTGCCAGATGACATTGACAATGCGGTCCAGCAGGTGACTGATAGTATTGTCATGGCCGCTGAGGTAGCAGTTCCACAAAACACCGGTTCCACTAGGCGTAGGTCCGTGCCTTGGTGGACACGGGAGATTGCTCTGGCTATCCGGGATCGTCGGCGAGCGCTCCAGCGTCATCGACGCCACCCTTCCGTGGAGAATTTTGTCGCTTTTAAACGGCTCCATGCGCGTGCTCGACGACTCATACATCAGAGCAAGAGGACTCCTGGGAGCGGTATGTAGCCAGTACCGCACCTCCCAGACTCAGGTATGGACGCAAGTCCGACGCGTCTTTGGATACCGCCCGCCGACAGGAATCCTATCCCTCACCATCCAGGATGTGCTCTGCACGCACCCGACAGCTATCGCCGAGCATATGGCTGAGCACTACACACGATGCTCTGCGACTGCCCCATACAGTGCCGACTTCCGCTCCCTCAAATAGCGGGCCGAGCAGAAACAGTTATCCTTCCGCAATCGTCGTCTTGAAATATACAACGACCCGTTTAGTGAGTGGGAGTTCCGAACTGCCCTTGCTGCGTGTCCTGATACTACTCCAGGACCAGATAGGATTCACTGCCAATTCCTCCGACACCTTTCACCAGAGTTTCAACGCCACATTCTTGCCCTGTTTAACCATCTGTGGGCATAGGGCACTTTCCCTTCGCAATGGCGAGAAAGCACTATCATCCCGGTGCTGAAACCTAGTGCAGACCCCCTGGTGGCTGACAATTACCGTCCGACCAGCCTCACCAACGTTCCCTGCAAGCTCTTCGAACGTATGGTGAGTCGGCGGCTTATATGGATCCTTGAAGAGCGTATACTCCTTGCTCCACAGCAGGGGGGCTTTCGCCAGGGCCGTTCTACCATTGACAACCTCGTGTCACTGGAGTCGGCCATTCGCACGGCGTTTGCTAGGCGTGAGCATTTGGTTGCTGTATTTTTCGAACTTCGAAAGGCGTATGACACCACCTGGCGCCACCATATTTTGACGACTCTGCATGACTGGGGCTTACGTGGTGCCCTTCCTATTTTTATTCGCAATTTCCTCTCCCACCGCTCGTTTCGGGTGAGGGTTGGGGCATCTTTTAGCCCCCCCCCCCCCCGTATTCAAGAGAACGGTGTCCCACAGGGTTCCGTCCTCAGCATCCCATTGTTTTTAGTGGCGATAAACGGTCTTGCTGCGGCTGTGGGGTCATCAGTCAGTTGCTCCCTGTTCGCCGATGACTTCTGCCTGTATTTCAGCTCCGTTAGCATTGGCGTAGCTGAACGACGGCTGCAGCGTGCCATCCAAAAGGTCCACTCATGGGCCTCTACTCACGGATTTCAGTTCTCCGCACGGAAAACCCGCGTGATGCACTTCTGTCGCCGTCGGGTAGTTCACCCTGCCCAGAGCTGTACTTGGGTGGTGAACTACTTCAGGTCGAGGAAACACATCGCTTCCTGGGCATGGTCTTTGATGCTGGCTGACTTGGGTGCCACACCTACGTCAGCTGAGACAGAATTGTTGGCGGCATTTAAATATTCTCAGATGCCTCAGCCACACTGGTTGGGGAGCAGCACGTTCCACCATTCTTCAGCTCTACAAGTCCCTTATTCTGTCTCAGCTTGATTACGGGAGCTTGGTTTACGACTCAGCAGCCTCTTCTGCCTTGCGGGTCCTAGACCCCGTTCACCACACAGGTGTGCGTCACGCAACAGGGGCTTTTCACACCAGTCCCATAACGAGCCTTCTAGCTGAAGCTGGTGTTCCCCCTCTGCGGTATCGCCGGCAACGGTTGTTGGTGAATTACAATTGCCCGGGTTCATGCTTCACCCCGCCATCCGAACCACAGGCTACTCTTTCCGCTTTCTGCACTCCCTTCCCCGCAACGTCGGCCCAGGTCGGGTCTTCCGATTGCGGTCCGTGTCTGTTCCCTTCTCTTCTCACTTGATTCCCTACCCCTTCCTCCACCTTTCCATTACTCCCCCCGTATCCCAACCTATACAATTCCTCACCTGGAGCTTGGATTTGACCCGGGATTCGAAAGCCTATATTCCACCACTGCTTCTCCGTCGCCGGTTCCACGCACTGCTTGACACATACCACGGTGCTAACATCATCAACACGGACGGTTCTTTGGTCGATGGCCATGCTGGATATGCCCTTGTCTATGGTGACCACATCGAACAGTGGTCATTGCCTTGTGGAAGCATCATCTTCACTGCGGAACTGGTCGGTATTTAGAGAGCTCTTGAACACCTCAGAGCTCGCCCCAGGGGGTCGTTCGTTATCAGTAGCGACTCCCTGAGTGGTTTACAGGCCCTCGACCAGTTTCTACCCAAACACACTGTGGTGCGAGCAATTCAAGATGCTGTCTTCGCCCTTGGCGAGTCAGGCAGTTCTGTCACCTTTGTCTGGACGCTGGGCCACGTAGGTATACTGGGCAATGAACGCGTCGATAAGCTGGCCAAGCAGGCCACTACTTCACGGTCCCTGGATATTGGCCTCCCAGACTCAGACCTCCAAACCTAGTTGACCCGCAAGGTCCTTCGGGTTTGGAATTCTGAATGGGCAGAATCGACTGAACCGAATAAGCTCCATAGTGTCAAGCCGTCTACCGCTGCATGGAAGACGTCCCTGAGGGCTTCTCGCAGGGAGTCGGTTGTCCTTTGCCGACTCCGTATAGGCCATACTTGGCTTACGCGTGCCCCTCAGGGGCTCAGCATTAATTTGCTGAGTACGGGCTTGGCGAACCCGGGGTCCTGAGCTGTGGGCTGTGTCGCGCCAACAGTCCGCTACACCGTAAGCTCTGTGCGTGCTTCAACGACCATCGTTCGGCGCGACGGTGGAACGTTGTACGTTTCAGAGCCCGGGGATCTTGGCTTAATCGCCCGGGTCGCGAGGACGGTACAAACCTCTATAAAAAAAACCCTCAATCTCAAGGTGTGCTACGTGCCGAGGAGATGCATGGCTGTTGAGGTTGAAGAGCCGCTAGCGAGCAACCTCTGAGGAACCTGCCGCACCTCAGTTGTACAAGGCTTACCCAGGCAAGCGGGGCTCTGCCTGGGTGGACCTTATTTCCCTAGCTGCTCGTGGGACGACAATGAAACGAGCCATAAACAGCGTAGGCGGGCGCAAAACCGCCGTCTCTAAGAGAGGAAGAAACGAATTTAATGGTGCACAGTATGACCCCCGATCGTTCCCTTCCCTGGCCACACCTTGGGAAGAACGTCAGGCCCTTAACAGATCTGAGCCTTACTCACCCCAGTACTTAGTCTGTACTCGGGCTGATGAGGCATCCTTTACTAATACTAAGTCGCAATTTTTTGTTGAAACCATCGAAAATAGATTTGGCGAAGTCGCATCATTTTCTAAAATGAGAAGCGGGTCTGTCTTAATACAAGCGGCATCCCCTGCACAGTCAAAGGCTTTACTTGCCTGTGACATGCTAGGAGACGTCGCCGTAAGTTTCACGCCGCATAAGACGCTCAACATGATCCAGGGCTTAATATTCCACCGTGATCTTCTGTCACAGACTGACGACGAATTGCGCACTGATTTAGAGCGGAGAGGAGTTCACTACGTCCGGCGCATCAACAGGGGACCGAAAGATCGCAGGGTTGCCACCGGTGCATTTATCTTGGCCTTCGAGGGCGATGTACTGCCTGAGAAGGTCAAGATAATGATATACCGGTGTGAAGTAAAACCGTACATCCCTCCCCCTATGCGATGCTTTCGGTGCTGGAAGTTCGGGCATATGTCCTCCCGATGCACTTCCAGCCCCGCCTGTAGGGACTGTGGGCGTCCATCACACCCGGACGCGCCATGTACACCTCCTCCTGTGTGTGTGAATTGTGGGCTGCAACACCCACCTTGCTCGCCGACCTGTAGTGTGCTACATAAAGAACGCAAGATCATGGAATTCAAAACCCTGGATAGATTACCGTACTCAGAGGCCAGACGAAAATATGAGCGTCTTCATCCCGTTCGGATGTCGTCATCCTTTGCTGCCATTGCGTCGTCTCCGACCGCTATGGGGACGTCAGCCTCCCATGTCACGCCACCTTCTGTGGTCCCTGTGGGCCGAAAACATCAAACTGCCCCCTTGACGGTTGGGGGCCCTTCCTCTGTTGCCCCCCCACCACCTCCTGTGGGGGCAACTGCCCCACACCCGTTGGGGACTCCGGTCCCTAACACCCAGCCGGAGAAGCAGCAGCCTTCTCCGGCACCTCTCGCCAGGAAGGGGTCCCTGGGTTCCCTTCCTCCTATGGTTTCTCCCACTGATAATGTGGGTACCAGTGAGTGGCTGACACATCCACTTACTCTGACTCGTGGTCGCAGGGCTTCAAGGTCCTCCTCAGTCCCTGAGGCTGAGGTCGAGGCCCCAAAGCCCTCCCAGCAAGAGAAACCTAAAAAGGAGCGAGAGAAGAAAAAGTCGAAGGCTGCTAAGCAAACGCCTTCCACGGTGGACACTGTGCCGCCGCCGCCACCGCCGCCGCCACCACCACCACCACCACCACCTCACACATCTGAGGACGTGGTGGAACTCCTCGCCTCACCAGAGGACTTGGCTATCACCAAGACTTTGGAGGCGATGGATGTAGAGGCCCTGCCTCCACCGACGGCGACGACCGGTGCTTCTGTGGAACCAACAGCACCGTCGATACTGCCATGCCTCAGCAATCAAGAAGTAGCATGATCTTGCAATGGAACTGTGGCGGCTTTTTCCGCCACTTACCCGAGCTGCAGCAATTACTGTGCCGCTATCCTGCTTTCTGTGTAGCCCTACAGGAAACATGGTTTCCTGTCCAGCGGACCCCAGCCCTCCGTGGGTATCGGGGCTATTATAACAACCGCGCTGACTACAACAGGGTATCTGGAGGTGTCTGCATTTATGTCCTCGCCACTGTTCCTAGTGCTGCCGTGCCTCTTAACACGCCTCTCGAGGCAGTGGCTGTTAGACTCAGAACAATGCAGGACATAACTGTCTGCTCTCTATACCTCCCACCAGATGAGGTCATTTCCCTTACTGACCTCACTGCCTTGGTCGCGCAGCTACCCCCACCATTTATCCTTTTGGGGGACTTCAACGCCCACCATCCTCTCTGGGGCGGTATACAGCCCTTGGGACGTGGTAGAGACGTTGAAACGTTACTGACACAGCAGGACATATGCCTCTTAAACACCGGTGCACCCACACATTTTAGTATAGCACATGGCACATATTCTGCTATTGACCTATCTGTATGTAGCCCAGGCCTGCTCCCACATTTGAGTTGGAGGGTCCACGACGACCTTTGCGGGAGTGACCATTTCCCCATCCTTCTGTCACTCCAGCACTTTGAACCTGCAGGCTACCCATCCAGATGGTGTCTACATCGAGCAGACTGGCAGCGTTACACCTCGGCTGCTGTGGCTTCTGTTCCATTACCAAATGATATTGATACGGCAGTCCAACAGGTCACAGCTATTATAGTCTCAGCTGCAGAGGAGACCGTTCCGATCACCACTGGTTCCCCTCGGCGCAAGGTCGTGCCCTGGTGGACGCCAGAGATTGCTGAGGCTATACGGGACCGTCGGCGAGCACTACAATGCCACCGGCGCCGCCCTACACTTGAGAATCTGATAGCTTTTAAAAGGCTCAGGGCCCGAGCCCGACGACTTATCAGGCAAAGAAAACAGGACTGTTGGGAGCGGTACGTCGCCTCTATAGGCTCTCGTGCCTCCCCTTCTTGCGTCTGGTCTCAGGTACGGCGCCTCTATGGATACCGCCCACCAGCGGGAATCCCATCTCTGACTGTCGATGGAACTCTCTGTACTGACCCGGCCGTAATTTCTGAGTGCATGGCAGAGCATTATGCAAGATGCTCCGCGACAGCAAATTATAGTGCCTCCTTCCGCTCCCTTAAACAACGGGTGGAGCGAAATCCTCTATCTTTCCACACTCGCCGCCGGGAACTGTACAATGCTCCATTTACGGAATGGGAGTTTACCACTGCTCTTGCTGCATGTCCTGATACCTCTCCGGGACCAGACCGCGTACATGGCCAGTTCATCCGTCACCTGTCAGCGGACTTCCATCAGAAATTGCTCGCCTTATTTAATAGGATCTGGACAGGGGGTGTTTTCCCGTCCCAGTGGAGGGATAGTATTATTATCCCTGTTATGAAACCGGGAGCAGATCCGCTGGCAGTTGACAGTTACCGCCCCATCAGCTTGACTAATGTCCTGTGTAAGTTGCTTGAGCGTATGGTGAGTCGCCGTCTTATGTGGATCCTTGAAGATCGGAGTCTACTGGCCCCACAACAGGGGGGTTTCCGCCAGGGTCGCTCCACTATCGACAATTTAGTGTCATTGGAGTCGGCCATCCGTACAGCCTTCTCTAGACGTGAGCACTTAGTTGCCGTCTTTTTTGACCTCCGGCGGGCGTATGACACGACATGGCGCCACCATATTCTCGCTACACTGTATGATTGGGGCTTACGGGGTCCACTCCCAATTTTTATCAAGAATTTCCTCTCGCTACGCACTTTTAGGGTGAGAGTTGGTACCTCCTTCAGCTCACGCCGAGTGCTGGAGAACGGAGTCCCACAGGGCTCCGTTCTCAGCGTACCGCTCTTTTTAATAGCGATAAACGGTCTTGCTGCGGCAGTGGGGTTATCGGTTTGTTGTTCTTTATTCGCCGATGACTTCTGCTTATACTACAGCTCTCCTAGCATTGGTGTTGCTGAAAGGCGTCTTCAGGGAGCCATCCGAAGGGCACAGTCATGGGCCACGACACATGGCTTTACTTTTTCAGCTTCTAAAAACCGGGCGATGCACTTTTGTCGTCATCGGGCTGTTCACCCTGACCCAGAACTGTACCTAGCTGCTGACCAGCTTCATGTTGCAGAAAGCCATCGGTTTCTCGGCTTGCTGTTTGACAACCGACTGACTTGGGGGCCACACCTTCGTCAGCTGAAGCAGAAGTGCTGGCGGCACCTAAATATATTGCGATGTCTCAGCCATACTGCCTGGGGAGCTCACCGTCGAACCCTCATGCACCTCTTTCAGGCGCTCATCCAATCACGCCTGGATTATGGGAGCCAAGTATATGACTCTGCATCACCTTCAGCACTGAGGATCTTGGATCCCATTCTACATAGTGGTCTCCGTTTAGCAACAGGGGCATTCCGCACCAGCCCTGTGCCTAGCCTCCTTGCCGAAGCTGGCATCCCTCCCTTGAGGTACCGCCGGCAACAGTTGCTGGCCTCCTACATTGTCCATGTCCACGCTACGCCTCACCATCCAAATCGTAGGTTATTGTTTGCAAATACCGACCTTCCCTCTCTGCAACGTCGACCCAGATCGGGTCTTCCAGTTGCGGTCCGTGTACATTCTCTTCTTTCTTCCCTAGAGTCTTTTCCTCTCCGTCCTGCATTCTCTTGCCTATCTAATATTCCTCCTTGGACCATCCCACGCCTCCAGCTTCACCTGCAACTGTCCGGCGGTCCAAAGGCGTCGATTTCACCACAATTACTTCGACACCAGTTCCTGGACATACTTAACACATTCCGTGATGCAGACGTCATATACACTGATGGCTCCCAGGTAGACGGCAGAGTGGGTTACTCCTATGTTCATGGCGACCACACCGAACAGCGCTCCCTGCCCTCTGGCTGTACTGTCTTTACGGCAGAGCTAATCGCAATAACCCGTGCACTCGACCATCTCAGAGCATGCCCCAGGAAGTCATATCTTATCTGTAGTGACTCCCTGAGTGCCTTGCACGCTCTAGACCACTGCTTCCCCAGGCACC
This sequence comes from Locusta migratoria, assembly GCA_026315105.1. Classification (NCBI taxonomy): domain Eukaryota; kingdom Metazoa; phylum Arthropoda; class Insecta; order Orthoptera; family Acrididae; genus Locusta; species Locusta migratoria. Next base: position 97,560,697 of record CM048744.1, on the reverse strand, counting down.
ACTTGGTGCGATCCATCCAAGTCACGGTGTTTAGTCTTGGCAAGTCAGGCCGTTCTGTGGCTTTCATAAGGACCCCAGGCCACATCGGAATTCCAGGGAACGAACGCGCTGATCAGCTGGCCAAGCAGGCCATCACATGCCAGCGCCTGGCTATCGGTACCCCAGAAGGCGATATCCGCTTGGGTCTCCACCGAAAGATCTTTGAGGCTTGGAATTCGGAATGGGCAACAATGAGTACGCCCAATAAGCTCCGTGGAATCAAGCCCACGACAGCAGCTTGGAAGACTTCCCTAAGGCCTTCTCGAAGGGACTCAGTCGTTCTCTGTCGCCTGCGTATCGGCCATACGTGGCTAACGCACGGCTACCTCTTACGCCGAGAGGAACCGCCAGAATGTCATTGTGGAGCTGTATTGACTGTAGTCCACATCTTGTTGGACTGTCCAATTTTAGCCGCATTGCGGCAGTCTTTTAAGCTGCCTCCTGCACTCCCTTTGATTTTAGCTGACGACGCCTCTATGGCTGACTGTGTTTTGGGTTTTATTCGCGCAGCGGGCTTTTATCACAAGCTTTAACGGTGGGTTCGTATGCATGATCTTCAGGCATACACCGCTTATAGTTTTAATCTGTTGTCACTTATGTCTTGTCAGACCCTTTTCCGACTGGCATGTGCAGAATGGCTGGCTCATCCATTATTATCCTAGTGATCAGCCAGCCAACAACATCTGCTGTGATTTTTAGTTGATTATTTGTTCCACCACTACTGTGGTTCCCTTTTCCTTTTTATGTTGCAATTATGACCAACACTGTCTTCCTGTACGTCTTTTGTACTAGTTGCAGGGCGCTTATTTTAATCATACATGAAACCCTGTGATCTCTTAGCTGGGAACAGGGGACTGATGACCAAGCAGTTTAGTCCCCTTTAAACCCCCAACACCAACCAACCAACCAAGCTTACGCGTGGTTACCTCCTGCGTCACGAGGACCCTCCTCAGTGTCGATGTGGTGCGCCTTTGACAGTGGCCCACATCTTAGTGGAATGCCCCAATTTAGCCGCAGCGCGACGATATTTTAATATCCCTGACGCTTTGCAGCTTGCATTAGCTGACAATACCTCCACGGTTGACTCTGTTTTAAATTTTATACGTGCGTATAGATTTTACAAGTCCATTTAAAGTTTGTGTGTGTCTGTCATTGCTCTGTCCTCCACCTGCTTAAGTCTTTTATGTAGGTGGTTTTAACGTGTCCCAGAGTGACAGGATGTGTTCCTTCTATTCCTGTGACCACCCAGCAAAAACACTCTTGTACTGTCTCAGCTGTTTTATCCTTTCTTCGTTTTTAATTGTATCCTTTCTTTATATTAGTCTGTGAGTTTTAAACTTTGACTTGTTAACGCATTTACTTAGGATCGCTTAACAAAATATTTTATCTCTTTGACTAGAACAAGGGACTGATAGCCGTCGCTGTTTAGTCCCTTCCAAAAAAAATCGTTTCTTTTAACGTTTTGGCCTACCTTTGCCACCTTCCCAACACCCACTTCCCATCCGCCAACAGAATGTAATTTGCTTCTATCAGCTACTACCATTCCGCGCTCACAAGGAGTGTTGAATTTTAGAATTCTCTATAATTACGGTACGTGAAGTTCAGAACTTAAATAACAATCAGCGAAATCCATTGGACGCAACTCTCAAAAATTCTCGAGATAGTCGACTTTGGAGTTTTTCAAGTACACGTAAGTACCAATTATTAAAGGAGTTACAATGTCTGTTGGTATCAGGTGGTAGCGTTTCGGTCCCACAACCTTAGATTTGATGGTTCGAATGCCGCTGTCACCAACATTTTTCTCTTTTGTTTTCGAAATAAGTTATATGAAACATTTTGGGATCGCCAATACCACGTTTTTATCAGTTTTTTGTTTATGTCTATGTAGACAAATTGAACACCTAAAATGAAGACCATTTGTAGCTATGGAAATGACGTTCGAAAAACAGCGTGGTAGCCCTTCACAAAATGAACAATCAAAGACTACCGTTGTCAACTGATAGTGAAGCCAATGCTGTAAAAATATATTTTTAATTAAAAACATAAGTATTTATAACATAATTATTTACAATCTTTTGCAAATTACAGGAACTTTCGAATAAACAAAATTACGTGCATTTTTCGTAAAAATTACCATTACATATTAGAATTGTGTAAGTATTCCAACACAACGAAATAAGAAAAATACTGCCAATTTAGGATTCAAACCAGCCAACCTATGTCTAGAACGCTACCACCTGAGCTGCACCTACAGATGCTGCGACTGTTTTAATACGTGTTGAATATGTGTAATTGCAAAATATCATGGTTGTTTTTCTCGAGAAATTTTGGGAGTTGCGTCGAATGGCTCTGGCTGATTGTTATTTGTGTTCTGAACTTCACGTACCATAAATATAAAGAAATTATAAAACCCAATACTCTTGCGATCTCCTTGTCAGTGTTCGATAATTCCTCACTTGCGGTGGTAATGACGCCGCAATCATTTTCGCATTGCTCAGTTCTATCTTGTAAAAGCGGTGCTACCACCATATGTGTCTGTTCTCAAGTCTGTACTACAACTTTTACTACCTCAGTTAAGACTTACAAACTACTTACGCTCAGGAAAACACGCACGCACGCACACCCACCCACCCTCCCACACACACACACACACACACACACACACTGGCACACACACACAAACACACATTCACACACGTGCCCATGTATGATTCCAACCTCCGACAGAACGTTATTGAACGTTATTGAATCCATCGTTACTGGTGGAACCGGGACTGCGGCTGGTCGAGAGTATGTGGGAAGTAGAAAATCAACAGCAGTATGTTTAAAAGAAACATCTATTCTTTCACTACCAGTTTCGGCATTCGATTATGCCATCTTCAGGTCCCTACATCTGAGTATTATATCCATTACTGGCTGAAAATCCGGCGTTGATCGGGTATTTATTCATTTATTCGTGCCATTTTTCAGGTATATGTTCTTTTGTATAAAGTCTGTATGCCTGTAAAATCTGTTGGGAATACAGTCAGTAGTAAAGAAGTAATAGATTAAAACATGGTGTGGAAAGAGACGGTTTCCCATGAACGCCGCGGTGGAGTAGCCGAGCGGTCTAAAGCACCTCGCTGCGGAGCGCGCGCTGCTCGCCGTGGAGGTTCGAGTCCTCCCTGGGGCATGGGTATGTGTGTTTATCCGTAGGTTAGTTTACCTAAGCTACGGACTGATGACCACACAGTTTGGTCCAATAGATTTACAGACATTTGAACATTTTTTTTTCCCATGAACGTTACTGTTTATGTGCTCATATCTCATGAACTAAGTGCCGGAATGTGATATAATTTAGAAGATATATTCAACTATAGGTGTGTATACTGTCTGTAAAATTTCCTGCGGCTACAATTTATAGTGTATAAATTATAAATCGTAACGTCATACTGAATGCCGTAGTTTTACTCCATAAACAGCGGAAAAGATGTAAGCGAGAAACTTTTTTCCTTTCATCATTTTACTATGGTTGCCAGCGAGAAAAAGTTTAATAAAGGTTTGAAATTATGTTTAAAGTTTGTTGCAAGTCGCTAAGTACTGTCATTCTCATACAGTGTATTTCGAAAGTATCGCCACATTATATGGCATTTTTTGCGATTTCTGTGGTGTCGCACAAGTACAAAGTGCGCGCCACCTACTTTCGCCGAGCGCCGCCATGCACGCACGGCGCGGCGTTCTCACGACGACAGCCACGAGCGCCCTCTGCGACAACTCCGCTCGTGGCCACCACTGAAGGACATCGTGTACTTGGGACGGAGATAGCAACCAGTTAGGACCTTCGTAATCAGATAGGCACCCGTGAAGACTTTGCTATCGTACAGGCACTAGGCAGGCCTCTAACAACTATGTATCAACATTCTGCAGTACTATGTAAAAGTTAAGTATTGTTACATTCTGTGCAATATATATCTCTTTCTAATTTACTCTAGTGTTTATAGTTTCTGGCTGCTCCCCTCCGTACCTGCACCAGCGTGCTACTTTTGTTCCTGTGTCGGTCTCATTCCACTCGGCCACCGACACCTACGACGAGGCTGGGACACAAAAGCGGCGACGAAGTTGGGACACAAAAATTTCTATTGGTTATGACGTAATATCTTTTGAACCATGTGCCGTATGTGATTCTTAAACATGCAGCAATTGTTACCTGACGGTAAGGAATGTGTGTACCAAATTTGGTTGAAATCGGTCCAATGGTTTAGGAGAAAATGAGCAGCATTGTCGCAAAATGCAGCAGTTTTTCGCGCATCTCATTGTTTATGACGTGATACCTCGTGAACTGTTTATCGTACGTGATTCTTACACTTACGGCGACCGTCCTCATGGATTGAAGCTGACGTGTACAAAATTTCATAAAGATAGGAACAAGAACTGTAGAATTGTATGCAAGACGTACAAACATACGGACACTCTGCTTTATATATTAGAAGTAGGGATCGAAACTGGTCGCGTGGATTTCTAGCTCTCAGTAGGAACCAACAACACAGGGACCTGAAAATGACATAATGGAATACCGAAACTAGTAAAGAATAAATGATTCTGTTCAACAGACGGCTGTTGGTATTCTGCTCCCTACATACTCCGACAGAACCGTCCGCGCAATCCGTAACAAGCCCTATAGTTTATATTCTTTAAAGAAACGGTGGTACACTTGTAGATAGCACGTGTGAGCTCTCAGCCGTTAATAAGAGTTGTAGCATGTTCTGCACGGATAAGCGGCCTGTGCCAAGTGTTCCGAACATCTGGACTGCTGGCTGCCGTCCCACACCACACGTGTGTCTGCGGCTTTCGTGTCGAGGCGACTGCGCCGCTCGCTGCCCGCGCTACGGACAACTCGGGGCAGCCATCCGTGCAGTTTATTGCGGCGGAAACGTCCGGCGGCAGCCCGTAACCACGGCTGTAGCAGCCGCCTCCCCAACCCAACTAGCCAGAGTGTCACTCGTTTCGCGACAACGTACCGCGCCGCGTAGCTCAAGCAAGACGGCTCTTCGCGTTAACAGACCGTCTACCGAGGCGGAATGGACCCACTGCTGTATTACACGCTGCAATTACAGAAGAAAGACGAGCAGCTTTTTCTACGTTCTAGAGGATTTGTGTGTACTTCCGTTTCTCTGTAACGTGTGCGACTGTGCGACATCAAGCATGTGTGTTTATCAGACAGATTGCACGGAACAGAAGGAAAAATTGCTAACTTCTTTTATAGATCTCGATCTGTCGTCATCTATAAATATTACACTACTGGACATTAAAATTGCTACACCAAAAAGAAATGCAGATGATAAACGGGTGCTCATTGGACATATATACGAGGCGCGTCCAGAAAGTAAGTTCGGTGTGGTTATATAAAACGAACGGGTACAGATACAGAAAAAAATATTGATTGTACAAAATCTATAACTGTTAAACTACTTTTCTACATAGCTTCCGAAATTTTGTAGGCAATTGTCATAGCATGGCACAAGGTTTTGTGTGCCTTTTTCATAGAATGTTGTCGCCTGTGTATCCAACCATGTGGTAACATGTTCTTTCAGCTCGTCATCGTCGTTGAAGTGTTGTCCACCAAGGACAGATAATGCCTGGCCTTACACACCGAATGTGACCAAACAATTCTTACGGAAATTTCAATTGGACCTGTTTGGTCATCTTCCATACAGCTCGGACCTCTCTCTTAGCGACTTTTATCTCTTCTTACACCTAAAATCTGTCCTTGGTGGTTAACACTTCACCGATGATAAAGAGCTGTTACCACATGGTTGAATACATAGGCGGCAACCTTCTGTGAAGGATGCATGCAAAAACATGTGGCACGCTATGACAACTGTCTACAAAATTTCGACAGTTATGTGGAAAAGTATTTTAAGAGTGGTAGAATTTTGTCTAATAAAAATTTCTTCCGTATCTGTGTACAATTTCATTTTATTACCCAACGGAACTTACTTTCTGGCCGCGCCTCGTATATTATACTAGGACATGTGATTATATTTTCACGCAATTTGTGTGCATAGATCCTGAGAAATCAGTACCCAGAATAAACACATCTGGCCGTAATAACAACCTTGATAGGCCTGGGCATTGAGTCAAACAGAGCTTGGATGGCGAGTACTGGTACAGATGCCCATACAGTATCAACACGATACCACAGTTCATCAAGAGTAGTGACTGGTGTATTGGGACGAGCCAGTTGCTCGGCCAACATTGACCAGACGTTTTCAATTGGCGAGAGATCCGGAGAATGTGCTGGCCAGGGCAGCAATCGAACATTTTCCGTATCCAGAAAGGCCCGTACAGGGCCTGCAACATGCGGTTGTGAATTATCCTGCTGAAACGTAGGATCGAATGAAGGGTAGAGCCACGAGTCGTAACACATTTGAAATGTAACAGTGACCGAGACGTTTAACCAATGGCACCCCATATCATCACGACAGGTGATACCCCCGTATGGCGATAACGTATACACGCTTCCAATGTGCGTTCACCGCGATGTCGCCAAATACGGATGCGACCATCATGATGCTGTAAACAGAACCTGGATTCATCCGAAAACATGACATTTTGCCATTCGTGCACCCAGGTTCGTCGTTGCGTACGCCATCGCAAGCGCTCCTGTCTGTGATGCAACGTGAAGGGTAACCGCAGCCATGGTTTCCGAGCTAATAGTCCATGCTGCTGCAAACGTCGTCGAACTGTTGTTTGTGTATGAAAAATCGGTTGGAAACTTTCCTCATGTCAGTTTTGTGTCCCAGCATCGTTGCCACTTTTGTGTCTCGTTTTCGCCGGTTGTCTTTGGTGTCGGTGGCCGAGTAGAGAGAGACCAACACAGGAATAAAGGATGCACGCTTGTGCAGGTACGGAGGTGACCAGCCAGTGGGACAGCATAAACTAGAACACTAGGCTAAATTAGAACAAGATATATATTTCGTGGAGTCTTGGTAATACTTAATTTTTACTTACTTCTTGAGTGCAGAATGCTGATACATAGTTTAGATAGAGGCCTGCCTACTGATGATTCCTGGTGCCTATCCGATAGCCAAGTCTTAACTGGTGTCTATCTGATTCCCAAGTGAACGATGCAGCAGTCGTGGCCACGGGCGGAGTTGCAGCAGAGGGCGCTCGTGGCTGACGTCGTAAGAACGCCGCGCCGTGCGTGCATGGCGGCGCGCGGCGTAAGTACGTGGCGCGCACTTCATACTTGTGCGACACCACAGTCAGTATGTTGTAGCTGTCGCCACCGGCGCCAACCTTGTGTGATTGCTCTGAAAAGCTAATAATTTGCATATCACAGCATCTTCTTCCTGTCGGTTAAATTTTGCCTTTGTAGCACGTCATCTTCGTGGTGTAGAAATTTTAATGGCCAGGAATGTATAAAAACTGCTATATGCACGCCCCCCCCCCTCTCTCTCTCTCTCTCTCTCTCTCTCTCTCTCTCTCTCTCTCTCTCTCTCTCCCCCTCTGTGTGTGTGTGTGTGTGTGTGTGTGTGTGTGTGTGTGTGTGTGTTTGTGTATGTATGTATGTGTGTGTGTGTGTGTGTGTGTGTGTTTGTGTGTGTGTGTGTGTGTTCCACAACTCCTCCTAAACTTCAGAGCCGATTTCCTTTCTACCAGAAAATGAACCTAAGACAGGAAAGTTGAGGTCATAAACAACTAAATTCGCGGAAACTGCCACATCACGTGAAAATATTTCAGACCGCCTCCTAAACTAGGTTAAGAAAAAACCTTTGACACATTTTATGATGTGGACAACAATAAATACAGGTCTGCGCACGGGCGAATGTGTAGCTAGCTCATTAGATCCCGATGAAGTCACGCATGACGTCATTGTGACTTATGAACGCTGAATCGAAGAGTAAAGAGGCCGAGTATCGATAAATTTCTGCGTCTGTAAGTCAGTTAAATGCTGTTACGCTGCGTAGAAGGCCTCTTTGGATAAAGCGTCCGTAACTCGTAATGACTGACACTGTTGCCATCTACTCTTCTGACGGTACAGTCGCCGCCTGCACACAGGGCTGTATTTATAGTTGGTCACGAGTTTAGGAGATAAGTCGTTATAAACTGTACCATCATGCGACGCGTGAATAACAAGATTTTGTTCATCCACTGACCATTTTGTAGCCTGATTCAAGCTTTACTTATAACTTCAAATCTTAACGACACTCTTCTCACTGACAACCCCAAGAAAATGACGAAACGGAACAACTTAATCACATACAATCTTTTTGGTGTTCATGCTATAAAACTGTGTCATTCGGCATGACGTTTCAATTTATTACTCCTGCACTACTAATTGTAGTCGCGAGACATTTTACAGACAGTACACACATATACCACTGATTGTACTATTGTAATTATATCATCGTGCGACACATGCCGTAAACAGTGTGGTTCATTAAACGGCTCCATCACGCATGGGGTTTTTATTTCTTAATTCATTACCACTCACTCTATTAGAGACATATTTTGCAGTGTACTCATATACCACGAATGTACCTTCGAAATTATACGACAGTTGAAGAGATGAAACGTTAAATGTTGTAATTTATTGCGTCTCTACTACCATCTCCATTCGCAACACGTTTCGCAATTAAAATGATATTATTGACGGACACACAGTTAAGGAGATATGCCGTCATAAGCATTGAGCTGCATTAAAACAAAACTAAAAGAGGAGAAGAAGAGAGGAATAAATAGACATCCGCGCAACATCAGGATCTGATGCTAATTAACAACACTGCAACACTGGCCGAAACGTCGGAATTTTACATATTGACAATGCGGCCGTAAACCCCGAAGAATTTTATTGACATTAACCATGTTTCAGTCAAATTACTACTTTGCTTCTCAGACACAAATGTTCAAATGTTTGTAAATCTAAGGGACTTAACTACGGTGGTCCCTCAAGGTTAACAAACATTTGAACATTTATAGGACTCGAACCCCCCACGGCGAACGGCCGCGCGCACCACAGCAGAGCGCCTTGGTGCCCACGGCCATTCAGCCCAGCTTCACACAGCTGACTCATTACGAAGTATATTTCCCCAACGATAACCAATGTCGCATAGCTAACTCCATTTGTTTAACTTGTGAAGAATGAGGTGTGGAAAGCTACCTCTTGAAGCATACATACCCCTCCTCTATGTCTACATTCTCCCAGCCCGTAAAACTCACAAGTTTTGATTTGGAAAAAAATTGTGGTAAAACAAAATACATTTTTAATATTTTTTTAAATTTATTATCCAAAGAACAAATCCGTAGAGTCGAAACAAAGAACAACTGGTACCGTCTGTCCCTTTGGTACCAAGTTCTGCTCTCAAATTATTCTGCATTTCGGCACAATCCTCAGGGGCGTTTCCTGTTTCTATACCAAGTGTTTTGTCTCTAAGAAGTTCATTTATCTTTTCATCAAAATTAGATTACCGCTTAGGTTTTACTATATCTCACATCCAAGAAAAATGAGGCTATGTTCCTTAATGTATGGAGCATGGGGTCAAGCAATAGCCGGCCGCGGTAGCCGAGGGGACTGAGGCGCTCCAGCCACGGTTTGCATAGCCACTACGGTCGGGGGTTCGAATCCCCCCTCGGGCATGGATATTTGTGCCGTCCTTGGAATTAGCTAGTTCATAAGTAGTTTGTAAGTTTAGGGACTGATGACCCCGTAGTTAAGTCCCATAAGCTATACAAACATTTGAACATTTGATGAAGCAATAGAGAGACGCCAGCTTATAAAGAAAAGAAGTCAAACTTCCTGGCGGATTAAAATTGTGTGCCGAAACCGGGCTCGAAGCTGGGACCTTTGCATTTCGCGGGCAAGCGCTCTACCGAATGAACTTTCCTGACACGACTCACGATGCTGCCTAACAACTTTACTTCAGCCAGTACCTCGCGTCCTACTTTCCAAACTTCACAGAAGCTCTCCTGAGAACCTTGCAAGAGTAACACTCCTGGAAGAGAGGATACGGTGGAGACATGGCTTAACCACAGCCTATGGGAAAGTAGAAGGCGAGGTACTGGCGCAAATAAAGTTGTCAGGCGGCATAGTGAGTCGTGTCGGGATAGCACAGTCGGTAGAGCGCTTGCCCGCGAAAGTCAAGGTCCCAGGTTCGAGTCCCGTTTCCGGCATACAATTTTAATCTGCCAGGAAGTTTCATATCAGCGCACACTCCGCTGCAGAGTGAAAGTTTCATTCAAGAGAAGAACTGTTTTGTCGATGATTGCTGTCATTCACAGCTCACACAGTGCACAGTACTTCTGTCCCCAGTGCGTTAAAGCGTTCAGCAGCACTCGTGTCCAGCTGCCAGCTGCAGCTCCACAGTCTGTGACAGACACTGTCCTGCCTGCGTGCGTCTAGAAGCCACCAGCGTCGGAGCACATGACGTCATCACAAAGGCTACATCGCTGCCTGGTGACTGTTCCGTTAAGAAGCTCTGTTGATACTAGGGACGTCACTCATACGCTGATTTGACGCTAAATTCAGCTGGGAACCTTGTCAGTACTCAGCAGTCAGCACCATACCTACGTGGTGACCATGAAAAATCTGAATAATCTCTATTATCGTGATTGAAACCAATGAATTTTTGAATAATATTTAGTTCAATGACAGCGAATTTTAGCTTTACATGATATTATGCCTGTATTATCGTATATTTCAACATACCCCGACATGTGTCGCAGGTCTACTTAACGATGAATGTTTGTTTGCATCTGCAGAAATGCGGAGAAAGTGGCGAATATTTGGTAGTTGTCTGGTACAACACCCCCTTTTTTTGGGCAGTTTATGTGAGATACAGTTTCTTAATATGCATAAAAATACTCTTGAAATACCTCTTCAGTATCTTCTTTAAAGTTTTCTGAATGTACCTCCTAGTTTTAATTTTCATTACCATAAGAAACCGCGGAAAAATGCCAAAGTACTTCGTATTCATGTTTTTCGTTCACACACTTGACAAAAAATTATCACCTTTTGTCTAACCTAGCCCACAGATTACAGTACTGGTAGGTTAAGCTTCTTGCCCCCAATTGAGGGATTTCAGTATCGTAGCATAAATGTGTGTCCTAGACCAAATTTGTAAAAAACAGTAAGGAGCCTGTTATTGATGTAAGTCACTGATCATCACAGTGTACATCAGGTACAGATAAATAATGGAACAAAACATTTGAAGCGGACATTTAACTGTTCCTTCTGTGCTTGGTTCTGTGTCATGTACTTTCCTCATATGAGTGTGTAAATATTTTCGTTCTGTAAACGATTTATCGCAAACAAAACAAACATACCGATAAGCCATTGCACTTTCACAACGTACACAATCGCCGTTCACAAAAGAATGATTTGCAAGAATGATTTGGTTGAAATAAATAGCTGCATTTGAAAAAGTAGAGGCGAAACGGATTGTCTGGAGTGGGACATGACGTCAGGAACGGTAGCCAGTCACCAAACGACGACGCTGGCGCCGTTGAGATGCACCTGTCCTGCCTGCCGCAGTGCGCGCTATACGCTGCGGCCGTGTGGTCACGTGATCGGCGCCTCGCGACTTCTTGCGACCGCTGGGGGAAGCCGTGGATGTCGATGGATCGCACGGTAGCTGCGTCGATACTGCGACGAGAGAGAGGCGCCAAAGAACACCGATGCATCACCTACAGCTGTAAATTTTGATTGAATTTTATTTTACTTTTTCTATTGGTTCCGACACTCCAGAAGAGTGCAAGCACACACGCGGATATCCGGCAAACTTGCAAATTCCGGTTAAATACGGCCTCATTGATAACACATGCCGGCCGCCGTGGCCGAGGGGACTGAGGCGCTCCAGTCACGGTCTGCACGGCCACTACGGTCGGGGGTTCGAATCCCCCCTCGGGCATGGATATTTGTGCCGTCCTTAGCTGTAGGTAGTTCATAAGTAGTTTGTAAGAATTGTTCAAATGTTTGTAAATCTATCGGACCAAACTGCGTGGTCATCCGTCCGAAGCTTACAAACTACTTAAACCTAGGTAAACTAACCTAAGGACAACACACACATACCCATGCCACAGGGAGGACTCGAACCTCCACGGCGAGCAACCGCGCGCTCCGCAGCGAGACGCTTTAGACCGCTCGGCTGCTCCACCGCGGCTAGTTTCTAAGTTTAGGGACTGATGACCCCGTAGTAAAGTCCCATAAGCTCTACAAACATTTGAACATTTTTTTGATAACACATGTAACTGTTTGAACGTGAGTGATTTTGCCTGAAGTATCGAAACCAGTGGCAAAAATAAAACAAAATTCAATCAAAACTTAAGGCCAATGTGTTACGAAGAGAGACGAATTAGAGACCTTGTTTCTCGATTAACGTGGCACCTTCAAAATCAATTTAATCAAACGATCCTGAAGTGTTCGCACTTTGTTACAAGTTAACCCTAATTCCATATAGGAGTGAGCTCTCGTGAGAGTCGCGTCTGTAACAGCAAGTGCCCCTTAGTGGCGAGGCGTCCATCATAAACTTGAGTGATCAGCAGTGTCCTAGTGTGTGGGCGTCGTCGTCGTAACAGGGGATAAACTGTTGGAAGAGTCTACAAAAGGAGAAAAATAACTAAAATTTTCAAAGTTGGAAAATTCAGTTTAATTCTTTATAACTTTCCTTACCATTAAACAGTTTTCGTACATTTTCATTGTCACCTTATTCCTGAGTTAACTCATTCTATCTCACACTTCCTCCCTCCCCCCCCCCCCTTTTAATACTGCACTATATGAGAAATCCCATTTTGCATGACATTATACTGCATGCCATGTTATACATGACAGAATAATTCCTGTTATTCTACATACGTGTGACTACATCAGGATTATTTAAAGGTAAGGAGTTTAGCTGCAAGACAAGTCCAGAAGCTATTTCTCTCCTTCTAAATCTTTGACTCTGGCCAGTACACATTCACCTTTTGTTGTGCCACGTTAGCAGTGTTTTTCACTCCTGTTTGAATAACGGCAAAAAATCGTTCCTATACATGGGGATGGTACGCGATGGCTGCTTTGTCTATCAAAAGTCAAAGGAACATTTCAGACGTCCTTGTGCAGAATGATTATGCCGTAAGCAGCGTGTACGATTATTAGCCTGTCTCTGACGATGCGATGGATGGCGGTGCAGGTGCGGCCATGACGTGGCAACTTCAGGAATTTCCTTTTGCACGAATATCGCTGCCGAGATGCTGTCACTGCGTGAAACCGAGAGAGAACAACGCTCTTGAAGATTGGCGTCCACCGAATTAAGCCGACTAAAGGGACCTAATAATAGATAGAACTTTGTCCTCATTAGAAAAATAGCTATTTCCATCAACATAAATAGATAAAAAATTTAGGGGCAACCAAGCAAAGAGGAGTTACCACGCCAGTTAATAGAGGGCAATCCGAGCCCTTAAGTACAAGAGTCTTCACGGCTTCTGGGCTCGAGCGTCAGTGCCCTTGTAAACCACTAGTCTCAGCACTCGGCCTTTCCCGGGTATGCACTTCTTCCAGTCATATGTTTAGGTCATGTACTTCTTCCACATCGATCCGTCGCGTTCAGACTCACCTCTGTCCATATCATTTGCATCCGTAGCGAATTTCTGCCCGTAGTTTTGTTTTCACGCAGCGCTTTCTTTGTCCCTTCATAACTCCTGAACAGTGTGTCCTAAAATAAGACAAATTTCCAGGTGCTTACCGTGAGAACTAGGAAACTATGAAATGCTGTGTGAATAGATTTAGTAGTAAAAGCGTAATAAATTGAATCGAAATGCGTTATGATATGGCAGTTTACCATGCGTCGCACTGCTTGTAATGTCATATTACCTAAACTATGTATCGTATTGGGATAAAAATTTGGCGGCACATTTACTGGTATGTGTCTATACTTTTTGTTCAACGCGCCGCAAATACATAATAAATTGAAAACTCAACTGGGATGGAGTGGGATTTCATGAACCTTACATTTTATGACCTCTTGTCTTCTGAACAATGTTTCGTACTATGGTACAATTTGGAGGATACTTCCAATGGTATAGGTGCACACTGTTAGTAAAATGTCCCACCAATGCATGAATGTCATAAATAGTGTAGAAGTATTAAACTCGTCATTCAAAATGCCATAGTTGTACTGGATGATAACAAAACTGTAGTACGTGATATTTGTGTGGGGGGGGGGGGGGGGGGCGTTTCTGACGGAGAAAAAGTTTTATCAAAAGTTTAAATCATGAGCAAAGTTTGTTCCCGTTCCCTAAATGATGTTATTCTCAGATCGTTATTTACGAGTCTTGAAACTTAAATAGTGGCAACTACTTATTCACAACTTATATAAAAGCGTACAGTTTGTACCTGTTACTGTCCTTGAAATTAGACGTCAGTTTTGTGTAGAACCCGTTGCCAGCAATGTGGAAGGCGAAGTATACCGATAGCATAGCCTGTTCTGTTGATGGTACGATTGCAGCGGTCTACTGCCTGTCGAATCTCTGGAACAGTTCTGAAGCGAATCCCATTAAATGCTTCCTTCAGCTTCGGAATGAAATGAAAGACACAAGGACTTAAGCCCAGGGGGTATGGTGGATGGTACAGTACTTCCCAGTCCTATCGATCGAACGGAGCAGCCACAGGTCCGTGCATTGTGCATTGTGCAAGTGTTCCGTACGGTACGCCTCTTCAAGAGCTTAATGACAGTGTCATGGTGTACGACCTTTGGCACAGTCAATGTTGATCCAACCCCCGCAGTTCCTGTTTCGAAAACATACCGTTACGTTACACGGCTCGTACACACGTGACTGTTTCCCTCGATTGTGCGCACGTGTGACGGGCGAGTCCATTTGCTCTGAGGTAATGTAGATATGACAACGACGTGTGCTATTAGCGGCAACACTAGATTCCACTGCATAGTGTCTCCACAGCAGTAATGCCACAATTTAAGTTACAGACCTCGTATAAATGCTTGGTTTGTAAAAATTGAGGTTACGGTACGGTGACCTAAGTGATGTTTTGAGGTGTTCAATACGTCAAAATTTGTAGTTACGAACTATTTTTCGTCGGAGGTACCGGTACGGCGTATGACTCACTAATATATATGTTCGCAATAGTACCCGGTGTAGCCTGTGTACATTTTTACCTCTCGATCCATCCCCTCTCGCCCCCTCTATCCATCTTTTTGTTTATTTCATCCTTTCCTAGTCCACCTCCTGCTTTACCTTCTCTCTTTGTCCGTATCCACTTCACCTTTTATCTACCTCCTCTTCCTACTGCTCCTTCTCTATCATAATATCCTCCTCAACCTCACATTCTATACATCCCCTGCCGCTGTGATTCTCATCCTATCCTACTTCTAAGTGATGGTATTGTAATTCACAATACCATTTCCTACGCCATGTCTACATTACAATTTTTCACTGTTTTATCTCCTCATTTCTCTCTTTGTTTTCACCTGCTCGACCATCTCTCTGTTCACCTGTTCCTGCCTCCTGTACGTCACTTCCTCCCCCACTTTCTGCCAGTCCCCTCCCCTTCCCTGTTACTCTCCTCCTGCCCCTCTCTCGGCGCATCCTATTACCTTCACTCGGCACATCTCTTCCTCCTCTCTGTCCATCTGCTCCTCAGCCTCTTTCAGATGATATTGGCGCGAGAGACCACGTACACCGAATGCCGGCGTGGCGCAGTGGATAGCGTCACCGACTGCGGTGCTGAACATCGCCGGTTCAATCCCGTAAATTGGCAAAAATTTAGTTTTTTATAATTAATAATTCGAGGTCCTACGTCTTTTTTATGTTCACTTGTAAATTCTACTTGTTTCTTATGTTAACTGTTCTTCTAATTTCTGGTACATTCTGTCTGTGTATAAATAGCAGAGCACTCTGCCCGAGAGGCAGTCAGTGCTGCGTGTATGTTAAGTTCGTAATAAAGCAGCTTTCAGTATAAGTGCTGTGTTCAGTTGCCTTCGAAGTCAAGACTGCTTCAATTTCAACGCGATATTGTTTGGTGGAGGCGCCGGGTATCCAGTACAACAGCTGCATCACCGTGGCTCCGATTAGGCAACGTAAAAGCCGTGGCTCACACGGACTACAAGCGGAATACAAGGGATATCAGAAGAACGATAGACACGAAACCAGCGGTTAAGCCAGCTACACATCAGACACCCGTCGGTGTTCTCTAGAGACGCTGGACAGGACCCCAACAAATGGTTAAAAGGGTTCGACCGAGTCACCAAGTACAACAGGTGGGATCATACAATGTGCTTGGCCAACGTATATTTCTACCTGGACGGGACAGCCCAGCAAAGGTTCGAGAACAACGAAGACAAACTGAATGACTGGAAAATGTTCCAGGCGGAACTTAAGAAGAGGTTTGGAGACCGCCAGCGACAAATCCGCTCGGCGAAAGAACAACTGAAGAACCGGGCCCAACGACATGGAGAGCCAACACAGTCGTACATACAGAATGTTTTGGCCTTGTGTAACATAGTCAGTCCGAATATGACTGAGGCCGACAAAATCACGCACCTGTTGAAGGGTATTGCAGAAGACATGTGCCAAGCTATTCTGATCAAAGAAGTCGCTACGACGGAAGAGTTCATTAAGTGGTACCAACGTATTGAAGAGATGCAACATAGGAGGGTTGGACGAAAGAAGTATGACAGACTCCCCAATGTAGTCCCTATGGCCGTTGTGGAAGACCAGCATAACTTCGCTTCCCTCATACGACAAATTGTGAGAGAAGAATTACAACAGTTCATGGCAGCCGGGACTATTAGACCGAGCGAGCATCAGATAATGGCCATTGATGTAAGCCCTGTAAGTGACGAGGGAGCCGACGCCGCTGAGGAAGAGGTATATCAGACAATAACTCCTGTCTGCCCCGCCAATCGCATCCGACGTGAAGAATGGCGTCGCCCTGCTATGACTTACGCTGCTGCCGCCAAACAGCAGCCCACGAACCGGCCGACGCGGCCACAACCAACACCCCGGGCAACTATGACGCCCCGCAGACGCCTGGAGGACAGAAGACAACACAAGACTTTTTTTCCACTGTGGGCGCCCTGGACAAGTCATACGCTACTGCAGAGAGAGAAGGCGAGTATTCGACGATTATTTTGCCGCAAGACGTCAGCAATCAGAGCAGTTCTATCCCACGCAATCACCTGCTGATGAGTTCAGTTGACCTATGGGAAGAAGCCCATCGCCGTACCCTAGACGAGGTCGCTCACCGACGCGTTGCAGCCGCTCCCCTAGCCGCCGCGCCCAGGAAAACTAAGCGAGGTGACCATCTACGGAGGTGAGGCCGCCGCAGATGAAAATCCTCCATGGACGACAGTCGCTAAGATGTCGGGACATCCCATCGACGTCATAATCGACGGCCAACCTGTCCGGGCACTTGTTGATTCAGGAGCGTCTTTCTCTGTATTGTCGGATAATTATCGAGGCACACTAAAGAAGACAATATTCTGTGATATGGGGGCAACTGTGCTGAAGGTCGCGAATTGAAAGTACGTCCAGCTAGCAGGAACATGTGTCGCAAGAATAACAATCAACAACAGGACCTAGCCATTGGAATTTGTCTTGTTAACAGAATGTAGTCACAATGTCAACATCGGATGGGACTTCCGTTTGTATCCCATCCTCGTCGCTACTTTTGTATCCCAGCTTCGTCGCCACTTTTGTATCTCGTTTCCGCCGGTTGTCCTGGGTGTCGGTGGCCGAGTAGAGAGAGATCGACACAGGGAAATAGGATGCACGCGTGTGCAGGTACAGAGACTGAGGTGACCAGCCAGTGGGACAGCAGAAACTAAAAACACTAAGCTAGATTAGAACAAGTTGTATATTTCGTAGAAATATGATAATACTAATCTTTTACAAAGTTCATGACTGCCAACTAAGTGTACTGCTGTGACATAGGTTAACTTGGTAGAGGCCTTCCTACTGATGAGAGACTTTCCTAGTGCCTGTCTGAATCCCAAGTGACCGATGTAGTTCAGTGGTGGCCACAAGCGGAGTTACAGCAGAGGGCGCTCGTGGCCGACGTCGCAAGAACGCCGCGCCCTGCGTGCATGGCGGCGCACGGCGAAAGTACGTGGCGCGCACTTCAGACTTGTGTGACACCACACTTCCTTCAGGCATCCCAAGCTATCATTGAATGTGAAAGATCTGAGCTGCAAATTGAAGCTGTTCCGACGGGTAAACATAATACAGAATTTTCTGGGAAGTTATTAGCCGTTGACAATGTGACGATCCCGCCGTTGACGATGAGAAGAGTTGCAGTCACAAACACAGATGAGCCATTTAACTGCGAAGTGCTTGTTGATAGTAAAAAGCGGCTATCATAAGCATTACCTGAGGTCGAGGAGAGATTTGGATCACGAATTGTCACGAGCAGTCACAACTTATCCCCAATGGAGTGTGTATCGGGACAGCTCAACCAATCCAGGATGGTGAGCTCAACATTATCAACGAAGACCCATGCTCTGCTGTTAGTACAGTCAACACGCTGAAGGAAACAAACGTGGAACTGCCAATAGGGCCCGGACTGACCAAGGAACAACGCCAGTAGGTGTTAGCTATACTACGTCAATTTTCGGGAGCATTCAGATCTCAGTAGGGGAAAGACAGGGCAAAACGCCCCACGATAAGGCATCGTATCAATACTGGGGATCATCCACCAATTAGCCAGCG
The DNA here is from genome assembly GCA_026315105.1 of Locusta migratoria. Classification (NCBI taxonomy): domain Eukaryota; kingdom Metazoa; phylum Arthropoda; class Insecta; order Orthoptera; family Acrididae; genus Locusta; species Locusta migratoria. The sequence goes on along the minus strand of CM048744.1, from coordinate 97,541,980 downwards.
CTCGTATAGAGTGACGCCAGCTGAAAGATGAATAATTCGGGAGGAGGTGGAGAAGATGTTGCACGATGACATTATTCAACCTTCGGAGAGTCCTTGGTTGTCTCCGGTGGTCCTTGTAAAGAAGAAGGACGGCACGTGGCGATTCTGTGTCGACTATCGGCGGCGGAACAAAATCACAAAGAAAGACGTCTACCAACTGCCGCGCATTGACGACACCTTAGACTGCTTGAAAGGAGCTACATACTTCTCAACTATGGACATGCAGACAGGTTACTGGCAAATCGAAGTTGACGAAGCTGACAGCAAGAAGACCTTTTATTACACCTGACGGCGTCTATGAATTCAAAGTAATGCCATTTGGATTATGTAATGCTCCGGCCACATTCGAACGCATGATGGACAACTTGCTTCGACACCTTAAGTGGACAACGAGTCCTTGGTCGTCTCCGGTGGTCCTTGCTATTTAGATGACATTGTCGTTTTCTCGAAAACATTTGAAGAACATCTGAGTCGCCTGTCACTGTGTTGAAGTGTGTTTAGGCTTCAGGTCTCCGCCTCAATCCAAAGAAGTGCCTCTTCGTCGCCAAAGAGATAAAAATCCTGGGGTACCTAGTCAACGGAGATGGTGTCCGTCCTGATCCAGATAAAGTAAGAGCAGTCACAGAATTTCCAACTTTTCAGCACATTCGGGCTGTGCTCATACTACCGACGTTCCATAAAAAGATTTGTAACAAGGCACGTCCATTACAAGAACTTCTGCGGGGAGGCACCAAGTTTTACTGGGATGAGACAAAAGAAAGAGCTTTCCGGGCACTTAAGGAGGCTCTACCTTCCGCACCAGTGCTAGCCTTGTACGACGAGAATGCGGAAACTTCACACTGACGCCAGTGGTTATGGGATTGGTGCAGTTCTTGTACAAGTTCACGATGTTTGTCTGGGATGGACTTCCAAACTACTCAACTCATCTTAATAATAATTAGCACTGTGTAGCTGCTTTGGTCCCACTCAAAAGACAGGATGGTTTGTATCTCGATTAAAACCCTTCATTGTATTGTAAATTAAATGTTTTAATATGACAATACGGCAAGAACTCGAAAGGGCTCAAGTATCCAGAAAACTCGTAAACTAACACAAGTATGCACCAAAGAAATAACATAGGTGAAAGTGAACGGAAACATGTCTCTCCCCCCTTCTGTTTTACCCAGTACTGGAGACCAGTGGCAAGCCTAGAGGCAGGAATAGAGTTGGGAAGACGATCAACACCCTGGCCTATGCAGACGATGTTGTTCTAATAGCAGAGGGAGAGCAAGACCGGGTTCAGATGACAAGATCATTAACAGAAGATGCAATGACAACAGGCCTGAAATTGAATATGGATAAGATCAGTTAACAGATAACATGATGACAGACGTCTAAATGTGAATAACAAAGTCTTTGAAAGAGTAAACGAGTTTACATTTCTTTGAGCAATACTCAATGAGAGGAATGAGATAGACCAGGAAATAATCGCGGGAATACAAGCTGTAAACAGCTCAAGGATTTCCCCGAGAAAAGTACTAAAGTCCCGGCTACTATCCAGATCCTCAAAGACCAACATACAACCTGTAGGCTTATATGGAGCAGAGACCTGGGCTATTACCCGAAATATGGAAAGAAGACTCCTGACATTTGAGAATGCCATCCTCGTAAAGATTTTTGGACCAGTGAAGGATGGAGATGAATGGAGAAAAAGAAAGAACTGTGAATTGCAGGAGTTATACAAGTCCACTGACATCGTGGCAGTGATCAAAGAAAGAAGACTGAAATGGCATGGATACGTATTGCACCGAGAAGGCCAGATCATCAGGCAGGTAGTTGCAGAGGACACCAGAGGCAAAGGACCAAGGGGAAGACCACGATAGCGATGAACTGACCAAATCAGAGAGGATATGAGTACGCTGGGACTGTCTGAAGAAGATTACATGGACCGATGACGCTGGAGCAGGCTGACTAGTGAGGCCAAAGACCGACTGCGGTTTGTCTGGCCAACGCAGTATATGTTTTTATCTTCCTTGACTTAGTATCAAACAACCGGTATAAATATTCAACCTTCAATTTGCTCTAATGGCAAAGTGCTCCTTTGGAAACTCACTGAAATCTTCAACTTTCAATTTGCTCTAATGGCAAAGTGCTCGTTTGGAAATTCACCGGCATCAAGGAGCTTTTCACATTGACTTTAAACCAAATCCTCACAACGCAAGATGTGGGGAGGCGCAAAAAACGACACGTTCTTCGAACTCCACGCCCAGGTGTAGGCCCCCTATTTAATATTAGATAACTGGGTAAATTAGGGACATGTTAGGCAACGAAATGTCATCGAAACGCACCAGGCCAGGGAGTCGAACGAAATTATTATTATATACCATTTAAGAAGTTTCCTTGATGCTACAAATTATTTCACGTTACATTTTTTTTTTCCAAATTTACACAACGAATAACTCTGGTTTTAAAATATTGATATTGCATTTCATTTTATTTTAATTTTGTTATATTATGTATTTCCACTGTCACGATGTTTGTCTAGGATGAACCCCTAAACTACTCAACTCATCTTAGTAATAATTAGCACTGTCTGTCTGATTTCGTCCAACTTAAAAAAGATAGGATGGTTTTTACTTCGGTTAATAATCTCAGTACTGTTTTTATTGCTAATTAAATGGTTTTATCTTTGTTGGCTAAGTAACCAAGAACTGGCACTTTCTATGTGGACTTGCGGCAAAGTGCTCAGTCGGAAAGCAAAAGATCACTGTTTCGGGACTTGCTGGGACCAAGGAGATTTATTTATTTACTTTTCGCTTTTATCATGGCCTGCGCATCTCAATCATGCGAAGAGTCGGTAGAAACTACACGTGCTTCTGACTCCACGTTCGACTGTAGGTCCCATTTTCCCGATTGGATAATTGGGGTAGGTTAGTAAATTGAAAGATATCCACCAGGACACTGAACCATAAGATATTATTATATTCAATTTCAAACATTTCCTTCGCGCTACAATTTATTTCACATTACACGTGTTTTCTATAATTCCATGACACATAACCATGGTTCTCCAATATTTCGAGCATTTCATTTTATTCCTTTTTTGCTTCGTATTATTTTCATTTAACTGCCTCGATTATCAATAATAAGAATGTCCCTTAGACTGTTTCTAATTAATTGAAATCTATCACATTATTTCGATTTTGATGAAATTTTGCACACTTGACGTTCAGAACAAAAGGGTGGTCACTGCCCACATAAAACTCCATATGGTGCATGGCGGGGGAGTAACTTGTCATCAGAATTATACACCAGTCTGCAGATTTATTCCGATCTTGCACCGTTTACCTTCAAACTAAGACCATGACCGTTGGGTCTTATTAATATTTGTCAAATTCAAAGCAAGTAAAAGTAGGTACTGAGTAAATTAAGGCTCTCTCGAAAACCGATCATTAAAGGTACTATTTGTTGGAATAAAATGACTGGAAACGACTTATATGGTTAAAGAATTTCCGTACTATGAAAATCTGTCGTTTCAAGGCAACGGCGCATTAAAGGTACGTCAAAACGATTAGTTGTTTGTATAATTTGTTTTAATTACGTGTCAGTAAACGACATATCTAAGACTAATTCAACACATGTAATATCTACGTTACAGCGTTATAATGACGTGGACTTGCGTTGCTCTCCGGGGGACACCACCTTGACGAAGCACTGTCCGTGTGGGTGGAGAGGCTTGTGTATCAATGTGAAGCTGAGGGCTATACCGAAGGTAGAGAACCAACTGCCGGAAAGGCCTCAGCTGATGGATCTGACTAAGCGTTTCCCACAACGTCCCGTCTTACTTATCCTCTCCCAGTCCTTTCCCAATTCCTTTCCCAAAGCAAGGTGTGATGCGATCCGTGCCGAGGGGTGCGTGGATGTGTCTCGAACGGAGCCTCAGGGATACTGGGTGACCTCCCTGAGTACGTAACCTTGCACCGCGCGGGGTTATCGTGGTGTGAACCATATAAAGCCCCAAATCTCGTGGGACTAAGATGAACACAGGGAAAGAAAGTATTTTAAAAGAATCTGAGGGGCAATCTGTGACCTAGATACTCGGACATCGACATCAGGACCGATGGAGTGCACTCCTACTTCTGAATCAGGGTCTAGATCTGAGCAAGAAGTGGGAACTGTAACAGAGAAGTTGGACCAGATTAGGATTAAGGCCTTGTCTGGGGCTCAGTTGAGGAAACTTCTCAAGGAACAGAAGCAAAAGGAATGAAAAGAACGGCTTCCTAAGCATAAGTGAAGGGAATCAAAAGGGCTTGAGCCCAAGACCCCCAAATAGAAAGTGCCTCACGTCTAAGGGGATACACAGACCCCCTCGACGTCAAAGACAGGTAGCAAGAGGGTTAGGGAGGAATCTAAGACTCCCTCCTCTCTGGACAAGCGTGATCCTAAAAGGCTGAGGCAGGAAATAGGGAAACAGATCTATAGTACTGCAGTCTCGGTCTTTAGAATGGCGGTTGTCCAAGAAGTATACCCACTGATGAGCATCATCTTGCAGCAGTAGCAGCTCTTTGAAGAGGTTGGGGAGGGGGGACCGCTGGTCCAGGACCCAAATTCAGGAGGGTCTATCTAGATCCCGGTGCCCTCATTTTTGTCTGTGAGGGGGAGCACTCAGCTTAAGGACAAGGTGCCCATGATATCCCTGTAGGAGGATGCGAAGGTGCTGGTCAAGACAGCAACCGAACTCCTGAAGACCGCTAAGGAATCATTAGGGGTACCAAAGATCTTTAAGGATGTCCCTCCAAAGACTCTGTTCGAGAAAATAAGGGTCCAGAATCCAAAAGTCTCGACAGAGGATTGGAGGGTAATTAACCAAAAGGTCGTTCCGGAAGGACGAACCCTGGTGGTGGAGGTCGGAGAGAAGTCCCTGAAGGCAATGCGAGTGCGAGGCCTGAAACTGTTTTCAGGGTTCTCGCAGGTCGCCGTCAGAGTAATCAAAGACCTTAAAGGCAATAATGGCAGCAAGTTGGGGACTGGAAGTGCTGCAGATAAATCTGCAGCGCAGTAAAGAGGCCACTGCTGCCCTGAGCCGTCACCTGGGGAGACAGGAGGTGGATGTGGCCCTGATACAAGAACCCTATTTATACAAAGGGGGTGTGTCGGGCCTCGGTGGTACTGGAGGTAAACTGATTTATGCTAGAAATCTAAAAAACTCCAGAACATGCATTTATGTTAGAAATTGAATACCTTTCATACCAATGATGGATTTCTCTTCCAGGGACCTGGTTACCATCAGGATGCAGCAACCTGAGGAAGGTATCACGAAGTAAATTGTTTTGGCCTCAGCATACCTTCCTTACGAAGACAGCTCTCCTCCTTCTTTGGAAGTGAGGAGACTGACGAAAGCCTGCCATCGGCAGGGTGACGAACTGTTGGTGGGATGTGATGCCAATGCCCACAATCCTTCGTGGGGCAGCAAGGACACCAACAGTAGAGGTGAGCACCTTCTTGAATTTCTCCTATCTAACAACTTGGAGATCCTGAATAGGGGTGATGAACCTAGATTCAGGAATAGTAGAAGGGAAGAAGTAATTGACATAACTTTCATAATTGACATCAGTTCCATGATGATAGGAAGTTACGTCTAACAGTGGCATGTGGTCCTGGAGCCATCCTCATCAGATCACATGTATATTAAATTCAAGGTTGAAATGGGAACCTATAGGAATCCCAGGAAAACGGACTCGGAGACATATACGAAAGACCTTGACTTCAGCCTATCGGAAATTAAAACTTCGATAAGGAATCCAGCAGAGTTTGAGGAAGTAGCAGAGGGCATAACCTCTGCTATAGTAGACAGGACAACTGCTCAATCACCAAGAAGTGCACAAATAGGAGTGTGCCTTGGTGGAATAATAACCTGGAAATGCGAAGGACAATGGGCAAAGTATCGTGAGGCCCTTGTCAATTACAACCTCGCCATCATACGGGCAAAGGACGCATCCTGGAAGGTATTCTGTGAGGAAGTGGAGGGCACGGCTGCTCAAGCGAGACTTCATAAAATCCTCACTAGGGTACCAACTAATCCAGGAGGAACATTGAAGAAGGAAGATGGGGAGTATACAAAGACAGCACATGAAACGCTGGAACTGCTCCTCAAGACCCACTTTCCTCAATATACTCTGGTGGATAACTCAGACCAGAATGCGATTCCTGAGAGACAACGGTTCTCAGGTATTCGCAAAGAGGACTCGGATTTGGCCAAGGAGTGTGTCCATTTCAGTAAGGTCCGAACATTTCAACCGTTCAAGTCACCTGGCCCCGATGGAATCTTTCCAGCTCTCCTGCAACAAGCGGGAGAAAATCTTATTAGATTCCTATGCAGGTTATTCAGGGTTAGCCTAGCAGCAGGAATCATTCACAATGCCTGGAGGGCAGTGAAGGTTGTCTTCATTCCAAAACCACGGAGAATTTATCATACCAAGGCCAAGGATATGAGACCAATCAGCCTGTCCTCCTTCATTCTTAAGACATTGGAAAAGCTGATAATGTGCATGTTGGAGAAAGGGGTAAAGTAGGGCTCCTCTACATTCAAACCAACATGCATATCAGCCAGGTAAATCATGTGAGACAGCTCTCCACCAACTCATTGGGAAGGTGGAGAAAGCATTACAGTTTCAGGAAACAGCCCTCTGTATCTTCCTGGACATCGAGGGGGCTTTTAGCAACACGACCTTCGATTCCATGGCTAGGGCAGCAGAGGTGCATGACCTAGGGATCACTATATGTAGGTGGACTAGGCCATGCTCAGTGGAAGAAAGGTAGAGGCTACCATAATGGATGAAAAAATGGTAATCAACACCACTAGGGGTTGCCCACAAGGAGGAGTTCTTTCCCTTATTGTGGAATCTAGCGGTGAATGATCTCATTGGAGAATTAATCTCTAGGCAGTACTTTTGCCAAGGATATGCAGATGATCTTGTCATAGTAATACTTGGCAAATTTGCTGTCACAGCGAAGAATATGACACAAGGTGCTTTGGACATTGTGCAAGACTGGTGCAGAAAACAGGATCTGGGGGTTAGTCCTAAGAAGACTGTTGTACTATTCACAAAGAAGCATATACAACATTCAAGTTGGAATCTAAAGCTTTTCATTGAAGCGCTACCTGTGAAGGGGACAGTGAAATATCTAGGGATTACTCTAGACGAGAAACTGACATGGACACTTTACGTTAGGAATATTTGCTCCAAGGCAAAAGGCAGTCTAGTACGTACCAGGAGAGCTTGTGGCAAAAATTGGGGCCTGAGCCCAAAGAGTATGCACTGGATATACACCACGGTGATTAGACCCAGGATCACCTATGGGGCGGTCGAGTGTTGGAAGAAGGTAGAACAGCAGGTTGCTGCTAAGAAGCTTGGTAAGGTGCAGAGATTAGACTGCTTAGCCATAACAAGCGGAATTATCATCACACCAACTGCTGGGATGGAAACCATGTTGGATATAACCCCATTACACCTTTGGGTGAAGATGGAGGCAGCGGCTGGTGCATACAGATTCAGAACTGGCAACAACTGGAACTCTTTGGGATATCCAGAATCACACACTAATATAGTGAGTGAGGTAAATATAGGAAACGTTGGGGAAATGCCAGCCGACTATATTATAACCCCCCATACTGCTTCAACAAGTTTTTCAATATAACAATTGGAAGTAGGGAGCAGTGGGAGAAAATAGTTCGACACCGTACGGGGGATATTGTCTGGTTCACTGACGGGTCAAAATCAGACCAAGGCTTGGGGCCGGGGTACACGGTGTGCAGCCGAGACTGGAGGGTGTCAGGGAAACTGGCCTCAGTATTCCAGGCCAAATCACTGCCATCAGGGCGTGTGTGGAGGAGAATTTGCGAAGGTGCTACAAAGGTCGTAGCATCTATATCTATTCAGATAGCCAGGCAGCCCTGAGATCCCTGGCAGCTCCTGCAACAAGGTCTAAAATTGTCGCAGAATGTCACAGGGTTCTGGTGGAGCTAGGGGAAAGCAATAGAGTAAACCTATTGTGGGTCCCTGGCCACTCGGGGATCAGTGGCAACGAACATGCCGACAGATTAGCCAGGATAGGGGCAGAGACTCCATTTATTGGACCTGAACCTGTCCTGACAATCACCAAGGCAATGATCAAATTGGACTACGTAACTGGCTCAGAAGACAGCACGTAGAATATTGGACCAAACTCCATCAACAAAAACATGGCAAGGTAATGATGCCAAAGCCATGTTTTAAAAGAAGCTCTGCAATCCTGGGTCTGAACAGGAGAGAGATTAGACTCATGGTTGGATTGCTGACAGGCCATGGGAATTTCAAAAAACACCTACATACAATGGGAATAACAGAAGAGGACCCTAAATGTAGGATCTGTGATGACGGTGATGAAACTGCATCACATCTAATCTTCGAATGCATTGCATTGGAGAGTAAAAGTCACAGAACATTTGGACAACCAGACCCGACGAAATTGTGTCTAATAAAGAATTGGTAAAGGGACTCGTTGCACTGTTCAAGGGCATTGGTTGGCTTTACTAGATATACAGGGAGTGATATCGCAAAATAAACTTAGTTTCGGTGCGGGAAAGACTGTTTTGGCTTCCCTGAAAAAATCAAATCAAATGAAGTTAAAGTAAGTAAGTGAGTAAATTAAGGCTCTCTCGAATACCGATCATTAAAGGTACTATTTGTTGAAATAAAATGACTGGAAACGACTTATATGATTAAAGAATTTCCGTACTATGAAAATCTGCCGTGTCAATGCAACGGCGCATTATAGGTACGTCAAAACGATTACTTGTTTGTATGATTTGTTTTAATTACGTGTCAGTAAAAGACATATCTAGTACTAATTCAACACCTGTAATATCTACGTTAGAGCGTTATAATGACGTGGACGTGCGTTGCGCAGGACGCTGATGTTGTAGCTGCCGATGGTTCGAAACTCACCAGACGCGAATTTTTTTTCTTCCTCATATTCGGGTTTTCTAATAGGTGTGAAGGCTTTGTTATTAATGTGATGTAAAGATACTGTATAATATTCGATGCTGTATAAAGGTAAGTGCCAGTGCTTTGAGGAGTGAGTTTGTTGAATTCGTTTTATGAAAATGGCAGTTCGCAACTTACATATAGTAAAATATCCACTTTATTCAAATGTTCAAATGTCTATAAATCTATCGGATCAAATTGCGTGGTCATCATTCCGTAGCTTACAAACTACTGAAACCTAGGTAAACTAACCTAAGGACAAACACACACACCCATGCCCCAGGGAGGACCCAAACCTCCACGGCGAGCATCCGCGCGCTCTGCAGCGAGACGCTTTAGACCGCTCGGCTACTCCACAGCGGCTCCACTTTATTGTTTCAAGTATTGTTTTTTTATACATTCTAAAGATTCGACTACTGAATAGTAACACTGATTAACGACGAATGACCTTTTTAAGTTTTACTGAAAAGCGAGACTGTTGCAATATGTTTGTTGTTATGTGACGACCTATTCTAATTTTACATCGCGCAGTTCGTCATGAAACTTTTAAACGTCGCTGAACTTATTGACATAACATGCAGCTATTCTAAATGTTCGTAGATATTTCTTTGTTACTTATGTAGGCCCATATCACAGATAGAACATGCCACACATAACTGCAAGAGTCAGAAGAGTGCGATTTAATAGAACTCCTTTCATTTCGTTAAGACTCTGAAACCGCCTACAACTGTCGCTGGAGCGCGCTGCGATCGCTTGTAGCTCGTTGAGGCACACACCTGGTATGTACGAGTCGCGTCGTCTTCAAGCTTACAGCCGCGCGTTGGACTCGGCCCACTGACCGCACACGATCAGACACACGCTCCGTGTGCCGTCGGCTTCAGGTTAAGGGAGACAGCTAGTGCCAAGGTAGCTCATTGTCTAGAGCATATGCCCGGGAAAGACAAAACGTCCCGAGTTCAAATCCCGGTACGTCACACAGCTTTGACATGTCAGAAGATTTCATACCAACATAGTTACATAGCTGCAGAGTGAAAATATCATTCTGGAAACATCCCCTAAGCTGTGGTTAAGCCATATTTTCCCTCATTAGAATCGCTGGTTTTTTGTTTCAAATTGGTTTATGAACAGTCAGGTGCCATTGTTTATCATTTTTCCAAATTGTGTTGTTTTTTCCAAATCCGATTGTTTTCGCTAACTTCGTCATCACAGAAGTTTGTTGCACATGACTTGAAACATCATTTTATTCATTTAAAGATTGTCTTTTAATATCGCTGTGATTGAGGGTTTTGTACGTAGTATTATTTTAAATTTCAGCAAATGGTGTACCTGTAGACAGCGCTGAGCATACCGCACATGCAAAAGAGCCATACGCCGACGCTGTTTACGTCCTCTGCACTCATTTCTCTGCCGCCTTTAAGCGAATCTGGCAGCGATCCCACGCCTTAGATCAATACTCGGGATTGAGGATACCGCGAAAGGCCCAGGCTGTCCCATTCCGAAATAAATTGCCGTCCTCTGCTGCTGCTGCTGCTGCCGTGATAATCAAACGTTAAGACATCTTGTCTTCTGCTTCAACACTTGAACAATATGAGTCTGTAATTGGAAATGTAAGGAGGGGGCAATGTGTGTATAAATCGATAACGGCAAAGGCAAAGGATAGGGAACTTTTTATCAGTTTAGTTGGTACCACTGTCGCATTGTATTTAATGAGTAACAACCTTTTCCTCGTTATTATACTACTAGTGACCCGTAATAACTGGTGAATTGACGGCGTAGATGATGTGACGAAGTTTAAGCAGATATACCTGTAGTTAGAGTGCCTTGCTATGTCCTGGGGAAAAAACTGTTTTTTAAAGCGAATGGAAAATTATGTTTCTTTTATTAATTGATCTCAGGATCAGTGGATAGACAATGTTTTTTCTGCTTTAAATAAAACGATACAAATTATGTGGTGTTTCAACTGTGGAGCAAGCCCCATACAATTGACTGTGTGAAATGCATGAATGTTGCAAATGTGTCAATGATAGTCACCGACTGACCTTGTGCTTTGTTGATGTTAATATCAAAAGCAAGACGCAAAGTCAACGGGAACCGCTCGAATTCGATTTGTAACTCAATGGATATCATCAGTCTTAAATTTTGGCTCAATTTTTTTGAAGGTCGATCTGGTTCCATTGGACAACTTTGGTATGGTTAAGTTGCGAATGAGCATCGCCTTTAATCTTTCAATTTCAATGCGTGTAGTAGCATTCAGGATGGTGCCAATGAGTTCAATGATTTACTATAGGCTGATATTAAAAAGTGATGGAATATTCCTTCAATTGCCGCGGCGGTTTAGCCGCGGTAACTGAAGCGCCGTGTTGCGGTGCGCGCGGCCGTCCGCCGTCGGGGGTTCGATATCTCCCTCGGGCATGTATGTTTGAGTTGTCTTTAGTTTAGTTTACTTTAGGTTAATTAGTTTGTAAGCTAGGGACTAATAACCAAGCTGTTGTGTCAAATGTTCAAATGTTTGTTAAGCTTAGGGGACTCAACTACGGGGTCAGTCGTCCCTAAACTTACAAACTACTTATCAACTACCTTATACTAAAGACGGCACAAATATCCATGCCCGAGGGGGGATTCGAACCCCCGACCGTAGTGGCCGTGCAGACCGTGACTGGAGTGCAGCTGTTGAGTCCAATAGATTTACAGACATTTGAACATTGATTCCTTTAATTAGTTTTTCATTATTCGTATTAGAAAATTCACCATTGCATGTAGTGATGGAAAATATGGAAATAATAGCATTAAATCCACCCCCATGAACCACAGACATTGCCGAGGTGGGGTGGCTTGCGTGCCTCAACGATGCAGATAGCCGTACCGTAGGTGCAACCACAACGGAGGGGTATCTGGGGAGAGACCAGACAAACGTGTGGTTCCTGAAGAGGGGCAGCAGCCTTTTCAGTAGTTACAGGGGCAACAGTCTGGATGATTGACTGAGCTGGCCTTGTAACATCAGATAATGTGGCTTTGCCACACAGATACTGCGAACGGCTGAAAGCAAGGGGAAACTACAGCCGTTACCTTTCCCGAGGACATGCAGCTCTACTGTATGAAAATATGATGATGGCATCCTCTTGGGTAAAATATTCCGGAGGTAAAATAGTCCCCCATTCGGATCTCCGGGCGGGGACTACTCAGGAGGATGTTATCATCAGGAAAGACAATACTGGCATTCTACGGGTCGGAGCGTGGAATGTTAGATCCCTTAATCGGGTAGGAAAATTAGAAAATTTAAAAAAGGAAATGGATAGGTTGAAGTTAGATATAGTGGGGATTAGTGAAGTTCGGTGGCAGGATGAACAGGATTTCTGGTCAGGTGACTACAGGATTATAAATACAAAATCAATTGGGGGTATCACAGGAGTAGGACTAATAATGAATAAGAAAATAGGAAAGCGGGTAAACTACTATGAGCAGCACAGTGATCGCATTATCATTGTCAAGATAGATACGAAGCCAACACCGACAACAGTAGTACAGGTTTATATGCCAACTAGCTCTGCCGATGATGATGAGATCGAAGAAATATATGAGGAGCTAAAGGAAATTATTAAGACAGTTAAGGGAGAAGAAAACTTAATTGTGATGGGAGACTGGAATTCGGTAGTAGGAAAAGGAAGAGAAGGAAAAATAGTAGGTAAATATGGACTGGGCAGAAGGAATGAAAGAGGAAGTCGCCTGGTAGAATTTTGCACGGAACATAATTTAATCATAACAAACACGTGGTTTAAGAATCACAAAAGAAGGTTGTATACTTGGAAGAGACCAGGAGACACCGGAAGGTATCAGATAGATTTTATAATGGTAAAACATATATTCCGGAACCAGGTTGTAAACTGCAAGACATACCCAGGGGCAGATATAGAGTCTGACCATAACTTGTTAGTCATGAACTGTACGCTGAAACTGAAAAAACTGCAGAAAGGTAGGAAAATAAGGAGATGGGACCTAGATAAATTGAAGGAACGTGAAGTTCTGGTGAATTTCAGAGGGAGATTTAGGCAACAATTGACAGAAACAGGGGGAAATAAAACAGTAGAAGAGGAATGGGTAGCATTGAGAGATGAAATAGTGAAGGCAGCAGAGGACAAAATAGGTAGAAAGGCAAGACCTACAAAAAATCCTTGGATATCACAGGAAATACTAAATTTAATTGATGAAAGGAGAAAATATAAAAATGCAGTAAATGAAACAGGCAAAATGGAGTACAGACGACTAAGAAATGAGATTGATAGGAAGTGCAAAATGGCTAAGCAGGAGTGGCTGGAAGCCAAATGCAAATCTGTAGAAGAATGTATAAGAAGGGGAAAAGTAGATACCGCCTACAGGAAAATCAAAGAGACATTTGGGGACAAGAAAAGCAATTCTACGAATATCAAGAACTCAGATGGGAAACCAGTTCTCAGCAAAGAAGGGAAAGCTGAAAGGTGGAAAGAGTACATAGAGCAGCTCTACAAAGGAAATGAACTTAGAGACGATGTTGTAGGAAGGGAAGAGGAACATTTGGGGACAAGAAAAGCAATTCTACGAATATCAAGAACTCAGATGGGAAACCAGTTCTCAGCAAAGAAGGGAAAGCTGAAAGGTGGAAAGAGTACATAGAGCAGCTCTACAAAGGAAATGAACTTAGAGACGATGTTGTAGGAAGGGAAGAGGAAGTAGACCAAGATGAAACAGGAGATAGTATACTGAGAGATGAATTTGACAGAGCTTTGAAAGACCTAGGTCGGAACAAGGCCCCAGGAGTAGATGACATACCCTCAGAGCTACTAAAGTCTCTGGGAGAGCCAGCCATGACAAGACTATTTGAACTGGTGTGTAGGATGTATGAGACAGGCCTCAGACTTTAAGAAAAATGTAATAATCCCCATTCCAAAGAAATCAGGCGCAGACAGGTGTGAAAATTACAGAACCATCAGTTTGATAAGTCATGGTTGCAAAATTTTAACACGAATTATCTACAGGAGAATGGAAAAGCTGGTAGAAGCTGACCTCGGAGAAGATCAGTTTGGATTCAGGAGGAACGTAGGAACCCGGGAGGCAATACTCACTTTACGTCTTATCTTAGAAGATAGATTAAGGAAAGGTAAACCTACATTTTTAGCTTTTGTAGATTTGGAGAAAGCATTTGACAATGTTGACTGGAATACACTCTTTCATATTCTGAAGTCAGCAGGGGTAAAATACAGGGAAAGGAGAGTTATTTTCAACTTGTACAAAAGCCAGACCGCAGTTATTAGACTCGAAGGGCATGAAAGGGAAGCATCTGTTGGGAAGGGAGTAAGACAGGGTTGTAGCCTTTCTCCGATGTTATTCAATTTGTACATCGAGCAGGCGGTGAAGGAAAGCAAGGAAAATTTTGGAATAGGGATTAAAGTTCAGGGGGAAGAAATAAAAACATTGCGTTTTGCTGATGACATTGTAATTCTGTCAGAGACAGCGAACGACCTGGAAGAGCAGTTGAATGGAATGGACAGTGTGTTGAAGAGAGCCGGCCGTGGTGGCCGAGGTGACTGAGGCGCTCCAGTCACGGTCAGCACGGCCACTACAGTCGGGGGTTCGAATCCCCCCTCGGGCATGGATATTTGTGCCGTCCTAGTTTGTAAGTAGTTCATAAGTAGTTTGTAAGTTTAGGGACTGATGACCCCGTAGTTAAGTCCCATAAGCTTTGCAAACATTTGAACATTTTTTTGTTGAAGAGAGCGTACAAAATGAACATTAACAAGAGCAAAACAAAAATAATGGAATGCGGTCTTAGAAAATCAGGCGATGCTGAAGGAATTAGATTAGGTAACGAAACAATGAAGGTGGTGGATGAGTTTTGTTACTTGGGTAGTAAAATAACATGCGATGGTCGCAGTACAGAGGATATAAAATTCAGAATGGCAATGGGAAGAAAAGCATTTTTGAAAAAGAGAAATTTGCTAACATCGAATATTAATTTAAGGGTAAGGAAGTCTTTTCTGAAGGCATTTGTGTGGAGTGTTGCCTTGTACGGGAGTGAAACATGGACGATAAGCAGTGCGGACAGGAAGAGAATAGAGGCTTTTGAAATGTGGTGTTACAGAAGAATGCTGAAGATTAGGTGGGTAGAGCACATAACTAATGAAGAGGTACTGAACAGAATTGGCGAGAAAAGGAATTTTTGGCATACCCTGACTAAAAGAAGGGATCGCTTGGTAGGACACATTCTTAGACATCGAGGAATCGTAAATTTAGCATTGGAGGGAAGTGTGTGGGGTAAAAATCGCAGAGGGAGGCCAAGAGACGCGTATAGTAAGCAGATTCAAGTGGATGTGGGTTGCCGTTCTTATGAGGAGATGAAAAGGCTTGCTCAGGATAGAATAGGGTGGAGAGCTTCATCAAACCAGTCTCCGGACTGAAGACCATAACAACATAACAGCATTAAAATTGCAAGTTCTCCGTCTGAATCATGCCGTTCTTGTGTTACTGCAGTGCTGCCGCTAGGAGCGCTATCGTCGCTTCGTGTCTGTTCGTGGTATACTGTGTATTGACAGTGCCGCTACAATTGGCGCTTTCTCCGTTGCGCGCGGTGCTGTGGTTCCTAGTGCCAGACGTAATCTTTTACGTGTACGTCAGGCTGTTATATAGCATGTAAATATGGATTAAACACGCTGAGGATAGCACAAACTTGATATTCATTGTGTTGAATCAAATATTCAAATGTCTGTAAATCTATCGGACCAAACTGCGTGGTCATCAGTCCGTAGCTTACATACTACTTAAACCTAGGTAAACTAACCTAAGGACAAACACACACACCCATGTCCCAGGGAAGACTGGAATTTCCACGGCGAGCAACCGCGCGCTCCGCAACGAGGCGCTTTAGACCGCTCGGCTACTCTACAGCGGCATTGTGTTGAATCGTCTTACGTAGAATACAGCAACAAATAAAACCATTTTTTCTGATTTATGGTAAAACTGAAACATCAAAGAACAAATAGCTTTTTCAAAGTGTAATTATTATTCCATATTTCTTCAAATCAACAAATATCTTGATTCGATCGCAACCAAATTTCAGAGGCTCGTCCACTGGGCTAATCTTAAGATTTCATCAATTTATTAGAGGTTAGACGTCAATGTAAATTGCTATACTAACAAAAGACTTGGAGGTGGTATAATCTGCAATTTTGTTTGACAAGTAGGACGACTACTAGATTAAGTATGTGTTTCCTCGTATTTATTTCCTGCTAGTGTAAATTGACCACCTACGTTTGTCACTTAACACGTCCAGGCGATAGGAGTGTCACCTGACAAGAAATGACAGTTAGTCAGTACTATCAGTGAGATTATTGCCCATGAGTAGAATGGAGAAGGCGTGCGATCTGTTTGAGTTTGCTTGAAGGCACTTTGTGAGGGCCCGAATACACGGGACGAGCATTTCGGCAACTGCACGGCTTCACGTCTGTTCGAGAAGTGCGATGGTAACAGACGAGTTGCAAACCCAAGCTGAAAAGCAGGTCGAAACATTAAGTGGTTGGGTGGCGACACTGTAATGGCACGGATTTGTATTTTTATATTATTTCGGCATGTAAAAATAATTATCTTAGAATGTCAGAGAAATTTTTATTTTTTATTTTTATTTTTTTTTTATTTTTTATTTTTTTTTTTTTTTTTTTTAGACAGAAGATAGTAACTACTCTTGGCTTGTACTCCGTAGCGATAGCATCTTGCAGACGAAAGCTGTACTTTATCATTTTATGTGGCCGCTGTTATGTGGATTTTCTAAAAATATGTGCTGTGCGCGGATATTACTTTTATAAATAAACCCCACCTCTCACTTAAATTCGCACTTATGAATTTTTATTATTAATTTTGCATTCTCCTCCCTCCACCCACAATGTTTTCTTTCAGCCTTGTTGCATAACCTCAACAATGAATGGCACTGTTTTTAGTTATTATTGAATAGTGATATTTCGCGTAGCATACCACTTTCTCTTTTTTATTTATTTATTCCATACTATTATCATTTACCGGCAATAGAATCTGCTGCCGATTTTCTTGTAAATTTTTGGAAGTCCGATGTATTTGACTTACGTAATGTTCCTATCCGCATTTTATCATGTCACTTATCTTACTTTACGGTCTGCTACACGAGTCATAGTTTGATTTTGACTAACTGCCTTCCACTGTTCGGCGAGTGGTTATTATATTATGAAAATTTCATTCACAGCCAAATTTCAACCACCGATGGATCTCTTGTTAAAGGTAACCGCTTGCTTAATTATATATATTTTTTTCTGATTGGGATCTTTCATAGTTTCTAACTTTAAACCTCTTCCTTCTGTAAATTCGTTAATCTCAAACATTAATAGCCAGGATGGAACATTATAACCCCTCGGCTGGGCAGGATGGTAAAATAAGGCAAGCGACGAACTGTGGCGGAAGTAACACCTGCTGGCCAGAGCACAAGAGTGTGCCTGAACACACAGTGCAGCGTACACTCCTGACTGTGGGTCTTAGCAGCCGACGATACATGCGCTTGACGACGTTAACGCCACGACATCCGTAACTACGACGGAAACGAGCACCTGTCCCTCGTCATTGGACGTGGGTGCAGTGGAAGAGTGATGCATGTTCTGATGAATCCAGATACTGTACTGTCTTCATCATGGTGCTGGAAGGGTACGAGTCGCTCGTCTTTCTAGGGAATATCTACATGACACGTGTCCTGCGGGGAAGAGACAAGCTGGCGGTGGCTCAGTCAAGCTCTGCGGCAACATTCACGTGGAAGTGTATAGGCTATTTTCGAGAGTTAGGGCCAGACGTTCCAAAATGAACCAACACTGAAGATTGCGAATTACTTGTAAAATACATACCTTTCCTCTGCGTCTTAATTGTTCCAAACCAAGTCATAAACTGGAATTGAGGAATAAGTCTCCGTAGTCATGGAGTGAGGCAGTACATCAAATCTTAATAAAAGAGTAGTAATAGATTAAGTGAAACGTATAGCAGTCCTACGCCCACGACAGCCCTATCCGTAAGTAAAACTAACCTGCAACTTTAACACAGTAATTAGCTTTTTCCCCGGGATTCCGAGACAATAGAGTCAGCCAGAGGAAACTCTTCAATTTAACCCTGAAAGAGCGTGTATTACTACTGGTCTCTGATCTTTTTTTTTATAATTCATCTGGCATTTTATTAAAACTGGATGTGGCAGAATGCTGCACACGCTTCTGCACAAGGCTCAAGGACATGTGACCCAATTGCAGACTTGATTTCTTTATTGTCATAACACAGTATTAATATGCTCCTAAACACCGTATGTAAATTAGTTTTTCTTCAGAGGCCATATCTCTGGTTACAATGATCACAAAGTTTAGGGGCAAAGTGTTCCGAATAACCCTCGGCCTAATTATCATTTCTATACACGTTAGAAGAATTACAATACTCTTATACTAGAAAAATTGTGACAGGAAAACATGTTTAAAATCTTGGATTGCTCACCGTAGCTGGACAGAATCAGGTCAGCAGCTCTGTAGTAGAAATGCTCACTTTTCTTCGTAACGACGGCAGACGCTGCGTCGGCAAGTTGGAAAGCCTACCGTCAGCGAACTGCTGAGTGAGACGGCTGTCAGGCAGCTAGTGAACAATTCACAGCTCCACGTAACTCTGTCACAAGAGTGAATAAGACCGCGGATAGGTCAGCGGTAAAGGCACATCGAGTGAACACTGCTTTTTCAAATGGAACACATTCGAACCGTTCCATAAGTCACAGCTTCAGCAAAATTTATGTATTTATACTCCCGCCTTTAGAAGTAGCAGTCACTTGGTCTTCGGAATCGACGATGCTCAAGATGTAGTCGTCGATTCACTGGCTTAATCATTGTGCTTAGTATTTGTTACAGATAGCAGTACATACCGGTAGGTGCTGGAGGCACCTAGGAGAAGGAGACAGGTCGATGCCATACTTCGCACTAAGCATCATCTGGGGAAGATGGTGATCCGCTGTGCTGACGACTTCACGACCCAATGTTGGTTGCCTGAGGCGCGCAGTCTTCAGTGGTTGGTTACCGAAGGCCAATGTTCCTGTCGTCGAGTTAGCACTCTGATGCTAATCCGGTCAGCCAGTATCCAGAGTCGGGTATCAGCACAGCATCCGACTTCAGGGGGTCCACGCAAGGATCCACTAGCAGCTGCATAGACTCGAGAAGGGACAGAGCACTTCTCAGTAACAGTCTGCTTCGATTCCCAGACGTCTCGGCGTGGGCGCAACTGTCCAGACGGGTCACAGCAGTCGGAACACCGAGGTCGAAGCGTGACGGCGAGCGGCTGCCCCCGAAGGCGACGCCACCTACTTCTCTAGCTCATGTCGAGCTAGCGCCTTCATCAGAATTATTGTATGCTACGAAATAAACGTGTAAACTTTAATTCTGTTTTATTATCGTCCTCTGGCGCTCCACCAATTTCCATGCCTCATCCTGAAATAAAGCTGGGAACCCACCGCTCGGCCCCAGCAATTCATTAGCTGTCCTACAGTACAATGTAAAATTGGCCCACTTTAGGTTACGGTAGTAACACTAAAAGTGGTCCTTTGCGATCGCCTTTTGACAGCTCGAAATTTAAATGAAAATAACGGCTTAACCATTCATCCGACACGAAAATTGAATAATCGAATTTGTAGAGGAGACAATTCTCTACAATTTTGCTCTGTTACTTTTTTTCATATCTCGTATCGTTTCAGACATATTTGCAAAAATAACGGCGATTTTAGGATGTATGTCTGTCTGTCCGTCCGTAACGTGTTCCGTGTTCCCTGTTTTTAAGACGAACCATTCGACCGATCAGCACCAAATTTTACAGACATAATTGTTGGCTACCAGAGACCAGAACCTCGCTATTTGAAATATTTCGGAGAAGAAATACGTTAGTAATATAAAAAAGAGCAGATTGTAATGTAATTTTAATTTCAAATAAACCGTTCATCTGACGCGAAAATTGAATAAACGAATTTGTAGCGGAGGAAAATTTCTACAACTTTTTTCCCTTTTTTTTTTTTTTTTTTTTTTTTTTTTTTTTTTTTTTTTTTTTTCTTCATATATCGTTTCGTTTGAGAGATACATGCAAAAATAACGGAGTTTTGACACCCTCCATTGAATTAACGAAAACCAGCCGTTCGCAGATGTCACGTGACATTCCTCGCCCAGAACTCCCTGTGTGTATCTTGCGTTTCGTATTTGATGATTGCAACTTACACGTTGTCATTTCATGCAATGGCGCACTGATGAATTAACAAAAACACGTTGTTCTTCTTACGATAAATGATAATCTACTGTCTACAAATGCCATATTAGCATCAGTTAACAACGGCCATTAATAGTACAAGATTAATGAACAGTTTTCCTGAATGTAACTCATTGCGTAGTGAGCAATGCGTTGGACTATGACGCTGAAGGTCATTGGTTCGAAACCCGCCCCTACCCATTTTTTTTCCTAAAAGGGTTTCAGACACTCTTATTAATTAATTTTTTTATTATTTACATTATTATTTTGGTCCAAAATGTTTGCAAAAACTTATAAAACTACAAATCTAAAGTGGGCAGTAAAACACGTCAGTTCGATTTTTTTAAATATTACACGCTTCTTGGAACGTATCCAAAATGAGAAAATCGGTTGGTTTTGTCACATTGTCTGTGAGCTGTATAGGGCTTTATAAGGCTTACAAAAGGACCATTTATTCGTGGGCGGGTCCTGAGGAACACTCGAAAATCAATGATTTTTGGGTACTAAAATTACAAATTGTGGGAATGAACATTTCCGTATTTTCTAGTGATTACAAATCGTCGAAGTTTTTACCACATATTCTTAACATGATATTTTCAAAATACGTTTTTATTCTTTTGATATCTTTCTCCATTACCAAGATCCGGGGGTTCAAACTGATCATACCCCTCAGGGGCTCAGCATTAATTTGCTGAGTACGGGCTTGGCGAACCCGGGGTCCTGAGCTGTGGGCTGTGTCGCGCCAACAGTCCGCTACACCGTAAGCTCTGTGCGTGCCTCAACGACCATCGTTCGGCGCGACGGTGGAACGTTGTACGTCTCAGAGCCCGGGGATCTTGGCTTAATCGCCCGGGTCGCGAGGATGGTACAAACCTCTATAAAAAAAAACCTCAATCTCAAGGTGTGCTACGTGCCGAGGAGATGCATGGCTGTTGAGGTTGAACAGTCCTTAGCGAGCAACCTCTGGGGAACCTGCCGCACCTCAGTTGTATCAGGCTTACCCAGGCAAGCGGGGCTCTGCCTGGGTGGACCTCTTTTCCCTAGCTGCTCGTGGGAACACAATGAAGCGAGCGAAAGATAACGTTGGTGGACGTATAACCACCGTCCCAGAACTAATGGATGACGAGCCAGAAAGAAAGCAGTCAGCAGATTTGAGTGACGCTGAGTTGTAATCTTCCCTCTTACCTTTCATGTTTTCTCAGTTATCAGACAGCTTCATCCTCCAGTGGAACTGCGGCGGTTTCTTCCCCCACCTGGCTGAGCTACGACACCTTTTAAGCATAACACCTGCTTTCTGCATTGCCTTACAGGAAACTTGGTTTCCAGCAATGCGGACCCCAGCCCTTCATGGCTACAGGGGATATTACTGTAACCGTAGCTCGTATAACAGGGTCTCAGGTGGTGTGTGTGTGTATGTCCTTACTTCTGTTTATAGTGAATCCGTGCCCCTTCATACACCATTCGAAGCAGTGGCTGTCAGGGTAAGGACAACACAGGAATTTACTGTCTGCAGCCTTTATCTCCCTCCAGATGGTGACCTCTCTTTGAATGATTTGGCTGCACTTATATCGCAACTACCCCCGCCTTTCTTCTTATTGGGCGACTTCAATGCCCATAACCCATTGTGGGGTAGTACTTCGCTTTCTGGCCGAGGCAGAGTAGTCGAGTCTTTACTTTCTCAACTCGACCTCTGCCTATTAAATACTGGTGCCCCCACACACTTTAGTGTGGCACATGGCACGTTCTCGGCCATTGATTTATCGATCTGCAGCCACAGCCTTCCACCATCTGTCCACTGGAGAGCCCACGACGACCTGTGTGGCAGTGACCATTTTCCGCTTTTTCTGTCACTGTCACAACGTCAGTCCCCCGAACGCCCCCCTAGGTGGGCTTTAGGCAGGGCTAACTGGGAAGATTACACGTCCACTGCTGTTGTTCAACCTCCCCCACTCGATTCCATCGATGTGGTGGTCGAGGGCGTCACTCACACCATTGTTTCTGCTGCAAAAGCTGCAATTCCCTGCTCCACAGGGTGCCCACGGCGTAAGGCGGTGCCGTGGTGGTCGCCGGAAATAGCTGAGGCTATTAGAGACCGTAGGCGGGCCTTACAGCGCTATAAGCGACACCCCTCTCAGGAGCATCTCATTGATTTTAAACGGCTTCGCGCTCATGCTCGCCAGTTAATAAGAAGACGGAAACGGGAGTGCTGGGAGAGGTACGTTTCCACTATTGGGACAGGCACCTCAGCCTCGCAGGTCTGGAGTAAGATAAGGCGGCTACAGGGATTACAGACACCAGTGGGAATCCCCGGAATCTCCACAAATGGAGTTCTATGTACGGACCCGCCTACTCTTGCAGAGATGTTTGCCGAGCATTATGCTCGTGCCTTTGCCTCTGCAAACTATCCACCGGCCTTCCGTACATTGAAGGAGAGGGTAGAACGTCAGCACCTCTCCTTTCGTACCCGCCGCACTGAATCTTACAACACTCCCTTTACTGAGTGGGAGCTCCTCAGTGCTCTTCAACAATGTCCAGACACGGCGCCAGGGCCTGATAGCATCCATAGTCAAATGCTGAAACATCTCTCAGCAGATAGTCGGCGTAACCTCCTTGCGGTCTATAACCGCATTTGGTGTGATGGTGTTTTCCCGTCACAGTGGCGGGAGAGTATCATCATCCCAGTGCTTAAGCCCGACAAACATCCTCTGAACTTGGATAGCTATCGGCCCATTAACCTGACTAACGTTCCATGCAAACTGTTGGAGCGGATGGTCAGTCGGCGGTTGTGTTGGATTCTTGAGACTCGGGGATTATTGGCTCCATGCCAGGGCGGTTTTCGCCAGGGTCGGTCTACCACCGATAATCTGGTGTACCTCGAGTCTGCAATCCGCACAGCCTTTTCCCGGCGCCAACACCTTGTTGCCGTCTTCTTCGATATGCACAAAGCATACGATACAACCTGGCGACGACACATCCTCAACACTTTATATGACTGGGGCCTCCGGGGCTCCCTACCGATTTTTATTCAGAATTTTTTAGCCGTCCGTACCTTTCGTGTTCAAATTGGTGCTTCTCTGAGCTCCTCTCATATCCAGGAAAATGGGGTTCCTCAGGGTTCCGTTTTAAGCGTTCCCTTATTTTTAATCGCCATCAACGGTTTAGCTACAGCGGTTGGGTCGTCGGTGTCCCCCTCTCTTTATGCTGACGACTTTTGTCTCTCTTTTAGTTCCTGCAGCACCCAAGTTGCTGAGCGCAGGTTGCAAGGTGCTATTCGGAAGGCGCAGACCTGGGCGCTTACCCACGGCTTTCAGTTTTCTGCCTCCAAGACCAGAGTGATGCACTTCCGTCGGCGTCGGACCGTCCACCCGCACCCTGAATTTTATCTTAACGACGAACTACTTACTGTAGTGGAAACTCACCGTTTTTTAGGACTGGTCTTTGACGCTCGGCTGACGTGGCTCCCCCACATTCGTCAGCTGAAACAGAAGTGCTGGCGCCATCTCAACCTTCTCAGACACTTGGGTCATACGACCTGGGGTGCAGACCGCTCCACACTGTTGCGGCTTTACACGGCGCTGGTGCAGTCCCGTCTCGATTTTGGGTGCATTGCCTATGGGTCTGCAGCACCTTCGGCACTGCACCTACTGGACCCCATTCACAACTGTGGGGTTCGCATCGCGACGGGTGCCTTCCGCACCAGCCCAGTGAACAGCTTACTAGTAGAGGCTGGGGTTCCACCCTTGGAGATCCGCCGCCAACACCTACTTGCGGCTTACGCAGCCCATGTACATTGCTCCCCAGGCCACCCAAACCATCGTCTCCTCTTTCCTGATGTGGTAGTCCGTCCCCATCAGCGACGCCCCAGATCAGGTCATACTATTGCCTATCGGGTTCAGTCCCTCCTGCGGGAGCTTGAGTCTTCTCCCCTTCCAACTTCCTATCGGGTCCGTGCCCGTACACCTCCGTGGTATTTGCCAAGGCCGTCTACTCGGCTGGACTTGGCCCAGGGGCCCAAAGACTCAGTTCCACTGGAGGCGCTCCGCCGTCAGTTCTCTGCTGTCATAGCAGAGTTCCGTGGTTATGACCTGATCTACACAGATGGTTCAATGGTTGATGGCTGTCTGGGATATGCCTATACTCATGGTGACCATGTGGAACAGCACTCTCTGCCGAATGGCTGCAGTGTTTACACTGAAGAGCTGGTGGCCGTTCACAGAGCTCTCATGCATATCCAGTCCTGCTCAGGCGAGTCTTTTGTTGTTTGCAGCGACTCTCTGAGCAGCCTCCGAGCTCTGGAGCACTGTTACCCGCGGTCTCCTCTGGTGTTGGCCATACAGGAGACGCTTTGTGCCATTGGAGAGTCCGGGCGATCAGTGGTGTTCGTCTGGTCCCCGGGTCATGTCGGCATCCCGGGCAATGAACGTGTTGACAGTCTTGCCAGGCAGGCAGTCAGTGCGTCCATTTTGGACATTGGCCTCCTGGCGTCTGATCTCCGTTCGTTGTTGCGCCACCGCGTACATCAGCGTTGGGATGCCGAGTGGCATAGCCTGGGCACACCCAACAAGCTTCGGGTAGTCAAGGAGACCACCACCGCATGGCGTTCTTCCGTGCTGGCCTCTCGCCGGGACTCCGTGGTGCTGTGTAGACTCCGTATTGGGCATTCGTGGCTCACCCACGGACATCTCCTTCGTGGTGAGGCCCCGCCCCAGTGTCGTTGTGGCTCCCACTTAACAATAGTCCACATCCTAGTGGACTGCCCGTTTTTAGCCGCCTTGCGGCGTCGTTTTAACATTCCTGGCGTTTTATCAGATGTTTTACGTGACGATGCTTCAGCAGCAAATTCAGTTTTAAGTTTTATTCGAGCAGGAGGTTTTTATCAGTCTCTATGACTGGTCTTTCCCTTGCACTGCCGAGTGGTTGACTTTTCCTTTTTTTTATTCCTATGGTCGGTCAACCACTGCCTTCGGCCTCTTTGTAGTAAGGTGTCTTTGTGTGTTCATCCCTTTTCTTTTAGTCTCTTCCCCGTTTTGTTGAAGTTTAAAGACCCAGTGGGATTTCCATCCCACTTCGTAAACCTAATCTCTGGGCGCGTTCATTTGACGTCCGCGTTTTATTTTTGACATTTTGTGATGGAATGGGGGACTGATGACCATTGTAGTTTTGTCCCCCTTAAACATCCAAATAACAACAACAAACTGATCATACTCTTGCACAAAACCACAAAATCAGACTTTTAGACGCTTTAGCACCATGAGGCAAATTTCTAAATAACTAACCATAAAAATGGTTCAAATATTTACAATACATCATGCAGACATTCAGTTTTCGAAAATGTTTCCCTATTATCAAGATATAACCGGAAAACCGTGATGTTTCGATGGCAGAAGTACGCATATTGCTTAAAGGCAGCGTTCAGGCCGCTCTGAATCTTACCATCCGATTCGAAAAATATATTCAGGGTAAAAATTTGATTTTTGTACATGTCATCCGGCCGCGGTGGCCGAGCAGTCTGCGGCGCGCCAGTCACGGTCTGCACGGCCACTGCGGTCTTGGGTTGGAATCCCGCCCCCCTCGGACATGGATATTTGTGCCGTCCTTAGTATTAGCTAATTCATAAGTAGTTTGTAAGTTTAAGGACTGATGACCCCGTAGTTAAGTCCCATTAGCTCTACAAACATTTGAACATTTTTGTACATGTCACAGATTGATATCTTTGATTCATAAAGGGGTGATTTTATTTTCGTTATCCAGCACACTTAATATGTAGCATCCAATTTAGTCAAGTATTTTAAAGAGCTTGCAGAGGTAAAGACACACTGTGTAGACGTTGATAATGGTGGGTTTTAGGTCATACATAATTTCGATATGTTATCTACATTTTATACGCAGCTAAGTTTAAAGTTAGAAGCGGAATGATAACTTATTTGGTTCATGACATAGTCGTCGGTGCGTTATAGCACGTGATAATAATGTGTTTGAAATTGCCATTTTTATAGACTCGTCTCTTTGGGAGTAGCAAATGACTCAGGTGTGATCTCTACATTGTTACGATGTTTAGCCTTGAAAATTTTTTCAATTCTTCTACCCATTAGTCAGATCCGTAGGTTATTTGGTCAGACGTGTAATTGTAGTTTTAACTTACATAGGCAGGTAATGAAATAATGTTTATGGTCGCATTTACTCACCAATAACATTTACAAACGTCACGAATCATCATAAATTTGATCTGTGATAGAAAAATTTTCAGGTTTTGCGTATTCGTTACAAAACGCTGTACAATGTGCATGCGAAAAGATTTAAATTTTCCACGGTTATGCACGTAAATCGTATATATTTATAAGGGAAAATGTGCAGTTAAAACGCTAAACCCGTTGCATACTGACATTCGTCTAGCTTACTTTAAAAAAAAAAAAAAAAAAAAAAAAAAAAAAAAAAAAAAAAACCTTGCAATTGCGTTGATGGGTGTGCCCATAACTTATCACCATGAACTATGTCTAACAAACACCTCCTTGCGATGAGAAACCCATCCATAACTCTACTTGTTACGTGTCTATGATAACTCGTTTCTTCAGAAAAAAAAGGCGTACATTGGTACCTCCCATGCATTCCACGAGTATTCAAATAATTCAACCATCACTGATAAAAAAATTACCCACATCCTGCTCCATCCTTTTTTACTTCGACGAATATATTCTAAAAAAATCTCCATCAGGCGGCTCGGCATTTGTTTGCTGGGTACGAGCTAGGAAAACTCGGGTACCCTTAGCTGTGGACTGCGTCACGCCAACAGATTATACTATAAGCTCTGTGTGAGCCTCAGCAACAACTGTATGGAGGACGTGGAACATTCATGACCACTAAGTCTCTCTGTTCCTGAATACCTAGAGTACATGTTTGCAGATGAGACAGGATTAGGCCTGATAATTAAGTCAACCCCGGCACAGTCATGGGCATGGATAGTTTGTGATAAGCTGACTCATGTCCTTGTTTCTATCACTTCCCAAAACAAGTTGAACATGGTCCAGGTAAGTATATTCCATATACATCTGTTACTGCTGTTTGATGAAGAATTGTGCACCAACTTAGATCGCGGAGGAGTCCACTTTATTAGGCATGTTTAGAGGCGTCTGAAGGACAAAAGGGTCGTTACAGGTGCCTGTAACTCGCCTTTGAGGACGATTCATTGCCTTAGAAGGTGAAGGTGATCATTTACCGGTGTCATGTTAAACCCTACATTCTCCCTCCTTTCCACCCATACTCTGCCTTAAGTGCTGGAGCTTTGGGCACATGTCCTCGTAATGCGAGTAATGTCAGAGCAGTTGTGTGACTATAACCTACAGCGCGGATTCCCTAAAAGAGCAGTTGACGTTTTGACCCAGCGCAGGGAAACATACAACGTCATGTTTAGTGATTGGGAGTTCCAAAGTGCCCTTCCCAAATACCCTGATATCTCTCAGCCGCCAGAAAGCGTTCACAGCGAATTTCTCCATCACCTCTCAGCGGATTTTCATTGTTAACTGCTCATCCTGTCCAATTTTTTTTTTTTTTTTTTTTTTTTGCATACAGGTTGATTTCCTGTCCCAACAGCATGATAGTATCGTCATCTCAGTGATGATGCCTGACACAGATCTGCTGGTGGTTGATAGCTACCACCTAATCAGCTTCACGAACGTTTTATGTAAGCTTCTCAAACATATGAAGAGTCGGCAGCTCATGAAGATCCTTGAAGATTGGAGACTCCTGGACTCACAAAAATGGGGCTTCCATCAGGGCTACTTCGCTATTGACAATTTTATGTCACTGGAAACAACTGCCTGTAGTTCTTCCACTAGACATAAGGATCTTGTTGATGTCTATTTTTTTATTTCAGAAAGTTGTATGATACCACTTGCAGCCATCATATCCTAGCTACTTTTGACGAATTTCGCCTTGCAGGTCCACTTCCAATGTTCATCCAGATCTTCCTTTCGCTCGCTCGCTTCCTTTTAGAGTCAGTACTTCTCTCGCCTTACCACATGTTCAGGAGAATAGTGTCCTGCAGGGCTCGATTCTTCGTGTTCCCCTATTTTAAGTCGTAATTAATGATCTTGTTCCGATATTGGGGCCCTATACCAGTGTTTACCTAAACATCTTATAGTGCGGCCAATTCAGGACACTGTGTTTACCATTGGCAAATCAGGCTGTTCAATCTCTTTTGTTAGGACACCAGGCCACATAGGTATATCAGGCAATGAACATGTCAATCAGTTGGCCAATCAGGCCACGACTTCACGGGCCTTGGACATTGGCCTCCCAGAAATGGACCTCCGTTCCCACTTACACTGCAAGCACCGGGTTTGGAGTTCTGAATGGGCGGACTCTACTGAACCGAATAGTCTCCGTGTTGTCAACCTCTCTACCGCTGCATTGAAGTCCTCACTGAGAGGGACTCAGTTGTCATTTGTCTGCTCTATATTAGCCATACCTGGCTGACCCACGGTCACCTCCTCAGTCGCAAGGACCCTTCCCAGTGTCGCTGTGGTGCACATTTAACAGACGCCCACATATCATTGGATTGCCTCAATGTAGCCGCACATCGGTGGAATTTTACTACCGCTGACGCCTTGAACCTTTGGTTTAGCTGATAATGACTCCATGGTTGATTCCGTTTTAAATTTTATTTGTAAATGTGGATTTTACGATTTCATATAGAGTTTATTGAGTGTCTGTTATCTATCTGTTCTCCAATTGCCTCAGATTATTAGGTAGATGGTTTTAACGTGTAACAGAGTGGCTGGATATCCTACTTTTATTTTTGTAATCACCCAGCCGAATCACTCTGTTATTGTGTTTAAGCCTTTTTATTATTTTTTTTTTCTTTTTTATTTGTTGCTTTTATTTTTGACGTGTTTTAACTCCTATGTTTGAGGAAGTTTAACACATTGTTTTATCTCTATGATTGTAACAAGGGACTGATAACCTTTGTAGTTTGCCCCTTCCACAATAAAATAACGACGACGACAACAACAACAACAAATCCGTTCAGGCTTAATAACGGAAGAAAAGGGGGAGGGGGGCGAGTTACGACTATCAGACCAGACAATAGATTGTTACGTAATATATATTGCGAATATGTACTGTCACCTTAATAATATTCCATTTCACCCAACCTGTTTCTCTTAGATAAATTGTGGATAACTTAGCCTGATCTCTCAGGTACCCACTCCTTCAACAATTTAAATCTTTTGCAAATTAATGATAAAGGAGAACAAGGAAGAAGGATTAGGAAGGAAAGGATTGACATTGGCTGCTTTAGGGCATTGAAATGAAACAATGGCAAGTGAAAATGTGAGCCGGACCGGGAATCGAACCCGGGTCTCCCGCTTTGGGCCAGCGGTCGCCTTAAACAGTTTATTTTTTTTTTATTAGTTCTCTTTGTGGCGGACTCTGATCGTTTTAGTTCGTTCTTGTTCGGCCGGGCCGGGCGCGCTGAGACACGACACCCGGAACCGCTTGGCCACCCGTGCTCGCCTCCTGGCCGTCTCAAATTCCCACATGTCGCACGCTATGGCTGTAGCGCCCCTATCGTTCTTGCCCTCTTATACTCACCATCCCGGATTCCCGTGCGAGGTCGAACGTATGACCGCATCTGCGGTGAAGTAATTGAAGCTGACGCGTCTAAATACTCATTATTTTGGTGTGGTGTCTGTTCTTTCGGACATGACCGAAAGAACAGACACCACACCAGAACAATAAAAATTTAAATCCGTTGTTACTTTTGTGGTGTCTGTGTTGTTTTTGACTGGAAGTTTTAGTATGTGCAGAGTTTTTGGCTCATCCTTTATTATCCTCGTGACTATCGTATAGGTGTCGGACTTATTTTCTTCCTTTGTGTTTCTTGTTTTATTAACATAGCGGTCATTTTCGCTCTCTGCACCTAATGGGTTACATCTGTAGGTGTTGGGTGATAGTTTTCTCCCTACGCTCGAAGCAAGGGACTGATTACATTGTAGTTTAGCCCCTTCCAAATTCCAAAAACAACAACCTTAGTCAAATTGGCATCACAAAGTATGCAGTGCGAGACTCCGGTGCCCTACAAATCACCGTACTCCTCCTGTGCAAGTGTCGTCGTTAGCAAGTGATTTCACCTTTCACTTCCTTCCCCCAGTGCTGTTTTTGGACTCTTGAGATGAATTGGCTGCAGAGTGAGACCTTCAGCCGGATGCACCTCCCCGCACGCTGTGATTACCCGCCATAACTCAGCAGCGGCGATCGCAGCAGGCCAGAGGGAGTGGGGAGGGGCCGGCACGTCAGCACGTCAGCTGCTAATACGGGCCGCTAAGTGGCCGTAAAAGAAGCCGCGTGGCTGCTGGCTCGGCCGCGCCGGCGCCACGACTCGGGCGCGGTGAGTCACAGAACGGTCACCCTGGCAACGGGCGGGGACCATTGACGTCACCCAGGTGAGGTCGCCGTCTCCTCTCTGAGTCACAATTCCGGCCCACTACTAGCCCTGGAGGGTGCGCTGCTACACAAACTGACTCAGGCGACAGCGCCAGAAATAACAATTAGTACAGAATTTTTAAATTCGCCCCAGAATTATTGTTAGTTTGAAACACGTCTGTTTGTCTCAGGTACAAAAATAATTAAGTTGGTAATAGGTTGGTACTATGCACCAAAGATATACAGAGGTGTAATAATATCATTGGCTCGTCTGGCAGAGGTCATTGTTTGTCCGGAGACGCACATTCCAGTCTCTGGAGTCGTACAGGGGGGTCGTCTGATCGGCAGTGGTGCCAGACCCAGATTCCAATACTGAGACTGTCAATAGTTAAATGCTCTTACCCGCAGGGACGGTAGACACTGATTGATATTATATTTTCAGCGATTAAAGTAAAGAAAGTAAAGAGATTTTGGGTAGTGAAAGAATCACTTGCCGAGTACGAATTGTTGTGAATTATTTTTTTAAAGTTATTTTGAATTGAAAGTTGAAAACGTTTTGACAAGAATTGTCATTTATGTATAATTTTGTACAACAATGTTTTAATTTCTCAATACTAAATCAATTAGTAAAATAACCTTTAGCTTAATTATTGTAGTTAGAAAGTATCATTTGATTTTCAAGAGTAAAATGTGAAATTGTATGTGTTTCAAAGTTTCATAGCAAGAAATGCATTTTTACGTGTGCAGAAAACATAATAGAATTTGATGAGACAGAAAGCAGAAATTATTGTTCGTAAAGATTTCCATTATTGTCAACAGTCAGAGTGTTGAAAAAGTTATCATTTTTATTTTCTGAATGAGTTTAATTTGAAGTTAGATGGGTTAATAATAATAATAATAATAATAATAATAATAATATATGTCAGATGCGTTAATAAAAAATAAATTGGTGATGTTGATGTTTCCAAAAACAATTAATTATACCAGGAACATTACTAATGTAATCATCGTCATAAATGTGCAGTGACAATATTCACATCAGTGTGATCTTTGAGAGTAAAACAGCACCTTGTGTATTACCTTTAAATTAAACAGCGGCCGCTACCGATTCTCCGTGACCGGTAAAAAGCAGAATTTTTTTGTCGAGGAACTTGAGACAAATTTCATTATTAGTCCTGTAATGACGACACACAAGTTTCATCACATAAGTTTCATGTTGATACGGAGTAAATAAAATGATTACATTTACGGATCAATAGCTCAGATGGTACTGAGGTAGGAGATGCTGAAACACCCATTCAAATATGTGATGTAGCCTCCACGGGTGACAATTCTGCGATCCATTTGATCATTCAGGTAGCTAATACTACTGTTGCCAGGTATCCCGAGTTTCACGGGACGTCCAAATTTTCAAGGGATATTGACACTTGCCGATTCACCCTCTATAGGGACCCGAAGCTCCGATTTCTGGGTCAGCAGAAAAGTATAAACGTTCCAGAGTTCAAACAATGGTGCGATACAGTCATTATTGTCTCGTCCTTTTCAGTTGTGTTCGTTTTGTACGCCTTTCTGGTAGTGCTGGTTTTAGTAAGGCAAATGTAATAATATATGTTAATACATGAAATGGCAATCATTCAAATAAGTCAGGGGCGTAGGTAACGGGGGATAAGGGGGACGGGAGGTGGGATATGGGATCCAATTCCACCCTCCCCTCTCCGAGACGCATACCGCTGTAGCTTTTTTTCTAGTCAGACACCATGCACCCTATGTGCAAATTTTAAACGTTGAAACGGCTGTACATTTCACCTCCAGATATTTTGGATTCTGTTGTAGATTGAATGTCCGTACTTAAGAACTGAAGTCCTCCCCCACCCCCTACCCCATCACTAAATAGAAAATTTACTGCACTAGTTTTGACGGTACGGCCCGCGCATACATGTGCAAGGCATTCTACACGTCTGATCAAATCTAATTGATCTATAACCTTCGGTTTATAGCGACAACGAAAGCCCCATTATAGCGCTTCGCGAGATGGGTGGTGATCTTGAACTCACGGCTGACATGATTCAAATGCTCATTATTTCTGCAGAGCATATTAATGTACTACCATGCGCAAAAATATCCGAACGACCTGAATTGCGTTTCGCCTGATGTGCATGCAACACAACTAACGTACGTGTCTTGCGGGTGCTCTGCTCGCTCCGCGGTATAGTCGTTCGACTATTCATAATGGATCCACTGCAGACAACTGCTCTTTATGACAATCACTCCAGTTGTAAATTAACACCACGATTTTGCAAATACAAGGAAACACGTAATTAAGTTCTTAACGTTTATTACATCCAATTTATTACAATGACATATCTTAAGTATTATCACACTTATTACAGTCTCATATAACAAACTTCGTCACATAAAACATTAATTAATCCTTAAACAACATTTAATATTTTTACAAACAACAGATTTTACTATAGTATCGGAAATCCTAAAGTCCTGTAGAAATTCGAAGTACTTTTGTTCTCTAAATAGTTTTCTCACAATTGCGAAACGTCGTTCCACTGGCGAGCGGATTTTTATTAACCGATTGTAGAACTAACCAGATAATAAAAACTCAATTAACACTATGGAAACTTCAATATTAACTGCGTATCACTAACATTTTCTCCGTATTCATACCTGAACAAATATTGTACACATCTTGGAACATGAATTGATATGACAAACTACCTTGTTCTGGAATGAAACCAACCACCTGTAGCCGTAGCTAACTAAGCAATGCATTCATGTCTTATAGATACTTGATTATGCCTAAGATTGTCACAGCTGACGAAGTATAAAAATGTGTGAAATATTGGAGTTTTGCTCACAAATATCAAAACGCGCAAATCAAATCATATAAAATGCCAATTCTAAAATATTTTTATTTATTTATTTATTACTGAACCAGGAACTTAATAATCACCGTTATGTCCCTAATCACAAGTGCCCAGACTCAGTTCTGTGTGCGACTTACATACGAGGCTGCTCCTGTCGGAGGTTCGAGTCCTTCCTCGGTCAGGGGTGTGTGTGTTGTCCTTGGATTAGTTTAAGTAGTTCTAAGCCTAGGGACTGATGACCACAGTAGTTTGGTCCCATAGATTTACAAACATTTGATTTTGAGTTACATACCCAGTATCTAAATGGAAGACAACTAAGTGAAGTCAGATGTTAGTAGTCTAATTATTCCACCAGCAGCGGGACGTTTGAATCTGTAATCAGGATATAATTACGTTATGCGTCACCGGGAATCGAACCCCAAACCTACCGGTGTCCTTTCTAAGCACGAATGGACGTTAAATCTCAAATGTTAACTCAACAGGAATGACGATGCGTGCGTGTCTGACTAGTAACAACAGCACATATCGTTGTTATAATAATAATAACAATTTCGTGTGGCTCAGAGTCCTGGTGTGTGTCATCCAACTATTCGCCACTTCAGAGACTTGCATGTCCCTAACCTGCCCCAATTATCCAACCGGGAAAGGCGTCCTACAGTGTAACGTGGAATCCAAACCGCGTGTAGATTATAACACACATTGTTGAGACGTGAATGCTGGGTGAAAACAGAAAACACAGATTGAAAAAAAAAAAAAAACAAAAAAACAAAACAAAAAAACAAAACAAAAAAAAAACGGTGATCTGACTAGGTTTCGAACCCGCGACCCTTCAGTTACCATTCAATCGCTTTACCCCAAGACCACCGCAACACCTTAGCTTGCGTACATAAGGCACGAAGAGACATTCAAAATAATTTTTGTTAGTAGTCCAGTGTGCTCTAGGGCGTCAAATGACATTATGAATGTTTTGTGCCGGACCTGTATTCGAATCCATATACGTACCTTTCGTGGAGACCTAGAAGAGTCGTCAGTCTTGGAGAAAGCAACGAAATGATTCAACTATATGATTCCGAGAGGGTCGAGTGAGAAAAAGAGGAGATCCGAATTAGAATCCAGCACCATAAATTTTAACGTCTCAAGTTAAATTCATACGAGACACGTGACCTTAAAGGACAAGTGGTTTATAAAATAAAATAAAGCTTTGTAATATAAGAAAAGCATTCGAGCGACAGAGTTACTGATTGCCATGTATTCTACCTGTTACTGGCAACGATAAATCGACTCTGTCGAAGTTGATAGCGAAATAATTCGGTTTAATACGGATTGTTAACTACGGTGCAACTTAACGTTCTTCACTTGGTGTTACCAGCAGTGAAGTAGCCAGTTAAAAATATACACATGTCAGACCCTCTCCTTGTTCCGCACCAGCACCGAAATTAGGAACGTTCTACAACTACCTGTAAGTAGATAGACCATCCACCGTAGTCTCAACGAGGAAGGAAGATATGGACAAAAATCGGCGATAAAGGAAATGTTGACAGAACAACATAAGACTGCCAGATTAAACTTCGTACTGGCATCTGGCATACGTAAGCAAACCAGTTTCATTCTGGGAGCAGAGAAGGTATTTTCCACAGCACCAAAGGGTTCTGTCCATGTGTTTCGTCCAACTGGACCGAGATTCGGCAGAAAATATGTCCATCAAAGGCAAAGGTGTGCCCGATTTGCTGTCACAGTTTGGGGATGGATGTCGGCAAATGGTTGCGGCATTCTGTGGGAACTGGACCGTCCGTCTACCAGTAGTTACTACTGTGAAATACTAGATAACATAATGCTTCCTTCTGTTCGTGAGACGTTTCCGGAAGGCAGAATAATATTCCAACATGACCGTTCCCCGGACTACACAGCAAATTGTGTGAAACAGTGGTTTCGAGTGAACGGAGACGTTGATGTGTAGGACTGGCCTCCCAAAGATGCTGACCTCAATCCCATACAGCACGTGTGGGCAGAGATGGAGAAGATTATTAGCAGCCGAAGACCTACGCCAGCACCGAAGGCAGCGCTATCTGAAGCAGTTCAGGATGCATGGGAAGAGCTGTCGCAGAATAGTGGGTTGGTAAGAAAAGTAGTTACCTCTGTTCCCCGGCGGCTAAGTGCAGTTGTAGAGGAGAATGGAAACTGGACACGATACTAAATTATGTTGTCATCAGAGACAAAGCTTTGCTTATATTAAATGGAAGTGTCTTATTTTCTCGATTATTTTTCTTGAAGATTTACATTACTTCGAAGAAAAGAAAAATTATTTTGTGTTAATTTCAACCCTTCTGTAATAAAGTATTTCATCTTAAATTATTACACGAACTTTAAGAAAAACCAAAACCAGCATGAAAATTAAGAAGGCTTATGACGTCGATGCCAATGAAGGCATCAAAGAAAGAACTATTTACTTTTTTTAATTAAGTAAAGAAGGCATTTTATTTATTAATGTTCTGTTTATTTAGATGTAGGCAGGATACCAGTAAGGATAAAATCATAAGAGAGGTGTCATTTTTAAAAGTGTTGAAAGGCCAGCTGGTAGACGAAAACTCGAGCGTTTGGGTCCACTACATCCCCATATTTACTAACTTGCAGTCGAATATAACTCAGTGGTCAAAGCCTACTGTAATTTCATCTTAAAGCCCATTAAAACCTCTAAGTAACGCTTTTAGAGTAGAACCTGTTCATATTAACTTGGCGTCCAATACACCTGTTCATCGACTTTGTTGAGTATCACGTAAAATTTACGAAACCAGAAAAGGAGGATTAAGATTTAACATCCTGTCGACGTCGTGGTTATTTGAAATGGAGCCCAAGCTGGGATTGTTTCGTTACGAATGTGGAAGGAAATTGGCTATGCTTTTGAAAAGGAACCATGTTGCCATTTGCCTAGAATAATTTCAGGAAATCACTTGAAAAACAGAAGAACAAACAGACATGGAAACTATACACTTTCGCCATTGTATCACTGAGCAGTCAAAATTCAAATAGTCGAAAACGAAAAGTGAAATACCGAATTTAATACTAATTATACCTGGAGGCAACAGAAACTTACATGATACGAAATTAAAAGTCATTTCTACACGTTGCCGTTAAGAGTGATGTTGCCTTTCTATTGAGCACTGAAATATCCAATAATGATTACTGAATCGAAGTTTTAAAATAATACCAACTTCTGGCCTGTGTACCGATCCGGTTTTATGGTAGAAATGACACATAAAAATAGTAAGGTTTCGTGAAATCACATTATATAGACGTTTCGGTTAAATGGTTTATTTGCAGTAACACTCGTACAACGCTAAACTACAATGTCACAACATCTAATTTTACGATCTGGTCAGCAGTGGAAATCAAAACATCTTAGTAATAAAGTCTGTAAATAACATTGCTTCTTGCATTCGTTATTTCGCTTTCTTTATCTGTAAGAGAAGCTTCCTCGTCACCTTCTTATCACATAATCCTATTTCCTTAATTCCCAGAATCTATGACGAGGTAGAGAGAGGCAGAAAGGAAGAGGAGACGGAGAGAGAGAGAAAGGAAGAAGAGGGGGAAGACAGGATGAAAGGAAATATAGGACGGACAGGATTGCGGGATAGACAGAGGGAAGAGGGAAGAGCTGGACGAGGTAGAAGGAGACGAAGAGACAGAGGCAGATCGTAAGAGAGAGAGAGAGAGAGAATGGGGAATGGTAGACAGAATTCAGAAAGCAAATGCTTTTCTCAAGGGCAACAGGGTATTTGTTCTCTAGTAATCATCTTAAATGGGTGATCATGTCATCTTATGGTTGTCTTTTCAATATTTACTTCGGTGAGGCAGTGTTTCGGTATATGATAAAGACGTTAATTTGTCTCAAAAACGCGTTTTTAACGCATATACTGAAACCAACTGGATTTGAACACGGAATGCAAAATTTGTGAACGATACTGGAACCGCATCGCTACCTGTGGAACTGATTAAGTCTATTCGAAACTTCGACATTTTTTCTTGGAATATTTTAATTTTGGCACGTAAGCCAAGATAGTTATCCTTTTAATTTCATTCTTCTTTAGCCTAACAAGTTCCGATTTAACTTGACAAGTTTCTTTGTAACCAAACAGCACGAGAAAAATGCATAGTAATTTGTGGAAAGTGGCTAGCGCGAAGGATTAAATTGCGTATACACATGAATGAATCGGAATCGGAAATGTAACTACGTAGTAGCGCACTTACCGTGTAATTTTTGCAGTGGCTTTTATAACAGAGTTAATTTAAATGTGAAATGCATTTGGTAGAAAAACGAAGACTTAATCTAAGACGCAATCCATATTTACACACGTTTATGGTGTGTAATAGTTTGTATCTTTGGACTAGAGTCAGTCTGTTGACATAAACAAATATACGTATATTTTACTTTAAATGCAACTTTCACCTTTCTTACTTACGGTACGTAAAAATCTGGATTGTTGTCGAGAAACTAAGATACCTTAAGCGCATCAACTTTCGGAAGGTTTTTTCACTATCAGACTTCACACAATTTTCTCCCTTCTTACAAAAAAGTTATAAATGCGTTTTTCATCAAAAGTAACTTAATTGTACACAGAAAAAGTCAGGAAAAATTTAGTAACCTTCGCTAACACTGCTCTAACACGCATATGGCTTCTTCTTCCTCGTGTTGTGTGAAATCACCAGAGCTTAAGCCAATTACAGAGCGTTTTTGATCACATGACCTAAACTTGAAATTTAATTATATTCATGCTATAATTTCAAAATAATAACAAATGTTTTGTAAGAACAACGACGGAAAATTCTATTTGAACATTACAATCATCCAGATTGAAAACAAGCATAATAGCCTACTATTCCAGATTTGGTAACCCATTTCAATGTGTAAGTAGGAAAAGGGGAACAAAATATTATGTTCTCATTAGACTGATGTATTTTCTCCGTACGTCTATGTTAGCAAGAATACTTTCGCTTACTGTCCCATTAATTTCATACCAGACTGAGCTACAGTAAAGCGTAGCCAGGTTTACCTAGTTAACATGAAAATTTCGAATGTTGGTAAGGCAACAAAATTATAAGAAGTAAGGATGGTGAAATTAATAAAATATTTCGAAATGAAACATAAATCATTTCTTCCGTAAGACCTATGATTGTAAAATCGCTCCTACACAGATATTAAATGCCTAATGAGTAATTAACCCTTTAACTATAGTGAACTTCTACAGACGTTCATTGTAATCGGACCTTGTAGAAGGTAGACTGCTGTAAAAGCTAGGGAAAAGAAGTCCCCTCTGATGAACTTCCGTCTCTAATGACCACTCTATCGACGGGACGTTAAACGCTAATCTTCCTTCTTGTTTTCACGTGAACTGGTGCAGTACTCTGGAGGGAAAGACTTTCCAAGGCAATTTCAAAAACAGTCCACCTCTGCAAGGCCATATTATTGTGGTATTTTAAGAAGTTGTTACAGAGCTAAACGTCGCTCTCTGCGTGACATTCAAGTAAAAGCCGATAAACAACTGCATCGGGTGACCATTTGATAAATGCAGGACCTATTTTAAGGCGTTAATATCACTTCTCACTCTAAAACAAAATGAAAATGATCGCTTTCCAGTGGGTTAGTCACCGAAAGTGACATCTTTCCAACATTTCAGCGTATTGTAACAATTACATATCGATAATTATTGTCCGCGGTGGGCGTCAGACTAGAACTACGAACAAACTATACCAACTGCTAGATCCCATCAGTAATCCCATCTCACGCACTCTTAGGGCAACATCTTCCTGTTTCTTTCGCACCTCTCTGTTTCTGAGAGACTGAAAACTGGAGAGTTCATTCATCAAATGCTTTTCACTTTTATTTAAACAACATCACCAGCAGTTACACTGTAATCTTTACGAGTAGACCATACTTATGGTCCCTTTCGATTTTATAGAATGAATTACATATTCTAAACATTACTTTCGCGACTTTTTTTTCTTGTCTCATATTCTTATCACAAATGCTTCTCCTGTCACTTATAAGCTTGAATCGAATTATCATTGAAATTGTTCAGATGCTTAATTTTTTCGCGGATGATCTATTTTTCAATCACTGGAAAAGATTTATTTGCACGGTTCGTCTGATTGGAAACTATGTGCTCGAAACTTATGAAATATGTTTGTGAAGTTTGCATTTTGTAATCAGGGTAATTCTATCTTTACATTTCTGCAGTTATGTGTTAGAGGTGGTGCAAACGAAAAAATTCATAAGGAAAATAGTATTCAGGTGTATAACATTAAAAAGTATTGTGCAGAAAATGTTAATAACGTCTCGTGATGCTATAGTTAAAGAAATCGATGAAGACTTATTCTTCTATGCTGGGTATATCTCTTCTCAGTCAACACAGTGGCAGGCTGCGCGCCGCGCCTTCGAAGCCGCTATCTCCGTCAGCGCTAAGGCAGCGCGAGGAACACAGACGCCCAGCAAACGTATTCTGCCTGTCGCTAGTCTAATAGAGAATTGGCAACATAGCAGAGTACGCTTGGCAACTCTGTGAGCGGGGAATTACTTCCTGGTAAGCACAGAATTAAGCTGATAAATACACTTGATTTTTCATGTCATTTCCATTCAATAATCTGAGTGATTTTCACATAAGGTGTGACATGAAGTTATTAATTCATATTTTTGGGTCCAGGAAATTCGTTCCACACGAAAATTGCAACCAATCTCTTCTTTTAAAGTTACGCCTGATCTGGTCTCCTAACTTGTCAGCCAGTAAGGACGAACGAAATGCACGAAGTCCTCGCTAGCCTTCGGGTAACGTAGTCGGCTGCTAAACGAACGTGCTGTCAACTTTCGATGCCAATCGTGGTGAGAGCAAATATTTTTATCTCTTCTCTGACAGAGCTACAGGTATCCAGATTGAAAATCAATAGGGAATTCTTAACAAAACTACTCAGTCAAAAGGTGTTTAGCTGTTTCCAGGACTGCATTCTCTCATATACTCTGAAAGTGACTTACAATGCTCAGGTGGTTTACCGATACCGTGCGTGTAGAAACCAATTCCTTTCGAGTTAAAGCTGTCGCCGAACCATGTTGAAGTCAATTTGTCGAGAAATACATTTTCTTGACGGTTGGACAACTACTTCCAAACATGAGTAAAAAAATCTTAACATGAGACTAGTATAATTTCTGTGTCAGATGCTTGCTTAAAGTTAATTGAGCACCAAATTGTCTTAACTGCGTCTAATCGATATGCTAAGTGCAGTTTCTGTTACATTGACGTAGTAGTCTGGTGGATCGGTTGTAGTTTAGAATCTCTCATGTGTGCGTTCGATTGCACCCTATAGGTGTTTATTTTTAAATGGCACGATCATGTCTACTTCACCTCTTGTAACACAAAGTGAAGAACGTCAAGTTGCGCCGTAGTTAACAATCCGTATTAAACTGAATTATTTCGCCATCAGCTCGGACAGAGCCGGTTCATCGTTGCCAGTAACAGGCGGAATACACGGCAACCAGTAACTCTGTCGCTAGAAAGCTTTTCTTATATTACAAAACTTTATTCTATTTTATAAACCAATGGTCCTTTAAGGTCATGTGTCTCGTATGAATTTAACTTGAGACGTTAAAAATTATGGTGCTGGATTCTAATTCGGATCTCCTCTTTTTCTCACTCGACCCTCTCGGAATCATATAGTTGAATCATTTCGTTGCTTTCTCCAAGACTGCCGACTCCTCTAGGTCTCCACGAAAGGTACGTATATGGATTCGAATACAGGTCCGGCACAAAACATTCATAATTTCATTTGACGCCCTAGAGCACACTGGACTACTAACAAAAAATTATTTTGAATGTCTCTTCGTGCCTTATGTACGGAAGCTAAGGTGTTGCGGTGGTCTTGGGGTAAAGCGATTGAATGGTAACTGAAGGGTCGCGGGTTCAAAACCTAGTCAGATCACCGTTTTTTTTTTTTTTTTCTTCAATCTGTGTTTTAACCCAGCATTCACGTCTCAACAATGTGTGTCATAAACTACACGTGGTTTGGATTCCACGTTAAACTGTAGGTCGCCTTTCCCGGTTGGATAATTGGGGCAGGTTAGGGACATGCAAGTCTCTGAAGTGGCGAATAGTTGGATGACACACACCAGGACTCTGAGCCACACGAAATTGTTATTATTATTATAACAACGATATGTGCTGTTGTTACTAGTCAGACACGCACGCATCGTCATTCCTGTTGAGTTAACATTTGAGATTTAACGTCCATTCGTGCTTAGAAAGGACACCGGTAGGTTTGGGGTTCGATTCCCGGTGACGCATAACGTAATTATATCCTGATTACAGATTCAAACGTCCCGCTGCTGGTGGAATAATTAGACTACTAACATCTGACTTCACTTAGTTGTCTTCCATTTAGATACTGGGTATGTAACTCAAAATCAAATGTTTGTAAATCTATGGGACCAAACTACTGTGGTCATCAGTCCCTAGGCTTAGAACTACTTAAACTAATCCAAGGACAACACACACACCCCTGACCGAGGAAGGACTCGAACCTCCGACAGGAGCAGCCTCGTATGTAAGTCGCACACAGAACTGAGTCTGGGCACTTGTGATTAGGGACATAACGGTGATTATTAAGTTCCTGGTTCAGTAATAAATAAATAAATAAAAATATTTTAGAATTGGCATTTTATATGATTTGATTTGCGCGTTTTGATATTTGTGAGGAAAACTCCAATATTTCACACTTTTTTATGCTTCGTCAGCTGTGACAATCTTAGGCATAATCAAGTATCTATAAGACATGAATGAATTGCTTAGTTAACTACGGCTACAGGTGGTTGGTTTCATTCCAGAACAAGGTAGTTTGTCATATCAATTCATGTTCCAAGATGTGTACAATATTTGTTCAGGTATGAATACGGAGAAAATGTTAGTGATACGCAGTTAATATTGAAGTTTCCATAGTGCGTTTGCTGCTGTTGAGTTTTTATTATCTGGTTAGTTCTACAATCGGTTAATAAAAATCCGCTCGCCAGTGGAACGACGTTTCGCAATTGTGAGAAAACTATTTAGAGAACAAAAGTACTTCGAATTTCTACAGGACTTTAGGATTTCCGATACTATAGTAAAATCTGTTGTTTGTAACAATATTAAATGTTGTTTAAGGATTAATTAATGCTTTATGTGACGGAGTTTGTTATATGAGACTGTAATAAGTGTGATAATACTTAAGATATGTCATTGTAATAAATTGGATTTAATAAACGTTTCCTTGTATTTGCAAAATCGTGGTGTTAATTTACAACTGGAGTGATTGTCATAAAGAGCAGTTGTCTGCACTGGATCCATTATGAATAGTCGAACGACTATACCGCGGAGCGAGCAGAGCTCCCGCAAGACACGTACGTTAGTTGTGTTGCATGCACATCAGGCGAAACGCAATTCAGGTCGTTCGGATATTTTTGCGCATGGTAGTACATGTCCTGTGAATATGAACTTGCTATCTCCATTTTTTCAAGGTGTTCTGTGTATTATGTACATGAGTCTAGTTCAGGAATATGTCGTTATAAAATATTTTCTTTTGCTTAACATGAATTGCAAATTACCCACCGTAAAATAATCTAGTATTTTGTAATGAGTGAGTTCCAACAAACTTTAAGCATAATTTAAATCATTTTCTAAACACTTTCTCACTTAGATGTTAATCGTCTAGAATAATGGACGTAGGGTACTGTAATCATCGTTGCATTGCTTTGGGAAGAGCATTGTACTGAGATGTGCTGCCTTTCGTTCTTTTTTTCAAACTTTTTTGACGACTGCGACGAACACTTACGCGACCTAGACCCGGGTTTTTATACGCTGTATGAAAAGACCGAATAAATTCTCTGAATGTAACAGCCGCCATTTCGAGCCACTTACACCGCAGTTCAAGTCCCCTGATACGGTGATACAGGCAATCATTTAAAGGCTTAGCTGGTATCCGAATTTCAAACAACAAGTAAGAGCAGCATTTTTAACGTACGCACACGATGTTCACATTTGAGTGATGTGTCTCGACAACAACCGGCGTCTTGTAACATTGGTTTCAGTTAAGAAACACAAAACAAAAATAATGTGAAATACGGAGAATTAACCCTGAAAGAAATTTTAAGCGTATCCTAAAATTTTCTCCCTGATATTTGATATTCATTCCTGCTGCATGCAGCACCCTGAAGTGAATATTGCAGCGACAAGAGATACACGTGATTAGGATTCCAGCACAGGTGCACTCCAGTAGGGCCACTTG
Source organism: Locusta migratoria (assembly GCA_026315105.1). NCBI lineage: Eukaryota > Metazoa > Arthropoda > Insecta > Orthoptera > Acrididae > Locusta > Locusta migratoria. The sequence continues at coordinate 97,498,053 of CM048744.1, read as the reverse complement.
CAGAGGCTGTATAAAGGGGAAGCAGATGGTCGTGTGGACGTTCTGGAATTGTTCTTTCGTACAGCTGGTTTGCATAATTAGCTTCACTACATCTCGCAGAAAACAGTACATTTGACCGATATAGTTACATCCGACTGGTCTGCGGCGCGCCTGTCACAGTCTGCACGGCCGCTACGGTCCGGGGTTAGAATCCCCCTCGGGCATGGATGTTTGTATCGTCTTTAGTATAAGGGAGTTCATAAGTAGTTTGTAAGTTTAGTGACTGATAACCCTGCAGTTAAGTCCCTTAAGCTTAACAAACACTTTAACGTGAATAGTTGCATACAGCAATTGCTGAATATGCTTCAGATAAATCGGTGATTCTTTTCAGTGGTAACCATGCAACACTGATGAGGACCTGTAATCGGTGACTGCAAGAGGGAATGACGAACCGTCGGGATCGATTGCACCTATCTCGTTGCAACACTACAAGTGATGACAGGCATCCGCATGGGGGTGGGCTGATGCATCGCTCTGTCGCATCACGAGTCATGCCTCAACAAATTCGGTGCATTGGGCAACAGATAGTGTCCGAGAGTACCATTCGACGTGATTTTCAACAGACTTCACTGTTCGCAAACCGTCCATTGCTGCGTTTACCACCGAGTCAACACCACTGGCGTTTGCAGCGGCAGTGGTGCAGTGAACGATGGGAGTGACACACGAATGTAACGACATTGTTTTTACTGATGAATCCGATTCAGCTCGGACCACCATGATAGTTTCTTTAGTCTCATGGCGAGACTTTTGTCTTACAAATCTCCATAATGGTCCTGCTATTAAGGTTTTGCGTGGACTTGTATTCAATAATAGGACATCCCCGGTAGGGGATGGCGGTACTAACCAGACAGCGTTACATCTCTGAAGTGGTGCAGCCTGTTCTCAACCAATACCTTCGGACTTTGCTGACGGCCACATTCGAACAGGATAATGCGCCACCATATGTGGCTCGATATGTTCAAGACTTCTTGAACGCCTATTTGATTACTCTGCTGCCTTCCCTTCCCTGTTGTCTCATTGCCTCTCCCATCTAAAACATCTGGTACATCAACAAACCTTCGATAAACCTAGAGGTATCAGATGGTCTGGATCGATCTGGAGTTTCCCGACACTTCATACAATGTCCAAACTAGGGATGGGGTATGAGCGTGTTGTAGGTACGCGCGACGCTAAGGCAAATTCTCGAGAAATTGTGTCGACAGTGCTGCGCTCTCTGGAGGTTGACCGTTTACTACTCTACAAGGAGCAGTCGTGATTGTAGTTTTCCTTATCTGCGAGGAAGAATTTGTACTTTACACATTGGTGTTAAGTATACGACTCTCTTTTATTTGTACTGAATTATTATTATTATTATTACTAGTAGTAGTAGTAGTAGTAGTAGTAGTAGACTGTATCGCAGAAGACAAGAACCATAAGTATATTATTAATTAAAACACACGGAACAAAAATATTCTTACAACAGAAAGTAGCAGCGGAATGTTTCTCGTAAAAAGCAGCATATTTAAGCTGCTGCCAGCCTGCCCACACCTTCCTTGAAAATACAATAAAGAAAGAAAAAAGTTTCTCAGAGAACCCCAGGAAGGGGAAACTGATCTTATCGAAAAAGGAAAAACATATCCTTTTCTCTTCTTGTTTTGTGTAGGTACCTATCAATACTTACAATTACTGTTAAACCCTTGGCTGAAGAGCAGCCTGAAGGCTGCTGCCAGCCAGCACTCCAATAGCAGGAATTGAAATTATTAGTAAAGAAAAACAATTCTCAGAAAACACAAATCATTGAACTGTTAAAAAGCACATATCTTACCTAAAACAAGAACTTCATTTTTACCGAAAAAAAATTTTGCATTCCTCATGTATTTATACTTAAATGAGTGAGATATGCTACTACATATTAAACCCAAAAACTCCTTATATAGATTTACTAATTGTGTCAAAAAAGATTCTGCAGAAATCAGTCTTAAAAATATATATTTAACGGTTCGCAAATCTAGATTTCGACCACTGTGTGGTCATTATCTATGCTTAAACCAATTAAAATACTTAAAACATCTCGAAATGTTTTAAGTATTTTAATTGGTTTTAAGCATTGATAATAACCACACAGTGGTCGAAATCTAGATTTGCGAACGATTAAATATATATTTTTTACGACTGACTGCTGAAAGAATTACCACAAATCAAATATAGTCGTGGAGCACCAATTCCAACATGGAATCAAACCAGATTCTGCAGAGATTACAGTGTCTTGGGTTTTATCCAACGTTAAGTACCTACAAAGATGTTCAGTTTCCGTCCTTATGATTTTAGTTTAAAGCACTGGTACTTTCTCAACACAGCTACAATGGTTTACAACTACAATAATGAGTGTTGGTTATTGTATCCTCATGCTGATCAAAAGTTTGTATAGAGTTAATTATAATGCATGTCCTTTTTATCAGAGCCAAATTAAAAATTAAAGTTTTCCTACACTGACGGACGGTTTCTTGTACCATCCAACCGTTTTACCATATTTCCCTCTAATAAAGTTTGAATGAATAACGTACATGTGTAGCTGAGTATTATTAGAAGGATGCAGTTCTGTATCCGTAGACGTATCTGTTTGATTGCTAGATATAATTGTGAAACTTTAAACATCTTATCATGTTTGTTGTATTTTTGCTACATTACGGAGGTTTTCAAGACAATATTGCAACAGACGTTATCTCCATCTTATGCAAAGTACTGCCAGCTCCGTTACTTTCGCTTTCCTGTGCTCATAATTTTTGTGTCTCGTTCCCGCCGGTTGTCGTAGGTGTCGGTGGCCGAGTAGAAAGAGACCGACACAGGAATAAAGGATGTACGCGTGTGCAGGTACGAAATGACCAGCCAGTGGGACAGCAGAAACTGGAAACACTAGGCTAAATTAGAACAAGATATATACGAGGTATGTCCACAAAGTAAGTTCCGTTTGGTTATATAAAACAAACGTCTACAGATACAGAAAAAAATACTTATTGTACAAAAATAAACAACTATTAAACTACTTTTCTATATAGCTTCCGAAATTTTGTAGGCATTTGTCATAGCGTGGCAGAAGTCTTTGTGTGCCTTCTTCGTAGAAGGTTGCCGCCTGTGTATCCAACCACGTTGTAACATGTTCTTTCAGCTCGTCATCATCGCTGAAGTGTTGACCACCATGGACAGGTTTTAGGTGTAAGAAGAAAGTCGCTAGGAGCGAGACTGTACGGAGGATGATCAAACACGTCCCATTGAAATTCCCGTAAGTGTTTTTTGGTCACATTCGGCTTGTGAGATAGGGCGGCAACGTGAAGGGAAGAGGAAGACTCCTTTCATCTCTTCTTACACCTAAAATCTGTCCTTGGTGGTCAACACTTCAAAGATGATGAGCTGAAAGAACATGTTTGCCACATGGTTGAATACACAGGCGGCAACCTTCTATGAAGAAGGCACACAAAAACTTGTCCCACGCTACGACAAGTGCCTACAAAATTTCGAACGTTATGTAGAAAAGTAGTTGAAAATTTGCAGATTTTTATAGAATAAATATTTTTTTCTGTATCTGTTCAGGTTTGGTTTATATAACCAAACGGAACTTACTTTGTGGACATACCTCGTATTTCGTGGAGTCTTGGTAATACTTAACTTTTACATAGTTCTTGACTGCAGAATGCTGATACATAGTTTAGATAGAGGCCTGCCCACTGATGATTCCTTGTGCATATCCGATAGCCAAGTCTTAACTGGTGCCTATCTGATTCCCAAGTGGCCGATGCAGCAGTCGAGCGGAGTTGCAGCAGAGGGCGCTCGTGGCTGACGTCGTAAGAACGCCGAGCCGTGCGTGCATGGCGGCGCGCGGCGAAAGTACGTGGCGCGCACTTCATACTTGTGCGACACGACACCCCTCCCCCCCCCCCCCCCCGAAACCGCCTCGCCGTCGTGGCGTAGGGCTGAGGGCCACGGTGACGGCACTGGGAGGAGGGCCTGGGCGGGGCCGTTACTGGTGGGACGGGCGTCTAAGCAGAGGCTGGGATCGAGACGCCGTACGCGCCCCGGTATCCACCTTGCGATCCCCCGGGAAACCCACCAAAACGAGGTGAAGGGCGCACCCCTCCGCCCAGAGGGAGCAGGTCATCTTTTTCTGAGGTGCGTGGCCCAGGCAGGGGGGGGGGGGCACGCACGGTCCCGGAGTTGCTCTCGGTGACGCAGTCAGCTGCGTCGGCGACCGCGGCGGCGGCGGGCAAGACTGCATCCGAGGCGCGTCGACTTCCATGGGGACAATCTCGTAGTCCGGGGACGCTGAATCCGCCGGCGAACGATGTGGCTGTGCTCCCTGGCGCTGAACTGGGTCTGGAATCAAGAAACCGGAGACAGGATCGCGCGGCCTGTGCAGGCGCAATTGGTTTGCGTGGCGCCGCAGCTCCGACCCTGTGGAAGAACGTACAACATACACATTGCGAACGAGCACACTTTGAATGATGCCCAGCATCCATCTCGTACGTCCAGCAAACACCTTTTACAGCACCGGCGTCGAAACCTGGAAACGTGAAGTGCCATACGAACCGACTCGGTGCGTGGGAGGCTGCAGCAGGTGAAGAAAATTGCGGTGACGGCGGCCGTGTAGCAGCTCGGCAGGAGACGGGCCGTCACGTGGCATGCACCGATACGTAGACAAGAAAATTTGAAGAGCTTGCTGCCTGGAGTGCTGACCTTTCATCTTCTCCATGTGAGACTTGAATGTTCGAACGAAACGTTCTGCTTCACCATTGGACTGAGGGTGAAAAGGTGCGGTGGTGATATGCTGAATGCCATTCACACGACAAAACGTTGAAATTCCGCACTAACAAACTGAGGTCCATTGTCACTGACTATAGTTTCAGGCAGACCTTCGATGCAAAACACTGATGTTAAGGCACTGATTGTACTAGACGCTGTCGTTGAGTTCATAGCAATCACGAAAGGAAAGCGTCTACAACAATTAACCAGCGCGTATTCCAGAAAGGTCCAGCAATGTCAGTATGTAACCGTTGCCATAGTCCCATGGGGCGTGGCCAGTCTGAGAAACGTTGCGGAGGAGCCGCCTGACGCTCCGCACAAACCGAATACTGTGACGTCATGCTCTCTATCTGGGCGTCCATACCAACTCAGGTACAATGACGTCTGGCCAGTTGCTTTGTTCCAACAATACCCCAATATCCTTGATGCAGAAGGCGTAAGACGAGGAACAATCACTCTTGCTTGGTCGTTGTCGGTATGTAACAACAGAACACCCTGACTTAAAGACAATGCATGACGTGCAAAATAACATCGAACCAGAGGTCGCTCAATGTCTTTGGCTCTTGCAGGCCACCCTGAGCGAACAAAACGTGCTACTACACTTAGGTCTGCATCCGCAGCTGTTTCCTGCGACAGCGGAAGCATCTCTGGAGTCTATCTGGCAACATGCCATTTCTGAAGTGTCAAATGACACATCCTGGCCAACCGGAAGTCGGGAAAGTGTGTCCGCGTTGGCATGTTGAGTGGTTGGTCGGTACAAAATCTCATACTGATAATTTGACAATATCAAGGACTATCTCTGAAGCTTTTGTGCCGTTCATGGCGGAAATGGCTTTGTGGGTGAGAACAACGACGTGAGAGGCTTGTGGTCTGTCAATAAATAGAATTTCCTGCCATAGAGATAATGATGAAACTTTGTGACGCCGTAAATGATTGCTAAGGCCTCCTTTTTCTATCTGACTGTAATTCTGTTGCGTTGGCGTCAGTAGCTTGGATGCAAAGGCAATAGGTCGATCGTGAGATCCAATACGATGTGAGATAACTGCGCCCAGACCGTACGACGAGGCATCCACTGCTAACACTACAGGCTTCTGTGGGTCAAAGGGAATCAAACATGCATCACTGAGTAGTGCAGACTTTAATTTGTCAAAGGCAACCTGGCAATCTTTGGACCATACAAAAGGAACATTCTTCCAACGGAAACGATGCAGTGGAGCTGCAATCTGAGATGCATTTGGAATAAATCTGAAATAATAGTTAAGCTTTCCCATTACTGCTTGCAATTCGTGCATATTCTTAGGAGGAGGCAAATCTTTGATTGCACGAAGATGTGACTGTAAGGGATGGATTCCTTGGGCATTAATCACATAGCCTAGATACTCTATTTCAGTCTGGAAAAATGAACGCTTTTCTTTATTGCAACGTAGACCTGCTGCAGTCAACACTTTGAAAAGGCACTCCAGGTTTGCTAAATGTTCTTCAACTGTGCGTCCGGATACCACAATATCATCTAAATAGTTCGAGCAACACGGTACAGAAACTGTCAGCTGTTCCAAAAAAAAAAAACGCTGAAAAATAGCGGGGGCGGAAGAACTGCCAAAGGGTAGGCGTTGAAACTGTACAGAAGCTGTCAGCTGTTCCAAAAAAACGCTGAAAAATAGCGGGGGCGGAAGAACTGCCAAAGGGTAGGCGTTGAAACTGAAAAAGGCCCATGTGCGTATTAATGACGAAAAACGTTTTTGACTCGTCATCAAGTGGAATCTGTAAGTATGCCTCTGCTAAATCAATCTTAGAAAAGAAGCGAGACTGTCCTAATTTGTCCATCAGTTCGTGGCGCGCCCTTCATACTTGTGCGACACCACAATATTCAGTTGCGTTTCTCAGGGTATAAACACCCTGCTGAAATCGAATGAGAATCAATAGATTATTTTCATCTGTATAAACATAATGTTTCATTATAGTGTGTTTTCCTTTCATTATAATTTATTTCTTCTGTTCCATCCTCCGCGCTGTTCGGAATCGTCTGGCCCGCCTGCTGCTGCCACGCCAGCCGCCAAGGCGTTGTCTCTGCGCCCAACCAGTGTTGCCAGCCTCTGAAGCTCAAATGCCCCATCCAGGAATTCAAAATGTCCTTTTTCAGCGTAAAGTGTCCCACGGTAAACAAAAAAGTAAGAGCAAAAAAAGAAAAAAGATAGAAAAGAAATTAACTAACTTGTCCTCCTTCACCTCCCCATCTCCTCCCTCTCCCAATCATCACTTTCTCCCTGTTCGTCTCCTCTTTCTACCTCTACAATTTCCTCACACTCCTCTATCACCTCTTACAACTCCGTCTAACATACAGCCATGTTCAGTGTTATGTTCAAAATCTTATATCTACGAAATGAGGCCGCGCGACCCTCGTACCACTTCCGTGCGGCACTGCTACTGTGCAATGGGATAACGGACTGACGGACTGGTGTGTCGTTTGTGTCACCTTATTATCGCGGCATGTGCCAGTCATAGCCAGTCATACCGAAGTGTTGTGTAAGCAAACCACAACAGACGAGCAATTAAAAAAAAAAAAAAAAAAAAAAAAAGAAAAAAAAAAGAACCTTCGTCCCTCTCTGAAAAATAGTTCTCAAAATGTCCCACGATATGGGACAAATCCCACGAACTGGCAACACTGCTCCCAACGTCCTGGCCGCTTCATTTGTTGTCATTGCGACTAAGTCAGGCGATAAAAGATTTAATATGGGCAGTGAAGTAGAAAGACACTTATAGACACTTATTAAACACCGGTTTTTCATCACTTCCATATGGTGACAAGAAAAAAGTGATAAAAGTGATTGATGTAGTGGCCGACCATGTCCAGTTCTCAAGACATCTACACGTGTGCAAGGTGCGAGAGGAGAGTTCCCAACAAATTTTCGGAAAGAAGTGTGTGATGTAGCGGAGTGGCTTTGCGGGTGTGACGTGGTGAACATATTTCCCTGTTGGATGTGTTTGTTGTTTTCAAACAAAAATGTACATGGAATCATCAAGGATACTGCTTGAAAATACACCGTGTGCCTGAAATTCATCTTTCTAGTTTGTCCAAATTAAGCAAATTTATTTCGACTCCTACTAGAATTGACATGTTATTGAATTTTGAACGAAGAGCTGAAACAGAGGTTGACAATGAAAATGTCAGAAACAACAATAAGAGATTAAAGAGGTTCATTAATGCTGTATGCTATTCAGGGAAAAAAGAGCTGGCATTCAGAGGTCACAATGAAAATGAAGAGTCCTCCAATAGAGGAAATTACATTGAGAAATTATTACTGCCCTAAAAGAACATTTAACAACTTCTACAGTATTCCGCGGAACATCAGCAAGCATTCGGAATCATATAACAACATCGGTTGCTGATGTATTGAGAGACGAGATTTACTATGAAATTCAGACAACAGATTTTTTAGCGAAAAGAATTGAGGTGCGTCTCAACCGGTACAGCTGAAAACGGCATTGTCTGAGTAGAGCTTCAGTTTTAGAGTGCAGTAGGTCAGAGTAAGTGTGTCATTTGTTGTATATTAACAGAAACTAAAGACGCTGATCCATGTGAGAGGGTTGTTTTTTAAATGGCTATAAAAAACAGTAGAAACTACAAAACATCTGGATGATGCTGTTGTTTATCGGTTAGTGAAGTCAACAGAGGATCAAAAGCAACTACAAAGCGATTTAGACAAAATTTCTGCATGGTGCGAAAATTGGTGATTTACACTAAATAAAGAAAAGTGTGAAGTAATACACATGACCAGTAAAAGAAATCCACTGAACTTCAATTACGCGAGAAATCAGTCAAACCTTAAGGTCGTAAATTCTACCAAATACCTAGGAGTTACAATTACGAACAACTTTGACTGGAGAGAACACATAGAAAATATTCTGGGAAGGCGAACCAAAGGTTACGTTTCATCGGCAGAACGCTTCGAAGATGCACCAGCTCCACCAAAGAGACTGCCTGCATCACACTTGCGCGTCCTTTCCTGGAGTACTGTTGCCCCTTGTGGGACCCTCACCAGGTGGGACTGACGGAGGACATTGAGAAGGTTCAGAGAAGGGAAGCTCGTTTTGTTCTATCACGTTGGGGGGGGGGGGGGGGGGCTGCCCCAGTCAAACGGCGCACAGCACAACGCGGAGCTTCCCGAGAACTACCTGAGCTCACGCAGCTGGAGAAATACTCGGTGCGCTATACAGTCCTATCGCTAGTCCAAAATCCAGAGAAAGTAATAATCTGTGCAAAGTAATAATTTGAATTTGCAGTGCACTTTCATTTGGATCGTTGTACAAAAAAGGGAAGGACCATAGAATTGGGTCCTGAATACGACTGTAGTCCTACTACCATATAATTTTCAGCCAATTGTTACACCATTAGCGATGCCATCGGATGCAGCACGGAGGGGCCTGCGGCCAGCACTCCCGCCTGTTGTCTGCTTCAGGCCTCGGAGCTACGTCTCAATCAGGCAGTCCCCCGATTAGAATCACGAGTCTGAGCGCATTCTCAATCACTCCTTCCACCAGGTGTACCGAAGCAGATTCGGATGTATTCCTATCTGCTTGCATTACTGTACCTCCTGATACCAGTGTTCCATAATAATAGGAAGGAATGTTATTAGTCTATTACCATTTTCTTTTCCAAAACTTTTGTTATTCTTTTTTCTAATGTGACTATCTGAAGCTATATTCTATTATTTGGCGTTGCGGAGAATTTGCAAATATTAATTAGTATTAGTGTTGTTATAGGTGACATATTAGGATAATTAGTATTTCTGATTATGCTAAGTAAATTCTATCTGCATAATATTAAAGTAGGTATTACTATGATTCAAAATTAATATTAGGAATATTGTCCCTTCATTAGTTTTTGTATAATTACAGTTTATTCTGAAATAATCGTTTACAAACTTATGACACTAAATTTGGAGATGAAACTCCAGAGACTTATATACCACTGTAGTAAGTATTATTTACGCTACCTATTACTATAGCCGGTTGAAGATAATGGTTTACGTTTCCACTGTAATTCGTTTAATGTACCTACTTGACGATACCTAATTTTCAGAGTCATTGTTCTGATAGTATAAATAGGTGAGCTTTCACGCCATGTAAAGAGACTTGTTTCGTGTTTGATAAGAGGCACACTCTACGTCATTCTGAACTCCGATTTGAATAGTTTGAACAGCTCTTCCGTGTTGGTCGTGCAGAAGTGTTTCTACAATGGCTGTGAAGTAATATTTAATATTCGAGCCACGCTAAATGTACACCACGATAACTTTTGTCGGGTTATGGGTATTCCACACACGAACTGTGTAAACTGTCTTATTGACGTGTGGAATGTGCGTTAGGGACTCATGACCCCGTAGTTAAGTCCCATAAGCTTAACAAACATTTGAACATTTTTTTTATTTTTTTTTTTTATTTTTTTTTTTTTTTATTTTTTTTTTTTTATTTTTTTTTTTTTTTTTTTGGAATGTGCGTACCAGGTTGTAGTGGCTATTATTGATGAGACTTGTGTGCTGGCCATAAGAGGAGACAATTGGGCACTAGATATTCATTACAGTGTCAGTGAACTACAGTTCTACGCGTTGCTTACGTCATTTGTGGTAGACTAGTGTTGCCCCTTGATATTTCAGCCAGTAGTTACCGAGAACGCCCATCCACGAGAATATACAAGAGGCTACGAACTACAAACAGATAACGTCACACGGGGAAAACTTCCTGTCAGTACCAAGAATCGAAGGTAGGTGACCCAAGTGACTTTCTGTCACCATGATCGCTTGGCTACGGACTTGGTTTAATAAATAATGCATTAGTAATTAGGGTGAACTTTGATTTCAAATCGTTTACTGATATGAGAGGATCAAAAGTGATGGACTGTATGTAATCCGCACAAAATAGAAATGGAAAGATGCGAATAAAATGTAAATTATCTGCCTTTGTCTTTTATAGGCATTTCATTTCAAAAAAAGTAACGTTTTAATTTATAATATTTATTCCTCATGACAAGTACTCCAAAATCATGAAATAATGAAAAATTTTAGAGGTGTTTTTGTCTTCCAATCTAGCGACACTAAATAGACCACCCATTGCTACACCATATTAGCTGCAGTAGTATGTGGAAGCATCATGGACTGTTACACTCAAACAACGCATTTATGGTCTTTTTGATACAATTTTGAGGCATTAGTTTAGGTTACAGCCTCGTTTCGCATGGGGCTTCAATCATGTGATCTTTGTTCAAAGTAATAAACTCGTCTTTTGTATCTCTGTTCCATTTTGGTGTTGCATTTTCAGACGTTGTAACGATACACTAATTTTTATTATTATTTTTTTTATTTTTTTTTTTTTTTTTTTTTTTTTTTTTTTTTTTTTTTTTTTTTTTTTTGATCAGCGATGCTTATCGTCTCCGGTTGACTCTGACTCGCAATGCAACTAATTTAATTTCGTTCGTCATTTTTTACTTACAAACAAGCGAGAAGACGGAACCGAGATAGTTATGTACTCACTCTCTGGTCTGTCTCTGATGTGACAAGACGTCTTTCATACCTGTATCCACTAATGCAAGTAATGCAAGCTGTTGCTGAAAATACATTATTTAAATTTAAATGCATTCCCTCTCCGTGGTTTTCATTTAAATCAAACTCCTCCACGCCAAATATTTAATTTCTTAATGTTTTCAGCTCCTTCACCTCCGTAATAGTTTAATGTTCAGACCCCATTACAATCGCTTCGCATTGTCTGCAAAATTTCAATCAATCAATCATCCTTATACAATACTTTACTTGATTTTAGAACCTGCAGTCATTTCTTTTGTAATTTCACGAAATCCGATTATTTTTTTAATTATTCTATCATCACCAGTAACTTCATATTCCACCCACGGTCACGGTTAACAATTAAAAGCGAAGTGAACAGTCTGAACATTGATCTACTACGGAAAGTATCTCCAACGTTCACGTATTTTTTTTTAAAAAGAAAAAAAAAGAAAAGAAAAGAAAAAAGTTATCATTTCCAGCTTCTACAATACGAAGCGCAGGATCCAGGTAAATGCTTTCCGTAAGTCTTATAACGTGATGTTGCTTGTATGGTGCCCGACTTTAATGTGCAACCCGCGGTTTATTTGCTTTAATGTTCATTTTGTGCTGTACTTTAACTAACTTATTTCAAAATTCAAAAAAATCGGTACCATCGGCTCCTTGTCCAAAATATAATCGCGGAATCTACTTTAACAATTATGGCATCATACTAAGCAAGTGCAACATTATAACGTCAGCAGGATAATATGGGGAACATTTAACCGTTCCTGAGTGATAATCTCCAGTCTTTCAAAACTAAAAATGCGAGTGTAGATCAGTTGTGGCTTACTTTCAAAGACATAATATCAGTAGCAATCGAGAGATTTATACCAAATAAATTAATAAAAGAGGGGGCCGACCCTCCGTGGTACACAAAACAGGTCAGATCACTGTTGCAGAAACAAAGAAAAACGCATGCAAAATTTAAAAGGACACAGAATCCACAAGACAGGCAATCTTTTACTAAAACACGCAACCTAGCGCGGACATCAATGCGAGAAGCCTATAGTAGTTACCACAACGAAATCCTGTCTCGTAATCTTGCAGAAAATCCAAAGAAATTCTGGTCATATGTGAAGTACACTAGCGGCAAAACACAAACAATACCTTCACTACGCGATAGCAATGGTAATAGTACCGATGACAGTACTGCTAAGGCAGAATTACTAAACACAGCTTTCCGAAATTAATTCACCAAAGAAGACGAAGTGAACACTCCAGTATTCAATCCAAGAACAGATGCCAGCATGCGAAACTTAGAAGTAGATGTTCCTGGAGTAGTAAAACAACTTAAGTCACTAAACAAAAACAAATCTTCCGGGCCAGATTGCATACCGACTAGATTCCTTTCAGAGTATGCTGATGCAATTGCACCGTATTTAGCTATAATTTACAACCGATCACTCAGCGAAAGATCTGTACCCAAAGACTGGAAAGTTGCCCAAGTTACTCCAATATTCAAGAAAGGCAATAGGAGTGATCCCCAAAATTACAGGCCTATCTCACTGACGTCGATTTGCAGTAGGATTTTGGAACATATACTTAGTTCGAATATTATGAACTACCTCGAAGAGAACGACCTATTAACCAATAGTCAACACGGATTCAGAAAGTATCGCTCTTGCGAAACACAGCTTTCCCTTTATTCACATGAAGTGTTAAGTGAGATTGACAAGGGATCTCAAATCGATTCCATATTTTTGGATTTCCGGAAGGCTTTTGATACTGTACCCCACAAGCGGCTTCTAATGAAATTGCGTGCTTATGGAATATCTTCCCAATTGTGCGATTGGATTCACGATTTCCTATCAGAAAGGACACAGTTCGTTGTAACTGACGGTAAGTCATCGAGTAAAACAGAAGTGATATCTGGCTTTCCACAGGGAAGCGTTATAGGTCCCCTTCTCTTCCTTGTGTTTATAAATGATTTAGGAGACAATCTGAATAGCTCCCTTAGACTGTTCGCGGAAGATGCTGTCGTTTATCGGTTAGTGAAGTCAACAGAGGATCAAAAGCAACTGCAAAGCGATTTAGACAAAATATCTGCATATCTGCATGGTGCGAAAATTGGCAATTGACACTAAATAAAGAAAAGTGTGAAGTAATACACATGACCAGTAAAAGAAATCCACTGAACTTCAATTACGCGATAAATCAGTCAAACCTTAAGGTCGTAAATTCTACCAAATTACGAACAACTTTGACTGGAGAGAACACATAGAAAATATTGTGGGGAAGGCGAATCAAAGGTTACGTTTCGTTGGCAGAACGCTTCGAAGATGCACCAGGTCCACCAAAGAGACTGCCTACATCACACTTGTGCGTCCTCTCCTGGAGTACTGTTGCCCCTTGTGGGACCCTCACCAGGTGGGACTGACGGAGGATATTGAGAAGGTTCAGAGAAGGGCAGCTCGTTTTGTTTTATCACGTTAAGGGGGGGGGGGGGGGGAAGCGTCACGGAAATGTTACACGAATTAGGGTGGAAATCATTAAAAGAAAGACGTTATTCATTGCGGCGTGATCTGTTTGCGAAGTTTCAATCACCGACTTTTACTTATGAATGTGAAAATATTTTGCTAGCACCCACCTACTTAGGGAGACATTACCATCCCAATAAAATAAGAGAAATCAGATCGAAAACGGAACGATTTAGGTGTTCTTTCTTCCCGCGCGCTATTAGAGAATGGAACGGTAGAGAAAAGTTATGAAAGTGGTTAATGAACCCTCTGCCAGGCACTTAAATGTGATTTGCAGAGTATCTATGTAGATGTAGATGTATATGATGCAGTTGAGGTGATTCTTCAGACATGCCTGTAGAATGGAAGCTACATCCTGTCAGGATGAAGATCGTGAGTGTGTTAGTGGAGCGCGTGTCTCTTTGCCCTGCCCGTTGGATTGGACCTGGTTGCATGCCAATGCCATCGCCAGTGGCGGCGCAGACACAGAGGCGGCCTCTCATTTCCGGACGCATCCCATTACGGCGTGATCGACTGCTGGCTGACAGCAGATGGAGCCAGCGAGGCCCGTGCGCAGCTCCCAGCCCTACGGCAGTCGCATCTGTTCCAGCGGCAAGCGGCATCTTCAGGCCGCAGAGACAACATCTTTTTCTTTTCAAACCCGCTTACCTCATAAGTTATTCCCCGGCTGACAGGCGCTATCCATGTCATTTATCGTCTGCCAACACAGGCAAGCCCTTTCTGTTAACTTTTCAGAACGCGTCTTTCTTAGAAATGTGAATGTTTATAGAACAGTCTTGACATTACTTTGTGTGGTGTCACACAAGAATAAAGTGCGCGCCACCTACTTTCGCCGCGCGCCGCCATGCACGCTCGGCACGGCATTCTTACGACGTCAGCCACGAGCGCCCTCTGCTGCAACTCCGCTCGTGGCCACCACTGAACGACATCGTTCACTTGGGACTGAGATAGGAACCAGCTAACACTTTGGAATCAGATAGGCACCAGTGAAGACTTGGCTATCGGATAGGCACTAGGCAGGCCCCTAGCTCAACTATGTATCAGCATTCTGCAGTTCTGAGCTATGTAAAAGTTAAGTATTACTAAGTCTCTAAGAAATATATATGTCGTTCTAATTTACTCAACCGGCCGCGGTGGCCGAGGGGGCTAAGGCGCTCCAGTCACGGTCTCCACGGCCACTATGGTCGGGGGTTCGAATCCCCCCTCGGGCATGGATATTTGTGCCGTCCTAGTTCGTAAGTAGTTCATAAGTAGTTTGTAAGTTTAGGGACTGATGACCACGTAGTTAAGTCCCATAGACTATACAAACATTTGAATTTACTTTAGTGTTTCTAGTTTCTGCTGTCCCACTGGCTGGTCACCTCCTACCTGCACAAGCGTGCATCCTTTATTCCTGTGTCGGTCTTTCTACTCGGCCACCGACACCTACGACGGAAACGAGACACAAATGCGGCGACGAGGCTGGGACACAAAACTTTGCGCACATAAAATAATCACATAGTTGACGACATAAAAGTTTTCTGCGTGTTGTACCGCGTCATGATGTAAGGCTATTACTTAAATAACCGACGTTTCGGCCAACGTTATAGTGGCCTTCATCTGGGTATACTGATGTGAGCTGGTTGTTACTACACTTTATATTACTTTCATATAGACATTACGTCATAATTTTTAAAAATAAGCGATGTTTTTGGTGAATTTTTGGCGGAAGAATGGAACTCTATTTTGATAGGATGCTGAGGTGGAGTGAGTGGGTTTTAGCCGTTGCTTCTTGCATAGCGAGACATGATTGGTGTTCATCGGCGAATGGGGTGAGGGCTTCCGTTTCTCTCCTGCTGGCCGTGGGCCGCGCGGCGGCAGTTGTTGACTAGTAACGCTCGCGTGTTGTGTTGTCAGTGCGGCCTATTTCGCTATGATGGCTGGTAGCCAAGAGGCGGCAAGCCTGAGTCCATCGTCTCTTTTCATGTTATTAGGGTCTTTTACAATTTCGATGACTTTCCTTATCTTGCGTTTAACCATCCCTGGTTGCTTGGCGAGTATTCTGGCATCGTTAAATTTTATCTTTCTGCTGCAATCTTGCTGGTGTTCGGCTACTGCAGATTTATTGTGTTGGTCTAATCGAATGTAGCGTTCATGTTCGCGTATGCGTGTTGCCACTGCATTCCTTGTCTCACCTATGTACACTTCCCCAACTCGCATTCCACCTTGTATACTCCTGATGCGTGTAGTGCCTCTATGTTGTCCTTTGAGGAACCAAGTACAGCCTTGATCTTGTGACTACTATAGAAGAAAGGCTGGACTCCAACCCGGCGAAGATGTTTAGCAATCCGATCTGTGACGTTTTCTACACGCGGTAAGCGTGCTGCTGGCTGCTTTTTATTGACTTCCTGCCTAGTGCTGTTTCTTTTATTTGTGTCCATGGCGGTGTGAATCACTCTATGGTTGTTGTAATTAGCCAGAAATGTTGTTTCTAGTTTGTTGAGCTCAGCTGTTTTGTTGTCTTCATCACTTAGTCGCTGCGCGCGAATCGTCAGTGAGCGGGTAACAGAGTTCTTCTGTGCTGGATGGTGGTTTGATTGGGCGTGCAAATACCTGTCAGTATGTGTAGGCTTCCGATATACCCTGTGCCCAAGTTGCCTTCCTAGTTCTATAAACTTCCACATCTAGGAATGGAATAGCGCCATACTTCTCGATCTCAAACGTAAATTGGATCTTCTTGTGCAATTTGTTCAGATGTTCATGAAACTTGTGTAGCTCCATCTCACCGTGGGGCCATATTGCGAATGTATCGTCCACGTATCTGAACCAGCATCTTGGGCGTAAAGGGGCGGAACAAAGTGCTGTTGCTTCGAAAACCTCCATGAATATGTCAACGGGGATAAGGGAGACCCCATTGCTACGCGGTCTGTTTGCTCGTAGTATCTTTCTTGCCACTTGAAGTAGGTCGAAGATAAACACAACGCCACATCAGTATACCCAGATGAAGGCCACTGTAACGTTGGGCGAAACGTCGGTTATTTAAATAATAGCCTTACATCATGACGCGGTACAACACCCAGAAAACTTTTATGTCATCTGACTCTGGCTGCGGAAGCCTACGTAATTATAGTCACATAGTGCTTGCTTGCTCATGAATGAATTTTAAATATAATTTTTCTTACAACAGGTGATTCGCAAAAATGTTGAAATACACTGCCACAAACCAAAAATAGGATAGTCTCTCAGAGTTTTCCAATTTATTCAAGATGCCCCATGGAGAGCATGGTACAAGATGTCGATCAATGCTGAAACACGGATATTAGTACATGGTACATGGTATAGCGGCAATGCAGACTTGTAGGAAACATTCAAGTCATTTTCTTTCACAATTTCGCAGTTAAAATTCAAATAAATATAAAATTTATTATAACAAGAAAACTAAACACCAAAAGATCTGAAACACTAAGAAGAACTACATCACCCACTACCTTATTTCACACAACATAAAACCACTTTACAGACTGCAAACTTTTTCATTCGCCCACACGCAGTTATCATTAATACTCAGCTCTCATATATATATATATATATATATATATATATATATATATATATATATATATATATATATCGTATGGTATAATGTCAGCTACATATAATACTTTAGTAAGATATACTAGTGTCTAGTTAATAAGATAAAACATATCTCTGTCACAGAGCCAAGTCCAACTCCTTTAACCACTGGACAGCTTCCTGACTGACTATATGGAGTTCGGTCATCCCTCCTGAGAATGATCGTAATGGGCAATTAGTAATTATATGGGTCATCGTTTGAATGTCTGCTCCACAGTCACATGACTGGTCGTCTGTCTGTCCCCATTTGAATTTCCAATAGTTACAGCGACCAACACCAGTTCGGAAACGGTTGATCAAAGACCATTCTCTCCTGGGAAGGTCCATTCCTTGGAGCTGCTTAGAGGGATCGTCTATCCAGATGCTGTTTTTTCCATTAAACGAATCCCAAATTCTTGCCCAGTTTGATTTAGGTGAGAAGCCACTCTCATGTAGTTGCACAGCTGTTTTAAGAGGTGGTTTACGTGATTTCAGCCGGCTGACCGGTGGTGGAAGGTCTTGCAGGATAGGAAGCTCAGGAGTGGACAAGATCTTATAATACTCTCTCATTAAGGCTTCCTTCCGTCTTAGATCAGGGGGAACGATGTTGCATAATATTGGGAGCCATTGAAGTGGTGTAGCCATCAGAGTGCCACTGATCAATCTCATTGCTCTATTTAATTGTACATCAATGTCTCTCACATGAGCACTGTTGAGCCAGACAGGAGAACAGTATTCAGCTGCAGAGTAAACTAGGGACAAAGCTGTTGTACGCAAGACCTTAGCACTGGCTCCCCAAGATGATCCTGCTAAGTGCTGCAATATGTTATTCCTAGTTTTAACTTTGTCTGCTGTTTTATGAAGGTGGTACTTAAAAGTAAGAGATCTATCCAAGATTACTCCCAGGTATTTTGGATGTTCATTATGTTCAAGTTGAATACCATCAAACGAGATATTAAGTTTATAGTCGGCCATCCTATTATTGAGATGGAAACAAGATACTTCCGTTTTATTTGGGTTTGGCTTTAGTTTCCACATTGCGAAGTAATTTCTGAGGAGAGCTAGGTCAGATGTTAAAGTAGTTTCCGTCACATGGATGTCTCTGTGTTGTGACGCTATGGCAATGTCATCGGCATAAATGAATTTTCTAGATTGCGTAGCTGGAAGATCAGCGGTGTAAACATTAAAAAGAATGGGAGCAAGAACCGAACCCTGGGGGAGGCCATCGTGAAGCTGTCTAAACCCACTTTCTGTGTTGCCGAGATAGATCTTGATCAGGCGACCACTTAGCATTGAGTTCACAAGTCGCAATAAAATAGGACAAGGAATGAGATTGTAAAGCTTCACTAGGAGGCCCTTCTTCCACACGGTATCATAAGCTGCCGAAAGATCCAGAAAAGCAACGGAAGTGGTACACTTCTTTTCGAAACTAGTCTCAATGAAAGATGTCAGTGCTAGGACCTGGTCACAGCAATTACGGCCTTGTTTGAAACCAGCTTGTTCAACAGGGATACTAGCAGTGAGAATGGGAACAATACGATTGTAGATGAGTCTCTCGAGCAGCTTGTAACATACACTGAGAAGTGCAATTGGGCGGTAGCTATCTGCACGTTCGGCTGCTTTACCAGGCTTCAAAACAGCTATTACTTTAGATCTCTTAAAAGCTTTTGGTAGAGAGCTGTCTTTAAGAATGTTATTGAATAAATTTAGAAGCCACAATCGGGTCTTGAGTCCAGCATGTTTAATAAATTCTGGGAAAATATCATCTATACCGGCAGCTTTCCCAGTCTTCATATCAGAGATAGCCACATGCAGTTCGTCTAAGCAAAAAGGTTTTGATACTTCCAGGGGAGCCTGCTGGCATTTCTTAATTTCATTTAGTTTATAGGATATCAATCTGTCAGACTGTTGCCGTTTTGACTTGGATAGTGCTACGATTCGTTTGGCTATGTCGGAAGGATCAGGATGTGTGGGAGGAAGTTTTTTCTCGGATACACTGGTAGACAATTTCCTCAGAAGTGACCAAGCCTTTCTGCTGCTGTGAGTGAAGTCTAAACTATGAACTTTTTTCACCCATTTCTCTCTTCTGGCATTATCAAGGGCGTTCAGTAGGATGTCGGCAGCGTTTGAATCTTCAGTCTCATGATTTGTCGTTACCGATAGGAACAGCGTAATATTGTTATGTGTGTTTTATACTGTGCGATTTAAAGTGCCCATAAAAACAGTCTCTTGAAATCAAGTGCTTTCCGATATTTCTTTAACCAGTGACAGTCGATATTCTACAATGCTGGTTGGTTAAATGGAACTCCTCTGACAAGGAAACGAAATATCATGATCGCATATACACTTGAAATTTACTACCTTGTATGAATTAATGAAAGTCTAATCGGTGACATTGACAGTTCATCAAATGTTCAAATGTTTGTTAAGCTTAAGGGACTTAACTACGGGGTCATCAGTCCCTAAACTTACAAACTACTTATGAACTACTTACAACTAAGGACGGCACAAATATCCATGCCCGAGGGGGATTCGAACCCCCGACCGTAGTGGCCGTGCAGACCGTGACTGAAGCGCCTCAGTCTCCTCGGCCACCGCGGCCGGCGACAGTTCATCAGAGACGTTTGAAATGAGTAGGGAGCTAACGGAATTCAGTTTCGATATATGTTGTTGTTGTTGGTTTGGTGTTTTAGGGGGACAAAACTGCGAAGATCATCAGTCCCCCATTCCATCAAAGGGCGAAAGAAGATGTATGTCAATACTGAAAAATACGCTCAGAGTTAAAACAGCGATGGGAGGAAAAGCCCACTCAATCAGGAAAATATCAACAAATTCAACAAGAGACAACACGAAAAGAGACACTCATATAGCAACACCAAACAATTAAAAGAAATGGAACGTCAAAGTCGAAGTTCGTGGTTGACCGACCATGAAATTAAAAATAGGACTGTCAACCACGGGGCAACACAAGGAAACCTTCAAGGGGAGGTCATACAGACAAGAGAAACGTTTACTATGGGCTGAAACAAAGCTTCATATAGAGTTGTAAAAACCACTGTCACGAATAAAACCTAAAACAGACTCAGCCATTATGGCATCGTTAAACTTCAGATAAAACTGCAGGAAAATTAAAACCTTGACGAAGGGCGGCTAAAAGACGGCAGTCCAGCAAAATATGGGCCATCATCAGTTTCGATATACGGACAAAAAAAGTTTCAATTGCCTATGCTTAAATATTTGCACTTTGTAAAGTTTCTGATCCTAAATGCAAAAATTCCTTATAAGTTAGCTGGTATTAAATTAAAATATCACTGTTTAGTAGGCCGACTTATACCTTGTTAGACTGCAAACCAATTAGAAAATTAAATAAACATACTGATCCTTTTATCCTGCCGCGGTGGAGTAGCCGAGCGGTCTAAAGCATCTCGCTGCGGAGCGCGCGGTTGCTCGCAATGGAGGTTCGAGTCCTCCCTGGGGCATGGGTGTGTGTGTTGTCCTTAGGTTAGTTCACCTAGGTTTAAGTAGTTTGTAAGCTACGGACTGATGACCACGCAGTTTGGTCCGATAGAATTACAAACATTTGAACCTTTTATTCTCTCTCTCTGTCCCAAAGCAGTAAACTCATAGCTGATATTCAGTGCTTTGTTTACAAACTGAGACGCATGCATTTCAAGTAAGTTAAATACACCTTTTCCTTCAGAGAGCAGAGTTTCTTGGAGACGGTCCTCTTTAATACTACAATAATTTTCAGAGCATGACATCTTTCCGTAACAGAGAAACAATGTGAACAGAAGAGAAAACGGACCCAAGACTCGCTTAAAGGTCTACTATCACCCAGGTTGAATCTGCTATCATCAGACCAAAACCTGTGGTGTCGCACAAGTATGAAGTGCGCGCCACGTACTTACACCGCGCGCCGCCATGCACGCACGGTGAGGCGTTCTTACGACGTCAGCCACGAGCGCCCTCTGCTGCAACTCCACTCGTGGCCACCACTGGACTGCATCGTTCACTTGGGTCTGAGATAGGAACCAGTTAACACTTGGGAATCAGATAGGCACCAGTAAAGACTTAGCTATCGGATAGGCACTAGGAACCATCAGTAGGCAGGCCTTTATCCAATCTATGTATCAGCATTCTGCAGTCAAGAACTATGTAAAAGTTAAGTATTACTAAGTCTCTATGAAATATATATCTCGTTCTAATTTACTCTAGTGTTTCTAGTTTCTGCTGTCCCACTGGCTGGTCACCTCCGTACCGCACAAGCGTGCATCCTTTATTCCTGTGCCGGTCTCTTTCTACTCGACCACCGACACCAAACATAACCGGCGGAAACGAGACACAAAACCTGCGACGAGGCTGGGACACAAAAAAACCAACTTCATCTTTCCAAATCTAGTAATGTCGATTTTTGGGACAATGGATTTATCCACTTCGTTTTGTGTCTCGTTTCCGCCGGTTGTCGTAGGTGTTGGTGGCCGAGTAGAAAGAGACCGACACAGGAATAAAGGATGCACGTTTGTGCAGGTACGGAGGTGACCAGCCAGTGGGACAGCAGAAACTAGAAACACTAGGCTAAATTAGAACAAGTTGTATATTTCGTAGAAATAAGATAATACTTATCTTTTACAAAGTTCAAGACTGCAGAATGCTGATAGTTTAGATAGAGGCCTGCCTACTGATGATTCCTAGTGCCTATTCGATAGCCAAGTCTTAACTGGTGCCTGTCTGATTCCCAAGTGGCCGATGCTGCAGTCGTGGCCACGAGTGGAGTTGCAGCAGAGGGCGCTCGTGGCTGACGTCGCAAGAACGCCGCGCCGTGCGTGCATGGCGGTGCGCGGCGAAAGTACGTGGCGCGCACTTTAGACTTTAAAAGCTGTACGTGTGTTGTGGATGTTGAACCTATCGTTATATCAGACAACAAATTGTTCCTTGACACAGCAATTTGGTTTAATTATGGCCCTGATACTGATGTATATGCTATTAAGTGAGAAACAGTGCATGAAACTGATTATGTGCGCAACGGATATTTTTAACAAAGCAACTGTGACATGTAGCCTTTTGAAACAGACACTGACTATACTCAAAAATTTTGACTGCGAGAAAGATATGAAAAAAACCACAAATCACTTTCTTAATGCTTGACTGTGAGAATTTTATGCAGATCAGTTTCTAATTATTGAAATTTAGTATCAATTTAGTATCATAGTCAATTAACTATCATTTACTATGGCACCAATAATGAAATCCGTTCAACAATATTATTCACATCAATACTGCACTTTAAATCCACTAATAATTAATTATCAAATGAAGGGAGTAGGTTAATTTTCTAACTACGTAAATGAAACATGAAAGAAAGTTTAAGCTACTTATTATTAATAATCAACATTACATTACCTACATAATACAACTTCTGACTTGCTGGCAAAGCAGCCTCTGCTCTACATCGGAGCCATACACACAACCCAACCGCTCTCTAAGCGAGCTGAACCACTAGTGCTACTCTCTCTCAGTGCGAGCTACAATGCTATGCAATACATGATCTTTGCCAAAGATGAAACTTCATAAAGGACACATATCGATACATACAGTAGAAGCGATATTATACATTTTCTTGCAAGCAAGTTACTCGATACAAAACAGGAGGCAATATTGGACATTTTCTTACAAAATAATTTTTTTATGGACACGTTTCATCACCCCCCTCCTACCTATTAAAATTTTGTAGGGTGGGTGATGCCAATGGCATTACCTAGCCAGCAAAATTACTGAATTTCAAGTCCAAAAATCCATTAATGACATCCAAAATATAACATGAAAAATATGAAAACCTGATAAACATTTTTATACAAGATATTCAAGATCAAAACAACAGATGAAGTTCATAGAAAATTTAAAAAAATGTTACAGTCATAAATACATGCCATTTTACAGGACAGTACCATCAAAAGTCATGCTTGGAGTGGTACAGGATGTGACAGGCATAAGCAAATGTCAAAATGTACAGAACATCAGCAATAAATGGAATACATGACAAATGTACATAATGATAAACATAAGTATATATAGAATTTCAGAGAACATAGTTTGACAAATGATATAGTGGAGAAAATGAGATAGCTAGAAGTAATAGACAAGTGAAAAAGAATACAATAATAAACATGAACATATACAAAGTTTTACAAAAGGTAGTTTAACAAATGTCATCATTCTTTAAAGAAAATGAGGTAATTACAAGTAATACACACAGTAGTGTAAGTTCCATGCGTCTAAATTTTGTACAAGAGATCAGTATTTTTTGGGAACATAAAATGAACATTTGTATCTTGTGCACAATGTAGTCTATGTAAATTTTTAGTGCCCTTAGTATAAGATAAAGTGTCAATTTTGTATTCTGTGATGCATTTAAGATGGAACATACATGTAAAATTTTTGACTACATAGGTTTCTGATCATGTACAAAATAATGTCACTGCTTCGGCACAATAGGATTTCAATATTACGTTTGTCAATCAAATAGTTACAATGACAGTTCAGACTAAAGTGTATTGACTCATTATAGTTCTGAAAGCATATTTATCTATCAAGAGCACAATTTTATTTTGGTCACTCAATGTAAAAGAACCATGAAATATACCTAAACACTTGTAATGAACCTGTGGACAACGTTTGCAATGGGAGGCACTGAATAGTATAAGCACACGAATAGCACATTAGCTCCTAACATTCATTTTAGGTCTTCACACGAATAGCCAATTATTCCCTAACATTCATTTTAGGTCTGCACACGAACACAAAACACTGTAAGATTACACCACACTGTAGGCGAGCTGGCTGGTTGCATTGAAGTTGAAGTCATGGGGAAAAGGTTCTGATGTATTCCTCCATGCAATTCGACAACCAAGTGTGCTCCAACCAACGGGGCTACTAGCAGACTGCATCAGCATAGCCAAAATTAGAGCAAAATTATGGTGGTTGGCCAAGGCTGCAATGGACAGTACTATGTGGCCAAACATCATCCAAAAAACATCTTCATTAAAAGGCCCAAAATCAGTGGTGTATAATAACACGTCCATTGTTCTGTGTGCATTATGGAATCTCGTGTGCGAAATCGCCAGTTCCCATGCGTGTCCAAAGTACATGAAATAAAGCATTTTACACACAAATTAGTAACATAGTCATGATATTTCAGTTTACACTGAAAGAAAAGTCGTTGATTATTAAACCATATTTTTACATTACAAGTAGTGTCTTGAAGACGGATACATTTGAATAGTAATGAGTAATTTAATTCTTATACTAGAGTATCTACAAAATTAGTGTCATTTCATATAGGCATAAGGCTTTACATACTATGTACATATTACTTTACAAACACATAATCGTATGAAATACATTCAGGGTGCTTGTCATCAATTTGGCATTAGGTCATGTAAAGTAAATTTGTTGTCATAATTAGAGCAATTAACGTGAAGCCACTTCAAATAACTTGACATTCCAATTACCACTAGTCAATTAAATTGACATACATCACTATGGTGGGGATTGCATTACCACCAAATTATAACAATTAAATTACATATGTTGCCATGGCCAGGCTTTTGTCTGAACTGAGTTACATATCTCATTGCCTTGAGGTATAACACATCAGGGTAGTTTCGTGAGAATATCAAAACAGGTTCAAGTCATCAGGTCATGTCTGTGTCTGTCTGAGTCAGCAGTAGGGTCAGACAAAACAATTAAGGCAAATTTTGGCACAGTAATAGATGTACATCACAGTAAATCATCCGATAACGTACACTACTTGTTAGGCATAGCTGCAGATTTTCATCAATAAGATCATCAATAAAAATTTTGAAGATAGCAGTAAGCAAAAGCAAAGTATCTCTGTGCATTAACTAGACTTAACTAGGCGTAGTTTATGGCAAAACTGCAAGTTCGCAAGAGAGATGGCTGTGTGCAACGTATAAGCATAACCATACATTTTCATGAGCTTCGTTATAAAATTAATTAGCATAGTGGTAGGGCTTAGGTATATAATTAGTGAGCATAGCGGTAAGCTTTAATTACAAGAGCAATAAGCATAGCTGCAAGCATAATTAGAGATATTCATTACACATAATTACAAATAATTACAGAGCATCAGAAGGATATGATTCTCACCAATCACACATGCCATTGAAGGCACAATGCATCAACATACAAAATGGTGCACATAAGCACAAAGAGAAAACACAAAAGCGCAGTGCGAGTAGGCACATAAGAAAAGAACAGAGCATAGCATCATTAGCAACAGAGTGATTCTCCTCATAATTGCTTCATAATCATTGTATACTCTCGTCCATATAATTACTTTTATCAAACATCTTTGACTGTTACCAATACCTTCCTTACCATCATTTATTCATAAACAATAGTGCATTTTAAAGACCACCATGACATATTGTGTATTGCCTTACTCATCATCCTCCAGAATGTCCTTTTTCTTTTTTACTGCTTAATTGGCTTACAAAATGCTTATGTCAACTCAAAATCTTCTTCACTCGCTCCGAAGTTCGTAAGTTATGCAATTAGTAATACAGAAGAGAAATCTGATATTTTCTGAAACATAATAACTTAATTAGATTACTCAATCAAAAATTTCCATTAATTTTATTTGTCTTGCACAGCCACAGAGTTCGTTATATGTAAATTGCAAGATAGTTATAGTTTTGTATGACAATATCCCAGAAAAAAAAAAAAAAAAAAAAAAAAAAAAAAAAAAAAAAAAAAAACTTATTCCTTTCATTCTCCACTCCGAGGAGTGGAGCGGGCTGTTTGAGATCCGGCCCATAAAGAGTCGCGGTTCTATTCAGCCAATTATCAGACAAGCTGATAGTGGGGCAAAGGGGGAATCCCAATTGGGAATAAGTGGGAGGGGCTTACCAGTTCCGGCATACGCCTTACAACCAAGGAAAACCTTCCGAAAACCTTGGTCGGAACCGGGGATTGGGACCAATTTAATTTGTCTCCGGGACTTGCCCCGGACTAAAAATGGATTATCGAGAGAACACGAATGCACTCACGACAATCAAAGATCGGACGCCCGAGTTACTCTCGTAATCTCGTAGAGATCAGCTCGACCAAAAGTGGACAAGCATCCCCCTACAGGAACCGCACCCGTGGGCACGGTGTCCTGTCGTAGCACAGAGCATAAGTATTCAGAGTTAGGGAAAAGTAACAGTGAGAAAAAGATGTAGACAGAGCGCACTAAGGAAAAGCGGAAGAATAGTGACACTCAGCTCGAGAACGGGGCACCAATCGCCACTTGGTGTGTCCAAAACAGATTAATGGACTCTCTACCCCAATTTTATGCCTTGAAAATTTTAATATTGGAAATGTGGTGTATGCCTTTCGACTTGTGCGTCTTTAAAGTTTCTACCTCAACGACGTTGTCGTGGATGATACGTTTGATTCGATACGGACCATTGTACAGTAAGAAGAATTTGTGAATCATAGATCTTCCCTTGTGGGATTAGTGGTGGGATCTAATTAATACCTTTTGTCCTACATAGAGTTGCTTAGTATAACAATTACGTTGAGAGCGTTTCCTTTTTTCAGCTGCTTTCTTGATGTTTTTAAGCGCCAATTCAATGATCTCATGATGACGTAGTCTTCTGTGTTTAGGAAAAGGTATCAATTCCTTGATACGGTCGGGAGGTTGCTTGTTTTTCAGAACCAGAATTGGTGAAAGACCTGTAGAATCATTAGGAAGTTCATTGATAATATTTTGAAATGACCGAAGATATCTATCCCATGTGTTATGTCGTCGGTAGCAATACAGCCTACAAAGTTTTCCAAGCTCTTTCATCACTCGTTCACAAGGGTTAGAGGCAGCATGATAAAGTGATATGAACACAGGTTTGATGTTTCTGCGCCGCGACATACTTGCCCAATCATGAGAACGGAATTGAGGTCCGTTATCGGAGATGACTTTATCTATATGGCCAACATCTTTCAGGAAGTTTTTGACAAAGGCGTTAGTTACTGTCTTCGCCGTGGCACGGCGGAGCGGAGTAAAAGATACAAATTTTGATGTGAGCTCAATAGCAACGAAGACAAAAGAGAAACCATTGTTAGTTCTCGGAAGAGGTCCAAACAGGTCAACGGCTGCTAAGTGCTTTAATTTTGAAGGTATAATCGGAAAAAGTGGAGCAGAATGCGATATGGTCGGCGGCTTTGCTTTCTGACACAATTTGCATCGAGATAACACATTGCGTATACGTTTCTCCATGTTGATGAAATAACAAGAGTCGCGTAATTTCGCGAAGCACTTCTTGGCACCATAGTGTCCGTAACTGAGATGAATATACCAAATCAATTTGTTCACGGATTCCTCCGGAACACACACTAACCAAAATTGACTGTCAGGGGCTTTACGTTTGAAGAGAATGTTATTATGGGTAATGTAAAATTGTCTGATGGAAACATTATATTTATCGTGGCATTTTATTTTAATATCTCGCCAGATTGGATCTTTATCTTGTTCTTTAGCAATGTCAGAAAATGTGGCAGATATGTGATTTTCGAAAGCAACTTGCTGCATATAGAGGATAGTAAAGTTATTTTCTAAGTATGCCTCTTCCGTCGCCTTGATGAGCCCAACAGGCGAACGAGATAGCGAGTCTGCAACGACGTTTTGTTCACCAGGAATGTAAATTACAGAGAAATCGAATTCTTGAAGGAACAGAGCCCATCGTCTAAGTCTATCATGGTTAAGTTTTGCCGACATGAGGAATTGAAGTGCACGGTGATCCGTGTAAACTTTAGTGTGTCTGCCAAACAAGAAATAACGGAATTTTTCGAATGCCCAAACTACTGCCAAAGCTTCAAGCTCAGTGACGGAATAGTTCCGAGATGCCAACGTACTGTTATGTTTTTCCCAGGAAGATTCTGCAATTAAAATATCATCAACGTAAATTGTGATTTGTTGTTTTAAGTGCTCAGGAAGTGTGGCATTCATCGCACGGATGAAAGCAGATGAGGAGATGTTCAGTCCGAAAGGCAATTTACGGAACTGATAACAGTTTCCGAAGCAGAGAAACGCGATGTACTTCCTACAGTTGGGGTGCAGTTTCACTTGCCAAAAACTAGACCTAAGATCTAATGAGGATAAAACTTTGACACCATAGAATTTTTGTAACAATTCTTCCAGGGTTTGTGGTCGGTCGGTTTCAGGTAAAATGATAGTGTTAATTTGTCTGGAATCGAGCACTAATCGAATTGACTTATCTCTTTTTTCAACAATATGTAGGGGACTGTTATATGAGCTAACTGCAGGTTCAATTACACCTTGATTGAGCATGGACTGAGTTTCAGCCTTAACTCTTTCCCTGTATACTGTGGGAATGGGATATGGAGGTACAAAAAATTTATTATGTTCTTTGATCTTAAATTCATAGAGAAAATTTTTTATGGTACCAGGACTGTTCGCGAATACACGGGAATAACGCCGCAAGATAAGGAACAATTCTTCCTTATCACGTTCTGAGGCATCTTCAACTTCTACTAATTTGTTCTTAATGATATCAGAAATCAAGTCAATTTGTTCAGTCTCGAAATGTTTATCTGTTATATCATCATCAGGTTTGACATCCTGCGTCACATTAGAAGTAGATAAAAATTTTAAACAACTGGCACCTTCTTCATATCTGGTAATCCAGTCTTCGAATTTAATTTTAATGGTATTTTCCTGAACAAAAGCAGTGGCACAAGCTGTATTGAAATCTAAAATAACCTTGTACTTGGATAGGAAGTCCACACCTAATATTATCTGTGTAGTTAAGCGGGGGACAATCAATAGGTTGGCAGAAAAGATATGACCTTGACATAAAAATTCTACGTATGTTTGCTGTCGAATTTCGACAGGTTTGCTAGAAATGACGCCACGAATTTTAGTGCAATGCAAAGGCAGAATGGGACCATTAAGCAAGTTCTGATATTTCTTGAAAGTCACCTCACTAATTACTGACACAGGGCTACCAGAATCTAAGACAGCAGAAAGATTGATTTTGCCAATTTTGACAGATACAATTGGGTGAATTGGAATATCGAGACATTCTACCTTCTCTTCTAATAGTGCCTCTTTTATGTCATCTAACTGTACAAATTTTACGTCTTGTTCGGTGGAAGGTTCATAAGAAATTTCTTTGTTGAGACAAGTGTTACCAAGATTAATGAGGCTTTCACAAGATAAATGCTTTTCAAATCCTGATTGTTCATCGACTTCGCATTCACTATCGTCGTCATTAGAAAACATGTAATTGTCTATCCAATCAGCGACAGAGGTGTGCTGCAAATCTAATTGTTCCAAATCATTTTTTGCTGTTCCAAGGTTACTGTTAGTTGCATTATTGTGTGGCAGTACCGTATCCTGCATTTCAAAGTACATGACCGGTCTGTCATATGCAATTGTTGGTTGATACTGTAAGAATTTTATTTCGTATATAGTGTCTTCCTCAGAGTCTGAAGACGAAGCTTCTGTCTCCCACTCTGAATTGTCGTCATTATATTGCTGATCGACAATTATCTCGTTTAACCGTTGGGCAGTATAATGTTTATTCGATGCCTTTTCATTTGTTTCGTTAAATCTGATAGTACAATTTTTGTTACTGTCATTACTTTCAGGAGTAACGGCTTTAGGTATTGACAGAATTTGTGTCGGTTTTGCCTTATCACTTACTGAGGTGCTACCAGCATCAGTATTGTGCACTTCCGCACAAACTACTATTCTGTCTTGATCAGGAGGTTGTTCATTGTAACCTTCCTCTCTGTGAGTACGTTCACAATGAACAAGTTTCAGCGTATAGTTAGGATCACATAAATCCTGTACGGCCGAATTATTTGCCGTCGAGTCCGCTAGTCATACCTGACGCGGCCCTTTTTTTGACGAATTGTTGCGTGGATTAGCAGGTCTGATTTCAATGTTTTGCTCTTGTCTTTCCGGGGTACGCGATCTGCTTTGGCCCTGATTTGTGTTTTCGTATCGTGGAAGGCGATCACGAGAATTATCGCGTGTGCCCTCCCGACTACGCTTCTCAGTGTTATTGTTGTTATTTTCAGTCTCGCGATCACTATCAGTATTGCGTCTTTCACGCCAATTAGTATCATTTGAGGTATTGGTGTTATGATAGTAATCATTGTGGCGTCCTCCGCGACCAAAGCCACCACCTCGGTAACGGCCACGAAAACTTCCACGGTTATTCTCACGATCTTGACAATCACTGTTCTCATTGTCGCGACATTGTTTGTAAGATTCATTAGTGAAAGAATTATTTTTTGGTTTATCGTCGTGCTCTGAATAACGTTTAGTACGCGGCGGGCTTTGTTGCGACCGGCGATCATATCTGTTTCTATCAAAATATCGACTGCGCGAGGAATTTTCCTCGTCTTCTTCCTCTAAGTCTTGTAAGAGGTTTCTAAAGGCTTCAATATCATTCTTGCATCGTGCCGCAATGGCAATTTGACGCAAGTATAGAGGCAATTTGTTCAAACAAATTCTAATTAATTCGGCAGGGCAGTAAGGTGCCGATAAAAATTGATTTTTGTATACCAAATGTTGGAAATATTCCACCGGGCTCGAGAAATTTGATCGCTCAAAAGTTTTGAACGTCGCAATACTGTTTTTAACGCGGTCTTGTGCCGCTTCCGACCAGTATGCGGATAGAAATGAGCGTCGGAACTGATTCTCGCTATAGCACTCTTGTGCAATAGCTCTCATTCTGGTGGCTGGCTCGCCTTCCAGATAACCACATATAAATTCTAATCTGTGCTCAAGTGGCCAATTCGGGGGAAGACAATAATCGAATTGCTGCAACCACTCTTTAGGGTGCAAGTCATTCGGAGAGTTTTTGAATGTCTTGAATTTACGTACAGTCAGGAAATGCTTGTAGTCAAACGCTTCCCTTCGCCTGTGCGGTGTACGTGAGCGTAAACTACGCATCGCGCCTTCATTGTTGTTACTATGAGGTACACTTCGTTCACGTACCAAGCGACCTACTTGAGTCGAATCATCATTGTCATTTTCGTTCAAATTTTCTTCTACGTCTTCGTATGCATTTCCACAAGTATGGTCAAATTTCCTCTCTATTCGCGCCACGCGATCATCTAATTTCCTGACCTCAGCCTCGTATTGCTGATTAATGGTCATTTGACCTTGTTTGAAACGGTCAAGGGCGAGATATTCATTAGTTTCATTAAACGGGGTAGGATGCGTTACATCAGGACTTTTGTCACTGTTATCACTGGTTTGGGTAATTTTAACAGTAATATCCTCAAACTGTTTATTAATTTTATTGATCTGTTCCGTCGTAACTGACTGGAAGTTCTGCAACTTTTCATCAAATAGATTACTCTGTTGCTTCAATTGAGCGAGTTCAGTAGTTTCCATATTTTCGACTCGTGACGCAAAGCTTTCCATATTTTCCACTCGTGACGCTAGGCTTTCCATATTTTCCACTCGTGACGCAAGGCTTTCCACTACCGGGTTAATCTCGTCGCGAATATCTTGTCTTATTTGCTGAGATTCACGTTTGAAAGTATTGAGCAGTTGTTCCCTGAACCGATTGTTGTCCTCATTTATTTTATTAAAACTACTTTGAATACTCACAAACCTCGAATCGCACGTCTGTTCTATTTTCTCAAGTTTTTTACCTTGTTTCTCAAGTTTTTCATTTAATTTCTGAGATTGTTCCTCCAGTTTTTCATTTAATTTCTGAGATTGTTTCTCAAGTTTTTCACCTAATTTCTGAGATTCCTGAGATTGTAATTGACTATTCTCATTTAATTTAGAGAGCTGTGACAATAAAATTTGCATGAAATCATTTGGTAATACGTTTTCCATAGCCGTCGCACAAGTATTTTTTGTAGCAGAGCTAGGCGGAACCGATGCATTATTTTCCGCAACCACGTTACAAGAATTGGAATTCTGTATTGTCGAATCCTGTACTGTATCATTATCCATATTGTCTATTCCTGAACTAATCTGTTCCGCATTTTCGGACACGGTATTTACTGTCGTATTTGTATCAGTGCAGTGAGAAGACTCTTGTAAAAATTCAGCTTCTCTCCTTGCATCATTCGAGGTCTCATTTTCGGAAGCAGATTTAGCATCAGCGCGGACTCTCCTATGCTTCGACATTGTTAACAGAATTTTGCAGTAAAGTGACTAATAATATTTATTTTCACCTACTGCATATTTTTTGAAAATCACACACAGTAATTATGAGAGAACAATAGGCTGAATCGGGCTAGTGCAACATACAATCACAATCGAGATTACGCGAACCGTTAATTATCACACGAGTTCCGCGATACTAGAACTTTTATCACAACAAACATCATACAATATAAAAGAGAGACTTGTTCAGTAGTAATGCAATTATTTGTATATTCAATTAATCTACTATAAACAATGCTACACACTATCAAGAATGGTAAGTAACAAACTACAGAAACAATTACTATGCTACTGTTGCTATAACAAAGGATGGTGCTACAAAAATTAAATTAAGAGCCAAAAGATAAGTTGGTTAGTGGAAAAGACAAACTAACTTAAATAAGGCTACGTATCTAACTACGTCACGATCCTGTTTGTGAACTATCCTGGCAGAAAGGGCGCAGATAAAAGCTGTACGTGTGTTGTGGATGTTGAACCTATCGTTAGATCAGACAACAAATTGTTCCTTGACACAGCAATTTGGTTTAATTATGGCCCTGATACTGATGTATATGCTATTAAGTGAGAAACAGTGCATGAAACTGATTATGTGCGCAACGGATATTTTTAACAAAGCAACTGTGACATGTAGCCTTTTGAAACAGACACTGACTATACTCAAAAATTTTGACTGCAAGAAAGATATTAAAAAGACCACAAATCACTTTCTTAATGCTTGACTGTGAGAATTTTATGCAGATCAGTTTCTAATTATTGAAATTTAGTATCAATTTAGTATCATAGTCAATTAACTATCATTTACTATGGCACCAATAATGAAATCCGTTCAACAATATTATTCACATCAATACTGCACTTTAAATCCACTAATAATTAATTATCAAATGAACGGAGTAGGTTAATTTTCTAACTACGTAAATGAAACATGAAAGAAAGTTTAAGCTACTTATTATTAATAATCAACATTACATTACCTACATAATACAACTTCTGACTTGCTGGCAAAGCAGCCTCTGCTCTACATCGGAGCCATACACACAACCCAACCGCTCTCTAAGCGAGCTGAACCACTAGTGCTACTCTCTCTCAGTGCGAGCTACAATGCTATGCATACATGATCTTTGCCAAAGATGAAACTTCATAAAGGACACATATCGATACATACAGTAGAAGTGATATTATACATTTTCTTGCAAGCAAGTTACTCGATACAAAACAGGAGGCAATATTGGACATTTTCTTACAAAATAATTTTTTTATAGACACGTTTCAACTTGTGCGACACCACACTTCGATAAGGCTGAAACGTTTGTCCTACATGGCATAAGACACGGTAATGTGGTTGCTTCTGCCACCCCCTGCACGCTGCTAATGCGATGCTGCCTGGGACAGAGCTACGGCCGTTTGCCAGCCTGTAGCCGCCCTCACCCCTGACGACTGCGGACCGCGACCCAGTTGGCCGACGCGGCGGCCTGTTGTGTTGCGCTGTTGTCTCCTCCCCCTCCTCTCCCCCCCTCCCCACTCACCCCTAACGCCCCCGCAGCCAGCCGCGTCATTACCGCCGGAGGGACGGAGAGTCGTGTCCCGGCTGACGGCCTGATCGATTGCGGGAGGACTTCTTTTGTACGCCGAGGCGCCCAGGAGACTCCACTCCGCACACACCCGCCGGCACAAATAACTCGCCTCCAAAACTCTCCGTTTGCTCTCCTTACACCGCAGAAAACAAATCTTGCGCGCAACGTTGGCAGGAAGAGGAATCCGCGTCGCGGTGGAAACAAATGTTTGCTTCGCACACTGCGGTAACAATGCACTCGGCCAGACTGCTGCGTCTCCCTGAATGTGGCCTGATGTCCTCATCACTATAAAACACTCCTGTGCTTTACGGACAACTTTGAGTTTTTCAGTATTTTCACGATTTTTGTAAATATTGCCAACAAAAACTGTGCTGTCGCACAAGTCTAAAGTGCACGCCACCTACTTTCGCCGCGCGCCGCCATGCACGCACGGCGCGGCGTTCTTACGACGTCAGCCACGAGCGCTCTCTGCTACAACTCCGCTCGTGGCCACCACTGAACGACATCGTTCACTTGGGACTGAGATAGGAACCAGTTAACACTTCGGAATCAGATAGGCACCAGTTAAAACTTTGCTATCGGATAGGCACTAGGCAGGCCTCTAGCTCAACTATGTATCAGCATTCTGCTGTACTGAGCTATGTAAAAGTTAAGTATTACTAAGTCTCTAAGAAATATATATCTCGTTCTAATTTACTCTAGTGTTTCTAGTTTCTGCTGTCCCACTGGCTGGTCACCTCCTACCTGCACAAGCGTGCATCCTTTATTCCTGTGTCGTTCTTTCTACTCGGCCACCGACACCTACCACCGAAACGAGACACAAAAGCGACGACGAGGCTGGGACACAAAAAAACTATTTAAAAATATAAATAATATAAACAAGTGAAAGTATTAATAATATTTAGTCTAAAAATACGAAATTAAAAATATAAATAATAATAAATAATTATATATTATTTTCTATATTTAATTTTACATTTGTCATCACTTATATTATTTACATTTTCATTATTTTTCTGTCCGAAATATTTTCAAAAGTGGTTCTAAAGTAGGCCAGTGCGACTTTTATTTTAAAAATAATTATTCATCTAATTTTTCTTTGGGCATTCGCAATAGTTTGTGTTAGTCAGTTTAAAATATAAGTACTAACTACAAAGTAAAATAATGTTTAATTTTAAACAACACCCTCCTGCACCCCACTGCCTTATTTTTGCAATATTTCTCATTATGCAGTGCAGCGACTTCTTTTATTTCTTCATACGTTTGTACCAACTTTCATAGTTAAAATAACTAAAAACATTTCAACAAAAGTTACGGAATACATATTAAACTGAACAATTTGATTTTTCTTTTCGATCCTATGCATACCACTCCCATGAACCACAGACATTGCCGAGGTGGGGTGGCTTGCGTGCCTCAACGATACAGATAGCCGTACCGTAGGTGCAACCACAGCGGAGGGGTATCTGTGGAGAGGCCAGACAAACGTGTGGTTCCTGAAGAGGGGCAGCAGCCTTTTCAGTAGTTACAGGGGCAACAGTCTGGATGATTGACTGAGCTGGCCTTGTAACATCAGCTAATGTGGCTTTGCCACACAGCTACTGCGAACGGCTGAAAGCAAGGGGAAACTACAGCCGTTATTTTTCCCGAGGACATGCAGCTCTACTGTATGAACATATGATGATGGCTTCCTCTCGGGTAAAATATTCCGGAGGTAAAATAGTCCCCCATTCGGATCTCCGGGCGGGGACTACTCAGGAGGATGTGATCATCAGGAAAGACAATACTGGCATTCTACGGGTCGGAGCGTGGAATGTTAGATCCCTTAATCGAGTAGGAAAATTAGAAAATTTAAAAAGGGAAATGGATAGGTTGAAGTTGGATATAGTGGGGATTAGTGAAGTTCGGTGGCAGGATGAACAGGATTTCTGGTCAGGTGAGTACACGATTATAAATACAAAAGCAGTTGGGGGTATCACAGGAGTAGGACTGATAATGAATAAGAAAACAGGAATGCGGGTAAACTACTATGACCAGCACAGTGATCGCATTATCATTATCAAGATAGATACGAAGCCAACACCGACAACAGTAGTACAGGTTTATATGCCAACTAGCTCTGCCGATGATGAGGAGATCGAAGAAATATATGAGGAGCTAAAGGAAATTATTCAGACAGTTAAGGGAGAGGAAAACTTAATTGTGATGGGAGACTGGAATTCGGTATTAGGAAAAGGAAGAGAAGGAAAAATAGTAGGTGAATATGGACTGGGCAGAAGGAATGAAAGAGGAAGTCGCCTGGTAGAATTTTGCACGGAACATGATTTAATCATAACAAACACGTGGTTTAAGAATCACAAAAGAAGGTTGTATACGTGGAAGAGACCAGGAGACACCGGAAGGTATCAGATAGATTTTATAATGGTAAAACATAGATTCCGGAACCAGGTTATAAACTGCAAGACATACCCAGGGGCAGATATAGACTCTGACGATAACTTGTTAGTCATGAACTGTAGGCTGAAACTGAAAAAACTGCAGAAAGGTAGGAAAATAAGGAGATGGGACCTGGATAAATTGAAGGAACCTGAGGTTCTTAAGAATTTCAGAGGGAGCTTTAGGCAACAATTGACAGAAACAGGGGAAAATAAAACAGTTGAGGAGGAATGGGTAAAATTGAGAGATGAAATAGTGAAGGCAGCAGAGGACAAAATAGGTAGGAAGGCAAGACCTACAAAGAATCCTTGGATATCACAGGAGATACTAAATTTAATCGATGAAAGGAGAAAGTATAAAAATGCAGTAAATGAAACAGGCAAAATGGAGTACAGACGACTAAGAAATGAGATTGACAGGAAGTGCAAAATGGCTAAGCAGGAATGGCTAGAAGGCAAATGCAAGGATGTAGAAGAACGTATAAATAGGGGAAAAATAGATACAGCCTACCGGAAAATAAAAGAAACATTTGGCGATAAGAAAAACAGCTCTATGAATATCAAGGACACTGATGGAAAACCAGTTCTCAGCAAAGAAGGGAAAGCTGAAAGATGGAAAGAGTATATAGAGGGGCTCTACAAAGGAAATGAACTTAGAGACACTATTGTAGGAAGGGAAGAGGATGTAGATGATGATGAAATAGGAGATACTATACTGAGAGATGAATTTGACAGAGCACTGAAAGATCTAAGTCGAAACAAGGCCCCTGGAGTAGATGATATCCCGTCAGAGCTACTGAAGTCTCTGGGAGAGCCAGCCATGACAAAACTATTTCAACTGGTGTCTAGGATGTATGAGACAGGCGAAATACCCTCAGACTTTAAGAAAAATGTAATAATCCCCATTCCAAAGAAAGCGGGTGCAGACAGGTGTGAAAACTACAGAACCATCAGTTTAATAAGTCATGGTTGCAAAATATTAACACGAATTATATACAGAAGGATGGAAAAGCTGGTAGAAGCCGACCTCGGGGAAGATCAGTTTGGGTTCAGGAGAAATGTAGGAACACGGGAGGCAATACTCACTTTACGGCTTATCCTAGAAGATAGATTAAGAAAAGACAAACCAACATTTCTAGCTTTTGTAGATTTGGAGAAGGCTTTTGACAATGTTGATTGGAATAAACTCTTTAAAGTTCTGAAGCAAGCAGGAGTAAAATATAGGCAGAGTAAGGTTATTTACAACTTGTACAAAAAGCAGACAGCGGTTGTCAGAGTTGAAGGGCATGAAAGGGATGCAGTGGTTGGAAAGGGAGTAAGACAGGGTTGTAGCCTTTCCCCAATGTTGTTCAATTTGTACATTGAGCAAGCTATAAAGGAAAGCAAGGAGAAATTTGGAGAAGGAATTAAAGTTCAGGGTGAAGAATTAAAAACATTGCGTTTTGCTGACGACATAGTAATTCTGTCAGATACAGCAAAGGACGTGGAAGAGCAATTGAACGGAATGGACAGTGTGCTGGAAGGTGCATGTAAGATGAACATTAACAAGAGTAAAACTAGGGTAAT
This sequence comes from Locusta migratoria, assembly GCA_026315105.1. NCBI lineage: Eukaryota > Metazoa > Arthropoda > Insecta > Orthoptera > Acrididae > Locusta > Locusta migratoria. Next base: position 97,459,785 of record CM048744.1, on the reverse strand, counting down.
GGAGTGCAGTGTAAGAAAATCAGGTGATGCTGAAGGAATTAGATTAGGTAATGAAACAATAAAGGAGGTAGATGAGTTTTGTTACTTGGGCAGTAAAATAACAAATGATGGTCGCAGTACAGATGATATAAAATGCAGAATGGCAATGGGTAGAAAGGCGTTTTTGAAAAAGAGAAATTTGTTAACATCGAATATTGATTTAAGCCTAAGAAAGTCCTTTCTGAAGGCATTTGTATGGAGTGTTGCCTTGTATGGGAGTGAAACATGGACGATAAGCAGTGTGGACAGAAAGAGGATAGAGGCTTTTGAAATGTGGCGCTACAGAAGAATGCTGAAGATTAGGTGGGTGGATCGCGTAACTAATGAGGAGGTACTGAACCGAATTGGGGAGAAAAGAAATTTCTGGCATACCTTGACTAAAAGAAGGGATAGATTGGTAGGACACATTCTTAGACATCAAGGAATTGTGAATTTAGCGTTGGAGGGAAGTGTGTGGGGTAAAAATCGCAGAGGGAGACCAAGAAACGCGTATAGTAAGCAGATTCAAGTGGATGTGGGTTGTCGTTCTTATGAGGAGATGACAAGGCTTGCTCAGGATAGAGTAGGGTGGAGAGCTGCATCAAACCAGTCTCTGGACTGAAGACCACAACAACAACAACCTATGCATAACAGCCGAGGATATAGTGCCGCCTTCTAGCGGCCTCAGATTATGCCATCGGATGGAAGTTCTTGTCGATCTTAGCCAAGAAATACGTCTATAAAATTTGGTGCCGACTTAAAATGTGGAAGACGTTATAGACACACATACAACACACACACACATAGAGAGTGTATGTATGTGTGTGTGTGAGAGAGAGAGAGATTGTCTAATCGCCTCTAGTTTACAAATATCTCTCAAAAGTTATGAAATATAAAAAATAAAACACAACGGAGAAACGTTGCAGAGACTTATCCCCTCTAAAAATCTGTATATTCCATTTTCTTCTAAAATGAACGGTTATGGCGTTATTTCCGCGTATATTCCGAGCTGTCTAAACACCATCGCATACAGCCTACTTTTATATTTTTTACAATAAAGTCGGCCAACACAGAGACTGCATCATTGATGCTACTGGTACCAGAAGATTATGTGAAAAGAGAGTGTTTTGCTTCCTACTAATGACACCTCTGAAAATTCAGCACCAGCGAAGAAATATATGTCTTTATCCAGTAAACAGAAGAAACAGCGAAAATATCAGGAACATAATATAAATATCTCCCAAAACATATACATCGAACATTTCTATTGCAATTTAAGACGGTGTTATTACTATGTACTAGACAAAAGCTCAGGATTGTCCGTCTATCTTTTTATTATTTGTTCCTATTTTTTGCTGCTCCATCTTCCCTCCAATATCTGTCCATCACCCCCTCAGGGGGCTCGGTATTAGTTTGCTGGGTACAGCTTGGCGAACCTGGGATCCGTGAGCTGGGGACTACGTCGCGCCAACAGTTCTCCATAACATATACTCCGTGCGTGCCTCGGCGACCACCGTATGGCGTGTAGGTGGAACATTGTACCTTACTGAGCCCGGGAATCTTGGCTTAATCGCCCGGGTCTCGAGAACGGTAAAAACCTCAATAAGAGAAACCTCAATTTCACGGTGTGCTATGTGTCGCGGGGATGCATGGCTGTTCAGGTGGAACAGTCACTAGCGAACAACATCTGGGGAACCTGCCGCAGCGTGAGAAGGCAAGAGTTTATTTTAGCGACATTTGACACTAAGTCAACCGAGCCACAATTCTGTGTTGAACGGCTCGAAGATACGTTTGCGAGGTACCGTCATTCTCAAAGTTGACAAACGGGGCTGCTTTGATGCAAATTGCATCCCCAGCCCAATCGAAGGCATTACATGCATGCAACAAGTTGGGTAACGTTCCCATGAGACGCTAAACATGGTCACAGTCCAACAATGAGTTACGCGAAAACTTCCAGCAACATGGTGTCCATTTCGTATAGGTATAGTAGACTAAAAGGTCGCAGGTTTGACAACAGTGCTTTCATCCTCGCCTTCAAAGACGATATACGGCCTGAGACGGTCAAGGTAATGATAGACCAGTATGATGCAAAGTCAAATGTCCCTCCCCCTATGCGATGTTTCAAGTGTTGGAAAATCAGGCACATGTCCTGATGCACTTCCAACCCAAATGTAGGGATTGCGAGCGATCAGCACACCCGGATGCTCCATGTACACCATCTCCCATCTGTGTGAACTGTGAGAGGTATCATGCACTTTTCTCGCCAAACTGTCCCATCCTGCATAAGAAAGGAAAAATAATGGAGATGATGACGAGCGTCTCGACATTGTTCATAAGGCAACGTAATTTGCTGCAGTCACGACCTCACCAATGGGGAACGACAGCATCCCAAATGCAACATCCATCTTTGGGCCCAATTGGCCCAATTGGCCACCTGTCCACCACCATCAGGAATGCCAGTGGCAGAGGCGATAGCTTCCTCTGACTCACGAAGAAGGGGTCCCTGGGGTCGCTTCCTTCTGAGGCTCCAGCAACTACATCTGAGGATCCCAGCCAGTGGCTGAAGGATTTGTGACATTATGGTCGAATGGCTACCAGACCATCATCAGCCTCTGAAGCCATTTCAGAAAAGCCCATCCAGCCCATGACACCAAAAGATCCGTGAGAGTACAGGAAAAAGAAGAAGAAACATACGAAAAAAAGACCTTTGGTGGCTCCAGTATCACTTCCTCCTACTTCTGCTTTTGACGATAAGGTGGACATCCTCACATCTGCGGAGGATTTGGGCCTCACTGGATTCATAGAACCGATTGTTCTAGATTCTGTTGACTCAAATCACTTGAGAGCAGGTGATCCAGCAAAATAATACTCATTCCTAAGAACATGGCCTTTCGGCACGATCCAAGAATCTTTCTCCAGCGGAATTTCGGCAGTTTATTCCACCATCTGGATGAGCTGCAACAATTATTAACCTGCTTTCCTACATTTTGTCTAGCCATACAGGAAACCTGGTTTCCTACCCAGCAGATCCTTACCCTTCATGGCTATCAGGGCTATTTTAAGAACCGTGCTGACTCGATAGGGGGATCTCTGGAGGTTTCTGCATCTATGTCCTCGCTACTGTCCCCAGCGAACCCATGCCTCTCCACATGGCCCTCGGGGCAGTGGCTGTCAAATCTGGCCATTGCGAGACATCACTCTCCCTTCTCTTTACCTCTACCCCCCCCCCCCTCCGGATGATGTTGTCTCTACCACTGACCTCACTGCTTTGATCGCCCTACGTCCCCCGCCATTCCTCCTTTTGAGGAATTTCAATGCCCACCACCCTTTGTGGTGTATTACTCAGACCTCGGGCCATGGTAGTGATGTTGAAACTTCTGAATACCAGTGCTCCCACGCATGTTAGCATAGCACATGGCACATAGTCATTCACTGATCTGTCTCCCCTTTTATCCTTCAGGTAGATCGATGATTGGCGGTCGTTTGTTCATGTTCGTTCATGGTCGTTCGGTAAGTATTTGGCTCAGCGTTTTTACTACAGAGGACGTTAAGCCCTCTGAGCGCGCGCGCTGAACCACGGCGCCTGGCAACCTGAGCTACATCGACATGTGCTGGAAGTGATTAATTTTGTGTCCCAGCGTCGTCGCCGCTTTTGTGTCTCGTTTCCGTCGTAGGTGTCGGTGGCCGAGTAGAATGAGACCGACACAGGAATAAGGATGCACGCTTGTGCGGTATGGAGGTGACCAGCCAGTGGGACAGCAGCAACTAAAAACACTAGAGTAAATTAGAAGATATATATATTTCATACAGACTTAGTAATACTTAACTTTTACACAACTCAGTACTGCAGAAGGCTGATACATAGTTGAGCTAGAGGCCTGCCTAGTGCCTGTCCGATAGCCAAGTCTTCACAGGTGCCTATCTGATTCCGAAGTGTTAACTGGTTCTTATCTCAGTCCCAAGTGAACGATGTCGTTCAGTGGTGGCCACGAGCGAAGTTGTAGCAGAGGGCGCTCGTGGCTGACGTCGTAAGAACGCCGCGCCGTGCGTGCATGGCGGCGCGCGGCGAAAGTAGGTGGCGCGCACTTTGGACTTGTGCGACACCACAATTAAGTTATTTGTAGTTACGCGAACTTGACTAACTTCAAAAACGATTTTGTCAAGAATATTTGAGAGTTGCGTCGAATAGCTTTGGCTTACTGTTATTTGAGTTACGAACCTTTCGTAGAGTAAATAGGAAAAAAACTTTAAAAGCCGATACCCATATGGTCTCCTTGTAAAATCTTTTTAATTTTCCATCTCATTCTAAAAATTCTCTCTCTCTCTCTCTCTCTCTCTCTCTCTCTCTCTCTCTCTCTCTCTCTCTCTTGTCTCTCGCCCAGCACTGGGCAGGGGGGCCATAGAACAGCCACAAAATTACTAACAAATCCCAGGATTGGGAGAATGATTTTTTTTCTGAGTAAGCCAACTTGGCCTGTATGTATCGTCTGTAATTGGAGAAGACGTTGAGAAAATACTAGAACGTAGGGAGAGAGGGAAGTTGGAGACTAAAAGAGTTTGCTTCCAGTTTTTCTGTCGTCCAGTAAATAGGACCGTGGTACCTGGCCTCTCGTCTCACGGAATCGAACGGTGTCCCCAAAGATCCTATGAAAATGTAGGCAAGTTCTGTGTTGGCATTTGATCATCGACCACTTCACCTGCACACTGGCCAGTTCACAGGGTTCTGCTTCTTCTTCTGCTTCGTGAGATACATTTCTGTCTGAGTAATGGATTATAAGAGTCTGGTTAAGATTACAGATGGACAGAAAGGCAGATAATTAAGTATAATTTAGAGCTACACTCTAGATCACTAAATCTAATTAATATTAGTGCTATTGACTATATTCATTCCGTTAGCAAAATTCTGTGTTCATGTTTAATTTGTACAACCTTTAAGATTAGGATTTGTTTGTTGATGAACGCATTCCCTCGTCATTGTATATTATCATAGGGTTTTTTGGTATCTAATTTCAGCTTAGGGCAGGTTAGACGTAATCTCCAGTTCCATCGCCTACCGTGTCTGAATACAGATGTGAAATGCAACACGAAATCCGACACGTCGCGTCTGTTTGTCGTCACGCTGCTGCTTTCAACGCAAGGTAATTAGTCGCTCAACCTTGGCCACTTCGGGAAATTTGCTGGGCGCTACTCGCTCACTTCGACTGAGTCGATTTCTCGGTAGTTTATAAATCTCTTTTTTTAAATTAATTAATAATGCACATTTATTGTGAATCGTTTTATGGAAATGTTTGTCTTCTGGAAGAATGGAATAAATGTCGGCTGATTTCGTCAACTTTTTCCATGACAGTATTCACAATTGTCCGCCATGATAAGACCTACTACAGACCTATTCAATACAATTTGATGTTCAGTGTTTCTTGCAAAACCGGGTATTAAAGTAGTGTTACGTGATACTGAATGACCTATGAAAATAAATATTGTCAGTGAAGATTAACTTCTATGTTTTCTGAATAAACTAAAATTAATGACTATAATATTGCTTTCTTAAATTTTGCCATTCTCCTCCATCATTTATTTTGTATTGCATTGTTTATTAAACAAAGACATATACAGAAATGAATCAGAAAAATAACAATGAGCAAGAGCGAATACAAATAGTTAAACATTACAACCGTTTCAGGGCACTGAAATATATTTAAAGGGGAAGATGAAAATATGTGCTGCACCGGGATTCGAACCAGGGTTTGCCGCTTCAGCCTTAATTAATTAGGCTATCCAGGCATACTTTCCTCCGAACCCAAATTCGGAACTTCTAGCACCCTACGGTGGTAGTGCCCCTTGCCCATTCGTTTTGTTCGCAGCTTGTTCTGAATTCTCGTAAGGGACCGAGAGTATGAATGCTTTCAGATGAAATTATCAAATATTCAAATGTTTGTTAAGCTTAAGGGACTTAACTGCGAGGTCATCAGTCCCTAAACTTACAAACTACTTATGAACTACCTTATACTAAAGACGACACAAACATCCATGCCCGAGGGGGGATTCGAAACCCAGACCGTAGCGGCCGTGCAGGCTGTGACTGGCGCGCCGCAGGCCGCTCGCCCAATGCGGCCGGCATGAAATTGTCAACTGCCTGTTGCGGCGTATATACAATTATTGATATGGTGTCCTAAAAGAAGAGACATCTTATCAGTATTGAGGAATGAGTTTGGAAACTTTTAAAAAGTGGTTCCGCAACTTCCACCACGACTAAAACCGCCATAAAGAGAGGTGTTGCACTAAACATCCCACAAGCGGATATAAACTTTGAAGCCTTCCCCCCTAGATTACGAGAAGTCAAAGCATAACGGAACCACTGTAGATAACGAGTAGTCCGAAAGATTGGCAGAACATCAACAGAATGAACAGGTAATGGCACAAAGGAGTCATCGAAAGTCGAAAAGAATGGGAGGAAAATATGTCACAATTCCTACTGCGAAAGCAACAATAATTGAAGTTGGTGAAAAATACGCCACGAACGATCCACAAAATGTGCAAGCTCGGTGCCACGGGGGCTGATCTACAAGCGGTTGGCACAGGCGGAACTGTATTTGGAAACGTACCATCAACAAATGATGAAGCCACCACCACCAGGGTCCATGATGTTGGTCAGGACACACAAACAAATACAAAAGTAAATAAACAAATAAAAATCGATTGCTGAATGTATTTTCCTATGGACCCAAGACGGCTTGAGCAATTTTTATGAAATCTTAAGGAATTCTTCATATTATCACAGTGAGTTTGGCAGAGAACGGATCAAGGTATTTATTGATTTGAACCATGTAACGCGAAATGTGGAACGTCTTGAACTTTGAATGACAGTAGCGGAGAAAGAGCCAGCTATCTGTATGGTGTGATTATTCTGTTTATATAAAGAAAACACCCCAATTACTTGTTTCTAATGCTCAGCATTACGCGTTTCGATAATTTTTTTCCCATCTTCGAATGCTTTTTGTTACATAATTTTATTTATTGTGATCTCTCCATTTGTGGTGTTCTGTTTCTCCTGAAATGTGGTTTATACATTATACTGCAATAGGAGAACAGTTTGAAAAATATATATTAGGATGTTATTTCTGTATTATTTTTATAAATGGCGTTTTCAAGCTTCTACTTATAAGTATTGTGCCTTCTTCATTGTACAGAATCTCACACATATATAGTGTCACTGAAGTTTCGCAGCCATATTTCTATATTACAAACGTGCAAGCAGTCGTATGTGTATTTACAGAAAACATTCGTAAAATACGGATGAACCCACGTTCTACGCTGTCTTTATAGATTTGACCTAATGGTCGATTCATGTGTTGTATACAACTGTAATTTTTCGTACAGCAAACGGAAAATATAAGGCCAATTCATACCGTCCGTCACGTCAACGTCACCCCACGTCACGGCACCGTCACGTCAAGCTGTATTCACACGGTCCGTCACGTCAATTCCTATATCCTAATACCCGACGTCAAAGTAATTTCATGAGTGGCGATCAGTTATGTAGAAAGTCATAGTTTAATACTGGAATTGTGGAAACAACAACGTTAAATGTTGACGTCAAAGTAGTGTTATGAGTGGCGATCAGTTATGTAGAATGTTATAGTTTAATACTGGAATTGTGGAAACAACAACGTTAAATGTTACTTGTTGGTGAAGAACAGCTACTGGAATTGTGGAAACTACAACGTTAAATGTTACTTGTTGGTGAAGAACAGCAACCAGCCACAATTGGTTTTATTATACTTTATTTATAAAGCGCCATTACCTGCTTCGAATACTATATATTCATATTCAGATTGTGTATACTTTCTAAACAACTGGTGTCGTAGGATATACAGAATTTATAGTTACACATTTTACACATGTATAACAATAACTTCTGTATATCCTAGGACACCAGATGTTTAGAAAGCATACACCATCTGAAGATGAATATATAAAATTCGAAACCAGTAATGGTGCTTTATAAATAAAGTACAATAAAACCAATTGTGGCTGGTTGCTGTTCACCAACAAGTTATTTCACATAACAGCCATAGTCTCAAAAACGCCTGTTTACGACAAAATTGCATTAAATGTTACTGACGGCCAAAGAAAACTTTACAACATATATTTATGGTGAACATAGTGTGGTAAAGTGCTAGGAAGTGGAACAACATTTAAAAATTTCGACATTATTTTCAAGCGGAAATTTAAATATACGAACGAATCAAATCATATTTATAAGACCATAAATAGAGCCTGTTCTCTTTATCCATTACGATTTTCCCGTTGACATTGTTAATACCGCCGGAAACTAGTGAATTTTTGTTCTTCATTAGCACTGGAATTTTAATTTTAAAACTTATTTAATGAAACTTGCGTTATCAAATTAAATTTTTCTCAAGTAAACAGTTTGCTTCAATCTTTTTTGTAACGGTATTGCAAAACATTAACTATTTTTCGATTTGAGATATTCGATTTCGCTTTTGGGAGAACACTCAATTTAAAATATTTAAGACGTCATGAGACATTTTTAATTTATCGCTAAAACAATGTATAATAATAAAAGAAAGATTAATAAGACACAATTGCGTGTAATCTGTATAATCGTCTACTACAACATGAAACTCTCGTGACGAAAATGGGTAACTTCAGATGTTAGCAGACGACCGTTCCGTCAAAACTTTCCTCTCCAGGGGGTTCATTGACGGACAGTGTGAATGCCGCCATTAGAAATACATTGTGGAACGTGATGTGACTTGACAGGCAGTGTGAATTACTATAAAAAGTAATGAGTTCATTGATTTGCCATTTTTATTAATTTCATTTTACTTCGGCTTTTCTATCAATTGACGCTGTGTAATCTATCGGTAGTATAGTCGTTATAAAAGAGCCATTCGTCGTGGATAACACTTATCTTTAATCTTTTGAATGTTCTTACGAAAACTATAGTCTACTTTGTTATAGACAGTAATGACTCCTGTTAATTTGCTGTTTTTGTTCATCTGTTTCCAGTCCCGATCAACTGCGGACTTTTCTTTCAATAGTATGACCGTTATAAATGTGCTATTTGTCGTATATAACATGTATCTTTACTCTTTTCAGTGTTTTCCTATAACTACAATCTGCTTTAATCGTAAAATTTTACTTACCATCCCGGTGACCTAGTATGTTTATGTTGGCAACACAACAAAACGGTAGAAAGTCCTAGTCAAGATGTTGATATTCTTAGTGACCCATACAGTGTGAGTTGATGATAAAGTAAATAAATAATGCTGTTCGCGCTCTACGGTTGACAGATTTTTGTATTTTCCTAGTTTACTCAGTAATAGTAATTCTCCTCATGAAATGAAGATTTCACGGCAAAACATTTGCATTGTCAAGCTAATGGCTATTGCCAATGTCACACGATAGACAAAATAATCACGCGCAGCCACCAGGACAGTAAATAAAATTTAAGCTTACGTAACACGTTCTTCGCATAACACGATTTGACACTGTAGTCCTTTTAAGAAACAACATAAAGTTTAAAATAACAGACTTTATACTAGCAAGGGCAGATCACAAATTTAATCTCGTTTTAAAGAGTTAAACTTCTCCTCATAACATTAGTTTGTTGCCAGCAATGTTGTCCGGGCAATCATGTAAAAGAAGAGACATTTTTTAAAAGATATAAATACATGAAAATCAAACATAATGTGCCGTATTTATACCTACATATTACGAAAGTTTGGACGGTAAATGAAACCGCTCATTAAATATACCACCAAAACTTGAATTTTAAGTGCGATAACGATGTATAAAAGCTTAACCCTTCCCAAAAATTAGCTCTATAAATGTTATGTGATAATACACCTTTTCAGTATCACATATAGGTTAGCACACACAATACCTATCAATATTAGGCACTAGAATAGAGAAAAGCAAAAGTATTAATTAATATCTACTTTGATAAAAACGAACATATTAGACATAAAACCCTCAGTGCAAAGCTAATGGAACAGCAGGAACGTCACTTATTGTGGAAGCAGTGCGTCTGGTACAGAATTTAAATTTTACTTATCGCCCAGGGCCTCGAGTGATAATATTGGCATTCATGTGACGTTAGCATTAGCCAGTCGTGTTTTATCATGAAATCTTCGTTGTTCGAGGACAATAACTTTCACTGAACGAACAAAGGTACATGCAAGAAGAACCTGTCAATCATACGCCAGAAACAATATTATTTATTTACGCCATGGGCTGTACGAAACACCAATCAAGTCATTCTATGCTGATTTCTAAAAATATAAACATCTTGGTCACGATTTTCTACCATGTTCTTCATGCTGTCAAGGTAACCAGGTGAGGCCGTCAGAGTGGTAGGTAAAGTTTTGCCGGTGTAGGAAGTATATAACTGCCAAGGCAACTGACTAAAAGTTTAATTTTTTTGTCCTAAACTCGCTGGCCTCGAGTGTATATGGTTCTATAGCATTACTTATAGAGTACACATTGATGATGTTACAATAAATAAGCCCATAATATTAAAAAAATAAAAATTAAAAACTGTTTCATGGTTTAGAAATAGTATTTAGAAACCTCACACTGCACGGTTTCATTTGTTCCGAAACCGTCAGATGTTTCAGTGTACCCATCTCTAATTTGTAAGCGATATGATAGGTTTCTTCTGGACCTCGATACAAGTTTTTAGAAGTTTCCAAACCCCATCTGATATACGACTGAATAAGCATTGTGCACGGTGACGAAGATGGCTGCAAGTCTTTGCTCGATTTATTAAAGCACAACAGTGTTGCTGCCAGATTATTCTTGATCGTGGCTATCTGTTTGTCGCGGCGGATATATTATAATAATTTCCGTTTATGAAAATTTGTTCTGTTTTCTCTTTGACCCGAAGAACATATCAATGTGCATCACAAGTCTGGCAAACTTGCCTCTATGACGGAAGCCTGGCGTCGTATCTTGCTTTACCTCTCGTCCAAAATTTCCGAATGATACGATTATGAGCTTCTGACTCGAAATGACGTTGCAAGTTTTACTAGTTGGTTCAAACATGCTTCGCATTTGTGTAAATATGTTCGGATTCGTTGAATTTAACACTTACATTGTAGAGTCGTGTTATGAGAGGAACATGTGACATATATATTCATACATGTTTCACTCAGTTCTCACCATTCTTTGTTCCAGATGTTTCACCTGTTACAATAATTTGTTTAGCCAATTTCTACTGTTCAATTTATTTTCTTAGGACAAATGTTGTACTTTATATGCCGTGGTAGAGTGGCCGAGCGGTCCAAGACACCTTGCTGCGGAGCGCGCGTTAATCTTAACATATTTTAAAATGTCAATTGTCATATTAGTCTTCGTTGAAAAATAATTTACATATATTATCTAAACAACAGCTTAAGGTCTGTGAACGTAAGCTTCCAGCTGCATTGCTATATGTCTGTAGTGTTTACCTGATGGCGTAACAGTCGAAAAAACGCTTTGTAAAAATAATAAATTTGCGGAATATTACATATTTATTTCGTGTGTTTCGTTTAAAATGTTACATACAGTTAAATCAGACTGTAGCTATCTGAAAACACATAGAAGAATAAAGATATGACGTGTTACGACAAAGAGCACATTTATAATGGTGATATTCCATTTGCTATGCGAATATATACAATGAAAACATTGAACATAATGTAAAAGCTCTAAGGACATCGTAGTTGCGTCATTTCTACGTCTGTTTCTATAATTACACACACGATAGTAAAGAAATATGGCGGCGAGACTTCAGTGACACCAATTATAATGTACACGGCATGGGCAGTCTAGAAATTTATGACTGTGCGGTGCTTGGATAGCAGCATCTCCGTATGCAGTTGTTTTGTATATTATCTTTGACATTAATAAATGTTTGTCGTTGACGTGAGTAAGTGGTTCTTAAATGAGTTTACGTAGAGCTTCAGTGAATAATTTGGCTCCGAAATCGGACACAGAAGGATCGATGCAGCCAGCACGTGGACGAATGTCTGTTACGTTTCCGCCTACATTAATAAGGAGGAGCAACCGCGTAATCAAAGTAAGGTACGATAAGCATAAATTACGCTGTAAGATCACGCTTGCGGAAAGAGACTGCTTCACGACCGTCACATAATTCGCTTTTATCTAATCTCCGAGCAAAACTACAAGCCACTGTCAGCATTTGGTACCAACATATATAGTCACTGCCCTGATTTTTGTTATATACGGCGACAACAGCTCTCCAAACAGCTGGCAAACTATATTTCTGAATACGATATGAGATGAATACAAATATTAACGTTTATATTGATTTGTCCATAGGTTTTAGAACAGGGAACGTACATAGTGCCATAAAAATCGCTAATAAATAAAACGTAACTCCATATTTGTGTTCCTTGGGTTTCGTAAGAATCTTGGAATGGTATGGCACATTACATGGCAGTTTATTTACGATTCTCTTTTCACCCGCTGAATTAAATGAAGAATTTCACTTTCTGTTAAGATCAAAAAATTTCTCGTAAACACCAGAAGATATGAACCTTTGCACAAAGACGTCGCGTTTCTATTAATGCATGTTAATATTTCTTCACTAGTATTCCAGACAAACAACTGAGTGAGCAACGTAAGAAACGTGAATGGAATTAAGTACGTACATTATTTAATGGACGTTAGGCACCAGAGCTGTAGCTGAAGAAAAAAAACCAAATGAAGTGAAAGTGAGCGAGTTATTAGATTCCATACCGAATTGATAAGCGTAAAAAAAGGTGCCTAGCGTAGTAAAACAAGACGATAACAGAAATTTATATTTCCCATGTGTTTATAATCTCTTCATTTCAGCAGAGTAAGTAACAAATATACAATATTGTCGTAAGTTGTTGCTTATATCACTGAATCAATTAAAATCAACTATTTTTATGTTTATTTAACGATTATTCATCTTTGTTGATATTTTGCTAATGCTTGGAACCGAAATATGATAATAACTATTTCGTTAATAACGTAGAAAAACAATTATAAACGAACCTCATTGCCTTGTCCACCGCTAGGGGCGCTAGTGTAGTTGCAACTGTAAGTTGGTAACAAGTTTCACATCAGTAAGTGTCTCGACCGAACAAGTTTGACTGTGATGAAATATTGCATCTACTTCGTCGAAAAAGATCTTTTACTTCACGCCAAGGAGTGGGTATTAAACTTGATCGAATTTTTAATAAACATTGCTTGAGAATGGCGGAGAACTCATTATTATGTTCGTTAGGTGTTTGTATGATAGTGGCATTGTGTTTGGGAAAAAGGGAACTGTCCTTGTGGCCGTGGGTGACAAAGCAAGATAATTAATGCAAACAAGAAATTTTGTAACGGAAACTGCAAGTCGAAGACGTGAAGTCATATAGTCAAATTCAAATTACTTGCAAGTGGACGATAGCGCAATTCCTGCTCATAATAGTGGTTTCTCAATGCGTTATATTACAAACACTATCTGCTCAACAACCCTTCTTACATCGTACACCGGTTGTCTTAAATGACTGAGCTCTGCTTCGAACATTTCTGTCGACCAGGAAAACTCAGCAGCCATTAGCCATTTAGAATGTAGGGCGTTAAACAGCTGCAGTGAAGTGTTGCTAACGGTTCAAGAGGTTACAATTCTCATTCCAGGAAAAGAAAAGTTTTCTTTGATCCATAAACCGAAGATAATGTAGACTGCGCGAGACATCATTAAACTGAAACAATCATCTAGGTCACGTGACTTGAGGCAGGAAGCCGTTACCGTAACCCTTGTTACGAACTATGTGAACAGGAACTGGCAGTGGCGGTTTTGCTCATTTATAACTAAAATTAATCGTACATAACAACACAAATGTGTTATCGTATTCGCAGTATACATTTTGTGTTTTGGTGCATGATATTTCCCCACGATTCCTAAAATTAATACGATGGTTACAATTTTTACATGTGCCTAGGTGAAATGTACAGGCAGTTCTTATTAAAAGCAACACAACTGCATTTCTTATGTGAATATCGTTGTTGCAATGTAAATCATTTAGTTTGCAGCTTCCCGTGGAATAGAGGAGCAAATATAAATTTCACAAGGAGTATGTTATCCAAATAGGTGTTTTGCAGCAATCTGTCGTTATTAGTAAGAAACTGCTTTATTTTGCAAATCTAGCTTCCGGCAAGTTATTTGCCATTATCAATGCTAAATTAACAAGAAGTCATCGTCGGTATACATACATTACATGAAATACATTGACAAATTAGAAAACAGTCAACAAGATGTAGTTTACATACCTTACATTTTCACATTAGTATGTTATGCATGTGCTTACTAATATAAAAATATATTGTATGTAAACTGCATCTTGCTGATTCTTTTCTAATTTGTTGGTGTTATATTTCATGTAATGTATGTATACAGACGATGACTTCTTGTTACTTTAGCATTGATAATGTCGAGTCACTTGCCGAAATCTAGATCTGCAAAATAAAGCAGTTTCTTACAAATAACGACTGATTGCTGCAAAGCACCCATTTGGATATCATAAATACAGTCGCGGGCGGAACACCTTCTGTATGGAAGGCAATCTGATGAGTATCAGTTTCATTGCAATTCCTCGACATTAAGTTCGAAATCATTGTTTGTGTGTTTATTTTTTTATTTTTATTTTTTATTTATTCATTTATTTATTTATTTATTTTATAAGAACTGAAATAGGTTCGTATTTATAATGTCCCATTTATATTTCATGATTTCGACCTACACAGCGATGCCATTATGCGAAACAAGCAAAATATTGGCCATTTATATTGAAATAGTGTAATTGGAAAACAATGCCGATGCAGAACTGGTTTTACGTGTATAATGAATAGTCTACATTCATCTTTATTTGCGTAACCTAAAAACAGGACTACACCAGATATTATTGACTTCTTGACCTAAACTCAGTCAAGACCGGTTGGAATAGTCCTCCTAACGGTAATTACATTTATTATGTGGGAAAAGTAAGAGATTCATGATGCAACAAAAACACTGAGGATCTGAAATTCTGTTGCTTTCAAAAGAACTGTCAAACTTTTCCATCCTGTCACAAGTAAGAATAATAATCGTAGTATTAGTATTAGTAATTTTGGAGAAATCACGTTGTCTTACCTCTATATGTGTAATAGGAAAATGGAAAGTCATTTTATTGTCAAAATCCTTGGTAAATTTCACATATAAATGAGAATGTCGAAAATAAATGATAATGTCGAAAATTTATTCACGTGAGTCGAGTAGAAACGTTAGATGTTGGATTCAAACCACAACACGACAGAGTTAAGGGCAAGCTAGTGATGTCTATGCTATCTGGATGCTAAACTTCAGTCGTTTGAGCGTGCCAGCCACAGCTGTTCATATTTTGTTTCTCGCCAAATTCATATATTGCTACTATATGAAATACTACAAGAGAACGAAAAGAAAATATGTTTCAATTTCGTTCCCATATCAGCCTATTACATCGCATATTGGCATATATTTCAAATAAAGATAAGCAAGCGCTTCTTTGTGGTTTAATAACCGATGGAAATTCGTTTGTCATATTAAAACATGGCGGGCAAAGCGAAGAAGTGCGCAAATCATATGAATGTGCAGGCACGCTGCAGTTCCACTCTGGGAGACCAGAGTTAGACCACAGTCTAACACATACAGTCGCGACACTGACTGCTGTAAAAGTTGTTATTAACTGACAGCTGCTGCGACACTAGCGCTCCTAGTGGTGGACAAGCTGCCGAAATAGTGATGTTTCTTTATAATCGCTTTTGTACCTTATTAACGAAACACTTACTATAATTTTTGCGTTACGAGCATTATTAAAATATCTAGAGACAAACATAATACGGAAATTAATATAAAAACAGTCTCATTTAAATGATCCAGTGGTATAAAGAACAAATCTGCATTGAACAAATATTTACGAATATGTATATATTTGCAGCTTATTCCGCTGAAAGTAAGTTGCGTATAAACATAATGGTATAATAAATTTGTATTATGGTCTGTTCGTACTATGACAGCCAGTTTTTGACTTGTATCAATTCCGTACGGAGTCTAATGATTCTCACATTTTTACACGTCACTCGTCTTTCTCATACGTGCATATTCTTTTAAGTGTAATGACTCTAGCTTAAAAAAATGTTTTGATGATTCTTGCCGTTTGTGGTTCAGATGTAGCAAAAATTGTTGAATTGGGTTCTTCTTTGTTGGAAAACAGTTTGGTTGCTTTTATCGCTATATTACCACGTCTGTGACGTTTTTCCTTCAGCTACAATTGTGATTGTTGATTTGGTATGTTAAATACCGTATTTATTGTATTCTATATACGTTTCCTATGCTCCACCCTCACTGGTTTTACTGAAATTGTAATGAAGAATACTTAACGTTCCTGTGTAGAAATTGACGTCTCTCTGCTAAAGGGCATGTCTCCTGGTGTTTCCCAGACATTTATATTTTTAATAGAAAATGAAATTACTCATTTAAAAGCCTGTATGTTAAAGGATGATTGTAAATTAACTGTCCTGTAGTGTACCGTTTCATACCTCATCAGGAATCTTGTGAAACCTAAGAAAGACAAATGGGGAGCTATTTTTAAATTCCTACCTATTTATAAGGCACTACATACGTTCCCTAATGTAAAAAGTATGCTGACGTCAATCTAAACGATACTATTCGCACTCATCAACTATCGTATTCAGAAACGTAGCTTGACGGCCGCTTGGAGCGCTGCTATCGCAGCGTATAACAGCGTGGGAGTGTCGTGACTGTATATGTCAGACTGTGGTTGGTTATACACTTACTTTGTATAGAGATCACTGGGGCAAGCGCAGTCTATCTTTGGTCTATGCTTTGATCAAATCTGAGGCCAGGTGCTAGAGTTTATCAAAGAAATGGGATGAAAGGCGAGTGGACAGAAGTGCTCTATTCAACTACGTCCAATATATTCGACAAATCACCTTTGTTCAATAAACTGGATAATGTAATACTGGCCTAGCCACTGAAATACGACATAAATACTGACTGTTACCTTGGGTTGAAATCCGCGCTGATTTTGTCGCTAGATACGGAAAACCTGAAATCCCTGATCGTTTCAAAAAAAAAAAAAAAAAAAAAAAAAAAAAAAAAAAAAAAAATCAATAAATAAATAAAATAAACAATAAAAAAATAAAAAAAGTTGAAACAGTGCCTGGTAACGTTACGGAACGCTGTTTCAAGACCATAAACGGTTTTCGTTTCGTGATAGTAAAAGTGCACATCACATCATCATCATTCTGTAGGCATATTATACAAATATAAACACAAATGGCTTAACTTTACTAATACCTCATTTCCTAATATGCCATTTTAGTAAATTCTGACTGCAGTTTTCCTCAATGATGTGACTCTTGACATAGTTATCATTTTTACAGTCCTGCATCTAACAGTCTTATTTCACATGTAGCATGCAGCTCGTATTGCAGGTCTTCGTCACTATTAACATAAAAAAAAATTGAACCAATTTAACTTAAATTATCGTAACTGTAGGAAGATAATTCCGTAGATGTCGATTTAAGCAATAATTTTAACTGCTTACAAATGACATCACTGCTGAGTGCACTTTTATTATTATTATTATTATTATTGAGCTACACCTGCATAAAGCGGACTCATATGGAAATCTCTAACGATATATTTGAGGTAACAAGGAAGGACACGAATTGGATGGGAACAAATTGCAGAATAACAGGAACTGTAAATGCCACTTCCCAATACAAATTCCCTATGAGCAAAACTCGAGATTAGTTTCCACTAGGAGACTCCAACCATAATAAAAGACGCAGCGATAATTAAGGCATTCGCTTGTCCATTACACGACTGCCATAATTTCGTGATCAAGAACTTCCATTAGAGCCTACTTGCCTCAGGTTCACATGTATTTCAATTTTTTTTTAAACTTTTCTCTGTTAAACTAGTGCACAAGCCGAAACGTGCCCATCATACCGTTGATCCATTTGGTTCACTATCAATTACTGAAAAAAAAAGTCCTGACTCTTTAAGTCGGAATTACATCTGTTATCTCTCTTTGTTTGTATAAAAAAAATGCTGCTCTAGGCCTAATGTCGTTGTTTATTAAAATTGTTTACATTTATTCGTTTTTTAATCTCATCACTGTACGTACGATATTAGAGGTCTTGAATTTTAATAAGTATTTTCGTGTATATATGTTGACTGAAACATTGTAAGGCCGTGTGTCGAATCTTGGTACAAATTTTAATATAAAATTTAAGTCTACATACATGCATCAGAATGGTTGAGACTTAAAAAAAATGTTTCTAAGTCATATTGTTGAAATTCAATATGTTTCTCACTTTTTACCATTCTTTAATGAAAGTAGTGCGATTTTTTTATCTCTTATTACGGTTCATAGAGCAGATATTTCGGAGTATGCCAGTCACTTACAAATAAAGCTTTATTTTCTATAATCTTCAGGTGAGTAATGACGTATTTCAATAACATGCCGAAACACATGAAACAGTTTCATGTCAAATATGCTTCAGCGTATGTTTGCCGAGTTCGAATACTATACTAGACTAGGCGGAAAGAAACATCAATGTTTCTATATAATTGGCTTCTTTTGAGCAGCCGTAGACTGGGACAGAATGGGAAGCATGCCTGGATAGCCTAATTTATTAAGGCTACCGCTGGATCGAAGCGGGAAATCCGGGTTCGATTCCCGATACAGCAAAAATTCTTCACTGAATTTATTCCAATGCCCTGAAATGATCGAGATGTTTGAATATTCTCTTAATGCCATCCAATGGTGTCTTTAGTTTTGTACTTGCCCGAAAGAACAGTCACCATATCAATAATTGTTTCCCTGTTTGCTCTTAGCCTGGTCAGAAGTGGCTGCATCTTATTCGTATCCATTTCCTTGTACTTTTCTCGTGGTAAAGGTCAGGTCGCATTATTCTTTTCTTTTTCTCACTCGATTCTTGTTTGAGAGATTTGACTACTCAAAGAAGAGTCCATTCAGATGAAGTGTTTGTTTGTGCTACGCTAATTATGTCCAGCTTTTCGCACTGTCTCACATTTGTCCTCATCGTTCCATGTGTACAGTTTAGAAGATATAACAGTACAGTTACTGACAATAACAGGTGTTATTACTGTTCGTACAAAATTGTTTAGTTTCTTCTATTGTACTGAGCGCGGACTCCACTACTACTGGTCGCGCACCAGGAAAACACTGGACGGCGATGTGGACTGTACCGTACACATAGCCACTGACTAAAGCCGTCGGTACACGGAGCGTGGATCTGAAAGAGTGTGGCCAACGTGGCGACTTTCTGCCGTCACAACGAGCGAACCGCACGTTGGCGAGGCTTTACCAACGTGTCAGGCAGTATCAAGCACACCAGATATTCTCAATGTGTGTCTGAACGAGCACCAATAACGTGGGACAACGTCACCGACGTCACACCACGTGGCTATCCTGGGAGGTGGAGTGGGGCAGCTCTTTTCGGCAGAGAGATGAAGACGCCATATTGACCGTCGTATTTCATGGTTTTTATGTATATAACGTAGATGTTATAAATGTGTGTTATTTCAGAGCAAATAAAAGTAACTTAGTAAACTGAGAATCTCTCGAAAACTGGTAATTAGAGGTACTATTTGTTGGAATAAATAACTGGAAACGTCTTAAATGTACTTAAAAAATTCCGTATTACAGTAATCTGCCGTTTCAAGGTAAGGCGGACTTAAGATCGATCAACACGTATTCTTCTTCACATCATTTGTTGTAATTACATGTCAGCAACCGACATTTATCTCAGTAGTGTATACAACACGTGCAATACCTTCATTGATAACACTGCGATATGTTAGTGGCCGTAGCGCAGTCAGCGAAGTCGTGAAGTGGAAGTTGTCCCACCTATGCTGGTTCAAGGCTGCTCGGAAGCAAATACTTTTTCTCATTATATTTGGGTTTTCTGATAGACTCAACGACTTTACTACAAATTTCATAGAAGTATACTTCATAATATTTGATGCTATGTACACGTAAGTGCACATACTGTGAGTAGTCAGATTTTTGGATTCCTTTTATGAACAGAACAGTTTGCACCTTACTTAGAGTAAAACACGCACTTATTGTTTCATGTATTACATTTTACTCGTTCTTAACATTCTTCTACTGAATAGTAACATTGACCATGGAAAGTTTAGTGACATTGACCCTGGCAGAATGACCTTTAAGTTTTACTAAAAAGCGAGACTGTTGCAATAATGTTTGTCTCGTATGAAGGCCTTTTCTAATTTTATATCACACAGTTTGTCATTAAAAAATGTTCAAATGTTTGTATAACTTATGGGACTGGTCATCAGTCCCTAAACTTACAAACTACGTATGAACTAAGACTAAGGACGGCACAAATATCCATGCCCGAGGGGTGATTCGAACCCCCGACCGTAGTGGCCGAGCAGACCGTGACTGGAACGCCTCAGTCCCCTCGGCCACCGCGGCCGGCTAGTCATGAAACTTTTATAATTCGTTGCATTTATTGACATTACATGCAACTTTTATAAGTCTTATGTTGATAGATAATTTGTTGTTACTTATGTAGGCCTATATCACAGCACGAAACAAACATATGCATAAGCGCGGAAATAAGCGATTTAATAGAGGTAAAGCAGGGATTCCACTCGTTGATTTCGTAAACAGTGTGATTCCAGAACCTGATGCCGCCGACAACTGTCGCTCGAGCGTGCTGCGGTCGCATGTAGCTCGTCTCGTATCCACACATCGCGCCGTCTCCGACCGTTCAGCCACACGTTGGACTCGGCTCGTTGACCACACATATTCACACACACGCTCCGTGTGCCGACGGCTTAAGACGGCTCTCGCTCACTGCGCAGACGAAGACCGGGCGAACACTCGCGGAAACTGCCTCTCGGTCGCAGACCCCCGCCGATGCACTCCCTTCGTTTGGAACAGGGGACTGATTACCTACCAGTCCAGCCCCCTTTAAATATCAACAACAACAGTGTAGACCCCCCTCTGCGCATGGCGTCGGCGCATGTGTACCAAGGTACGTAGACTAGAAAGTTATGCCAGTTTGGGCTTCTTTATTGTCATTGGTTAGCGCTGTATTACGTCACTCGGCAGCAAGCCACTGTATTATAAGGCCGCCGTGAACGCATTTTCTCCGTCTTTTCTTTTCTCATTCGACAAAAAACATTGCTTTTAAGAGGTGGAACACGCTTGTGATTAACATATATGTATACTAACATACAAAGGACTGTAAAAGAAAAGCTTCAAACATTATTAACAACTAGCTAACCCGTACAGTCCCACGAGTTGGCACAGGTAATATTTAAACGTCTTTAAGTCGAGAACCACTGAACGTATCGTGATGAGGCTTTTTTTAAATTGTAGCGCTCATAACGATCTAAAATAAAGTCCAGGAGAGCACATGTCTAACATTTGTAGATTTCCCACAATCACTATTTATGTAGTCTGAAGCCATCCGGCGCCAGCGCCTTAGGAGATAAAAATGGTATATATGCTTCACTCATAAAAGTTAGACATATTCTCTCCTGGACTTTTTTTAGACCTTTGTGAGATATACAATTTAAAAGAAACCTCATCACGATACGTTCAGTAGTTCTCGAGTTATAGAAGGTTAAAGTGACAGACAGAGAGAAAATGTGCTTCTGTTTTATATAATAAGTTCGTGGCGACGATCCCTTTCTGTGAAGACGTTGCTAGTAACCTCTATGTTGCTAGAACTTGCAACATCAGATTTGTTTCCATGCCACTTTGGTATTTTTTACGATGGAACATCATTTGCTTTAAGCAGCTTCTTTGTAGGTAGAACTAACAATTCATTCTCTTTTGTAATCGGCTTCACAAAAATATTCGGAACAAATTCTGGCATTTTTTACATTTATCTAGTCTTGTCGTTTACAGCGAGAGATCCATATGCGCTGAAGTTCCTCATCTTTTGGAAACCGATGGTACAAAATGCCTTCCGTCTTGCGTCCACTGTTATTGCACTCCACAACAGCACAACACGAAGTATTCTTACCCATAATTACAGAAAGAATACATGGAAAATTGTTCCTTAATACAAGAAAGCTACTTTCTATCCGTATACTTAACAGGTCACGAAACGAGCGAGCGCAAAACACAACTTCCTGCTCGCACGTTTTATAAGGGCACTGCGGAAACTGCTCGGCGCTTGGTGCCAGGTGACGTCACAGAAACAAAGCGCGCGAGTCAAATTTACAGCCCTCTGCTTGTGTACTCTCCTACGGCGCCACCTCTGTGATGACGCGCGATCATCGATCATCCGCCGTCGATGTCTCGATCTATCGACGGCTGTGCTGCTGGCTGGTGGCGCGCGTTAGGCTTGCGGCGCCACAAAGCACTAAACGTATTATTTTCGCATGTACGGTAGGGGTCGTACGCCACAGAATGTATAGCTTTTCCTAAAAGTATTTATTGCTCTATTTCGCATAATTTTGCTCGCCACACTCACCCACTAACATGCAACTTAATGAATTATAACTTAAGCCCTCCTCATGGATCACCCCACCCATTGGCGAAAACCGTCTGAAGAAATGTTAAGACAGACACACAGATAGACGTGCCCGAGGACTTTGTTTTACAGTATGTATAGTTACCTATAAAAAGCTATGTGTATATGTATTTTATTAGTTGCCATGTTCTATTGATATGATTAAACCGCAGTACACATTTTTGTGACTTCGGGATAATATAGGTTCTGGAGGTGGACCGTGGCGATCACGGAAAGGGGTCTGTAACTAATAGAATTGATTAGACCAAATGGATTTATTAATTATGTGAAACAAATACTTAATTTTGATGTACTTGTGTTGGTACAATATCTTCCAAACAGTTCTGCTATGTAATCCTACGACGACATCTGCCAATAGCCCATTCTTCATCTACATAGTTACTCTGTAAATCACATTTAAGTGCCTGGCAGAGCGTTCATTAACCACTTTCATAAACTTTCTCTACCGTTCCATTCTCTAATAGCGCGCGGGAAGAAAGAACACCTAAATCGATCCGTTTTCTATCTGATTTCTATTATTTTATTGGGATGGTCATGTCTCCAGATGTAGGTGGGTGCTAGCAAAATATTTTCACATTCAGAAGTAAAAGTCGGTGATTAAAATTTCGGAAATGGATCTCAAAAAAATGTTCAAATGTTTGTATAGCTTATGGGACTTAACTACGGGGTCATCAGTCCCTAAACTTACAAACTACTTATAAACTAGCTAATCCTAAGGACGGCACAAATATCCATGCCCAAGGGGGGATTCTAACCCCCGACCGTAGTGGCCGTGCGGACCGTGACTGGAGCGCCTCAGTCCACTCGGACACCGCGGCCGGCCAAATAGATCTCGCCGCAACGAATAACGTCGTCCCTTTAATGATTTCCACATCAAATCGTGCAAAATTCCCGTGACGCTTTCCCTCCTGTAACGTGATAAAACAAAACGAGCAGCCCTTCTCTGAAGAAGGTCAACTTGCTCCGTCAATCCCACCTGGTGAGGGTCCCACACTGGGCAACAGTACTCGAGGAGAGGACGCACAAGTGTGATGTAGGCAGTCTCTTTGGTGAAGCTGTTGCATCTTCGAAGCGTTCTGCCAATGAAAAGTAACCTTTGCTTCGCCTTTCCCACAATATTTTCCATGTTTTCTCTCCAGTCTAAGTTGTTCATAATTGTAACTCCTAGGTATTTAACGATAAATAATAAGCAATGAATTTAAATTTGTAATGCGGACGTGAATCGAACCCGGACCTCTACGCTTACTAGGAAGACGTCTTACCATAAGACCACCGCACCACTGACGGTTAAGGCGCCTTGGAATAGTCCAAGTACGAGTTTCCTCCACGTCACAAACTTTACGACCTTTTTGAATGATTTATCGTGTAATTGAAGTTCAGCGGATTTCGTTTAGTGGCCATGTGTATTACTTCACACTTTTCATTATTTAGTGTTATAACCACTTTCCGCACCATGTAGAAATTTGTCTAAATCGCTATTGGCCAGTTCACGAAGAAGCAAAGAGGTTCAAATGTGCCTGTATATTTTCCATAGCAATGCCATCCATTAGTTCAAATGTTCAAATGTTTGTATAGTCTATGAGACTTAACTACGGGGTCATCAGTCCCTAAACTTACAGACTACTTATGAACTACTTACGAACTAGGACGGCACATAAATCCATGCCCGAGGGGGGATTCGAACCCCCGACCGTAGTGGCCGTGTAGACCGTGACTGAAGCGCCTGAGTCTCCTCGGCCACCGCGGCCGGCAAGGCAAAGAGGTACAGAGATTGTAAGCCCCCCCCCCCCCCCCATTGGATCACCCTTTGTCTCTGGATCATGAGTATGTGTGCGTGTGTTATTCTTAGGTTAGTTTAACTTAGTTTAAGTAGTTCATAAGCCAAGGGAATAATAACCAAATCAGTTAAATCCCATAGATTTACAAACATGTGAACCCTCCAGTATTAAACTAACCATTCCTTGACGTGTCAGAATGTGTCGCTCTCAGTGATCCTTTCTTTTAGTCACGATACGACAGAAATTTCTTTTTTCCATCCATCTGTAAATTATTAATATTAGTATTTTATAACCATGACTTATTAAACTAACAGTTCCGTAATTTTCACTTTAGTTCTCAATGTTTGTTAAGCTTATGGAACTTAACTGTGGGATCATCAGTTCCTAAACTTACAAACTACTTATAAACTATCTTACACTAAAGACAACACAAACATCCAAGCTGCCGGCCGCGATGGCCGAGGGGACTGAGGCGCTCCAGTCACGGTCTGCACGGCCACTACGGTCGGGGGTTCAAATCCCCCATCGGGCATGGATATTTGTGCCGTCCTAGTTCGTAAGTAGTTCATAAGTAGTTTGTAAGTTTAGAGACTGATGACCCCATAGTTAAGTCCCATAAGCTATACAAACATTTGAACATTTTTGAACATCCAAGCTCGAGGGACGATTCCAACACCCGACGGGTAACGGCCTCGCGCATCGGATCATAGCGCCTCGGTGGGCTCGGCCACTCATCCGCGGCCTGGTTTTCATAGACAGTTACTTGACTCTTCCTGATTTTGTTTTTAGTTGACCTTCGCATCTCTATACTGCTAGACCTCACCGCCGTCCGTCACCCATTACACTGCTTGTACCCCATATAACGGTCCTCCATTCAGGTGGTGGTTTTCTCTTGGTCGACCCAAACCTTAAGTCACGACTGGTTGTCCCGATGTACCAACTGATTCCAACATCTGGCCACTGTGACATCAGATTGGCCGACATGTCTGACAACTGTCTGATGCTATCACCCCGTGGCGTCTGTCAAAGTCTTTCGGTTGTTGGATAGACTGTCCAACGCTGGTGCTTCGTACTGTACGTAGAGGTCTTGCTTCACTAACCCGCTGCTGTTTAATGTAACCAAATTCACAACAGCAGGGCGGTGACTTAACGATTGAACTGTGGTGGGCGTTCTACCATTACAGAGCCGAGTAAATCTGATCATTCAAATATCAAACGATATACTTGTATAACGAGTGGGATAATATTGGACATTACATTTTTGTCAGGCAGTACTTATATTTAGAATAAGTAAAAGGGTCTCAGTTTGTAATTTTCCTGGTGTTTCAGTTTTAATGGCCAGCTGTTGGGACGTGTCTGCCAGGAATGATTGTAGAGAATTCATTTCAATGGCAACTGGGCATTCCAATTAATGTGCCGCCATGCTGAGCTGCCCATTGTGACTGACTTCAGATATAAGCCGTCATTGGCGGTTTCAAAGTCAAAGTATCCCTGCAATTGGAGAAAGTTTCGAACAATGTGAATAAACTTTGACAATGTACTTCTAGCTGATTAAAATAAAACTACTTCTATGGTTAATGTATTTTTGACGGAAAGATATTATTGGTCAACCACACAAGGCCTAAGTCCCAATGACCACCAAGAGAAGTTATTTTTTTTCTATGTGTTATCCGTTTTTCTTTAAGATTTCACAATAACTCTAAAGTGCTGAAAAACAAGAATAATGCCTCCGAATTTCTTATTCTGTTTTCAGTGTCAATTTTCGTATTACATATCAAGCATATCATTCCGTCGGCTTTTGTACTTCTCTATAGCAGTTAACAGCGGCTACCGAACTCGGAACTGAATCGCGTTATATGGCTTCTGTAACGCAACTATGTCGGTGCATGGAGAACAATGTGGTACATAAACAGAAATCTTGCCGGAAATTGAAATCCTATGAAAATGAAAACTACGTGCGGCGATTATTGTATCGACATCAGAATGTGCTCGTAATGAAGGAAACAGTGCTACTGACCTTGATGTGACAGATCTGCAAGTGTTTAACCGAGTACGTCAATCGATGATACTCATAGCGATGGAGTTGATAAACTCATCCGAGAAAATCGCTGCAGAACACAGACACAGCTCTCAGCTAGGTATGGCATTGTACGGGAATGTGAACAGGCCATCTTTGCAGAACTGCAGGACATAGCATTTGAGTACGGTAGGTGCCTAAAATGCCCATTGCCCATCTCCTGAAACATAGGAGACTGGAAAACCACCAACAGTTTCTTTTGCAATAGTCCACGCCGAGCTCTGTCACTTAACGCTGAGGTCAGCTAGAGCTTCCTCACAAACACCAACCACTCTAACAACTCTGAACAGCTAGTGAGTTCAATGTTGTTCGTTTTAGGTGTAAGGAATTGCCTCTATTTAATGTCTCTATGTTGATCTGTAATTTACGCCTTGTTTATATGCCACTAACGTTCAGTTAAACAAAACACTTTCAAAGAGGACATACAGCAAGTTCATTTGTAAAAGTACACCTGTCGCTGTATCTTACAGTTTGATTTAACGTAATGTATATATTGTCTTAAATTTGTTCATTTCGCGTATTTTCATTTCTTGTATGCTAGATATATTTCTTATGTAACGTCATTTCCTATATTGAATCATTTAGTGTAAACATGTACTGTATGTGTAAACCCGCATGAATGCACGGACATTCCTATGCTGTAAGTTGGAAGAGCCAGAAAAAATGTTGAACCTGTTGTAAAGACTGTCTTTGGTACAGACGTAGTGGCTGTGAGTGTCGCGCTGCTGAAGCAGTCGCGGAGCAGACTCGCTAAAGTAAACACTTAAATGTTTTGTTGATGCTGCAGAGGCACGGTAGGCGCAGTGTGGAGCGAGTTTAATGCAATTGCAATAAGCCTGAGAGGCGTACTGTTTAATGTATTGAAGGGAGTGCGAAACAAGTTTATTTATACTCGAAAGTGATCAGTGTAATGTTTTTCATGTGTGCAAGAAAAGTAATTGTTTGGTTATCAAGTCTATTGTCACCGAGAGTGATCGTTGCTGTAATTACAGAGATTAGAAGGTGTATCGATGTAATATCAATGCATGGAGATTTCAGCCAGATGCGCTGAACAAAGATTTGTCGATAAAAATATTTTTGAACCAGCAGTAAGAGTACCTATTGTAATCATATCTGTCTTGTATGGACTTCACGACGAAGACGACGAAAACACATGAATACTTTTGTAACATTTTATTTTGTATGCATGTAATTGTAGTGTCAACCCAATCAGAATTTTGGTTCAGTTCTATATGACTTATTTTGAAACCAGTCTTAATTTTGTAAGTAGTTGTAGTCATTATCACCATTATTAGATTATGTTGATTATGCAAGCCTGTACATTGACTAACAAGTTCAATCATTTTTCATAGTAATTACGATCAGTTTTAAAGAAATTGTTAGACGAGTTAAAGAATTGCTAAACGTGTTACAACCAGAGAGACTAGTAATTAAAGTGCAGTGCTGTTCTAAGTTTTGCAATCAATTATTATGCCAAAGCTTTTAACTTGCTGATTTCATTTATATAGAAAGTAACCAGGCTAACAGTAGTCAAAGTATTATAGTTGACTTGACGAAAGTAATTTTTATGAAATACGTTAAATGCCAGACTTTGCTCAGACAGTTAGACGCGTACGCTACCCAGGCCCTAGAACCATTTTATCAAAAAATAGTTCACGTAAAGTTTTATAAGGAAGTTGAATGCTTTGAACAATATTATCAAAATTATTGGGAACTTTGACTGTAGTATTTGTGAAACTCTTGCACCACGCAATTTCAACGTACTGAGCTATTATCATTGCAATCAGAGTCTATCAGCTATTACGATTTTGATTACAACACGAACACGCCATCACCACTACATGAATTCTGACACATTTATTAGTGAAGTCGTGCTGTTCGTGAATCGTAAGAAGTGCTGGTTGGAGGCTGTAGTCAATGCTAAGTCAGATAGGGCCAAGCTTAATTAATTACCACAGTGACTGTTTCAAGTTAATAATATTAATTTTTTATTTATTCAGGATTTCTACCTCCCGCTGGCTAAGTGTTGTCACTTTTGACAAGTGCGATTAGCAGCAACTTTCAGTAACAAAATTATCACTACTACACCCTGTTACGCAATGTTTTCATTTCGACAATATTTATACACAAATTGATCTCCTCCAATCAACAGCTCTTACACATTCACATGATATATTCATTAGTATGGTCTGATGAAATGATTAGCATTTCAATCACCACGGTCCAGCAGGTGTCCTGTTTCGTAATAGGCCCCTGATAACTTGTTCCATGACTGATGACTTCGACGCGTATAATGCGCGAATGATGTGGTGTGGTATAGCTGTCCATGCTGCATTCAACTGCGATGTTTGGCACTGGGTTTTAATCAACAGTTCATAATCAGTATATTATTGTCAGAGTTTATATCTGCCCCTGAATATATCTTACAATTGAAATCCTAGTGGCTGAAATCGAAATGATAGAATTTCAAAGCTTCAACAGCGATGCTCCAGTACACATTTTCAATAACATGCCAGCAGCCATAAAAAATTTAACTCACAATAAAGTACAGTTTGAAAAGAGTCTAAAGGATTTTTTGGTGGCCAACTTCTTCTACTCCATTGATGAATTTCTTACCAGAAGTGATTGATTGTAACTTATTGTATATAATATTCACAAATATGAACACTGTGTTCAGTTTGACTTCAGTACAAGTCTTCTGCAGTAATGTAATCATTGTAAATAAATAAAATAATTTTTTTTTTAAATAAAAAAAAATAAAAAAAATAAAGTAATTGCTGTGAATTTTAATATGCACCTAGTAAATTAGTAAGTAGTAATAAGTTTTTGTGTTCTTTAAAATGTAAATATTTTTAAGATAATTGTTTTTCCTGGCGAATTCTGCATCCACAAGGGTAATTACATTTGGGGTCTGTGGAAGGTACATTAAAACATATGCTCTCTTTTTGTAAGTATATATTGTGTATTTTTTTCTGACATGTTCTACATCCAAGATGATTCCCTCAATTCGGATCTACTGGAACGAAAAGTACATCTAATTTAATCTAATCTACTTTTATCATTATTTAACCTACACTGTGGAAGTGGTGCACATGACCACCAATGGAATCCAACTTTAATATTAGCTTTATAATGTAGGTATATCTTATTCAAATCCAATGTTTACTTTTATAAAACAAAAATCGGGACTGTGTTTCAAAAACGAAGAGACGGCGAATGTATCAGCTTTCACAAGATTTCCACCATCAACCTTCACAAAGTACTTTTCCATTATTACTTGAAAGTTTCAATTGCGTTTTCCACAACTAACCTGTTTGTACACTAGCAAATTCGGCAAAAACTGCATTGGCCCCAGAGCTGTGACGTCACCAGACCTTCAGCCAAGAACGACGTGATCAATTCTTGAAACATCTTACAGATGTTCTGTAAGAATACTGACGAAAAAATCTATTTTAATATTCTAATGATTCAGAACAATGACAGTGCGAACCATAGTTCTTAACATAGGAAAATAGCAGATTTCAATTGTGTTTTTTCTCTTCGTCACTTCTGAGCCATCCAGCGTCCCCATCCTTTCCTCATCCCACTTGTGGAAAACATACACGCCTGTTACTTCAAGGTATTGGTGAAAATGACGTAGTAATTCTTCCAAAGCGAAATGAAGTTCCTGACATATATATTAATCTGACACTTTGAAGTAATAACTCGTAGTGAGCATCAGTTATCCACAGAAACGCATGGCCACTTTTGGGCTAATTTCTCAATCTATAAACAATTACAAATCAAATGTTTGTATAGCTTATGGGACTTAACTACGGGGCCATCAGTCCCTAAACTTACAAACTACTTATAAACTAGCTAACACTAAGGAAGGCACAAATCTCCATGCCCGAGGGGGGGGGGGATTCGAACCCCAGACGGTAGTGGCCGTGCAGACCGTCCCTGAAGCGCCTCAGTCCCCTCGGCCGGCTAACAATTACAGGTAAAGCATACATCACATATTTATATGTTTCGTGTAGTTTTGCGTCTATTCAAGTTAGTACAACGATCGTTTTCGCGTGAATGACTACTGACAGAAACATATGGTTTGTTTTCAAATACATGCGCACTCATCGTGAATGCGAGATAGAGCACATAGAACTCTATCGGCAGTGGAAAGACTTAGGACCGTTATTTATACTTAAAATTATGACAGCTTTTAATCTTTTGTTTTCTATCATTTCCGTGGTGTGTCACTGAATGAAATGAGACCTGTAGTGATGGTGTCTTGGATGATTTCAATGTCAGTTCGTGTGTGCGACAGTTGCGAGAAGGCAGAACGTCGTGTGACAACACACTGATGCAATCTCGCCCTCGCACCAGCCGATCTGAATATATGATCGAGCGAGTGGAGTAAATTGTTTTGGAGGATAGCCAAACGAATGTGGAACACATCGCCTCCAGAGCTGGCGCCATTTCCGTGTGAACTGAGCACATAATCCTGCATGACAACCTGAAAATGAGAACAGTGTCCTCCAGGAGGGTGCTGCGAATGCTGACAGACGACCGCAAGACTGTCCAAATGGCGTGTTGTCAGGTACAGTTGATGCGTGATGACGGCGTGAATGGGACTGTCGTTTCATTTACTGTATTCCGGTCTCCTTTTCAAACTCAAGCTCTATGCCCTTCCTATTAATTATGTCCGCTTCATCGCTTCCTTTTCCGCCAACCGCCCATCCAGTGTCACTGTCAACAACTCCAACTCCCGCTTGGTTTCCCCTCCGCTGGGGTGCCCCAGGGCTCTGTCCTTTCCCCCCTCCTCTACCTTATATACATGGCAGACACTCCGCAACCCCAGCCTCCCGTACATCTCATACAGTTCGCTGACGACACCGCCTTCCTTCCCCTCATTCCCTTCCTTGCTCGCAAGACCTGCTCCAGTCTAACCTATCCGATTTCTCCACTAGGTGTAACCAGTGGCTCATTACTGTCAACGCCCACCACATCCCAGACAATCATCATAGGTCATACCACCCCCTTCCGCTATCATGACCTATACCTTACACTCCATGAAAGCCCTATCCCGCAAACCAAAATCCTCAAGTA
This sequence comes from Locusta migratoria, assembly GCA_026315105.1. Lineage (NCBI taxonomy): Eukaryota > Metazoa > Arthropoda > Insecta > Orthoptera > Acrididae > Locusta > Locusta migratoria. The sequence goes on along the minus strand of CM048744.1, from coordinate 97,428,198 downwards.
CCTTGGCCTCACCATTGACTGGAAACCCCACCTCCAGACAGTCCATCAAAATGCCATCTCGTTCCTCGACCTGCTCAAGCCTGCCGGATATGGGGACTCAACTCTCCACCATCTTGTACACCTACTGCTCCTCAATGTGTCCCATCTTATGCTCCTTCAACCCCACTTGAGTTTCCGACCCGCCCCCTCCCTACCCACTACCAATCCATAAGATCCTTGAGCGCCATGCCCTCCACCTCACTTACCATATCTGACTCCTTTCCACCACGCAGATCCTATATGACATCATTCCTTTCCCCCACCTGATAAAGTTCCTTGAACACCTCTGCCTCCTCTACATTTCCCACATAACTGAATCCCAACACCCTCCAGTTTCACACCTCCTATAGAATCTCGGGTCTCTTCCATGCTGTTACCTCCCTCCCTCAACCTCCACACTCTCCACATCCTTTTCAAGGGCATCTTCCGTCACCTTCCTCTCCCAGATGAGGCTCTCCATCCCCACAACTACCCCTCCTTCCAACCTTAGTCCCTCCCCTTATATGCATGTCCCCTCTCCTTCCCCTTACCTTCCTGTCCCTCCCTCGCTTGGTTTTCCCCTCCTCTCCCTTCCCCAGGAGTCCTTACACCTTCCCGCCACTCCTCCCCTCCTTCTCCACCTCCCCTCCCTATCCCACCCCTCCGCGCCTCCCCTGCAGGGTTCCAGTGCTCAGTGTTAATTGTGCGCCGTCCAGTGTAGTGCAGTGTCAAGCGCTTCGTGCGTTTTAAAACGCCGAACAGGCAGGAAAAAGTGTTGCCACGTGTTTTAACCAGTCTCTTCGTCCTCTTACCCTTTTTTTCTGTGTAAATTCAGTGTGTTTTAGCCACCGTGTCAAATTTAACTCTAAATGTGTTTCTAAATCTCCGTTTTTGTGTACTTCATTCACCAGTATTTTGAATATTCTAACCTTATTTTTTCTGTTGTATAATTATGTACTAATTGAGAAAATTTATCGTACCCTCTCATGAAGAGCAGTATGTTATGTTACGCTGCTGCTAGCCAGCCCGCAAGGACAAAAAAAAAAAAATCGACTGTAAAAACGGATGAGATATGCCGTTTTTAACAGGCGGCAGTCAACAGTCACAACAGCTATTTTCCAGCGCTGGAAGCAGGCTCCTACAGTAGATGTTCGCAGCAGCCATGGAATCATGACGTCGTCGTTGTGAAAATTGTTTACAGCTGCAGGGAGATTATGTCGAGAAGTGAAACAAAAAAAAATGCGTGTGATTAGTGTGTGAAAAAATCGGAGGCTTTATAATGTAAATGCACCTCGTTGCTTCATTGATACAAAAACATGTATCGCATTGTGCGACGGGTGTTCAAATGAAAAGCTACTAAACGACATTATGGGTATAATTGAAGTCTTTATTCAAAAGAAATCACCAGAGGCTTGAGAATAACGATCCCACTGTTTAACGAGCCGAAGTCTTAGCTTTTCCCAGAATTCCTGTGGCTGTGACAAGAGCCAGTCGTCTACTGTGTCCTTCAGTTCGTCATCCGAGTTGAAGCGATTCCCTTAGAGATATTGTTGCCGGCCGCAGTGGCCGAGGTGACTGAGGCGCTCCAGTCACGGTCAGCACGGCCACTACGGTCGGGGGTTCGAATCCCCCCTCGGGCATGGATATTTGTGCCGTCCTAGTTCGTAAGTAGTTCATAAGTAGTTTGTAAGTTTAGGGACTGATGACCCCGTAGTTAAGTCCCATTTAAAAAAAAAAAAAAAAAAAAAAAAAAAAAAAAAAATTGTTACTCAAGCGGTTCCCACTTGAACTCGGCCAGTACACTTTGCGTCACCTTGGAGCCATGAGCATTTACTGTTTGTTACGAACCAGCCAGAAACTCGCGAGAAGTGTACAAATGAAGTATATAACAAATATCTTCGCTCAAAGATCCACTGCCGTCGCGAAGTGGCCAAGTGCATTGAGGCGCTATGCTCCGATGCGCGATGTCACTCCTTGTCGGGGGCTAGAATCCCCCCTCGGGCATGGATGTTTGTGTCTCTTTAGTATAAGGTAGTTCATAAGTAGTTTGTAAGTTTAGGGACTGATGACCCCACTGTTAAGTCCCTTAAGCCTAACAAACATTTTAACATTTCAAAGATTCACTCAGAGATTCTGGACCTGGATTTAGCTGTTTTGTGAGAAACACACTATATTCTGCTCTGATTTTCAATACGTACGAATGTAATATCTGCACGTCGCGAAATATCAAAAGACGAACCAGAACAGATGTTATATAAAGGTTATTGAATTGATTAATATCTCTGTATTTTATCGCCTACGAATATGTTTCGTAAGAGGACCTACTAATCGTTTTTTTTTTTTTTTTTTTTTTTTTTTTTTTTTTTTTTTTTTTTTTTTTTTTTTTAAATATATATCCATAGTAGAATGTAGTGGTCACGAAATTTTGAATAATCAACAACGCCTGTTTGGCGCTAAACATTTATTTCACACACATAAGGCCCGTCATCATGAACACTAACTTTCGTTAACTGGGTAAGACTGGGTCCAAAACCTTTGTTGTCAAGTGCTGCATTTTCAGTGACTCGGCCACCTTGGCTGGGTGAAACAGCGTGTATCAGAAATATCTGAACTATTAGCAGGGATGACCGACATTCTCATAAGCTCGAATTTCTTTTGGTCGTAAATACAAACTGGAAATAATACGTTGATCACATGAATGTATTCTGCTCTGCTCTGTACAGTAGTGGTCAGACAAACGTCATGTATGCTGGTGCTGACGAGAGTGGAATGCCGACCCGGTATTGCTAGCCGTAAATTGCGAATGCGGGCGCGACACATTGCTGCCAAAGTTATGGCCATTCGGCATGACGCATGAGCTGTCCATCGAGTGACGCGAGAGGCCCCAGCAGAGCGATATTTGCGCCATTCGGACGTCATTCTTGGCACTTTACCGCACAATACGTTCGGAAACGACCCGGCACCATACACAAGCTGTACAGGACAGCCACTGCGCCCGTGCAAATCACCCCAATTTCACGACCAGCGGTCGCTCACCGCTGACAAACGAGAGAGTAATGTCCGAGTCATAGGGGGACACCGGCACTTGCAGCTATCGTGTGTCTGGCACAGCCGTGGAGAACTTCAATCCACGCATTTATTTCCAACAGCATCAGTAAAGTGTTCTCAACAAGGTTAAATTGCCGAAGCTACATTAACTAGTCTACATCTACATGGGATACTCTGCAAATCACATTTAAGTGCCTGGCAGAGGGTTCATCGAATCACAATTACACTATTTATCTCCCATTCCATTCTCGAATAGCGCGTGGAAAGAATGAACACCTGAATCTCTCTGTTCGAGCTCTGATTTCTCGTATTTTATTCTGATGATCATTTCTACCTATGTAAGTGGGAGTCAACAATATATTTTCGCATTCGGAGGAGAATGTTGGCGATTGGAGTGTCGCAAGTAGCCCACGCCGCAGCGATAAGCGCCGTTGTTGTAATGATTCCCATCCCAGATCCTGTATCATTTCCGTAACGCTGTCTCCCCTGTATCGTGACAATACGAAACGAGCTGCCCTTCTTTGGACTCTTTCGATGTCCTCCGTCATACCCACCTGATAAGGATCCCACACTCGGCTGCAATACTCCAAAAATGGACGGACAAGCGTAGTGTATGCAGTTTCTTTTGTAGTTCTGTTGCATGTTTTAAGGGTTCTGCCAATAAAACGCAGTCTCTGGTTCACCTTTCCCACGATATTATCTACGCGTTCTTTCCAATTTAAGTCTGAAGTAATAGTAATTCCTAGGTATTTTGTGGAGTTTACGGCCTTCACATTTGATTGATTTATCTTGTAAACATAGTAAGACATTAGACAACGGAAGGATGGAAGGGGAGGAGACCTGGTAGTCCGACTCACCCCCTCCTCCCTCCAAGACTCATTTTTATTTAATTGATTTGTTTTTCTTGTCCATAACAATACAATCCGGGTTCCAGTTTCAAGCGCTGAAACGGCTCCAGATATTTTGAATACTGATCTGAATGATCTTCTCGTACTGAACAGCTGAACCCCTTCTCCGAAAAGGAAGCAAAAATTATCTACCCCCCTCCCACCCGCCGCCCATGGAAAGCCAAGTTTCGCTATGCTTGAGACAGAATGAAATGCACGGTAAGGCAAACGAACAAATTATTGTCAAGACAGACATACCGAGAAACTACACGAATAAAATCAATACCCAACGTTGTGTTGTTCTGGCTGTGCTGAATGGCAAGAAAGTAGGAAAAAATCGCACTGGCGACTGATACGGCTCAATTCAGGTTTTCCTTTACTTTTATGATTTTTTGCAAATATTTTTCTCAAAATATAATAAAAATATAACTAATACAGAATTAAGTGTATAAAAACAATAATATATATTATTATTTACTTTTATATCCTTCATTATTATTCCCGCGCGTTGTATTTATCTTTTCACTATTTTTGTCCGAAATATTTGCAAAAGAAGACCATGAAAGAGATCGGTGTGAATTTATAATAACTTTTTTATTTATTTATAAAAAGAGGAATTGTAGTGCAATATATTCATCAATAGAGGAACCTCAAACTGTTCATCGAATCTCCATTAAATGAGTTACAATTAAAGAAAATTATGGTAGAGCCATGCGAAGAATTATATATTTATACATGTGTACCAGATTCCAAAACAAAAACATAAAAAATCTCCAATAAAATGTACTCGGTTTTAAATTGTGAACAACTTTTATTTGAAACATTTCCCGATCCAACGCATAATAGGGTATATTGCCGCTCTGTAGCAGCGTCTGCTCATGTCGTCAGACAGAAGTTCTACGCGAACTTAATCGAAAAGTTCGGATCTATTTGTGATCAGTAGGTCTAACACGTTATCTCCATGAGACTGCTTTCTATTTAACAGCTCGAGATAATTTTCAGATACAGCACTTAGAACAGTATTACTCGATTCTCTATCCCGGCCACCCGTCTTCAACAAGTTTTTCTCCCAGTCTATATCCATTAAATTACAATGTGCTCCTCACACGACTAGGAAATCTTAAAAAAATATTTTCCGAGTTTTCCCTCAGATATTCCGCCACTACTGCTGCTGAGTCAACCAATAAACTCTTCCAGCCGGGGCGGAGTGGCCGAGTGCATTGAGATGCTATGTTTCGATGCGCGAGGCCTTTCTCCGTTGGGGATTTGACCCCTCTCGGGCATGGATACTTGTGCTGTCTTTAGTATCAGTTAGTTCATAAGTAGTTTGTAAGTTTAGAGATTGATGACCCCGCAGTTAAGTCCCATAAAAGAACTAAATAAAATAAAATAAACTCTTCCAATGACCATATATGAAGAAATTTTCACACTTACTTTCGACGAAATTATTTCACAATCCGAATCTGTACTAATTTCACTCGATACAATTGTATTCTTTATCGCTACAAACACACCTCCACCTTCAGTGTTCGACCTATATCTACATTCCAGCCCGAGTTAAGCTTTTCATTACATTTGGCTGAGCAAGATTTCAATCCTAATACTATGTGCGTATTGTAACTATCTAAAATGAAAACAGTTATGTAATGTTTCCATAGACGCTTCTTAAGTTAACTATTACTACGACGGTTGGTTCTTAAATTGTGGCAACTATTTACTCACAACCGAAACAAAAGCGTTACATGTTTGCACCTGTTATTGTCCATCAAAGTAGTCACCAGCGTCGTGTAGGACCCGTTGGCAGCTATCTGGAAGGCGTAGTATACAGTTAACAGAGCCTGTTATGTTGATCGATCGAATCTCTTGAACAGTTCGGAAACAAATGTCTCTTGAAAAAAAAAAGTTCAATTTTTTTTAAATCCTTGGTACTTAACTGCTGGTTATTAGTCCCTAGGCTTACAAACTACTTAAACTAACCTAAGGACAACACATACACCCTTTCCCGAGGAAGGACTCGAACCTCCGACGGCGAACTTCCGCACGCGTTGCTATTCCGCCGCGACCGCCCCTTGAAGACCCTTGAACACAGTCGTGTTGAACGATCTCTGGCACATTCAAAAAAAAAAAAAAAAAATCCACCCCCGACCACCCAGATTTAGTTTTCCCGTGATCTCCTTAAATCACTCCAGACAAATGCCGGCATGGTTCCTTTCAAAGGACACGACCGATTTCCTTCCCCATACTTACCCAAAAACTCCGAGCGTTAGTTTTGTCTCTAATGACGAAGCTTTCGACACGACGTAAAATCCTAAGCTTCCTTAGAGCTCCAACACTAAAGTTACATTTCTCCTCTACTACTCAATTTATTCAATTTTCGTCTCAGATGAACAGTTAAGGCGTTAGTTTCAATTAAATTTCCAGCTGTCAAAAGGCAAAAGGCCCACTTTTAGTGTTCCTAAAGTAAAGTTGGCCAAGAAAATCATATATTGTAAATCCAGATGATTTACTAAATTCTTCGTTTGTCCATAAAAACAGGGTCCAGACACTGCGGCAGGCGACGTAAAATTTCGCTTGAGAAATGCAATCTTTTCTACATTCTCTCCGTCTATTCCCCAGCCCCTCTCTCGTCAATATGGTCCCCACCACCTCTGTTTTCCTCCTCTCGCTCCCCCTCCCCCTTTCCATCCACCTGTCGATTTTCTGCTCTTTTTCCTTATGTTCTCCTCCCTCGAAATCTGCCTCTACTTACATACTCTGCAATACACCTCAAGGTCACCATTGCTTTTCTTTTTCACTCCCAAATAAAATAAGGGGAAGATGTATGACTATATGCGTCTGTACGAGCCATTATTTCTCTTATATTTTGTCGTCTTTACGTGAAATTTTAACTTCGAAGAAGTAGAATAGTTGCGCAGTCAGCTTCAATTTACAGCCTTCTAAATTTCTTCAAAAGTATCACACTAAGCGATTCCCGTTTGTGGCTTGTGTCATTTTCAGACGTAGGATTTCACTCTGGAAGTAGAAAAATGCCCTTACTAGATAATTTAAATATTAGGCAGAAGAGAAAGATGGAAGTTCAAACTAGAAAGTAACAGGAATCGCTATTTGACTCAAATGGAATCTGTTTTGAGGAAAAGCGGCACTGGTTTGGGAGTGGGGGATTGAGTGAAAGCAACTCACTCTCTTCACCCACGAGGCACAGAAAGCAGGAAATTCAGGCCTTCCCGTAGTAGATGTTGTGATTATTCTTGACTTCTGGAAGGCATTCCATACGGAAAAACATGGCACGACAGTCATATTCATTCAAATAACCCATGACAATCAATACCAATCTATATAACAACAACCCGGAGTCAAGGCAGGTAATGAAATATTTATTCTGACAAAACTTTCCTTTCTGATAAGAAAAATTGTGCGAGGCATTAAAATTTGTGCTAAGTTAGGTGAAGATACTTTTGTTCGTCAGAAAATTATGAATACCGTCTCTTCATATATATATATATATATATATATATATATATATATATATATATATAATGACAAATTATCCATTCTTGTAGCTTGATATATCTCGTCTTTTTTCGTTTCATACTCTAAATATTTAAATACGATGTTTAATACATGGCCTTCATTTGAATCACAGATAGTTATTATTGTAAGTAGCCTACAGGCCAGTGACGTTTGAATATTCTAACATTCATTCACTTTACAGAGTAACAATATTTCTCTTCTCCGAATGCGTCCCCACCATCAGAAGATCTAATGTGAACCAGAATACCGCCATAAGAGTAATAAGTGAACATCGAAAAAAGCATTGCTACCAAGTATGGTAGAAATAAGACACGAAAGTAACAATATTTCTTTAAATCGCGTTCTAGGGACGTTCATATATAAGTGCTTCATTTGCAGTAACACACGCATATAGAGCAACTACTATGCCTCAACTACTAGGTGGACCCTGTTATCATCAGTGGAAATCAAAACATCGTAGTAACGAAGTCCGTAACAGACGTAGTTTTCTGGCTTTGTTAAAGCGCTTACATTTATACTAGAGTACCTATATAGTCAGTTGCCACCATTACCACAAAATCTAAAGGAAGTTCCCAATTTTTAAATTCAAAATTTTGAAATTAATTGATTTTTCCGTCGGTGCTTGACAGAACATGATAATAATACCATGATGTTCTGCAAAACTTATTTATTCGTCACAAATCGGCTTTCGGCTTCTTGGGCTTCTTTTGCAGAACATCAGGAAGTTGTTCCTTTTTTATATCAAAAGTATGAATAGCTAGACAAGCCAAAGGAAAATGAATAGAGAGGTATAATGAGGAGTTCCACAGGGAAGTGTGATACGACAATTATAATTATCAATATACTTAAATGATCAGATTGAGTGGGTGACGATGCTGTAATGTACGGGAAAGTACCGTTATTGAATGTCTTTAGTAGGGTGCAAGATGACTTTGACAAAATTTCTAGTTGGCGTGAGGAATGGTAGATAGCTGTAAATGTAGTAAAAAGTAAGGTGAGGCAGATGAGAAGGGAAAAATGCTATAATGTTTGAATACAGCATTAGTACTGTGCTGCTTGACATGATCTTGTCAATTAAATATCTAGGCATAATGTCCATAACGATACGAAATAGGACAAGCATGTAAACATTCGCAGGAAAGGCAGATGATCGACTTCGGATTATTGGGAGAATTTTGGGAAGATGTGGATCACCTGTAAAAGACACCAAGTATAAAACGCTTGTGCGATCCTGTCTTCAGAATTGATGAAGTATTTGGGATCTCCAAAAGATCGGTTTAAAGGACACAGAGGCAGTTCAGAGGTGGGCTGCTATGTTTGTTATTGATAGCTTCAATCAGTGCGTGAATGTTGCAGAGGTGCATCAGATACTCAACTAATGAAATTATTGAGTGAGGCTTTGCTATTTGGTGCATAGTATTTAAGGAGTGAAGTTGTCAGAAACAAAAAAATATTAACTGCAGGGACAATAAATGTGTATTTATAGTGACACAATGATATGTTAAACCTACAGGTCTTATACATTATACAAAATAACCAAGTATGTCAGTTAAGGGCGAACTTGTATTAAATATGTCATATTGCTAAATCTAAATGATAAAAAAATTAAAACAAAACAAAAACAGATAAACATAGGGCATGAATTAAGAAGTTATGCTATAATGATTCCCTGTAAGGTGTAAGTGAAACTAATTTTTCAGCTTACATTTGTCATTGAACACAAATTCAATGTGTTTGAATTTCAGCCGATGAATATATACCATTAATAGATCTTATTCATAACTTACTGGATTGAACAAACTTTTTTGTCGCTTGTTTTGTCACAGCATTGGTATTCAGTTTTCTTTTTCAGTGAAAACAAATTTTAGTATTTCTCTACATATTATGATGTACTGCTATGGTTAAACATTCGTGATTTATTATATTTCTGCCTGACGAATGACTGACTATATGTTGACTAATTACATTTTTTATTTCAGAAATATGTGGACATAATACTTGTCAATTACTACGGATATCGGAGATCACCATTAGACATTTTCATTAGTAGCAGCTTTAGTATGTTCTACTAAAAATTCTACTGGTATTAATGTAGGTGTTGTTTGCATAATCGACCGAAGATATACAGCTAATAATTATCATTCTGAAAAATGTGCAGTGGAGGAATTTGTTTAATAGTACTGTACTCCCTAAGTCTGTGATTTAAAACATATTTAGTTTATTGGTAATGGTGCAAAGTGATGTGCGTATGTGACCAAAAACCGTGTGTTGAGTGTGACAGTTCAGTTACGTATTTGTTCCTCACATTTCAAGATGCCATTACATGTTTTCTTAACATTCCCAACAAACAAACAACAAAGAAGGAAGATAGAGTTTAACATCCCATCGAGACTGTGGTCATTATAAACGGAGTTTAACCCCGATTTTTGTTTTATACAGAAAGGAAAGTTATCGGCTATATCCTTTCAAAGGAAATTTCCCACCATTCATCTGAAGTGATTTACGGAATTCACAGGAAACATAAATCGGGGAGGTCGAAAGCGGAAATGATCCCTGGTCTTCAAGACTGTGAGACCAGTGTGTAAACTACTGCTCCACCTCCCTCGGTTCTCAGCAAACAACATATAACTTTTTATTGCATTTCACATCGTACCATAAATATGTGTGGGCTATTTATTACATGCAGGTTATGCCACTTATTTTTCTGAAGACTTACTAATTCAAATTATTTGTCTTGTGATTATACAAGATTTGCAGCCAATTCAAATATAACAATATGTAACCAAAATTTTTATTACACCTTTCCTGGTAAAAAAAAAGAGTATCTTATCTCGCTTACCAATTCAACCAAAATCATTTACATTAATCAGTTAATATCCTATGTTATCAATCCTGTGCTCTTTCAAATATATATATATATATATATATATATATATATATATATATATATATAGCATGTATTGTTACTTACGTTATGTATTTGCTTACTAAACTTTTGTATCTGATATTTTGTATATTGTGTATTGTATATTTTGTATATTATCCTGGATAATACAGGATATACTGAACTTAATTGATGAGAAGAGAAAATATAAAAAAAATCAGCAAGTGAAGCAGGAAAAAGGGAATTCAGACGTCTGAAAAATGAGATTGACAGGAAGTGCAGACTGGCTAAATACGAGTGGCTACAGGGCAAATGCAGAACCGTAGAAGAATGCATAACTAGGGGAAAGATAGATACCGCCTACAGGAAAATAAAGGAGATATTTGGAGAAAAGAAAAGCAGCTGTATGAAAATCAAGAACTCAGGCGGAAAACCAATACGAAGCAAAGAGGAGAACGCTGAAATGTGGGATTGTATAGAGGGCCTATACAAAGGAAATAAACTTGAAGTCAGTATTCTAGAAATGGAAGACGAAGTGGAGGAATATGAGATAGGTGATATGATACTGCGAGAAGGATTTGACAGAGCGCTGAAAGATTTGAGTCGAAACAAGGCCCCTGGAGTAGATGACATTCCGACTGAACAGCTGATATCGTTTGGAGAGTCAGTCATGAAAAATTGTTCCATCTGGTATGCAAGGTTCTATGAGAAGGGAAAATACCCTCCGACTTCAAGAAGAGTATCGTAATTCCAATCCCAAAGAAAGCAAGAGACGACAAATATGAAAATTACAGGACTATCAGTGTAATAAGTCATGGTTGCAAAATACTAACACGAATTATTTACAGACGAATGAAAAAAATCATGGAATCCAACCTCGGGGAAGATCAGTTTGGATTTACGAGAAATGTAGTAAGACGGGAGGCAATACTCACATTACGACCTATCTTAGAAGATAGGCTAAGGAAAAGCAAACCTACGTTTTTAGCGTTTGTAGATTTGGAGAAAGCTTTTGACAATGTCTACTGGAATACACTGTTTCAAATTCTGAAGGTAGCACGGGTAAACCAGACAGCAGACAGCAGTTATTAGAGTCGAAGGGCAAGAAAGGAACGTAGATGGTGACAAGGGTGTAAGACATGGTTGTAGCCTTTCTCCAATGTTGTCCAATCTGTATAGTGAGCAAGCAGTGAAGGAATGCCAGGAGAAATTTGGAGAGGGAATTAAAGTTCAGGGAGAAGAAATGAAAACTTTGCGGTTTGCCGATGAAATAGTAATTTTGTCAGAGACTGCAAAGGATCTGGAAGAGCAATTGAATAGAATGGATAGTGTCTTGAAAGAAAGATATAAGATGAACATTAACAAGAGTAAAATGAGGGTAATCGAATGTAATGTCACAAAATCAGGCGATGCTGAAGGAATTAGGTTAGGTGATGAGACAATAAAAGTAGTAGATCAGTTCTGTTTTTTGGGTAGCAAGATACATTCTGATGACCGAAGTAAAGAAGATATAAAATGCATAGTGGCTATGGGAAGAAAAGCGCTTCTAAAGAAGCGAAACTTGTTAACATCCAATATTAATTTAAATGTTAGGAAAGCCTTTCTGGAAGCATTTGTCTGGAGTGTAGCATTATGGGGAAGTGAAACGTGGACGATAAGGTGGACAAAAAGATTATAGAAGCTTTTGAAATGTGGTGCTACAGACGGATGATGAAGATAGGTGGGTAGATCACACAACTAATGAGGAGGTACTTAACCGAATTGGGGAGAAAAGGAGTTTCTGGCATATCCTGACTAAGAGAAGGGATATATTGGTAGAACACATTCTGAGATATCAAGGAATTGTCAACTTAGCATTAGAAGGAAGTGTGTGGGGTAAAAATCGTAGAGGGAGACCGAGGGACGAATACACTAAGCAGATTCAAATGAATGTAGGTTTCCGAACGTATTCTCAGATGAAGAGACTTGCATAGGACAGGGTAGCGTGAAGAGCTGCATCAAAGCAGTCTGCGGACTGAAGACCAGAACAACAAAAATTTGTATTCGCTAACTGACGAATTTCTCGTTTCTTACTATTGTGGTCGCAAGAAATATTCTGAAAATTTATGGTTTGTAAGGGAAGGGGTTGCAGTAAAAGATCCTAGGTGACAATTTTCTGTCCATACTGTAGAAATTTGTCTGAACAATGCCCTGTGTGCCGTGGCGTTATAGCCGTGCTCGCTAAGGCGCTGCGATGCGCGCGGCTGTTTTCAAGTCCTCCGTGGAGCATCGGGATGTGTGTGTGCGTGTGTGTGTGTGTGTGTGTGTGTGTGTGTGTGTGTATTGTTCTTAGGATGAGTTAGTTGATAAGTTAGTTTAAGCAGTTTATAGGTTAGAATGTAGTGAATAGCAATTCGGAAACATTTTAAATACTAATGAGAAAAGTTCCGTTCAAAAAATTCAATTTACTTATCATTGACTATGTGTATTATCTATTATTATAATGTTTATGCTGACTTGATTGCAATTAGTGTTCCCAAAATGACACAGTTGCCGTACATTCAAGAATTCACAGTAATGCGTCATCTCGAAAACTGAAATAATCCAACTGACTAATCAGATATAGTATATGCAAAAATTCTAACATGAAATTGTATGAAATGTTTTCACTTCCACTGAACGTAAATACTGATACTAATATTCGTCTCAAATACTGTAGTCTAAAGGGATTTCTGATCTGCAGTTAGTGTATGGAAATAATTCCCGGCACAGAAATGAATTTATTTTACGAAAATGGCGAATTGCAATGCGAGTTCGTTTCTGCTGAAGACAAGAAAATTTACACAGTGTACGTGTTACGAAGTAACACTTTTCAACGAACGTTTTATACAATGAGTGAAAGGAATCTATATATAACTTTAGACTTCATTGACACACAAAAAAAAATTACAAAAGAAAATCATTCTCACATTCTAATATAAAAGTCTTTGAATATTCGCCTTAAAGTTGACAAAAGACAGAGACTGCATAGCTTGCTGCTTGAATTGTCACATCATTACATAATAGAACAGTAGCTCTACAATGCTCATACATAGCGTAATAATAATTCAAACTTTTTTCTATGCTCTGCTACCACTTGACCGAATTTTGATTTCAAAGGTTTTTATCGCAATCTACATAAAATGGGAAAACAAGCATTTCTGAAAAAGACAAATTTGTTGTATAAAGTATTCAATTAACTCATATTCATGGAATGTGCAACATAAACTGCGAACGGGTAAAGTTGAAAATGTGACCCGAGATTCGAACCCTGGTCTCCTGCTTTCTAGGCAGATGCGCTGGCCCCTAAATCGCTGAAACCTGCACGGACTACTGAAGGTACGCCTCCCGTCATGTAGAAATATAAATTCTCAACTTTATCCTGGTTTTTTTTTTTTTTTTTTTTTTTTTTTTTTTTTTACTATGTGCCAAGGACTGCTTCCATGCTGTAGAAAGGATCATTGTTTGTCATCGGCATATATATATTACATGGTGTCTATTTCTTCGTAGTGTGTTAAATGAATAATATATATGTGGTATCTTTTCTTTAAGTATTAGGCAGTCTTTCATCAAGGCATCTGTATGGACTATTTCCTTGTATGGTAGTGAAACATGGACGATAAATACGAGGGTTGGAGTTTAAATATTGGCAACACTGCTGTAAAGACACTATTCAATAGAATTTACTATTATCGCTGATTGCTCAAGTTGTTGACAAACCTACCTAAACCCCGAACAAATGGACTCGCCCGTCCCACTTCAACGGCGTGCACACAATTTAGGGAAACACAGTCACTTGTGAGCGAGCGGTCTAACGTAACGGTGTCACTATGGTGTCACTACTGAGTTGCATGAATGGTCTTCAAGAGGCGTGCGGAGACTCTGCATTGCCATACAGAACAGTGGCGCGACTGTGATGGTGGTATGGTAACGCATTACCTTCCTCCACGGCAGACCATCAATGTACAGTAATTACTATTCGTTTTTGGAGCATCACCTGCGACCAGCTTTGCGAAAGAAGTGGCAACACTTTCTGCGCAACCCACCCACTATTTTTATTTTGCACCACAATGCACGGGCACATATAGCGCAAGCTGTGGCTGCCCTTTTCGTTCATGGGACTGGGAAGTACTGTACGATCCACCATACTCCCCAGACTTAAGTCCTTGTGACTTTCATTTGATTCCGAAAATGAAGGAACCACTGCGTTGCATTCGCTTCAAAACTATTCCAGAGATTGGACAGGCTCTATACCGCTCCATTCGCACCATCAACAAAACAGGCTCAGCTAACGGTACATTACGCCTTCCACATCACTGGCAACGAGATCTACACAACGCTGGTGACTACTTTGAAGGACAGTAACAGATACAAACATGTTACGCTCTTATATCGATTGTGAATTAATATTGCCACTATTTAAGTTCCAAGGCTCGTAGTTAGCACAGAAAGAGGACAGAAGCTTTGGAAATGTGGTGTTGCAGACGAATATGAAAATGTGGCGGGTAAATCAAGTAATTAATGAGAATGTGCTGAACAAAGTCAGGGAAGAAAGGGATTTCTGGCGTACCTTGACTAAAAAAAGAGGGATCGATTGGTAGACACATTGTTAAACATCAAGTAATCGTTAATTTATCATTGTGGTGGAAGTGTCTGGTGTAAAAAAATCGCAGAGGGAAACCAAGAAACGAATACAGTAAACAGTGTAAGATAGATCATACAATGTAAACTTTCACGGCCGGCGTCAATTTCATTTAAAACTTCCGGGCTCATAAGCCGTGGTCGATTTATAAAACTTTCCCCTAACGTTTCAACGTTTTTTAAATCGACCACGGCTTATGAGCCCGGAAGTTTTAAATGAAAAAGGGTAAGATAGATGTCGGTTGCCGTTCCTGTGAGGAGATGAAGAGACTTGTTCAGAGCAGAGTAGAATGGAGAATTGCATCAAATCAGTCTCCGGACAGAAAGTCACAACAACACAATCCGATATCTTCCTCCAGCTCAAATACAGCAAACGACTGCCCTCAGGGGCTCATCATTAATTCGCGAGGACGATACAAACCTCCATAAAAAAAACCTAAATCTGAAGGTGTGTTAAGCGCCGATGAGATGCCCGGCTGTTGGGGTTGAACAGCCGCTGGCGAGCAACCTCTGAGGAACCTGCCGCACCTAAGTTGCATTAGGCTTACCCAGGCAAGTGGAACTCTTCCTGGGCGGACATATAGTTCCCTAGCTGCCCTTGAGACCACGATGAAACGAGCAATGAATAGCGTTGGCAGACGCCAAACCGCCGTCCCTAAGCGAGGAAGGCAAGATTACAATACAGAAGTATAGGACCCCCATTCGTTTCCTTCCCTGGCTACACCATAGGAGGAACATACGGCCCGAACTTAGGGAGAGCAATATGCACCCACTATTTAGTGTGTAAGATATCCGATGGTGAATCATTCATGTCGACCAAGCCCCTTTTTCTTGTTGAACACATGGAAGATAAGTTTGGGGAGGTGGAAGGGGTCTCGAAGATGCGTTACGGATCAGTTCTGTTAACGACGTCATTCCCAGCGCAGTCATAGGCATTGTTTGCCTGTGATAAGCTGGGTGATGTTTCCGTTACGATCACTCCCCACAAGAGCTTAAACATGGTCCAGGGAATTATCTTCCACAAAGAACTCATTTTGCAATAAGACGACGAGCTATACAAGAACTTGGAGTGGCGTGGAGTCCACTTCGTTTGCCGTGTCTATAGGTGTCTGAAGGACAACATGGTTGTTGCCTCCAGTGCCGAAGATCTTAGCCTTTAAGGGCGATTCTTTGCGCGAGAAGGTCAAGGTGATGATCTACCAAAAATGTTCAAATGTTTGTAGAGCTTATGGGACTTAACTACGGGGTCATCAGTCCCTAAACTTGCCCTCCAGGAAACTTGGTTTCCTGCTCAGCAGACCCCTGCCCTTCTTGGGTATCGCGTCTATACCTACCACAGGGTATCCGGCGGTGTCTGTATGTCCTCGCAACAGTCCCCAGTGCCCCAGTGCATCTCCAAAATGTTCAAATGTGTGTTAAGCTTATGGGACTTAACTACAGGGTCATCAGTCCCTAAACTTACAAACTACTTATGAACTAGCTACAACTAAGGACGGCACAAATATCCATGCCCGAGGGGGGATTCGAACCCCCGACCGTAGTGGCCGTGCAGACCGTGACTGAAGCGCCTCAGTCCCCTCGGCCACCGCGGCCGGCAGTGCATCTCCACACGCTTCTTGTCGCAGTAGCAATTAGAATCCGGGCCATGCAGGAATTCACTACCTGTAGCATTTACCTTCGGCTGGATGAGGTCATATCTTTACTGACCTTACTGCTCTGGTCGCTCAGTTCCCCCCACCATTTCTTCTTTTGGGTGATTTCAATGCTCACCACCCAGTGTGGGGTGCAACACAGACCACAGGTCGGGGTAGGGACGTAGAGACCCTTTTGGAGCAGTAAGACCTCTGTCTTCTGAATACTGGTGCCCCCACGCATTTTTGCGTGGCACGAGGCACATATTAGGCAATAGACCTGTCTGCTTGTAGCCCAAGCTTCCAACCGCACCTTAATTGGAGAGTCCATGACGACCTCTGTGGAAGCGAGCATTTCCCCATTGTCATGTCGCGAATTGGCAGGATTACTCCTCGCCTGCAACAGTTTCTGTCCCACTGCCAGCCGATGTGAATATGGCGGTCCAACATGTCACTGCTGCCATAGTTCCCGCCGCAGAAGCAACTGTTCCGACCACCACTGGCTCCCCTCGGCGGAAGTCTGTACCTTGGTGGACGCCAGAGATCCCAGAGGCTATCCAGGATCGTCGACGTGCACTTCAGCGTCACCCATATATAGAGAACCTGATAGCCTTCAAGCGGCTTTGCGACTGAGTTCGGCGATTGATCAAGCAGAGCAAGTAGGAGTCATGGGAGAGGTATGTAGCCACCATCGGCTCTCGTGCTTTCCCTTCAAGGGGCTACTCCCACGGACGGCAACTTTTAGGGTACCAACCATCATCAAGAATACCTTGTCTCCATATTCAGCACGCTAACTGCGCAGACCCCGCCATTATCGCTGAGTACATGGCAGACCATTATGATACCACCTGGTCTCACCATATTTTATGTACGCCTAACGAATGGGTTTTCCGGGGTTTCACTCCTGATCTTCATACAGACCTTCCTATTGCTCCAATCTTTCCAGGTCCATGTTGGCACCTCTCTTAGCTCCACTCATGTCCAGGATAATGGTGTCCTGCAGGGCTCAGTTCTTAATGTTCTCCTGTTTCTGGTTGCAATCAACGGTCTTGCTGCGTCAGTGGGGTCATCGGTTTCATCCTCTCTATTTGCCGATGACTTTTGCATCTATTTCAGTTCTGCAAGAATTGGTGTCGCTGAACAGCGGCTGTAGGGTGCCATTAGAAAGATATAGTCATGGGTCTTTGCCCCTGCCTTCCAATCCTCGGGCTCCAAGAACCGAGTAATGCACTTCTGTCGCCGTCTATCACTTCGCTTTGATCCAGAGCTGTACCTGTGTGATGAACCTCTTTGTGTTGATGAAACACATCGCTTCCTAGGCATGGTTTTCGATGCCCGGATGATTGGGTGCCACACGTACGTCAGTTGAGATACAAATGTTGGCGACATTTAAATACTCTGCGTTGCCTCAGCCATACTGGTTAGGCAGCAGCCCGTTCCACCCTCCTGCAGCTTTACAAGGCTCTTATTCAGTCATGGCTTCACTACAGGAACTTGGTATATGATTCAGCAGCTCCTTCTGCATTACAGTTCTTAGACCCTATTCTCCACACTGGTGTCCATCTCGAGACGGGAGCTTTCCGGACCAGCCCCATAACAAGTCTCCTTGCTAAAGCTGGTGTTCCCCATGTGTGGTTCTGCAGGCAACAGTTGTCAGTGACGTAGTTTCCGGGGTCCAATGCTGCACCTTGTCATCTGAACCACAGGCTTCTCTTCCCAACTGCTGCACTCCCTTTCCCAAAATGACGGCCAAGGTCTGGTCTCCCAATTGCGGTATGTTTCCGTTCCATTCTATCACTTGATTCCCTTTTCATCCCTCCTCCTTTCCACAACTGCTGTCATACCCCTCCTTGGTGTATTCCTCACATGCAGCTAAGATTGAACTTGTACCTAGATTCGAAAGCCTCCGTTGCACCATTGATTCTCCGTCGCCAGTTCCAAGCACTGCTTGCCTCATTTCGCGGCGCAAAAATTATTTACACACACAGTTCTTTGGTCGATGGCTATGCTGGACATGCTTTTGTCTGTGGTGACCAAATCGAATAGCGATCGTTTGTCTTGTGGAAGTAGCATCATCATCGCGAAGCTGATCGATATTTTAAGATCTCTTGAACATCTCAAGAGATCGCCCCAGGGGGGTCGTTTGTGGCTCCCCTGAGTGGCTTACAGGCCCTTGACCAGTTTCTTCCCAAGCACTATTTGGTGCGATCAATCCAAGATGCCGTCTTCGCTGGTGGCGAGTCAGGTCGTTCTGTCACTTTTGTCTGGTCGCCAGGCCACATAGGTATACCAGGCAATGAACGCATCAATCATTTGGCCAAGCAGGCCACCACTGTCCCTGTATATTTGCCTCCCAGAAACAGACCTCCGAACCCAGTTACATAGCAAAGATCTTGGGGTTTGGGGTTAACAGACTCGACCAAACCGAACAAGCTCCGTGAGGTCCTCCACCGATGGATTTCTCTCAGGGAGATGGTTGTCCTTTGCCGGCTCTGTATTGGCGATAGCTGACTGACGCACGGTCACCTTCTCTGTTGTGAGGACCCTCTTCAGTGTCAATGTGGTACGCCTATGTCAGTCGCCCACATCTTAGTGGTATGCCCCAATTTAGCCGCAGAGCGACGGAGTTTTAATATACCTGACGCCTTGAAGCTAGTTTTAGCTGACAATGCCTCCATGGTTGATTCTGTTTTAAATTTTATCCATGAGTGTGGATTGTACCGTCCCATTTAAATTTTCTTGAGTGTTTGTTACTGATATGTTCCCCACTTGCCAAAGTCTTTTAAGTAGGTGGTTTTGAGATGTAACTGAGTGGCTGGAGTCCTACTTATATTTTTGTGATGACCCAGTAAAACACTCTTTTATTGTTTCAACCTTTTTATCCACTCTTCGGTTTCACTTGTATGTTTTCTTCGTTTTCATTTGTCATTTTTAAATTTTGAAGTGTTAACGCACATATTTGAGGAAGAGTAACACACTGTTTTACCTCTATGACTGGAACAAGGGACTGATAACCATTGTAGTTTACGCCCTTCCAAAATCCAACAGCAACAATAACCATCAAACGACTTTCAGAGTACACTCCAGCAAGCAATGTGCAACAGTCTGACACCACTCAGACTCCAAAGATACAAACTACTAGGAACGCTCGCAGAAACGCCACATCTTTAGGAATTCACATTGCCATAGAGAACTAACCATTGATGCAAATATTCAACCATAAACACTAGTAGACCTGCAAACAGTAGAGCGGCTATACACGTGCCTTGGTAACAAAATAGAACCATGTGAAGCTTGGCAAACATTACCCGGATATAGACAGCAGCTAATCAGTTCTCAAGAATCCACTATTTTAAACCTATAATCCTTACACGTGAAATTTAATGTCACTCCCCTCCCCGAGAAACAAGAAGCACAGCTGGACACAACCACTGATTTGACAACAGTCACGTAGTTAGGGGAATGGAAATCAGGTTGAAGAATATGCTATTTACTGTGGTCTGTGGTGACTTGGCAGCACAAACGCTTAAATATGTACCAGAAGTGATAGCTGTATAGAGAAACAAAATAACAAGATGTCAGTACCACAGGGGGAAATTATATGAAGCTGACTGGAGATAATGTGTACCATTACATTTTCAGTTAACAGTGCCGAATACATTCTGCTTAATTATAACAGAGCAAAATGACATCTATCCTGTGCTTGCAATGCTGTGTTAGCTGAGTGGTCTAAAGCTCCTACCTAGTAAGTAGGAGGTCCCAGGTTCGAATCTTGCCCACGGCACAAATTTTAATTCAATCCCCCTCCTTATATATTAATACCTTTGGTATTACGAGACAATACTGTCTCAAGGAAATGTATTATTCTTGATACTTATATCACCTCGGCCTGAGGAACAATGCGGGATTGTTCCCATTCGCGTTCTTTCCTGGGATGCTATTCCAATTTAGGATAGCCCTGGCAATTTGATACGCATTTCACATGGAACATGAGGCAGAATTAAAGTATGTGGTGTGGAGGGAGGCGGGCTATAAGACAGTCTGTGTAGTCGCTTTGGCTGCAACGCTGTGTTAGCTGAGTGGTCTAAAGCGCGTACCTAGTACGTAGGAGGTCCCTGGTTCGAATCCTGGCCACAGCACAAACTTTAATTCAATGCCTCTCCTTATGTTTAATACCAAAAATTGTTGATTTGTAATAACATGAAAAAAGTAGTCCTTGTCATTCGTTAAAGGTGTCAAGTAGAAATGTATGTTACATACGAGGGTTGAAACTTAAATAGTGGCAACAGTGCTGTAGACACAATATGCAAAGGAATCTACAATTGTCGCTGATAGCACACGTTGTTGACAGACATACCTACCTCACCTCCGAACAAATGGACTCCCCCATCCCACGTCACCGGCGTACGCACAATTGAGGAAAAAACAGTCACTTGTGAGAGAGCGGTCTAACGTAATGGTGTCACAAACAGGAACAACGCAGTTGGATCAAGATTGAATGTGCCAGAGGTTGCACAGCACGACAGTGTCATCAAGGTCTGTAAGAGGCTTCATAGCAAGGGAACTAAGTATAAACTTGTGCTTCTACATCCAGATCTACATAGATACTCTGCAAATCACATTCAAGTGCCTGGCAGAGGGTTCATTAACCACTTTCATAACTTTTCTCTACCGTTCCATTCTCTAATAGCGCGCGGGAAGAAAGAACACCTAAATCGTTCCGTTTTCGATCTGATTTCTCTTATTTTATTGGAATGGTCATGTCTCCCTAAATAGGTGGGTGCTAGCAAAATATTTTCACATTCAGATGTAAAAGTCGGTGATTGAAACTTCGCAAACAGATCACGCCGCAATGAATAACGTCTTTCTTTTAATGATTTCCACCCCAATTCGTGCAACATTTCCGTGACGCTTTCCCACCCGTAACGTGATAGAACAAATCGAGCTGTCCTTCTCTGAACCTTTTCAATGTCTTCCGTAAGTCCCACCTGGTGAGGGTCCCACAAGGGGCAACAGTACTCCAGGAGAGGACGCACAAGTGTGATGTAGCAAGTCTCTATGGTGGAGCTGGTGCATCTTCGAAGCGTTCTGCCGATGAAACGTAACCTTTGGTTCGCCTTCCCCACAATATTTTCTATGTGTGCCCTCCAATCAAAGTTGTTCGTAATTGTAACTCCTAGGTATTTAGTAGAATCTACGACCTTGAGGTTTGAGTGATTTATAGCGTAATTGAAGTTCAGCGGATTTCTTTTAGTGGTCATATGTATTACTTCACACTTTTCTTTATTTAGTGTCAATTGCCAATTTTCGCACCATGCAGAAATTTTGTCTAAATCGCTTTGCAGTTGCTTTTGATCCTCTGTTGACTTCACTAACCGATAAACGACAGCATCATCCGCGAACAATCTAAGGGAGCTATTCAGATTGTCTCCTAAATCGTTTATAAACACGAGGTAGGGGACCTATAACGCTTCCCTGTGGAACGGCAGATATCACTTCTGCTTCTGTTTCACTCGATGACTTACCGTCAATTACAACGAACTGTGTTCTTTCTGATAGGAGATCGTGAATCCAACCGCACAATTGGGGAGATATTGCATAAGCACGCAATTTCATAAGAAGCCGCTTGTGGGGTAAAGTGTCAAAAACTTTCCTGAAATCCAGAAATATGGAATCGATTTGAGATCCCTTGTCGATGGCACTTAACACTTCATGTGAATAAAGGGCAAGCTGTGTTTCGCAAGAGCGATACTTTCTGAATCCGTGTTGACTACTGGTTAATAGGTCGTTCTCTTCGAGGTAGTTCATAATATTCGAACAAAGTATATGTTCCAAAATCCTACTGCAAATCGACGTCAATGAGATAGGCCTGTAATTTTGGGGATGGCTCCTATTGCCTTTCTTGAATATTGGAGTAACTTGGGCAACTTTCCAGTCTTTGGGTGCGGATCTTTCGCTGAGTGATCGGTTGTAAATTATAGCTAAGTACGGTGCAATTGCATCAGCATACTCTGAAAGGAATCTAGTCGGTATGCAATCTGGTCCGGAAGATTTGTTTTTGTTTAGTGACTTAAGTTGTTTTACTACTCCAGGAACATCTACTTCTAAGTTTCGCATGCTGGCATCTGTTCTTGGATTGAATACTGGAGTGTTCACTTCGTCTTCTTTGGTGAACGAATTTCGGAAAGCTGTGTTTAGTAACTCTGCCTTAGCAGTACTGTCATCGGTAGTATTACCATTGCTATCGCGTAGTGAAGGTATTGTTTGTGTTTTGCCGCTAGTGTACTTCACATATGACCAGAATTTCTTTGGATTTTCTGCAAGATTACGAGACAGGATTTCGTTGTGGTAGCTACTATAGGCTTTTCGCATTGAAGTCCGCGCTAGGTTGCGAGTTTCAGTAAAAGATTGCCAGTCTTGTGGATTCTGTGTCTTTTTAAATTTTGCATTTGTTTTTCTTTGTTTCTGCAACTTCGCTTCAGTTGTGTGAACCAGTTCATCAGTAACCACAGACGGGCGTCCACTACATTCTTCGTCGTGCACTTTATCACATCCTTCATTGAACAGTCTGACCCACCTTCTGACCATTGAATCACTCATAGCATTTTGTCCATAAACCTTGCACTTTTGCCGATGAATTTCCTTTGGATTAACTTTATTTGCATTTAGAAAACGAAACACAGATCTGATTTCACACGTGGTGGCATTTTCAGTTACGGCTGACATTATAAATAAGCGTTATAAAGCACACGGCGGCAGCAGTGATCGGAAAATAGCGTACAAGTCTTCTTCTTAAGTCAGAGTAACGGCCGCGCATGCTCGGAACTGCGATCGCAGCGCTGCCGCGGATGGAAATAGAAACGGAACTTACTTTGTGGACTACCCTCATATTATACCAATTTAGTGATATTTCTGTATAATATAGTATAAAAGAATTCACTTATAATGCCTGAAGAGAGAGAAGTATTTCAGTTTGTGAACAGAAAGCGACGTTAACAAATTCGACATTCCTTCTGCTTTATCCAAATCGCAATGCAACGTTTCAGAATTGAAATGTATATGCCTAATCTAATTTAAAAACAATTTCTTTGTTCTTCACATAAGCGCACCAAGCTGCATTTTTTACTTAATTAGTTTTATTGTTTAGTTTGAAACAACAAGAATATAAAGTATTCGTGCAGTTGCTATTTGTGCAATAAATGCGATTTATGTACCGTACATACGACCGCAGGTGTGACCACTCGATGTGTAAAGACAGAAATTTATGACTGGAAACATTGAGTTCGGTCGCTAGAAGCATTCATTAATTAAATGTTAAAGTCTGCAGTCATAACAGCAAACGAATCAGTTCTACAGTTTTAATGAGCAGAAAAGAACTTTGTCGCCGTTTAATTGGTGCTGATTGCACCTCAGAAAGTTCGCAAGGTTCCGCGTTTTTAAAATCTGTGTGCGAAGTATGATCGCAACATCGGTCATTAAAGAAGAAAAGTTTCTTCATTTAGCAGAATACGTTGTTTTAATTATTACATTCCCAGTCGGTAAAATAAAACCTTTGAAAAGAAAATGAGTAAAATAAAAGTAGAAACCGATTCGCAGTGGTAGAGGCTATCCATATTAAAGCTGCAGTTTCAAAACGCCGTAGAAAGGAACCACTGCTCACAATTACGTCAAATTGCAACAGGAATGTACTGACAACCTCTCTGTTGTTGCTGTGGTCTTCAGTTCAAAGACTGGATTGAGGCAGCTCTCCGCGCTACCCTATCCTGTACAAGTCTCTTCATCTCTGAATAAGAACGGCAAACTACATCATTTGGAACATGCCTATTGTACTTATCTCTTGGTCTCCCTCTGTGATTTTTACCACCCACACTTCCCTAAAATGCTAAATTAACGATTTCTTGATGTCTAAGAATGTGCCTTACAGATCAATCCATTCTTTTCGTCAAGATAAGTCAGAAATATCTGTTCTCTCCAATTCTGTCCAGTATCTCCTCATTAGGTACACGATCTACCAATCTAATCTTCAGTATTCGCCAAATGTGTATAGCTTCTACAATCGTTTTGCTTGACTTCCTTATAGTCCACGTTTCACTCCCGTAACAGGCTAGTCTCCAGGCAAATGACTTCAGAAAGGACTTCCTGACACGTAAATTAATATTTGATGTTAACAGAGTTCTGTTCTTCAGAATACTTCTCTTCCCATTGCCATTCTGCATTTTATGTCTTCGCTACCTCGGCCTTCATATTGCACTACCCAAAGAACAAAAATTAGAACTTGTATGGTCTCGTTACCTAATATAATTTCTTTAGCATCATCCGATTCTCTTAAATTACATTGCACTATCTTTGTTTTACTCTTGTTTATGTTCATCTTATATGCTCCTTTTAAGATACTTTCCGCTATGTTCAGTTGCTGTTCCAGGTCCTTTGCTGACTCTTACATCTTGCTGTATGAACAGATTAAATGACATTCGGGAAAAGCTACAACTCTTTCTTACTCTCTTCCCAACCATGAGTCCCTTTCATACCTTTCGACTCTTGTAACTGCTATCTGATTTCGTACAAGTTGTACATAAATTTTCGTTCTCTATATTTCATCCCTGCTGCCTTTAGACTTCTAAAGGATTTATTCCAGTCAACACTATCAAAACCTTTCTCAGAATCTACAAAAGCTAAAAACTTAAGTTTAATTTCTCTTAACATATTTTCTAAGATAATTCAAACCTCACATGTCTCTACATTTCTCCTGATCTTCTCCGAGGCCGGATTTCACCAGTTTTTCTATTTGTCACTAAATAATTAGCGTTAGTCTTTTGCGGTCATGTCTTATTAAGCTGACAGTTGTGTAGGAAGACATATTAGTCTGACCGATAGGTGTCGCTGTAAGCGTCAGGGTACACACACCAAGAGACGTACGGCAAGCGGCTGTTGTCCATTTTCCGTCCGAGACTCCTAACATGACCGTCTCCATTAATGATTGCGCCCTGTTGGTAAAACTGTTTTACAAGAAGGGTGACTGTGCGCCACCATCCCTGCAGAAGTTTCCGAACATCTTGGTCTACTAGGGGTCTGGAGAACGTAATTATTCAGTATGCAGTGTGGAAGAGGGAGGAAGAGGGTCGTAGATGTGGCCAAGCAATGCGAGAGAGGTCGAACGGTGGTGTGGAAACTAGCAGTGTCCTGGCAGTTGCCCGAACATTGGACTGCCCTCCACCATGATGCATGAAATCACGCGAATCATCCTCCAGTGTTGCGCACATACAATCACCTATCTTCAAGAGGTGTTTATTGTTGACCTACCAGCAGGAAAAAAAGATTCGCTCTGGATATCATGACTTGCACAGATGTGGACAATGAATGGAAATGGAACATTCTGTGGACAGACTAAGATATTCTCGATCCCCAAAGTGTCAATACACAGAATTATGGAATATCCGAAAATGAAAACACGCACCCATATCAACCTGTAGCACAACGTTCTGTAAAGAAGGTCTGTTTGTGGTGCAGATTGATGACATCGTTCATCGCTGGGCCGTGTTTTTCTCGAGCAGATGAACCCTTCGGGTCCTCTTACCTGCTCCGTCATTGGTGAAGGCTATGAGAGTCTTTCGCGTACCAGCGCTATATCAACCCCTGTCAACCCTTGTACACCGTGGTTGTTTGGGGGTGGGATCATTTTCATGTAATATTACTTTCCTCCGTATATTACGCAGCCTGTGAATAGGCATTTCCCAGAACCTGGTGCACCAGGTTACATGATCTTAATAGGTCGGGCTTCTCGTTATGGGGTTATCCGAAACAATAAATGGCAATCAGAATTTTGTTCATGTTCTACCAGTTTATTTTTGTTTTGTTCGCTGTTATTCGACTTACCGACTTAGAAGACCATCTTCAGACTTTAAGCGTTTTTGTCAAAGAGGTTACATTATTTTGTCACAGTCTTAAAAGGGACGTTAATCGTCTACATTTAGATCCAAGCATATAGCAAAATGGCGTCTTCTATTGCGGTATTGCAATATATAGGGGGACAAGGAATAAACTGTATCCATAAACTGAAAAATTTAAGCTGAATAATAATTTTAAAGTAATTAAATTACTCGCCAAGGCTGCTAGGGAATACTTTGAATATTTGATGAGTAAACAAGGAATTAACTTTAAACTAGAAGATGAACTAGTATAGAATTTTAACAAATAACAATTCTAATACAATATATTACTCGACAACGCTGCTAAAGAATATTTTGAATTGGCCTTACATATTACAATTTTTTAACAATTTTTTTTTTGTTTGTCTTTTTTCTGCACAAATAAACATATCACACGGTTTACCAACTACGAAACATGTGACGTATAACAGCCTTGAAAAAAGAAATTTTCATTTGTGATAACTCTTTGTCATCTCTTTCTCCCCATCTATCCAACTCGTGTGTTAGCCAATCCATGAAATTTGATTGGCTAACACACGAGTTTGGGACAACCTGCGTAAACTGTGCAGCCATATTTTTGGTGGTCAGTACACTTGAAAGTAGCCTGTCTATAGTATGTTACTGTTGAGCTTGGATGTTGTATTTAGTGTATATAGTATTTAGTGTGTTTTGTCCGTACAATTTTTGCTGATGAAATATGCGAAAAGTGTCTTCAGCATTTAAGTGAATAAATCGAAGTGGTAAAACGACGAGTACTTCGTGCAAGAACACCAAATGTTTTGCTTGTTTGATCTCAGTATGTCTACACTCAAACAAAATTTCTGATTAATGGCACCTAGATGCCCCAAGAGTGGAGCTTTAGATCACCTATCCTGCATTTTCCTTGAAGCAGACAGCATAAAAATACTCAGTTTTCTATCTAGTGTTGGTGTGTCTTTGAGATAATTCTTCTTCTGTGGATCCTTCTTCTGGTGAGTTCTACACGCCTTCTTTAAAAATATTTTCATTTCTTGTTGACAATACTTGATCGACCGTGGTTGACACGTAACTAGTGCAAAGTGAGGAAGCAGTAGTGATGGCATAATTTTGTTATATGTATATGTCCGTGTTCTTTGCAACAAATATGTACTTATTTCAGCGTGGCAACAACGAAAGTTATTAAAAACACCTTATTTCGACGTGGAACACTTTTGTGGCAGATGTCTTAGGCGCATTTTTAACTGAAGTATTTTTTCTCATTTTCGTCTTTGTACTCAAATTTCGTCTACCAAAGTTCACAACCAAACACTTTGACAGCAATTTTACAAGTTTGTAGACTTAATACATTCAGTAAAAAACGAAAAATTTATACTAGACTTTACGAAAGCAGTTGTTACGACACATTAATAACAGATGCAAGCCCATGAGCATGATTGTTCGTCATAACAGTTACTGTTCACTTCATGTTTTGCAGCTCGTTTAGACCAAGTACTTGCATTAAAATCAACACAAATATTTTCACAATGACACTTTCGTTGTTATTTCAAACCTCAGATAACTGTTATACTTCGAAATCGAACTGTATTACTTACAGGTTCGTGATATTTCATTACCGCATTTTTAGGGAATATACTACCAGGATCGTCAATTCGCAGTTTCGAGAGAGTCTGACAGAACTTGACGCCCATCCCTATTCAGTAGTCAATTTTTATTTAAAAGTGGAACTGCAAATAGGTTAAATTCTCTAGTTGGTGTTGCATACTACCAGTCAGCCGATACCCCAAATAACATGGCGGACGTCAGTTCAATTTGCTTCAAACATTTCGGATCTATCGCCACTCTATGAAGTTCAAGTTCTTTGCTCCCCCCCCCCCCCCCCCATATCCATATCGTGTCTCCTTCCAGCTTCCTCTTCCCTTCCTTCTATCTTCCATCTCCTCCTTCCTCTTCTATCCTTCTTCTCCTGCATCTCGCAGTTCTTTCCTTTTCTCTAATAGTAGCTATTCAAGATCAAGAAATGTAATTAATTACAAACTTTTTTTTATTATAGTCGACATGATTGACTGGAGATTGTCCGCAACTGCACTGTTTAGTTACATGTTTCGATCACTTGGATCATCCTCAGATCTGAAAAACAAAAGTAAAATAGGAATGTACTATTTGATAAACTTACTAAGGGTTAACTGAACAATAGTTAATTTATACATAAATGGAGAGATTTTTCTTTACCTTATTAGTTGCGTCCGCAACTCGTCTAGCTGAGTATTTTACAGTTTGATGTAGGCACTTATAATTTGATTGCAGGTGGTGGTGGGGAGGGAAAGAGTAAAGTGACGTTTAAAAAATTTTAAAGTATGACATTTGTTATTTTATACATCTCTGTTTTACACCTTTAATGTTTTAACTGTTTTACACCTTCAGTGTTTTAAAACACCGTATGCATGTTTTAATTATCTTACCATATTTTTATACTTATATTACATACAGTTTTATAATTTATATGTCTGGATATATTCAAGAACCCAACTTTTAGGAAAATATTTATACAACAAACAATCGTTCAGTATAGGACCCTAACTTATTAGGGCTCAAGCCATCCCCTCCAATCCCCCCCCCCAACTACTGTTTCCCTCCGCACCACCACCTGCAACCAAATTATAAGTGCCTACATCAAACTGTAAAACTCAGTACCAATTAGTACTCAGCCAGACGAGTTGCGGACGCAACTATACGGTAAAGAAAAATCTCTCGATTTATATATAAATTAACTATTGTTCAATTAACCCTTAGTAAGTTAATCAAATTGTACATTTCTATTTTACTTTTGTTTTTTTTAGATCTGAAGATGATCGAAGTGATCGAAACATGTAATTAAACAATTATATTGCAACTGTTGACGGAAATAAACACATTTAAAATAATTACAAACTTGCATCACATTTTGAGGGATATGACCACAATGTTACTCTTAGGGAAAATTAATCGAAATTTCGACGCCAAAATCAATGCTATTTATTTCCTTCGTTAGTATGATGTTTTGATTTCCACTGCTAACAGCTTCATCGACGTAGCATTGTAGCTCCTGTGCCTTAATGAAGACAAACCACTTAAACAAGAGCGTCCCTAGAATGTAATTTCTCAAAACATTCTTACTTTCGTGTGGCATTTTTACAGTACTACCTGATTGGTATGCTCGGCTAAATTTCCTAGCAATTCAGTTTTCGATGTTCACTTATTACGACAGTTGGAGATTTTTAATGCGTGATATGACCAGTAACATCATAGCTATATGTATAAAAACATTTACTCCCATTTATCACTTGCAACACCAACGTACATTTATGGCAAAGCACCTTCTGAATATGTCTTATTAGCCTCCTTGTATAGTTAATATTAAAAATTGGTACTTCAATTTTCGTTTCCACGTATTTATACATACATCAAAAAAAGTGCTGCATTACCCAAGATCTCATGAAGACTGATATTGAATATGTAGATTTCGTACACAGCTCTTTAAATTGTCCATAGATGTCACACACCCAGCACAAACCTATAAAGCAGTGCCAGTCATAACATTAGAAATGAAGTACACTGCTTGTGTCAACTGTAGTTCTGACAAGGAGACTACAGGGTATAGGATTATAGAATTTCTTTATATTTATGGTACGTGAAGTTCAGAACTTAAATGACAACCAACCAAAGCCATTCGGCGGAATTCTCAAAAATTTACAAGGTAATCGACTTTAAAGTTTCACGAAGTACACGTATGGATTAAGTACCAATAAGTAAAAGGGTAAGCTCATCTGTTCGTGTAGCTCATGTGGCAGCGTTCTGGTGTTCCAATCCTGGGGTTGGTGGTTCGAAACCTACGAAAAGTGCACGTGTTATTGTGTATTCGTAATTTTCTATATTTTATGGAAGGTTGTTAATAATGATAGTCAATCAAAAACGTAAGTTACATTTTATACAGTATTAGCTTCACTATTAGTTGACGACGGTAATCTTTGTTCAGTTTGTGAAGAGCTACGGCACTGTATTTGGACAGTCATCTCACTAGCTACTAATGGCTTTCCTAGAAGCTACCCTATTCAACCATTTCAAGTAGTCTTCATACACATAAACAGAAACTGACACAACAAGTGAATTAGAGATCCCAAAATGTTTTATATAACTGAATGGGAAAACGAAAAAAGAAATATCTGTCCCAGTGTGATTCGAACCTCCGACTCTATGGTTATGACGCCAGTACGCTATCACCTGAGCTAAACCAACAGATGCTGCAACCGTTTTAATTGCTGGTTTTGTCGATTTTCTCAAGACTTTTTGAGAGTTGCGTCGAAAGGCTTTGGCTGATTGTTATTGTAGTTCTGAACTTCACATACCATAAATATAAAGAAATTCTAAAATCTGATACTCATGTGGTTTTCTTGTGATATGCCTAGAAGGTAAGTTCCGAATTTAGATCGTGTCCGCATTATCTATCTCGGAGTGAAGCAAAGAGACGTTGTTCGGACGTGGAGGAGGATGTTTCAGATGTTTGTAGGTCTATCGGACTAAACTGCGTGGTCATCAGTCCGTAGCTTACAAACTCCTTAAACCTAGGTAAAAACCCTTGCCCCAGGGAGGACTCGAACCTCCATGGCGAGCAACCGCGCGCTCCGCAGCGAGACGCTTTAGACCGCTCGGCTACTCCACCGCGGCGTGGAGGAGGTACAGAGATACTGGAGCTTTCAATTACTTGACTCGCTCTGTCTGCTCAAAGCTCACTACAGTGGCTGATGATCACTATTTACGGATTTCAGGTCGGAGGAACCCTTGGAGGAAGTCCACCGTGCTAATTAAAGATTTTCGTACAGATACAGGAGACCGTGTTTTGACTCAAACTGTTCGTGATACGCTGCATGACATGAAACTTCACTCTATATGTCCAAGACGAGGTAGTTTTGACACCTAGACACCATGCAGTGCGATACAGATGAGCCCAACAGCGTGCTGAATGGACTCAACACAATTGGAATCGAGTGATTTTCACACATGAGATTCGAATCTGCCTTCAACCAGACAGACGTCGCAGACTTTTGGGGGGCAGCCTGGTCAGCCTCGACGTCTTATACATCATCCAGCGAGTGCAGCAAGTGGTGGTTCCTTCATGTTTTGGGGTGACATTATGTGGGGCCACCGTATGCCACTGGTCATCGTAGAAGGCCATCAAACGGCTGTATGGTACAGGGATAACAACTTTGTAGCACTTGTCGCTTGCGTACTCGTTCTCACTTCAATGTATACCTCTGACTATGTTTGTTCCCGACGGTCAACTTTTTTCTCCAGCTTGGAGAGGGAACGGAAGCGCTGGTC
The DNA here is from genome assembly GCA_026315105.1 of Locusta migratoria. NCBI lineage: Eukaryota > Metazoa > Arthropoda > Insecta > Orthoptera > Acrididae > Locusta > Locusta migratoria. Next base: position 97,396,280 of record CM048744.1, on the reverse strand, counting down.
GTCTTTTATGTTGGAACCGCGATACTGGATGGACCTCATTTCATCTTACTCTCTGCAACGAATATGTCAGTGTGAGCTTTATTAAATTTTATTGTAATCCCCCCCCCCCCCAGTTTGATTTCAAATATTTTTTAAATCCCTTCCTATTCCTATTAATTTTTACTCATTATTTTCAGCAGCTGCGTTCAACCGTAAAAAGATGCCTGGTCATTATTACGTTTCGCACGGTGATTACATTACTTTAGTTCAAACTCGACTTCTTCCTACGTTCAGTTTATACTGATCTGATTTTCAGAAACTGCAATTAATATTTCTATTCTGCGAAGTCTAATATTCTGTAATTTTATTCACCTATTGTGACAGTAACTTAACGTGGTCGTGATGCTTTGTTAAGCGAAGCGAAAAATAACGAAACATCGATTTACTGCGGAAAATTAAATTTTTATCACTGTTCCCACGTGAAACAATGTCTACAGCTGATCTAGACTTCGCCAGCTGCGGTGACCGAGGGGACTGCTACGCGCCAGTCACGGTCTGCACGACCACCACGGCACGGATATTTGTGCCGTCCTTAGTATTAGCTAGTTCATAAGTAGTTTGTAAGTTTTAAGTTCTACAAACATTTGATTTGATCTATACTTCATCCGGCTTGTAAAGGAAACTTTTAGACAACTTTCTTTTGTAGTGCTGCTTCCCAGTGTTGCCTTAGCATTAACAATGACTACTTTTAATGCCGGTACGGTTCATGCTCTCTCCTGACTTATCCTCTTTAAAAATTTAACCTCTGCAGCTATTCAAAAATCCATGAAATTTCATGAGGGTTATTTAATCCAAATCTTTACGACAACACCAAACAAAAACGAAAGTAACATCACATCTTCCCTAGTATAGGGTAACCAATCGACAATATTTAGGTGAGAGATTCCTCTTAATGGACAACAATTCTCTCTCTCGTCGTACTCAACTTGTGAATTCTTTTCTTCCTGATGACGACGTACGAAGATTAGCATGGCCAGTGTATTATCCATGTTTCCGGCACTCTCCCATGAATCCCTTCACAAAATCAAATCATATGAACTGCCAAACTTTTATTCATTCTCTGACAACTATTACACTCACAAAGCCACACAGACGCAGATTCGTATAGGCACACGCACTCGTGATCTCACACACACACACACACACACACACACATGCACTCATGCACGTGAGCACACACATACACACCACACGCAAAGATGTAAAGACAAGAGAAGTAAAAAGAGGTTTGTATGCAGCATACTCATCGATAGGTTGTCAACATGGACACACATAGAGAAACACGAATTGCGACTTTAAAAAATTCAAATATTTGTACAGCTTATGGGACTTAACTACGGGGTCATCAGTTCCTAAACTTACAAACTACTTATGAACTACTTACGAACTAGAACAGCACAAATATCCATGCCCGAGGGGGGGATTCGAACCCACGACCGTAGTGGCCGTGCAGACCGTGACTAGAGCGCCTCAGTCCCCTCGGCCACCGCGGCCGGCCGACTTTAAAACACATTGTGGACACAATAGTAACAGTTCTCCAGAGCAATAAGCGCAGAGAACGTGAAAATTCTGGGGGGGGGGGGGGATCGTGAACTTTAACTTTACTGAGTCTGCGTAAGTGAAATGATGGTGCAACCTCATCCTCGAATCAGATTAGAGAAACTGCAGATGGCAGCGGGAATCTAGATTTACTGTAGGTAATCACTTATTTTGGTATAAAATAAGAGGTGACTGTTTTGGAATCTAGAAATATCACTTAGCTGTTGTTGTTGTCTTTAGTCCGAATTACGGTTTGATGCAGCTCTCAACGCATATTCCGGCTTCAGCTGTCGCCGCGGACGGACGCTTTCGGTCTCTGCTGCGTGTTGTCAGTGTTTACGCCGGTGTTTACTATCGTGTTCTGTGCCTGACTGTGTCACCGTGTCAATACCTTAACGCGATAGTTGTCTGCTAATTCGACGGATAGTGGTTTTATTTGGAATCTCGGTTTTGACCGAATTCCCCCGGCAATATTACAGCATGGAAAACTCAGTCCGCAAGAATACTGTGGTTTTTGCTTTCGACAAGGAGACTCGGCGGGTTCAACCAACGACGCTGGAGATCGACGACTGGATTACACAGGTACTTGGCATCAATCCTGACTCAGTTCATACCGCGCAACTAGACTCTGATAATTACTGTGTTTTTGTAAAATTTCTGGATGCGGTTTCTGTAGATAGACTGCTCAGTAGAACTGGCAAACATGTTGAATACGTGCATAGAGACGGCACAAAAAGTAAGGTGTCTGTAAAGAGAGCTGACTCGGCATATAAAACAGTTAGAGTGTTAAATGTACCTATTGAAGTTGAAGATGAGAAAATTAGGGACGCTCTGGCTAAATATGGGGAAGTAAAGGAAATTTTTAATGAACGTTGGTCCAAGCAATATAAACTGCAATGCTTTAATGGTGTCCGTTCCGTTGAGATGGAGGTGAAAACTAACATCCCTTCATATATATCGGTGGAAGGCCAAAGAGCTCATATTGTTTACTCTGGACAAACCCCCACGTGTCATGTTTGTAATGAAGCAGGTCATTTGCGGCAGGATTGTCCCCGTCGTGCTGTTGTACTAAAAACTAATTTAATGCAACGCCGTAAATTAACTCTAAACGAAGTGTTGGCTACTGCTAATTCTGACCACCAGGCGGATATCCATAATGCTGCAACAAGTCTTGATGACAGTTCTCTTGACGGCAGTGCATTTCCTCCGCTCCCGACACGGTCAAGTGAAGATTCGTCCTCCCGCGATAGTGATGTGCAAAATAAAAAACGGCCTATTGCGCTCACTGACGATCACTTAGATGACGATACCTGTAGTTCGCCGGCAATTCGTAAACAGAAATCGTGTAGCGACGACTTCTCGGAAAAAATAGAGAACATGCAAGTGGAATTGTTACCGAATCCAAGCGTATCTCAAGTTTTGGAACAAGCAGGAACGGCCAGCGAAGGTAGTGGGATGAGGGAAATCACACAAAATGTCGAACAATCTGCACATTGTAGCGAGGCTAATCAGCTGCCTCAGCGCGTGACGGTGGACTTGGTTGACGCACATCCACAACAACCACCATCCGCGCCGCAGACAGCAGTAGGAGGAAAACCGACGGAAGTGTTAGGTCAACAACTTGTGTCTATACAGTCAGTGCGCGAAGAACCGCAACATGATACGCTCGAAACAAAACATATGGCGGTGATAAGTAAACAGACTTCCATAACAGCCGGCGAGGCGGCGGCGGCAGCAGCGCCAACACCGGGCGCGGAAGTTGCAGCCGCTGCCTCTCAGGTTTTCCAGAGACGGGGTAAATTAAAACCACAGCCGAATCTCTCTGTCGCTCGAAATCAGGCATCAACGAAGTCACAGAGAACTAATAAAAAACAGAAGAACATACGATACGACGTAGTCAGAGAGCAGACGGAAGACGAACTTTCTGACGACGTCACCGACGCACAACCCCGACAAACTAAGCAGTCCAGTGGAAACTAACGGTTAAGAGTCCCTCCACCTGCGTAATATGATAAACGTCTGGATACATTGTAGAGAAACAAGGACTTAAAATACAGCACTCAGATTTTAAACCAAACTCTAGTTACAACCCTAAGCAATGCAAGCGTATTCTCTTACCACGATAAACATTAACAAGATACGATCAGATTTAAAGGTAGCGGCCTTAAAGAATTCTTGTATGACTCTGATACTGATATTGCTTTTCTTCAAGAGGTAACGACGACACACCTCACCGTACCTGGATATGTAGAAATCCTGAACGTCTCCCTTGAATCGACTACAGGAACCGCCTTTTTAATCAGGGAGGGTATTCCAGTAACAGATGTAGAAAAATTGGAGTCTGGCAGGGCTATAGCAATTAATATTTACGGAATAACATTTATTAATTTGTACGCCCCATCTGGGAATTCTAATAGATCAGCAAGAGCAGCATTTTATAAAGAAGAACTAATTTATTTATTACGTAAAAATCCAGTGCGTCTTGTAATCGGTGGCGATTTCAATTGCGTCCTAAATCGTAAGGACCAAACACCAAACTTTAATGGATCGGTGGAACTGAAACACCTAGTTAATGAACTTAATCTTAAAGATACGTGGGAAATCAAGTATCCAACATTAGTCCAATACACGTATGTGTCATCCTCTTCCTGTAGTAGAATCGACAGAATCTATGTTTCTGAAACCCTACAAAGCTCCCTCCTCAAATCAGAAATAATTCCAGCATATTTCAGTGACCATAGTAGCATGCTCGCTTGCTTAAATTTACCTGCACAGCAGACTCGTATTTACAGAAATCAGTGGAACTTAAATGTATCTTTGTTGGAAGAACAAGACTTGGCAGACGAAATAACAGCAGCGTGGAGCACGTGTCTTAGATTTATAGGTAGGTACCCTACAGTGTTAGACTGGTGGACCACGTGCGCCAAACCTAGGTTACGTCGGGTTCTTAGAAGTTACGGTTACCAGAGAACTAGGGAGCTGAAAGGTGCAATGGAATATTATTACACTTTGCTCAGAGATCTATACCACCAGGCAAATGTATCCAACATCCGATTACAAGACATCAAGAGAGTCAAAGCGAAACTACTTACACTTAAAAGGCGACAGATGGAGGGTCTTAAAATCAAGTCCAAAGCGAAGTCAATAGTAGAGGACGAAACAACATCTTTGTATCATTTGATTAGGCATGCAAAGAACAGACGCCGAACTCTAATCGACGAACTGACGCTAACGAACGGTACGACACTGAAAACTCAGAAAGATATTATGGGAGAGGTTCATAACTACTTTAAAGCACTTTATTCCCCCGGACAGTTGGATGAAAGATCTATCCAAGACTTCATTCACATCGTGACCCCGAAGTTAACGGCGGAGGATAACGACGGAATTCTTTCTGAAATTAGCAATGATGACGTACTTGAGACGGTGTTGAATTCCCCGCTAAATAAATCTCCTGGTCCCGACGGTCTGCCTATTGAATTTTACGTCAAATACTGGTCCATAATTGGTGACAAATTTACGTGTCTTGTAAATGAGATTCTAAATTGGAACACGATACCTGAGGACTTTAAAGAAAGTAAAATAGTTCTTATCCCGAAGAGCAATAGCAAAAAGAGTTTGAATAACTTCCGCCCAATTTCCCTTTTAAATTCTGATTATAAGATCGTGTGCAGAATTTTGAAACAGCGACTTTCCCTTCAGTCAACCAAAATATTTAGTCGTCACCAATCATGTGTAGCAAATAGAAGTATCTTTCACACCATCTCTGAATACCGAGACATAATCGCCGTAACATGTGTAACCAAGATAAAATGTGCTCTCATGTTCATTGATTTCTTCAATGCTTTCGATCGTGTACACTATAACTTTTTATTCGCAGTAATGGAAAAACTGGGTTTCCTACAAAGTACAGTTAATGTAATAAAAAATATGGTGACTGGTATACGGGCGAAAATTGCAGTCAATGGCCAGCTATCATCACAGATCCATCTGCTCCGTGGAGTCCCACAAGGCAGTCCGTTGGCTATGTATTTGTATGTAATTGCACTAGAGCCACTATTACTAACTGTTCATACTCACCTCTCTGGTATACCTTTCTCTGGCCAAAAAACTGTCATAAGGGCTTACGCTGACGACGTGGGGGTGGTCGTGAGGGACCGAGTTGAACTGGTCCGGCTGAAACAGATACTTCAAAAGTACTGCAGTGTCTCCGGGGCGCTCGTGAATAACGATAAAAGTAAACTATTAAATCTAAGGGGTCTTGAAAGAATAGATACAGACTGGGCAAAAGTGGTCAGTACGCACAAAGCACTGGGGACAATCCTGACACCATGCCCAATGAAAATGACAGCCGTCAATTGGAAAGCTACCTTAAGGAACATTCATGGGGCTTTAATAGCCAATTCTCAACGATATATGGATCAAGTTCAGAGGGTGAAATTTATAAACAGTTGCATTCTTTCCAAGGCGTTCTACATAGCCCAAGTCTTCCCTTTACCTACGACGATAGGTAAAAACGTCATGTCGGTGGTTGCCGGTTACTTATGGAAGGGAGAGATCTTCCGAGTGCATCTGCAGACTGTCACGCTAGACCCTAGTAATGGCGGTCTAGGTCTGGTTGATATACATAACAAGGCATCCGCTCTGTATCTGAAAAGGTTACAGAATATATTTAAAAATAGCCCAGAAAGTATAACAACTAAACTGTTCAAAAGTGTAGCGCCACAGAGTCTTAAGCCCCCTGTAGATGTACAAAGAATTAATACCAAATTACAGCATGTACGAGCCTTTTACATTGAAGCGAGTTACATTAGCAGCAGAATAATGAACTCACCCAATATCAGAGCAAGCGACATCATGCGAGAACGATGGAGGAACGAAGGGAGAAGTAAAATTGAGGAGAAATATTCTAATTACAACTGGAAGACTATATGGGCAAACATCAATATGAAAGGCCTCAGCTCCGATGTCAAATCTACCTGGTTTAAAACAGTCCACAATACTGTTACCACAAATGAAAGACTGTACGCTATCGGTCGCAATGACACAAATCTCTGCTTGAAATGTAATCTGGTGGACACAGTACTCCACAGATTCACTTGTAATGCACGCATTAATAATTGGCATTGGTTGCGATCCAAAATCGCGCTTCTGACAAGAGCTACACCTGATAATGTTACTTCGGAGCTTCTCTATCGGCCGCAATTAAAATATTTCCCTCAGACGAAAAACAATGCCATCCAATGGATAATGGGTAACTATGTAAGCTACGTAATTAACAATTTGGGCGCGGATAATGAAATAGATTTACAATTATATATGAAAATGCAGTACGAAAGAGTTAAAAATACCCAGATCAGAAAAAGAAATATGGGAACATGTTGAAAATTCTTTTTGAAAGACAAGGTATTGGTTAGGGTTGTTAGCTGATTTTAATGGTTATTGCTGCTTATTCCACGTTAGTATACATACAGTTGTTTTAATTTCATGTTAAAAAAACGAGGAAAGTTGATAAAAAAAAAAAAAAAAAAAAAACAAACAAACGCTAAGCTGTCCTGGGAAACCCTCTTCACATCTGAATAAGATGAATCTAGATCCTTTTCAAATTGTTTACTGTATTCATCTGGCGTCTCTCTCTCTCTCTCTCTCTCTCTCTCTCTCTCTCTCTCTCTCTCTCTCTCTCTCTCTCTTCTCTGCGTGTTTTGATTGATGCAATTCTCTCTAATTCTAAACTGACGAGTCCTTAATGTCTCAGAATGTGTCCTTCCAATCGAGCCCTTCTTTTATTCAAAGTATACCCGAAGTTTCTTTCTCCCCTGTCACTTTAGTACCTCCTCAATAGTTACGCAGTCTATCCACCTAATCTCCACCGTACTCCTGTACCAGCAAATTTTAGAAGCTTCTATCATTTTTCTGTCAGAACTCCTGATCGTTTACGTTTCACACCCATACAAAATCATACTCCAGACAAATGCCTCCAGAAAAAAATAAAAAAAATAAAATTAAAAAAATCAACAACAAAAAATCGTGTCACTTAGGTTAATATTGGATGTCAACAATTTCTCTTCTTGAAACATGTTGTTTCTCACCGTAACGAATCTGCAATTTATATCTTCTCTTTTTCGACAATCAAACGTTATTTTGCTACCCAAATAACAAAACTCATCTAATACTTTTACTGCCTTGTTCCCTTATCGAATTCCTTCTGCACATCTTTCTTTTCCTAGATTACATTCATTATCTTTATTTTACCATTGTTAATGCTCATCTTGTATGTTTCTTGCAATACCACATATCAAAGCAAAAAGGTGTCGTTCAGTATTCGACTGAAGATGCCTTAAAGTAAAAGGCGAAACGCATGTGGCAGCAATAAATTACGTGGCAGCTGGACAGAAGCGAATATTCGGCAGAGAGTTGGTGGAGCCAGCAGTGAGATGACGCGTGGCCTTTGCGGCGGCGCTGAGTGGCAGCGGCCGCCGGGGAGGGCGACAGCGAAACTCACTCAGGCGGCAGAGCGGCCGCGCCTCTCCCAACTCAAACACCGGGCCGGCAGGGCCAAGCGGGCGCTTCCACCGCTAACTCTACAACTACACCGACAGTACCGCAACAAAGTCTTTGTACGTCAGTGAGTTTGTGGAAACAATCTAAACTGGAACCAGAAATATTAGAAATACTCATAAATCAGATCTTGAATAATCAGTCAGTGAAACTAAATACAGGCAGCGAAATTTTACTTTACTCATAGCTCTGTATACGCGGGACATTCTTGCTGTCAACTTCATTAGGTTTCTTAGGGGATATTCCGCGATTCCTCTTGTACCCTAGTCCAGGGGTGAGTAACGTTGATAACAGTAAAATGTTCAAATGTTTGTAAAGCTTATGGGACTTAACTACGGGGTCATCAGTCCCTAAACTTAGAAACTACTTATGAACTAACTAAGACTAAGGACGTCAAAAATATCCATGCCCGAGGGGGGATTCGAACCCCCGACCATAGTGGCCGTACAGACCGTGACTGGAGCGCCTCAGTCCCCCCCCCCTTTTTTTTTTTTTTTTTTTTTTTTTTTTTTTTTTTTGCCCCATGGGTAGTTCTTGTTCTTGCGGACGCTGATCGTATTTGTTCGTTTTGGTTCTATGTGTTCTTCGGCTCAGCTTTTTTATTACAGAGAGCGTTCAGCCCGCTGGCCAGGCGCGCTGAGCCACGGCGCCCGACGTCCCGTGGGCCACCGCGGCCGGCTGATAACAGGACTTGACTGAACTGCTCCAACTAACAAGGAAAGTACATGGGCTCGAACAAGCATATCTGTATGAACGTTTGGTTACAGGATCTCTACGTACACCTCAATGAGCTGGTGGGTGTCGTTTTTGCCGGCCGCGGTGGCCGAGGAGACTGAGGCGCTTCAGTCGCGGTCTGCACGGCCACTACGGTCGGGGGTTCGAATCCCCCCTCGGGCATGGATATTTGCGTCGTCCTTAGTATTAGTTAGTTCATAAGTAGTTTGTAAGTTTAGGGACTCATGACCCTGTAGTTAAGTCCCGTAAGCTATACAAACATTTAAATTTTTTGTGTCATTTCTCTGCAAAGCTCTGCAACCATGCTCTAGATAGCACTGTAGATGTAATTGTAGACGCCATACGTAATGCACATATCTAAACTATAACTTATGTAATAATCATCGTACATGTTCTCTAGCGAATTGTCATCAAAAGCCGTGATGATAGTTGCAACTTTCTTCTCTACTGGGCCCGTAGCATATACAAGGTCAAAATATGACATATCGTGATATATAAATCCAAGTTTGCTGCTAACAATATTTATTCAGAAGAGATTATCGAGCATGGTACGGTCTTGGTCAAACATAGGATATCCTGAAGATAGCATATTACTGCATTTATTATTACAAACGGGCTCAACAACTCAGGCCAAATGACAGCCATATGCTGACTGCACTTGAAGAAACTTACGAAAAACTGGAGAAACACAAGGATGCTGTGAAATGCTACTATAGAGCACACAGTGTTGGAGACAGTGAAGGAACAGCTCTTCTGCCGCGGTGGAGTAGCCGAGCGGTCTAAAGCACCTCGCTGCTGAGCGCGCGGTTGCTCGCCGTGGAGGTTCGAGTCCTCCCTGGGGCATGGGTGTGTGTGTTTGTCCATAGGTTAGTTTACTAGGTTTAAGTAGTTTGTAAGCTACGGACTGATGACCACGCAGTTTGGTCCGATAGATTTACAGACATTTTTTTGAACAGCTCTTCTGAGGGTTGCCAAGTTATTTGAAAAGCTTAATGAAAGTGAACATGCTGCACATGCTTACACACAGAAAGAGACTGATAATCGCCAAATTGCTGACTAGAGTGAAGGTTGTTTCAAGCTTATAAATATTTAGCAAACTTGAACAGAGTAAACAGTGTCTATATCTGTCAAATATAAAAAGTAATGAGATAAAACGTCACCTTACCATCTTGTCACAAAAAGACACTTACTCTAATATGCTTTATGGACGTCAGTCAAACTTAAACGTCCACCTGAAAATGGCAAAAGCCGAAGCAAGCTTGTAGTGGAGTCAATTTGCACTAGCTGAATAAATATCGTTAGCAGCAAACTTGGATTTATATATTACGATAACTTTAACCTTCTTCCCGAAAGACGTTGGTATTCACTGCCACTTCTTCCATCGCCTCTTCCCGCACTTACCGTAGCACTACCGCTTGCAATGAGTTGTTCCGTCATTATCATTCCTATTAGTATTATTATGAGTTTGTAACAACAGTATCTCACTTATGCTCATATTTCTGTACCATAACAGATACGACAAAGCATGCAAATGATTCATCTTCTACACTAATACCATCTTCTACACTAATACCATCTTCCCGAAGAAGGGTTCTTCGTAACTTCATCTCAACTAATCGCAATACATTAGCAGGATTGATTACCAATCGCCGCCCCATCTGACGCTGCACCACACAAATAACATCACAAAACGCAACTTCGGAGGCACACTGCACCGTCTCTACTGGCGAACCGACAGGTCAAAGCACAATGTGGCAAGGAACACGCAGAGACCTTTAACGGACGACTGCAGAGTTTTGCAGATGCGGGAGTGTCACTAGTGCAATAAGGGATCTTTACATTATCTCTCATACGATTTTCGTGTATATGTGTTTGTTAGAGCCCAAGTATTTTCCTTTTAAGTGATTCCAAAGCAGTTAAGTAGTATTGCAGTCCGTAGATTCGGGCGGCGATCTCATATTTTAGGTTCCTATTTCTTCTATAAATTTTCGAAACATGCTTTATAGAACTGTGTTTATGGTCGTTTATTTTCTGTAAGATGAAGCCCCTGTCAATCAGTCGTCCACATGACTTTCCATGATACTGTAGAACTCTATAACTGTCCTCTTTCTTCATTGTCACGTTAGTGCGCATATGATCACCAGTCTTACCGCCTTCACAACATCCCCAGAACCTGAGGGAACTCCTTCCATGCTTCACTGTTGGACACATACATCGGCGTAACATTCGTTCACCTGGGAGCGTGTATTTTGTTTTGCCCACTGTGGTCTCTTTTCCCAATTAATAGCCGTCACTAATGGTTACTTACCCATTTCACGCCTGTTAATGTTCACTGTATCACAGTATATTCATTCACTGGCTTTTCCCTATTATGGTTGAGTTGTGCTCCAAAAACTGCGATGTTTTGAACCTATCACGTTTGCTTGTGTCTATATTTGCCAACACTTTCCGAAGTGACTTTTGCCTACCCTTTCAAGGCGAGACCATATTCTGGCCAGTATGCACAAACCTCTGCAAGGTTTAATGAATAGTAAGACCAGTAGCACGTTAAGACACAGTTGGAAACTTTTTTTTTTTCGAAATCTCCTTTCTTCGTCCCATTATCGTTGTTTACTTTGACCACTAGCCGAATTTCACTCTTTACTATCTCGTGCGTACTTACATGCCCCGTCGCTACTTTTAACCGTTTTTATAGATTTGTGGTGTTCTATGGACGTCATCTAGGAAGAGAGACTATATTATGCAACCACAATACAGTATTATCGACATGGACTGCTTGGAACCTGAGCAGCATAACAGCGGAAAGCTAAATTTCCATCGATTTCAATTTTGAAAACTTTTTTGAGCGTGATGCTGTGAAAACAACATAGCCAATATAGCCAACTGTCCCTTGTTGTGCGTTCTCCTCCATTGTATTTGACGATCAAGTGTCTGAAAGAATGATGTAGCACCACAAGTCTTAAGTTATGTTTGGAGAAAACTGTTTGTGTTGATTTTATTCGCTCCCATTCTCTTTTCAATTGTCTGTTTTAAAATTACTTGTTACTGTTCTCACCTTTAAGGATAAGGTGAAATAACCTCAATCTTACTTTTCATGAGAGGCTAATGTGGTTGACGCTCCTTAGAGAAGTGAAACGAGCTGTCTCAAGGCTTTAAATATCCCCCAATGTGTTAGCCATAGGGAGCCACAGGGCACGTTTTCTGCAACTGTAAAAGTCTTTTGTGCGAATCAGACTTGAATATGGCAACCAGATCTAAGGATCAGCCAGGCGTTCTTATCTGAAAATGTTGGATGCAGTACATTACGAATGTATCAGGCTGGCAAAGGGTGCGTACTGTACGAGTCCGGTTGTTAGTCTGTGTGCAGAGACTGATCAGCCTCCGCTTCCGTTCACCGACTTCTCTTCATGGTACGCCAGGTAAACAAGGATCTGTCTGTTCCTCACTGAAGCACAACAGCCATTGGAACGTGTGTTCCCTAACCGTCCACAGGCCACTTATTACGCGAGCAAAGGAAAGCCTTGAGTTTCTACAAGTGCAGGGCATTAACGTCCAACGCCAGGGGTGGTGTGGAAAATCTCCCTGGCTACTTAATAGGACCAGATTGCTTTTCGATCTGACTGTTTACAGGAAGAATTGTACCTCAGATTATTTTTACAAAACAAAATTTTTTGAGAAGTTAAGCCACCATTCAGATTTTATTGCTGTTTACACAGGTGGGTCCAAGCAAGGCAGTCGCATTGGCTGTTCTGTCGTGTTACCTGACGCTGTCCTTCGAAGAGGAGTCCAAGGACAGTTTTTCGTTTATTATGCCAAACTGTTTGCTATCCTCAGGCACTGGAATAAATAAAACGGCACCATAGCATGGCATTCTGTCAAATGTACCCAGCAGATCGTATGATGCAAGATATACAGGACTGCTTCCACTGCAACGATGCCACATGGAAATAATTTTCTGCTGGCTTCCTGGGCCTACAGGAACCCAGGGAAACGAACTGGCCGATGCGGCAGCGGAGGAAGCTTGCTACCTCCCACCTCCAGTGTGCTGTTCTGTCCCTCTCAAGGCTTTGAGAACATTTGTCTCGCGTAAAACTTTCTTGATGGGAGGTACAATAGGCGGATGCGGTGAATAATAAATTACGCTCAGTAAAATTTTCAGTGCTCCCATGACGTACTTCCTTCCGTGCCCGGTCAGCTTATCAAGTAGCCGTAACTCGCGTTAGACCACGACACTGCCCTTTGACGCATAGCTTCATTTTACGCAGCTAGGAACCAACAGTGTGACAGATGTTGAACTGTCAATACGGCATACTTTAACGGAGTGTTTTTTCCATCACAGTCTTAGGACAAATTTGGTTCTCTCACAAAACCTGAAATCTATTTTAACTGGCGATGAGGCAACTGTGGGTCGTGTTTTAAGATTTGTTTGACGTTTGGATTTCTTCCTAAAATATTGGTTGTGAGATTTTAATAAGTGGCAGAGTGTCTCGGTCAACGTTTTTATTTTTAAGTAGTCACCGGCCGACTACCATGTGCCAACCTGTTATTCGTGTGTGTACTCATATTTTATTCTGACTTATTGTACCTAATTTTTAGAGACTTTTTTTAATAATCATTTACGACATTAGTTTGTAAATTTTTGTGGGTTCTTACACCATTTTCCACTTTTAATTCCTTTTTTTGTTACGAGATATAACTGTTTTATACCCTAAAACACCATTCATCGTCATCATCGTATTATGATCTTTTTTTTTAAATTTTATCTTACTTTCAAGGCGTTCCAAAACATTTGCCCGATACTGTACATCCATACTCCGAAAGCCATGTTGAAGAATACTTCTTGTACCATTGTCACTTCCTCCTCATATTCTAGTAGCGTACGGTTCATGGATAATAAACTATGGCTCGTATGCCTCCTTGGGGCCCTGATCTCTCTACTTTTAGCCTTGTCGTTTTTTTCTGGGAGACAAACGTAGGAACAAACTATATATTCCTTGACTCTTAATGACACGTATTCTCTCGGTATTTCCACAGAAGCCCGTACCGCTATACATACTAGATTAGATTAATACTTGTTCCATAGATGATATAAACGACATTTCACAATGATTTGGAACGTTTCAATATAATAAATGGTGTCTATTCATAATACTCAATATTTTAAGGATTTTTTATTTAGTTTTCATTTCGTCTATATTTTATGTATTTTTAGCGAAATTACTAAGTTTTATCTAAAAATTCATCTAAAGTGTAGAAGGAGTTGCCCTTCAGATATTCTTTAAATTTCTTTTCAAATACTAGTTGGCTATCTGTCAAAATTTTGATGCTACGTGGTAAGTGACCAAAGATCTTTGTTGCAGCATAATTCACGCCTTTCTGTGCCAAATTTAGATTAAACCTTGAATAGTGTAGGCCACCTTTTCTCCTAGTGTTGTAGCTATACGCACTGCTATTACTGGTCGATTTTTTAATCACAAATTTCATAAGTGAATACATATATCGTGAAGCTACTGTGAAGATCCCTAGATCCTTAAACAAATGTCTGCAGGATGATCTTGTGTGTGCTCCAGCAGTTATTCTTATTACACGCTTTCGTGCAATGCCTACTTTTTTACTCAATCTTGAATTGCCCCAGAATATGATCCCATGCGAAAGTAGCAGAAAGTCTCTCTTGCGGCTTCTACTTTTGGAGTGACGCTTCCACTCTTCCTAAGTGAGCCTGTAAAGAAAGCGTTCTGCTCTCCGTTGGATCTTCTCTAAGTCTTCTGTCAATCTTATCTGTCACGGGTCCCAAAGAAATGAGCAATATTCAAGCGTCGGACGAACGCGATTTTGCAACTTACTTCTTTTGTTGAAGGGCTACACTTCCAGAGGATTCTTCTCATGAATCTCATATTGGCGTCTACCTTACCCTCGATTAGTTCTATGTGGTCGTTCCACTTCGAATCATTCCAGTTTTTTTTTAATGTTCAAATGTTTGCATAGCTTATGGGACTTAACTACGGAGTTATCAGTCCCTAAACTTACCAACTACTTATGAACTACTTACGAACTAGGACGGCACAAATATCCATGCCCGAGGGGGGATTCGAACCATTCCAGATTTTATTTGGAAATATTTTCCTATTGCGTATTCATGTCAGAAAGCATCTTTCCATGTAAACGCAGCACTTTACACTCGTTTATGTTGATGCTCAATTGCCATTTCCTGCACCATGGGCTATTACGCTGCATATCTTCTTGCATTTCACTACGCCTTAAAAGTGTTGCGATTTCCCAATATTCTATGGCAGCAAATCACATCTAAATATTTACTTTTATGGTTAAATTATCTGAAAATCCGGCATCGTTCGGGTACTTGCTTATTCCAGTAATAAGTTAGTCCATTACTCCTTCTCTTTTCTTTCTCTGTCCACCTTCTCTTTCCTTCTCTCTCTGTCCATGTCTTCCTCTTCCTCTCTCTCTCTCTCTCTCTCTCTCTCTCTCTCTCTCTCTCTATCTATCTATCTATCTATCTATCTATCTCTCCTCATCCTCGTTTATATGAAGACATATATACAGAATGTTACAAAAAGGTACGGCCAAACTTTCAGGTAACATTCCTCACACACAAAGGAAGAAAATATGTTATGTGGACATGTGTCCGGAAACGCTTAATTTCCATGTTAGAGCTCATTTTATTACTTCTCTTCAAATCACATTAATCATGGAATGGAAATACACAGCAACAGAAACGTACCAGCGTGACTTCAAACGCTATGTTACAGGAAATGTTCAAAATATTCTCCGTTAGCGAGGATACATGCATCCACCCTCCGTCACATGGTATCCCTGATGCAGCCCTGGAGATTGGCGTATTGTATCACAGCCGTCCACAATACGAGCACGAAGAGACTCTACATTTGGTACCGGGGTTGCGTAGACAAAAGCTTCCAAATGCCCCCATAAATGAAAGTCAAGAGTGTTGAGGTCAGGAGAGCGTGGAGGCCATGGAATTAGTCCGCCTCTTCCAATCCATCGGTCTCCGAATCTGTTGTTGAGAGGCTTACGAACACGTCGACTGAAATGTGCAGGAGCGCCATCGTGCATGAACCACATGTTGTGTCGTACTTGTAAAGGCACATGTTCTATCAGTACAGATAGAGTATACCGTATGAAATCATGATAACGTG
This sequence comes from Locusta migratoria, assembly GCA_026315105.1. Taxonomy (NCBI): domain Eukaryota; kingdom Metazoa; phylum Arthropoda; class Insecta; order Orthoptera; family Acrididae; genus Locusta; species Locusta migratoria. Next base: position 97,380,237 of record CM048744.1, on the reverse strand, counting down.
CTCCAGTGAGAGTAGGTGGAAGAACATGAGGCCAAATCAAGACATCACCAACAATTCCTGCCCAAACATTCACAGAAAATCTGTGTTGATGACGTGATTGCGCAATTGCGTGTGGATTCTTCTCAGCCCACACATGTTGATTGTGAAAATTTACAATCTGATCACGTTGGAATGAAGCCTCATCCGTAAATACGAAATTTTTTTTCTTTCTTTGTGTGTGAGGAATGTTTCCTGAAAGTTTCGCTGTACCTTTTTCTAACACCCTGTATATGCGCCAAGTTTCATAGTGACTAGTCAAATGGTGTCAAAGTCGAAAGGTACCCTCCTCCATGCTAAATTCACAGGCTTGCCGATTATAAAGATATCCTTCATGAAAACCTACATTTATGTGCTGATTTTCATGCTTACCAGTCAAACAATTTGGATGTTTGTTGTAACGTACCCTCCGCCATGCACCTACGGTGGCTTCCTAAAGGAAGCCCAAGTATTAATTCGAGGTATAAGCCATCTTTATTCGACATTTCATTCAATTCCGTCTAGCCGTTTCAGCGTGAAGAGTAACAAACGTGTTAACCTACTGTAAGGTACCCTCCGCCATGCAGCGTACGGTGGCTTACGAAAGGTAGCCCACGTATTGATCAAGGTATTATCTACATCTGCTCCAAATTTCATTCATCCCCGTCCAGCCATTTCAGCGTGAAGGCGTAAGACACGAAACAACTAACTGTAAAGCACCCACCGCCATGCACTATACGAAGTTATAGTATGCGTATAGTCTTCGCGCGAATGCAAGCAAACGAGTTGGCAAATTTTTATCGCAATCGGATGTACGGTATGACTATTATAAAATACGAACAAAAAGACAAACGAACATATATTAATTATTAGATATGGAACCGAGACTAAGCTAATTAGCTCAAACCTGTCCTTTGTTGATCTCTTTTCAACTACACAGGAATCTTAATAGAAATACATATTTAGAAACGTTCTGAAACTGTTCACCACCTACTCTGCTTCACATAATTGAATCCTCATAATAATTACGTGAATCTTCGGCAGATATTTTTCAGCTTCTTCAGTTACTCATTTGACATTCAGTCATAATCAAGAATTAATATTATTAAGAAATCATATAAGTAGTAGATATATTCTATTGTATCTATTGTAAGTCCCAACAGTTTAGGGAGGGAGACTAGGCCGCCCCCCCCCCCCTGCGTGAGGTTCTGACGTCAGTGTAAAGTCCACCTCCTTAGTTCAGTGGACAACATGGTGGTATGCCACGCAAGGGGCACGGGTTCGATTCCCGGTCCTGTCGGGGATTTTCTCCACTCGGGGCGGTGCGTAGTGTTGGCCCCATCATCATTTCATCATCATCATCGACGATCAAGACGCCAAAGTGGCGTCACCTAGAGACTTGCACCAGGTAGGCCGAACACGATCCCAATTGGGTTCTAACGGCCAAAATTGGCACACGGAATCATCATCAGCAATACTTCACTTATAGTAAGCAGTTTGCAGTTTAGGATGGATAGATATTCATAGACAGACAGAGTAATGATATAAGCAGTTAAGTATTGCGACACAGATGGCCAAATCATATGCTTTAATGAAGAAAGCATTCATGCCGTATTTTAAGATTGTACTGTCATTTTCGGTATCGGGTTGTTTGGAGGAAGCGATGTAAACGATTATTCATCAAAACATATAACACTCTTCTAGTCATCAAGTGTCGAGGTTTTATAATCGTGCCACACTTTCCTTCACAGCTTTGCGTTATCTTCCGCTATTAAGGATTTAGCAACGACAGCTCTTCGGTGAATGTTAAGCTCCAGCCGCACTGATTTCATGTAAACAGTGTTACTCAATTAGTTTTGAGCTGTGCAGTCGCTTTTAACGAGGTGGTTTTATGTTGTCTGACCACAATCGTTCTTAATACCCGTCGGTCGTTGTGAGATAACTTCGGGTTTCGCCCACTGTACCTCTTCGTCAATATCGTTCTACCTTGTTTTGTGCCCGTTGTCATTCCCGAGGCTACTGTCGCTAGTGAATCGTTAAACAGTGCAGCAGTATTCATCGTGCGCACCATCGAGTCGCAATCTTTGTTACTCTTGAGAGATGACGCATTTCACCGATCGTTTGTGTTGTCCGTCGCAGACCAAGACATTAAATTTACTGCATTGTTGACGCTCAAGTCTTCGTACGTGAATTGTCCACTACAGTCGCGTCTCAGTGTTAACACATGCGCAGTGGTGACAAGTTACAGCAAGTAGAAGTTTTTTGCATGGTGTTTACACTATTTTGTGCACCCCTTACAGACAAGTATGTCGTCTGTACAAAAGTGTGCGCTTACTGTTAACATCATCTGTCACTTCATTAATATATAAGACTAGCTGTAAGCCCGGCGTTGTCTGGGTGTTTATTTATGCTACACTCTCGAAATCCACATCCCCTTCTCCCCTTTCCCTCTGCATCCACCTCTTTCTTTCCCATCTCTCTGTTCGTTTCCACCTTTCACTCTCTCGACAAAATTTTCTGCAAGTTACCCTCGGTCATGTACCATACAAACAGTAATGTACCCGGTGATCTTTCTCTTGGTTTAAAGGAATGTGTGTAAAAATTAATAAAAATTGAGGAAAAATATCCATTAAGTAAAATTCTATAGGTACCCTCCACCATGCACCAGTTTTTAAGGTAGAGTGTGGAAAATTTCATAAATATCGGAACAAAACTATACATTTCTATGCAATAGAAACGCAGGGTCACATTGGAAAACGCACTTCGTTGTTCTCAAATGTTTCAGTTTTATTTCATACAACCCTTGTACCGAGCAATAACGAAAATAAAAAGGATCTGTGAAATCGGTCGAGCCGTTCTCAAGTTATGGCGCGACCAAGATATTTAGGGATCCATTTTTAGCTTTCAAAGTACCCTCCCACGTGCACCGTATGGAACAGAAGTTAGACGTTGACCTTCATCTTGTTTTGAAGGTCAAGCATGCGAAATTTCGAGAAGATCGGAATGAAACTATAGATTTCGTGAGTCTGTAGGAGAGGTATGCTTCCCCATCCACCTATCACAAAATATTTTCAAAAATAAATGTTCAAATGTTTGTTAAGCTTATGGGACTTAACTACGGGGTCATCAGTACCTAAACATACAAACTACTTATGAACTAACTAATACTACGGACGGCACAAATATCAATGCCCGAGGGGGGATTCGAACCCCCGACCGTAGTCGCCGTGCAGACCGTGACTGGAGCGCCTCAGTCCCCTCGGCCACCGCGGCTGGCACAAAATATTTTCTTAGCTTACGTTTCCTACCTATAAACTACATTCATGTCAATTTTCAGCTTCATAGGTGAAGTAGTTTTCGAGATTTCTCCTTCAGTCAGTGAGTGAGCGAGTGTCCCTTCGCTTTTATATAGATAGAGATTAAGAAAACAGATTGCTTAATTTTGGAAGCAAGAGAATTAAGAGAGACTTGCAGACAAAAAATAAACAGTAACATGCAAATCTGTAATGCTAACGTTATTTGATACAAGGTCATACCTGATACGACAGTTTTACGGCATCTACTGCGTTTCATCATTTTGTGTGTGTGTGTGGTGGGGACGGGCAGTTACAAAACGCCTCATAAACGTCCGAAATTACATGCAAACTTTATTGCAGGTCCCTAACTACTCCCATTTTCCCATAATAAATCTGGGTATTCTCACGCGGTGGCCTCTCATAATTTATGACGTTATATCTCCTGAGCCGTGGCCGGCGAGAAAGACAGGCCCCAGCGCAGTCGTCATGCCACGTAAGCAAGGTAGTTCCGAGCCGGCGCGATCGCCAGCCGATTGGCCGGCCGCTGGGGCACACCACACCGCGTGGCATGACGTCTGCGCTGGGGCGTCCTGAGCTATGTGTAGTGCTCTTTTGTTTTTGGGTTAGGAACCTTTGTGGGCGTACCAACGAGCTTGAATTTCATAGAGTGGCGATAGACCCGCCATGTTTGAGGCAAATTGAACTGGCGTCCGCCATGTTATTAGGGGAGTAGCTTACAGCTGGTATGACACACCCACTCGGGAATTTCACCTAATTACAGTTCCACGTTTTAAATAAAGATTGACTATTGAATAAGGATGTACATCAAGTTCCGTCAGACTTTTTCGAAGGTGCGAATTGACGAGCCTGGAAGTAAATTTCCTAAAAATGCTGTAATAAATTATCGCGAACCTGTGCGTAATACAGTTCCAGTTCGAAGTATACCAGTTAGTCTGCAATAACAACGAAGGTGACGTTACGAAAATATTTGTGTTGATTTTAATGCAAGTACATGGTCTAAACGAGCTGCGAAGCGTACAGTGAACAGTAATCGTTATGGCGAACAATCATGACCATGGATTTGTATCTGCTGTTATTGTGTTGTAACAACTCCTTTAATAAAGTCTAGTATACATTTATCTTGTGTTTCCTAACCTGTTAACTGAACAAACTTATAAAATTGCGGTTAAAGGGTTTGTTTGTAAACTTCGGTTGATGAAATTTCAGTACACAGACGAAAGTTACAACAAAATACTGCAGTTAGAAATGTGTGTAGATCATCTGCCACTAAAACAATCTACGTCGAAGTAAGGTGTCGTTAATAACTTTCGTTGTTGCCAGGCTGAAACAAGTACGTTTGGTACATGAAATTTGAATACAAAGACAACAGAATATTGCAATGAAAATGGTCCTGGGTCAGCTGTCACACCAAAATAACGTATCATTAATAACTTCCGTTGTTGCCACGCTGAAATAAGTACATATTTGTTCCAAAGAACACAGAAATATACAAGTAAAAAAATTCTGGCTGTCACACTTTGCACTGGTTGCGTGTCAACCATGCTTGATCAAGTATTGTCGACAAAAAGTGAAAATATTTTTAATGGACGTGTAAACACTCAAAAGTGCTGTTTCATTAACCACAGGAGCGACAGAAGAAGAAATATCTCAAGAACACACCAACACTAGGTAGAAAACTGATCTTTTTTTATGGTGTGTATTCAAAGGAATTTCAGGACACATAAGCTTCGGGCAGTGAAGCTCTCCACAGCTTTGTGGAAATCTTCACTGCGGCCGCCCCGCCGAGAGTCAGTTGTCCTCTGCCGCCTCCGGATTGGACATACGTGGCTAACCCACTGGTATCTCCTTCGGCGCGAGGCTCCACCCGTGTGTCGATGTGGCACTGTGTTGACAGTAGCCCATCTTTTAATAGACTGCCCGCTTTTAGCCGACTTGCGGCAATGTTTTAATATCCCAGACGCGCTATCGTTAGCTTTAGGAGACGACGCCTCTATGGCTAACGCAGTTTTAAGTTTTATCCGCGCTGCTGGTTTTTATGGCTATCTAACGGTGGGTGCTGTGGCCTGATATCTTAGGCCACCACCAGTCCAGCTTTTTACCTTTTCACACCCTTAGGGGTTCTTAGTGTATGCAGTATGGCTGGCTCATCCTGTTTTTTCTTTGTGATCAGCCAGCCAAGGTACTCTGCTATACAGTTTTATTCCTGACTTTCTTTTGCCAATTCTGTCTTCGTTTTAAGTTATCAGTGATTTGTCCATTGTCAACCTGTCCCTTATGTGCGTGATCATTTTTAGAGCTTTGTTTAATTTTTTGTCGTTAATTGACAGTGGACTCTGAGCTAGTAAAAGGGGACTGATGACCTAGCTGTTTAGTCCCCTCAAAAACCAACAACAACAATTGCAGGACACGTCATCTGAAGCTTGGGGAAGCTAAGTACCATTAGTCAGGATTTTTGTTTGAGTACTGACAGACTGAGATCAAACAAGGCAAAACATTTCGTGTTCTTGCGTGAATTACTTGTCATATTATCACTTCAATTTGAGCATTTAAATGCTTGAACACACATTAGGCACATTCAGCAGGAAAAATTGTACAGACAGTAAAATGTTTCAAATGTTTGTATAGCTTATGGGACTTCACTACGGGGTCATCAGTCCCTAAACTTACAAACTACTTATGAACTAGCTAAGACTAAGGACGGCACAAATTTCCATGCCCGAGGAGGGATTCGAACCCCCGACCGTAGTGGCCGTGCTGACCGTGACTGGAGCGCCTCAGTCACCTCGGCCACCGCGGCCGGCTGCAATCTGTCAACTAGTGCTAAGTCAGTTCATATTCTTCTTAATGAATATTGGTCTGTTAACAAGGTAAAGTCTTTACAGAAGTCAAGAAATACTAAGTGTTCGGTAACTGATTTCCTCGATCTACGGATATTATGTCGGAGACGCATTAGCTGGGTTTCGCACGATCTATACTGAGCGAGGACGTTAAAATAACAACACGGAGAAAATAGCGCAAGAAGGGCGTCTTCGTGTTGGGGCATACGTTTGGGAAGACTGTTCGAACCGAGCAGTTCGGCCGTAATCAAGCCTTAAATCTGCATGGAGGACTAGCGGTCGTCAGCCGACGATTTCTCAGCTCGGTGTTTCGGTTCTTTTCCGTGCCGGCGTGACGTTAAGGACAGAGACGAAATAGACGCGCTGGCTCAGAGCGCCGAGTGCCGGCCAGATATGAAATTGGTAGTCGCGAGGCGAGGAGGTCGCTATTATTGGGCGGCGCCGTGACAGGCGGGGGTGGGGGCCGCTGTCTCACCCCCCACCCCACCACCCTCCTGTTTACGGCTTCTGCAGCGCGGACGCGAAATTTCAATTGGATTTCCCGTCCTCAGGCGGGCAGCACGTGGCGAAAATTCACCGCGGTGGCGACGCAGGAAAGGCTGTTTACCCGACAGAAATGAGGGCGGCAACGTTATGGGATTAAATCCGTAAAATGTTTTATATTTCGAGATGAAAAGTTCTTGCCCTTTGCCGGAGAGGCAGTAACCCTATCCACCATTCCTTAATCAGTCGAATTCTGCACGAGTAAAACTGCAAACAATGCGTGGGGTAATTTGCGATCCGCTTAGAGAATCATAGTTCTTTACGCATTTCAGTGTCTACGACGCCGTCTCCTAAAGTATGGATCGTACAACGATGTAATTTTCGAGATGGATTCAAAGACGTATGTGGTCCGTCTCTGCAAAATGGATTACAAATAGAGTCCGAATCAAAAAATTTATAAATTAAAGAGTTGCACTTGATGGTGTAATTTTATTAAATGACAGCGAACATTTATTAAGTAAAAAACGTATTTCTTTTTCACTAGCTGCGACATGGTCGAGGAGAGTACGATGATCCGAGAGTAAATTGATTTTTTTTTAAATTTTTTTACCTCGATGAGCGCAACGGGTTTCAGTCAGTTATGACTATCTTCAGACAATGAAAAAAAGAAAAAAAAAAAAAGCAGACACATTAGCGGGCACACTACATTTTACATCACTGCGAATGTAATGAAAGTCGTTAGAGTTCACTTGAAAGACAAGAAAATACACCTGCCATTTCCATAACATTTGTTAATACACTTCAACCATCATGGAATCCCTTCGTTAACAGTAGCTCCGGCAACATTTTATGTGTGCCAGCAATGCGTCCTACTTCACAGTTTATTTTTAAAATGTTTGACGAAGCACCGCTGAGGTAACTTTTTTTTTTTTTTTTACTGTGTTAAGACATGTTATAGGATGACAGGTATGCTTTATAATAGTTTAAGCTAATTTATACATATTTATGACTGTAAGAATTTTCAGTATATTTCCAGTATTTCAAGATGTAGACTGCCCTGTAGTGTATCTGATTTTTGTTAATTATCTGCTGCATGTCTCGAGACGGTCGCAACCCACTGAAACCGGTCGTCTAAAGACTAAAAATTGTGATCAACTAATGAAGATAATCATTTTTACTCTTCTTCATTATGCGTTTGTTTGTGTTTTGTGTATGTATGTGTCTGTATCTTTTGTGTGTGTGTTTGTTTGTTTGTGTGTGTGTGTGTGTGTGTGTGTGTGTGTGTGTATCAGAGAGAGTGAGGTAGTAGAAGATATCAGCGAGAAGCAGTTTCTAAAAACTTTGCGCTCATAATTAGGTTACCTGAAAGTGCACTGGTCCAAACAGTTAGGGTATCAGTTGAGATATTTAGTTTTTGAAGTATGTCATCAGCTGAATGAACGAAAATGGGTCGCGGTGGAGTGGCAGAGCGCTCTAAGGCGTGTGTGTTGTCCTTCGAATAGGTCAGTTTAAGTAGTCCGTAAGCTCAAGATGTTCAAAGGTTTGTAAAGTTATGCGATCTACTTGCACTGGTCATCGGTCACTAAGCTTATACGCTACTTAAAGTAACTTATCCATAAGAACAACACACCCATGCACAAGGAAAAACTCGAACTTCCGACGGCGAATGGTTATGTGCACCGCAGCAAGGCGCAAGCCTAGGGACTGATAACCGCAGTAGTTAAGTCCCTTAGATTTATAAACATTTGCACAACGTTTCGACGTCATTGTGTCGGTTTTACGTAGTGGAGAGAATAACATAACGCGCAATATCAATACTAACAGTCCGAAATCGCCTTCGAGAATGTGGCCTCTAAGCACGAGTGCCTATGTTGTGTGTTGCATTAAAACCATGACACCGCTTATCCCGCATAAACTGGGCGGAGGAACATCAGGATTGGAGTCGTAAAGAATGGCGCCGGGTTCTGTTCACCGATGAGTCAAGGTTTTGCATTCAGTCTGACAATCGTCGTTCGCTCATCTGGAGAGAACGGAGAACTTGGAACAATCCTGCTTATGTGCAGGTAACATCTCCATAACGTGGTGGTGGACGAATGGTGTGGACAGAAGTCGGCACTAGCGGACGTACGGACCTCTTTGTCGTTCAGAATGGCGTCTTGACTGCTCAGAGGTATAGAGACTTTTGTTGTGCCCTGCGCTGGTGCCATAGGAGATGGATTCCTTCTGCTGGACGATAACGCAGATCCACACAGAGCTCCACTGGTGGACACCATGCTTCAAGCTGAGGGAATTGAACGATTTCATTGATGTCTATACAAACTGGGTGAATAACTCTGGTTTCTGAGTATAGAACTGCAGCGTGCCTGCATATTCGTATGTTTTACACACGATTTCATATTGTCTGCCATGTTTAAATTTGGCAGACTATTTTTAATCAGTTATTACGTGACAAATAACTGCTTGCTTACCTTTTGATTTGAAACTGGTATCAATATGTGATTAACAGACTAATATGGGATCGCAACTGAAACGTACTTAGTTTTCGTTTTCTTGTATTACTTCATAGCGACCATATTTAAATTTGGCAAGAAACGAAATATTATCATCTATGATCGGCACGCTCAAACAGCTGAAGTTCAACATCCAGGTAGTATAGAGATCAGTGAACGATTAAATGACTTAAACCCGACTAAGAATGCCCGAGCATTTTTATTGGTCAGTAGTCTTTTACAGAAATGATTTATAGCAGTGTTAAATGAAATGTATCATTTATTACGTTTCTTCAAGACATAGCTAAAAGAAATTCTGTCAATACTGTCTATCGTGAAATGAAACAAACATAAAAAAAGTGTTGCATCATCATGATTCTAGGCGTTCATGAGCCTTTGTATAAAAGTGGAACAGAGATAAACACACAAAAAAACTCAGTTCTCTTTACTGCTTATGAATACAGACGTTGACAAATTATACAACAATAGCCTATGCATTCTGAATTTGTGTTCACATCACAGTGTGTAACTATCTGTTTGGCGTATACTTCTGAAAACACTTCTATCAGTGAGATGAGAAATAGTATTTAAAACTATGCGTTAATTCGACCCTTCGGGCTATTAATTCATTGACCTGACAGTAACTGCAAAGTATGTACTTTCAAACATTATACTTTCTTGATTAAATAGTAATATTCATCATAGTACATTTGAAAACTTAATTTTAACAGCTAACTTGAACTCTTTTAACACATTTTATATCACGGCAAAATCATCGTACGTTTAATTCCTGTTTTAAGTGACATAAAACATTAGCTTTACAATACTAACACTTCTCCAAAACTTAGCAATAAGGCAAGGAAAGGTTTTACTGTTTCAGCGTAAGGGCGACTCCCTGTATTGTAACTTCCTTGATTATACCAGTCGAAAGATGTACTTCTTTTCTTTCCATGACAATGCAAAGCTTATGGGATACAGCAAAGGTTTCATTTTACTTTCAATGGCAATGGTTAAGTTTGTTATCGTTGGCAACGAACTATTCGCTTTAGGACTATGATTAATTTACTGATCAGAACAGCGTAAATTATTTATTTTATTTCCCCTTATTCTACTTGACTGATTTTTGAAAAAGCCGTTACCAACATCAGCACACAACTCCGCCACCGTAAGTAAAATTTTACCCTTCTTGTAGTGTATTACACCGTAGTTATGAGAATGAAAAAAACGCAGCAACGCCATAATTAGTTGTTTAGGTTCTATGTAACTAACATCGCCGCACTTTGTCCTTTCCTGTACTATGGCGTTTTCGAGACATTCCTAAACAGAACGCGCTCAAAATGAAATGAGAATAAAGCGAAATCAGAAAGGGAAATATATAAATTCGATTTTCCTTGCAAAGAATTCTTATGTAAATTAGAGCATCGATAGACACTACGGAATGTCGTTATTTTTTAAATTCAAAAGTTCCCTGTCAAAGAAGCAAAGAAATGTCGTTAAGCTATGAATATTCAAAGTGTAATAAGGAACTCGCCGTTCAATGTTAATTTGTATTTGTAGAGATAAGATTGCGGATCTTAACTCAAAATACTTCTGTTACTGACGGAATACGCACAGTACAATCATGTATCGTTTCTTTGCAGCACTACAAAACCAACAGCATCTTTAGTGTGTCGTTGCTGTTCTATGGCATAGCCATCGAAAAAAAAAAAAATTAAATTAAATTTAAATTAAAAATGCAGCAGCGCGAACTATTAGTTCTTCGGTGCACTACATAAGTAACAGGGCCTCTATTTGTTCTGTACCGTACTACACCGTTTTCTAGGCATTCCTAAACAGAATGGATTCAATATGTGCTAAGTACGCTCCGAAAGCAGAAAGGAAACTACATAAATTCCTTTTTTCTTGCAAAGAATTCTTAGTAAATGAAAACATCGATAGACGCGAAGGAACGTCATTATGTTTTAAATTCAAATGATACCCGCGGAAAGAAGCACTGTTTTTTTTTTTCTTCCCAAGGCACTGGAAGGCATGCGGGATACAGCTAGTAACAAATTATTATTTTTATTATTATTTTATTTTTTAGAATAATCATCATATGAGACTGATTTTTCAAAAAGGATTCAACAGCCATTGCCAACATCAATAGGCCTACATTACACCGCTGCAGTAAGGAAAATCGTAGCGCTTGTTTCAGTGTATTACACCTCAGTTATGAGAATAAACAATGCAACATCGCCTTCTATTAGTTATTTGCTATACCATGTCAGTAACAGTGCCTCTATCGGATCTTTGCTATACTGCGCTGCAATTCAAGCATAGCTTACGTCATAAATTACAATTTACAATATCTTTTCTTCCTATGATCCGATTTTGATGAAATGAAGCTTATATGTTGCCCCAAGGTACTCTTAGTTGACCTATAGAACTCCATGAAAGTTCGTATTGTAATCTTGGACATTTGCTGTACTATAGCATACTTATAAGCATAGCATACATATAAAACTTCAAATTACAATATTTTTCCATCCTCTGATGGGTTTTTGATTAAATGAAGCTGTAGTACTTTTGGAGATTATCCTCAACAAATAGACATACACGATGGCTTTTAAGCAAATGATTAAACGATCATATCTTATTTTCTCTGACCCGCTTTTAATTATTGAAGCATTTATGTAACCGCACGATATGTTTAAGTTAGCGTGAAAACCGCAATAATAAACGTCAAGTAGTTTTGGAGATAAACGTGTTCAAAGAGATAGACAGACAGACATGACGTTCGTAGATAAAAAATTTCAAATTACGATAATCTTTTTCTCCGTGATCCAATATTTATGAAACGAAGTCTATACGTCGTCCAGAGTTACTCTCAAGTTACTCGTGAAAACGCCATGAAAATTCGTGAAGTACTTTTGGAGATAAGAGGTTTTTAATAGTTGAACAAACAGACACGGCGGTTACTGAAAACACTTAAAATTACATTATCTTTTATTTCCGTAATCCGATTTTGATAAAAGTATGCCTATATGTTGACTCATACTTTTCTCATGTTTCCTGTTATAATGTTTTACTATATTTTTGAGTAATTACAGTTTATTCTACCGATACTCAGCTTATGTAAGGGGCTTCTGCTCGCTGAACATTATTCTCCTGGTGGGTCGTAGTAGAAATAAATACTCGATATGTACAACTTTTCACTTCTTCTTTAATTTGAAACCAAATTGCTTATCCACCAAAACATTACAAATTCAAACTGGCGTACAACAACAACAACAACACAGACTGACTTAGATTCCAAAGCACTTTGCGAAAGCCAGAACTCCAGCTCCCCCAAGCAAGGCGGTGAGGCAAATATATAACATCGGCAATAATGACCTTACATTATGCATTGTTCATAACAATTGAATATACTAATTTACAATTAACAAACATACACGTAAAACATTTCATGTACACAAAAATAATCGCAATATAAAATGAAAACTATGCATACAATAATTTTAGATGCCGCATGTATTTTTAAGACGAAATTTCCGATCGTTCTGTTGACAACAAAGTGTGATGTTAAATGTCAATTAATTTGTTAATGAGTACATCATACATGTATTGAACTATCAAATAACATGACCATTCTCAAAATATACTCCAAACCTTACGTCAGTCAATATATACAAAGAACTACAATATACAAATCTCGACTTACATTAATTAACACAATTAGCTGGTCAATACAACTTGTTTATGAGCCTGACATATATACAATACTATTTATGTTAATGTCTTTATGTGGATACAAAAGTTTTTAACATTCGTCTGTCTGTCTATTGAAATAACATACAATGACAAAACTATTGTTTATAGAACTGTCTGGAAAGCATCTGAGCAAATCTCTTAATTAATGAAATCTATCACTTGTTTTAATCACAGTATCACCGAAACACTGTCCTACACTGATTTCTAGGCTGGCTATTTCGTTTGTAACTTCACACGCAATATGTATTACTATTGAACCACACGATTCCGGATCTGACGCAGACGGTATCGTACGATAACATTGAGATGAGAGGGCCAGCAGTATCGTCACATTGTGAAAACCGCATGAAGATTCATTCGTCCAGGAGTTTTGAAGATTGAAGTGAACAGCGACAGGCCTACATTTACAGATTTATTATTAGTATAGATATTTAGTAAGACTCCATTTAAGACAAATAATTATATATTGGTATTGTATTGTATGCTAAAACTCTGAGATTTGTGTGTCACATGACGTGAGATAATTATGACGTAAACTGTATCGTATATACAACAGCGAACGCTGTCTGTGTCTGTGTTTGTGGAAGATGTATTTGGTCAGTATAAGTGAGCTATGAGCACTTTCCGTTAGTTAAATGGGCAATGCGCCAATGCTGTGTGCGGTTATCTGATGTCAATAGATTTGTGCATAATAGTTCGCGATCGGGAGCGCTCACTTTAGTTCGCGACTCTGCCGCGAACTAGTTCGTTCTTTTAGTTCGTCCGCTCCCAGTGACGGCTGAGCGGCGTGGTCTGCGCATGCAGGTGGAGGGAGAAGTTCCCCCACCTAGCTGCTTCATGCGATTTCTGCTTGAGCCGCTAACGATTTCACGCAAACCAAAAGAAACAGTTTGTGGATAATTTCTCGCGTTTAAGTTTACAGTTATCTATATATCTTGGCACTATGGAATTTATTAGTCAGATATTGCAGAGTGCAGAATACTTCATAGTAGAAATTTTGTAACACTGAACTATGTAATCCATCAGGCAGTCGCTAACCTCGAAATGGCTCTCATCAGCAGAAAGCAAACACGTGATTTTTAATTCTGTTCGAGACCTATCACGCATATTTTAGTTCGCGACCTATCGCGCATGTTTTAGTCCGCGACCTATGGCGCATATTTTAGTTTGCGACCTATCACGCATCGTTTAGTTCGCGACCTATCGCGCATCATTTACTTCGCGACCTATCACACATATTTTAGTTCGCGACCTATCGCGCATATTTTAGTTCGCGACCTATCACGCTTATTTTATTTCGCGACCTATCGCGCATCGTTTAGTTCGCGACCTATCGCACATATTTTAGTTCGCGACCTATCACGCTTATTTTATTTCGCGACCTATCACGCATATTTTAGTTCGCGACCTATCATGCATATTTTAGTTCGCGACCTATCGCGCATATTTTAGTTAGAGACCGGTAGCTCTCCTTTTAGTTCGCAGCTCGGCTGCGAAGTAGGTCGCTCTTTTTAATTCGTCCCCTCCTTTTGGCTTTTGCTACCGCTACTAAAACTACAGCTGAGCTGCAACTCAGCTCGAAATGACGATAACTGGCAGAAGGGAATCACGCGATTCTGCGCGCTCTCGTGTCCTCTCGCTGTTACCCGTCAGTCATCGGAAAAGGAGCGGACGAACTAAGAGGCGAAGGACCTGCGAACTAGTTCGCGTAGTTCGCCTGTGGTAGCGCTCTTCCGAACTAGTTCGTTCGCGAACTACACAAGACTAATTACATCCATACAATGTCCAGAATATTTTTCATATTGAGTATATCTGTTTGAAAGGAAGTCAATTTGATCAGACAAAGAAGATGATTTTGTTTCATGTACTATTGGTATTCAAATAAAAGTTTTGTTTTCTGAAGAACATTTATGAGTGCAGTGTGGGTAGAAAAACCTGCTAGTTTTATCCAGATTTATAAACATTTTCTAACAGTTGACATTTCGTGAGTGTTTACAGTTCTGTTTGCATGAAGTGTTCGGCTTACATCCTGAGACATTCCATGTTGGTCCAATTTGTCCCACTCCTCAACGGCGATTCCGTGTAGATCGTCAGACTGGTTGGTCTAGTTTCTACGTCTCCCGGACATGTTCGACAAAGTTCATGTGTGGAAAACATGCTGGCCGTTCTAATCTTGCAATGTCGTTAACATGAAATAACACATTCACAAGATGTGGACGATGTCGTGTGAGTTGTCGTCCATTAAGACGAATCCTTCGGAGAAATTGTGACGATACGGTTGCACGTTGCGTCTTAGGATGTCATCCCTGTACCGTATAGCAGTATGATGGCCTTCTATCGGTAGCAATACATAACGCCACCCTAAAACATCAGGAAACCACCACCTTGCTGCAGTTGCTGGGCGGCGTGTCTAAGACGTTCAGGCTGACCAAGCTGCCTCCGAAAAAGGGTCTGACGAATGTCCGATTGAAAGCTGATGCGAGAATCATGACAAGTCAATTCAACATGCTGTTAGGCCCATCTGTACCGCTCTGCATGGTGTGTAGGTGTCAAAGCTGGTATTCGCCATGAACGTCAGGAGTGAGATTTAGTGCCATGCAGCCCATATGTACAGTTTAAGTTGAAACATTTGAAATCAGAGATATAAGGTAATTAATAAAGTTTATGTGAGATTAAAATGGTCTCTGGGGCCAAATGCAGAGCCAGGTGATGAACTATGTTACATTGTAAGTGGGATTCACATACATTTTAGTTCTAGAATCTGAACTAAATCTACAGAAATCCAGTCTTGAAAACATGAACTTATTGCTCACTACTGTGTGTGTGTGTACTTCATGCACTTGGTACCACACAGCAATGTGTACTCACCACTGCCACAAACTGTAATAATACGGACTGGCAACACAGTGGTAGACGAAGTTTATGGAACTAAAGTTACTGAACATCAGTAACAAGTAGATACTGGTTGTGATAGATCGCTGCTAACTGCACTCAGATAAAGCAGGTAAAGTATGAGTATCAGCCGATTGCCATTGCTTAACGTTATACACACTTGAAAACTGTTGCATTATCTTGGTTCCGAGGTCTCCTGAACACACGTTGAATGTGCATACTGCATCAAGAACACAGTTCCTTTGACTGCCCATAGTGGCCCTCATCTAGCATCATCTAAACAATCTCGACGGAGTTGGTAAGATGATCGCTTCCAGACACAACACCAGGAAGTACATTGCTTGTTGTTGACTGTAGTTTTGTCACGCCTAGAATGTCAGTTCCCAAGTTCGATCGTATCCGCATTGTTGCGTTGTGTCTGTAGGTTGTGACGATGCAAAGGAGCAATCACGAAATGTTTTGTCCATAGTCGTGTATATGATATATATATATATGCCTCACGTAAGACACATGTTATATATCTAATGTCTCAATGATATATACATGACGAAATTGATGTTTCCCTTTTTGGCCTCAAAATTAGCTAAGTATATTATTTATGTAATTTTTTTTAACTTACCTCAAAATCTGGATTTAAAGCTGTACATCACGATCTCTTTTTGTGATTATAACATCAAAACATATTAAAATTGACGTATTTCGACAATTCACAGCTGAGAATGCCATGTTGTTTACTTGACATATGGGGCAAAGATCTTCAAGGAAAGTTATGCCAGTTAAAAATGTAAATGATCCAACGTCATATTCTATGTAAATGAACTGAATTATTATTCAATGTAAAATAAAATACTTACATTATATTAACCTTGTAAATTAAATTAAATTGTTTCATCTTTGTGATAAACTTAGTATTCACCATAAAAGAAAATGTATGGTAATATTATTTGTTGCTAACATACAATGCTAAAACTTTAACAATATAATGAATCGGAATACTATTATAATTCTTTATTGTATTAAATAATTAATTTTATTTAAATTAATAATGGATATAATCATAAGTTCACATGTTCTCACATCATATAGACGGTCATTTGTCACAGCATATATAAGCTGGTGCACAGGCAGTGCAAGTAGTTCTGTTGAGTTCTATTTAGTGCTGTTCAGTTCTGGTTCTAAACTGTTACTATCATGGAAGTTTCTAGTTGTTATGAGTTGGTACAAGTCTCTATTATAAGTTGTACTACAAAGTTGTAAACTGGCCTGGATTGAGATTTGTAACAAGAACATTAATTTTGGTTGTGAAACTTGAAGGTAATAAAATTGAAAGTACAATATTCTTGGACTATTTTGGAACCTGAAAGCTATTACAAAGTAAATTTCACAAGGAACATTAAAACAGCAAGAATTCAGGACAACATGGCTTTGCAAAAGATAAGTTCCCATAAACACAAATTCTCCTATGCTTTGAAAAAATGTTTTAGTTGGACAGTAGAAAGTGTTGCATTTCAAGATATTCTCATCAAGGAAAGATTACAGACGTCTCGGAGTGAGCCAAAGCGTTATCGTGTTTCGTAACGAGCTGTATGACATGCAACTTCACTCTCGAAATCCATGATGTGGTCCAATCTGTGTTCTTGATGCAATATACACAGTCAACGTCAGTGTTCAGGAGACGAGACAACTGTGGGAGGCGTTTGGAGGCAGGCTGGTCGGCCGTCCAGGAAGGAGCTGGTTACCTGATGTTTTGGGGGTGGTACATGGGGCCACCTTACGCCACTGGTCTTCTTAGAAGACAATCAAACCGCTATATGGCTCATGGTTCACAGCCTCCGACATACAGTGCAACCATATCGGCAGCATTTCGGTGAAGGAATCGTCTTAATGGACGCCAGTTGTCTCGCTCATCGTGAACATCTTGTAGATGCGTTCCTTCGTGATAACGAAATCGCAAGGTTGGAATGGCCAGCATGTTCTCCAGAACATGCCTGCGATACATTGAAAACGGCTGTTTTTTAACGAGACGACCCAGCAACCAATCTGAGAGATCTACGCCGAATCGCCATTGAGAAGTGAGAAAACCTAGTCCAACAGTCTTGACGATCTACTGGACAGTATGCCACGATGAATAGAGGCATGCATCAGTGTATTAGGGTTACTGGAGCATGCTGCAAAGTGATCACAAATTCAGCTTGTCAATTTCTGTTTTTATGACCAATAAAGAGAAAAATTGTTTTTGTGTACCTCTTTTCCACCTTTAGGTAAAGTGTCATTAATCCCTAGAATCGTGGTGATACAACACTTTCTTCGTGTGTGTTTAACTGCTAGATTGACTGACCTTGAAAGCAGTAATCCCTGTACCTTATAGCCGTTATAGATTGCCTGACGCCCACCAGAGCCGTACGGTGGCCCCACATAATGACGCCCCTGAACACCAGGGAACCACCACCTGCCTGTATTCGCTAGACGTTGTATCTTACGGCGTTCAGGCTGACCAGGCTGCCATCAGAAACGTCTCTGACGAGTGTCGGGTTGAAAGCTGATGCGAGGCTCGTCTGTGAACAGCACTTGATGCCAATTCTGACGGCGTTCAGGCTGACCAGGCTGCCATCAGAAACGTCTCTGACGAGTGTCGGGTTGAAAGCTGATGCGAGGCTCGTCTGTGAACAGCACTTGATGCCAATTCTGACGAGTCCATTCATCACGCTGTTGGGCCCATCTGTACCGCGCTGCACGGTGTCTAGGTGTCAAAGCTGGACCTCGCCATGAAAGTCGGGAGTGGCCTTCACGAAAATCAGAAGGCCTATTCAGCATGGTGGTATTCTATTCAGGGTTTCTCTGAGTTGTAATCCGTGAGGCAGTGGTCGTTATCTGTGATGTTAACAATTGGGTGTCCAAAGCGAGGCAAGGCATCGGCAATTTCTGTATGTAGAAAAAAAAAACATTCTTCTGCCAACAGCTGTACAGCATTTTTATTTATTTAGCCTCTACCAGTTTCGGGATTGTTCTGTCATTACTGGGGGATTGTAAAACATACTGAACATCGATTTATTTCCACAAACATGGCAACATCAAAATGAAAGTTAGAATTGTGATTCATTTTGATGTTGCCGTATTTGGCAGAAATGAATTCGCGTAATAATTGATGTGCAAAATATTTCACAATCTCCTACTTATGGTAGACAGTGCCAAAACTCGTGGAGACTGATTAATAAAAAAATTGTACAACTGTTGTCAAAAGTGTTCGTTGGAGCTGTATGTCACCACTTGAAAACAACCTTATTAGCTCCTGTATCCCTGCACCTCCTCCACGTCCAAACAACAAGGTTTTGAAATTTTAATTCCAAATAATTAGTGGTACAACATAATTTAATGACCCTGATTTGCCCATTCACACATTGTTGATTTTGACTGACACTTTATCCTATGTTGCATGGTTTTACTTGACCTTTGTCCATAAATACTTTATTGACTACCTTAATGGTGAATGCATCCTGCCTAAATATGGCTTTACATTTTATATGTTGAAGAATACTTATATTCTATTCATTTGTATTGATGATGGCTAGGCCAAATTCATCGTTACTGAGGACCCATGACGTGTAGCCGTTATTCAAATGTTTCAAATGTTTGTTAAGCTTATGGGACTTAACTACGGGGTCATCAGTCCCTAAACTTACAAACTACTTATGAACTACTTACGAACTAGGACGGCACAAATATCCATGCCCGAGGGGGGATTCGAACCCCCGACCGTAGTGGCCGTGCTGACCGTGACTGGAGCGCCTCAGTCACCTCGGCCACCGCGGCCGGCTAGCCGTTATTACACGCCCACTGGTGGAATAGTATTTTGAGGTTTTCACATTTACTTTACTTGAAAAGAATAACGTTCATTAGTGATTGACGTATACCCTGTCAATTTTTACTACAATGACCACTCACTAATTTAATACTATATACTTCCCTAAGTAATGCATTTTACCGTTGCTTTCAGCTACTGATTATTCCAAATATAATCCCCTATACTACAATTTCGTATAATCACCCTGTTATAGCATTTTAAATATTTTTATACGTATCTACTACTCCCTAAGATATCTTAGAACACAAACAGTCTGAAGAAATGTTATTTATTACATACAATCAACACCATTGCTTCTAAAAGTAATATCTTTCAGATACTTGTAGGTCCCCCTATAACTGGCTGGGTAAGTCAGTTCGAAGGTCGGAGGAAGGCAACGGCATGCCACCTCCAAACAGGACCATGCCTAGTAAAGCACTGTGGTGTTAAAACCAATCTTCGGATTGTTGACTGCTTTACCTTTTTACTTTGATTCTTGCATTATTCATAAATGACATTTTATTTTAATATCCCTTTTAGTATAGCATTCATTGGGCCTTATATATTGCTACAAGGCTGATTTCTGGATCATTTGCACTTGTTGTTCTTTATATTTCATACGACAAATGTAGAGCATGATGATATAGATAGAACATTGATTTGTAACCCTTATTTGTATAGAGCCCGAATATGGTATTAGTGTAATACCGAAACCGGTTGTTGGATAAAACACCATAAACTTTACGGCTGTTTGTGAATACATTAATTATTTGTAATTAAAACTAGACCAGCCGCAGTCGCAATTCAAATATAACTTGGAACTACATCGATTGAACATCACTTGGAGCACTCGGAGACGTCAGAAAAGTTCCTTTAACCCCGCTTTACTAACATCTGGTTTTAACGCTCGCTACTAACACCCGTCTTTCAGGGGTTTTTGAACTTTTGTTAGTAACACCTGTCAATTCGGTGAGTACTCTACCCGTGTACACTTGTTCATAAATTGTTCCTCAAAACGTCACAGCTCACTAATAATTTGAACGTAGCCGTCATTTTGACGGATGTTACTAGCAAAGGAAACTTCCCATCGCACTGCCGTCAGATTTAGTTATAAGTTGGCGCAGTGGATAGACCGTTAAAACTGAACACGGATCAGTCGAGAAAACAGGAAGAAGTTCTGTGGAACTGTCAAAAACAAAGCAAAATATTTTAACTGAACGGTCCATTCGAAAACTATGCAACGTCGAGCACATTTTTAGCATATGAGCGCTGTGTCGGGCGCCGTGGCTCAGCGCGCCCGGTCAGAGGGCTGAACGCTCTCTATAATAAAAAAGCTGAGCCAACAACTCATCGAACAAGAATGAACAAAAAAGATCAGCGTTCACAACAAATAGAACTAGCAAAAAGTCTTGGTTAGTGTGCGGTTCAAGCCTTTCCTAAACGAATTTTTATATTTTATTTTCGCAAAATTATGATCTGTCCGTCCGTTCATCGACGTCTCGGTTCGCTGTATTCAGTTTAGTATCTGTGTTTTGCGACCGCACCGCAAAGCCGTGTGATTAACAGACGAAAGGAAGTGCCTCTGCAATGGGAACCTAAAACATTTGATCGCAAGATGATAGGTCAATTTCTCCACAGGAAAACACGTCGCATGTATTCTATACGACACTGGTGACGGAATGTGCGTCATATGACAGAAATCTCTTGTCGACCTACCTAACTTGTACACTTGGTGAGATTCCAGCTTGCCCGATTTAAATTTTCTTATGGATGTGATAATCACTCCAAAAAAAGTGATGAAAACGTAAGAGTTTGTCACATAAATGGCAACAAATGAATGCAACAGTTTCACACTCCACAGTTTTTCCTGTACTTTGTCAAAAAATATGATTAGATGTTTGTTTAGGCGTAGCGTCTCCATAATATGGCGCAGTTACCTTGCATCTCAAAATGCAAACATTAAAATTTTCGCCTGTAGGAAGGCTCGAACCAAGTACTTCATGCTCCGGAACTCCTCGCGCTAGTCACAGAACCACGCTGCTCCTGTCACAGTCAGCTCGACGTTGCTTATCTTTCGCATGGATTCTTCAGTTTTTATATTTTGCTTATTTTTTCATAGTTTAAGTTTGTAAATCTTATGGGACTTAACTACGGGGTCGTCAGTCCCTAAACTTACAAACTACTTATCAACTAACTAATACTAAGGACGGCACAAACATTTTCCTACCGACACCGATCAACTGCTCATATTCAACGTAGAATTATATTCGTGTGATTGATGTTTCCATTTGTTGTTATAAGTTTTATATATGAGGATGGAATTTACCCTCTGCAATATATATATATGGAACTTAACTACGGGGTCATCAGTCCCTAAACTTACAAACTACTTATGAACTACTTACGAACGAGGACGGCACAAATATGCATGCCCGAGGGAGGATTCGAACCCCCGACCGTAGTGGCCGTGCAGACCGTGACTGAAGCGCCTCAGTCCCCTCGGCCACCGCGGCCGGCTTTTCATAGTTCCAAACAACTTTTTCCTTTTTTCTCGATTGATCTGTGTTCAGTTTTTCACGGCCTATCCACTACGATAACTTATAACTAGATCTGAAGGGGATGCGATGGGGAGGTTCCCTTGTAAGCTAGGGTTAATGAGAGTCTCTTTTTTAAGGGTCTTAACTACGGGATCATCAGTTCCTAAACTTACAAACTACTTATCAACTAACTAATACTAAGGACGGCACAAACATCCATGCCCGAGGGAGGATTCGAACCCCCGACCGTAGTGGCCGTCCAGACCGTAACTGGAGCGCCTCAGTCCCCTCGGCCACAGCGGCCGGCTGAGAGTCTCTCCTGGCACATAGTAACAAAGTGGATGCGAGCAAACTTCAAAAGTAACCTTCTAGGCACGGCAGAACTACACAAGCCATATTCTTCCCTCCTGGTGTTACGACTGGAACTGATCGGCCGTCTTACGCACTCGGTCGCTTTGGCAATGCTCATGCGATGTTGTTTACATCGTTGTGCGGGTTGAGTGACATCTACGAACAATCTAAGGAACTGTGTTCTCCATGGAATATGCACATTCAGTGTTGGAACCAAGGAGATGCAACACTTTTATTGTGTGTGTAATATTTAGCGACCTTTAAACGGACCGTTCGCTCCCCTCGCACAAACATGTGCTCGGCTTTCTATAAAGGGGAAACGTAGAGCAGAAGCAAACAGTAGCGGACGAGACGTCGTGGGCAGCCGAGCCGGCGAGAACGAGAGCCGTGTGTTGCTCTGGCTCAGAGACCGCGCGTCGTTTACACGGGCCCGCAGGTGGTTCGCCTTTGTGCGGCATGCACGAGCCGGCATAATGGCCGCCAGATGGTATCGCGCTCTGCGATACACCGCGACACGCACCGCGCTACAGTGCTGGCGGCGCAGCCGGTCGCTGCCGGCGCTGTAGCACACAGCAGCGCCTGTGTCTGAGCCCCTACTCCACTGGACACGGTGCTGGCTTGTCTGGGTGCGTGTTGGCGCGTGTGAGCGACTGAACCGAACAGCGGTGCCAGGTGACCGCCACGGCAGATAGCCATCGGCGAGGCCCGCTGAATGCCAATGAACAGCCGCCGTGATCGCATCCCAACTGAAAAGAGAACGCCGCGAGCGACCCCAGCCTGCGCGCTCTCTAACGAACCCCCGTGTGCTGGTCTGTAATTTTCGTGATGACGCTGCCTTTTGTTCCGCGGGCTCGATCCGAAGATTACGTGTATTACGCCGCGCTGTATGCAACAGTATAGTAAGACCAAAATAGTTCTGGAAATCTAACCCGCTTTGCTCGCTAGTGCGAGTACACAGATCACAGATTGGCTTAACAATGCGAGGCGAACACCAGTGCTCTTGCACTCAGATAAAATGTGGTTTCTTTATTTCGCCCTGCTCCACAGTTCTATGCACTCTTCTCGAAGCGAAAATAACAGTTATCTAGCAATCTCAGCCGCGGTGGAGTAGCCGAGCGGTCTAAAGCATCTCGCTGCGGAGCGCGCGGTTGCTCGCCGTAGAGGTTCGAGTCCTCCCTGGGGCATGGGTGTGTGTGTTGTCCTTAGGTTAGTTTACCTAGGTTTAAGTAGTTTGTAAGCTACGGACTGATGACCACGCAATTTGGTCCGATAGATTTACAAACATTTAATAAAGCAATCCCAGACTTGCCTAAAAGGACAACCGTGATAGCTAGCTACTTCTAGCAATTTCGCGAGACGAAAGTATGAGCATCTGTAATAGCCTACTGGAGTCCATTGTTATCTCAGTTGTTGAACATACAAGGCGTGCACAAAATAATATCAACTCCTTGCATAGCACTACAACTTGCTGCAACTAGCCACCACAACGTACGTCTTAGCACTGAGATGTTATCTAGCAATCCCAGATTTTCCTAAAAGGACAAACATGATAGCTAGCTACTTCTAGCAGTTTCGCGAGACGAAAGTATGAGCATCTGTAATAGCCTACTGGAGTCCATTGTTATCTCAGTTGTTCAACATCCAAGGCGTGCACAAAATAATATCAACTCCTTGCATTGCACTACATCTTGCTGCAACTAGCCACCACTACGTACGTCTCAGCACTGAGATGAGACTGCGGTGCACAACTGTTGGAGATTATTGAACCCATCATCGGTGGTGGAAACGGGACAGTGGCTGGTCAAGAGTCTGAAGGAACTGAGATACCAACAGCCGTAAGTATAATGAAATATTTACTATATTACAACCAGTTTCGGCATTTCACTATGCCATCTTCAGGTCCCTACATCGGAGCATGAAATCCAAAAGTAGGGATACTAAACTGGATTCGTGGATTTCGTCTCTTAGTTGGAAACAACAACAGCAACAGCAATCCATGAATCCAGTTTAGTACCCCTACTTTTGGATTTCATGCTCTGATGTGCTGTTGTTGTTTCCAACTAAGAGACGAAATCCACGAATCCAGTTTAGTATCCCTACTTTTGGCTTTCATGCTCTGATGTAGGGACCTGAAGATGGCATAGTGAAATGCCGACACTGGTTCTAATAGAATAAATATTTCATTATACTTACGGCTGTTAGTACCTCAGTTCCTTCAGACTGTTGTAGATGGTCTTGGATATCCCTGGCAGTGTATTATACTTTCTCCTCTGCGACTATCATAACAAATCATCTTTGAAACATGTGCTCTACCAGATTTTCGGCGAAGCCAACTCGATGGTGCACGGAATTAAGAGCTTATCATTAATTTGCTGGGTACGGGCTTGGCGAACGCGGGATCTCTGAGCTGAGAACTGCTAAAGACAACCTCCTGGCATGTTACAGCAACCACCTTGGTGCACGGTGGTGGAACGTTGTCTGTCAGAGAGAAAGACGATTTAGACTTTATTACCCGGATTGCGAGGACTGTACAAACCTCCATGAAAAGTTTTAAAAAACTCAGCTGCACGCTGATGGGATGAGTGGCTGTTCAGGTGCATCAGGCGCTAGTGGGCGACCTCTGCAGATACTGCCGCACCTCAGCTGTATAAGGCTGACTGACGCAAGCGAGGCTTTGTCTAGGTTGACTTATAGATCCCCAGCAGCTCTTACAAAGGAATGGTCAGACTTGTCATGTCGAAACCTGTGTTGGTATTTTTACCACTGTGAGATAACATTGAAGCAAGTCTATATGCAGACTGTTAGCTGATGACATGACCTGGAAGTCTGTAAAAACTTTTATGAAGCCATTTTCGTGATTTTTAGGCGACTTCCAGGTCATGTCAGCAGCTAACATTCTGCACACAGACTTCCTTCAATGTTAACTAACAGTGCTAAAAAAATCAATGCATGTTTCGGCCTGACAAGTCTGACCATTCCCTTGTTAGAACCGAGACGGAGCCATTGAGTATTTTAAACCCCAGTGGGATGGGTGTATCGTCCGGAACCGACCACAACCCACACATCTAAGCGTTTGAGGGAGGCAGGTCCTCCTGATAGCTAGAGTACAGTAACAGGCTTCGAAAAATCGTGTTTGTTGTGAGTTATTAAGAAAAAGGAGCGAAAATTTGAAAAAGTGTCCTCTTTTTACATTAACACAGTTTTAGAAGAACTGTCTAGGACTTCAAACTCTATTAAGAGAATGCGGAATGGTTCCTTGCTAGATGAGAGCAATAGAGTTAAACTGGTGAATCTTCTAATGAAATACAACAAACTGAGGGATGATGAAATCACTGTTGAATTACTTAACTCCTCTTACTCCAGTAAAGGCGTAACTCACATACCAGATCAATAATGGATATGGTCACTGAAGAGCTGAGAATTACTGACTGAGGCCCGGACGAAGTCGGCGTTCCAAAATATCCCAAAGGTGTTCAATAGGGTTCAAGTCAGAATGTGCAAGCCATTCCATTACAGGGAGGTTATTGTCGTGTAACAACGCCACCACAGGCCGTCCATTAAGAACATGGGCCCGATCATGTTGAATGATGCAATCGCTATCCCCGAATTCCTCATCACCAGTAGAAATCAAGAAGGTGCTTAACCAACACCTCCTAGAGACAAGGCCTCACAACAGCCCGTGCTACGTCCCACTGACCAGGCCACGGTCGCCAGCTGAATGCCTGGCCGCTAGGAGGCAGTGGGCGTGCCCCATCGGCCAGCTATTCAGCTGGCGACCGCGGCCTGGTCAGTGTGACGTAGCACGGGCTGTTGTGAGGTCTTGTCTGTAGGAGGTGTTGGCTTAACACGTTGGTTGCCGCGATGACGTCAGAGGCGCACCAGAGGCGCCTGCTGTGGCCGCCGGCGGCCACACGGCAACCAAATCATTAATGTAGGACTGCCCTTTGATAGTGCCACGCAAGACAACAAGGAGTGAATGCCCCCTCCATGGAAACACGGCCACATCATAACACCACCACCTTCGAATTTTACTGTTGGTACTACATAAGATGGCAAATGACGTTACCAGGCATTCGCTATACCAACACCCTACCATTGAATCGCTACATTTTCTACCGTGATACGTCTTTCAACACACCGTTTATATACTGTTCAATCATCCAATGTTTATGCGCCTTACACCAAGCGAGTGGTCGTTTCACATTGTCTTGCGCAACTTAGGCGGAGCTGCTCGACTATGAAATTCAAGTTTTCTCTCGTCCTGTCTAACTGTCGTAGTATTTGGAGTGAATGCTGATGCATTTGGAACTCCTGTGTGATGGTCTGAATTGATGCCTCCCTATTACACTCGGATTTTTTCAGTCCACGTTTTAAACCCGTCCTTCACCTCTCAACGATGTGAGGAATCGCCATTAACGACAGACACGTGGTTCGGATTCCACGTTAAGCTGTAGCTCCCCTTTCCCCGGTTGGATAACTGGGGTAGGTTAGAGAAACGCAAGTCGCAAGTTGCGTCAAATTGAAAGACTTGCACCAGTCCAATGAACCACACGAAATTAATTATTATTACACTGTACGATCCTCTTTAAATTCAAATGTTTGTAAATCTGTCGGACCAATCTCTGTGGTCATCAGTCCGTAGCTTACAAACTACTTAAACTAAGGTAAACTAACCTACTGCTCTTACTGCTATTACGTGGAATACCAATCTGGCACACAGTATTATCTGCCAGGAAGTTTTTATCAGCGCACACTCTGCTGCAGAGGGTAAGCCGGCCGCGGTGGCCGAGGGGACTGAGGCGCTCCCGTCACGGTCTGCACGGCCACTACGGTCGGGGGTTCGAATCCCCCCTCGGGCATGGATATTTGTGCCGTCCTTAGTCTTAGTTAGTTGATAAGTAGTTTGTAAGTTTAGGACTGATGACCCTGCAGTTAAGTCCCATAAGTTCTACAAACTTTTTTTTTTTTTTTTCTTTTTGCAGAGGGTAAATTCCATCCTCATATATAAAACTTATAACAACAAATGGAAACATCAGTCACACTAATATAATTCTACGTTGAAAACCTGGTTATCGTGCGTCAAAACATGCTTTTAAAAAAGCTGTTGGGCTGCAGAAATGATGAAGATTCAGATGGTTGTAAAATCTTCATTCCTCTTACGCATTTCGAGCGAAGCCCATCATTAATCTACAAAAAAACCTCAAGTGTTGAACATAATTTTCTTAAAAAATGTAAAAGAGAAACAGGAACAACCAAGCTTTTATCACACCTCTGGTTATAAACAAACTTCAAAAACGGAGAGTTACAGCCCATGTGTCACTTTACGATTCAACATAGAGTACAGAGTAGATCGTTAAACGTGACAAGCTGTCCACGTATGCAGCAAGTGTGTCAAAGGTAAACAGGGAAAGAACTGCGCCAGACAGATATTGTCGAGGAAACCAATACAAAGGATGGTATAATATATTTAAATTAATATAGTTCTGATACAATACAAAATCTGTATGTCACACGAAATACAAAAGAATCCATGTGAACAAACAACAGAACCACAAATTCTGGGTATGAGATTCGCCTGATATGCAAAATACTGTTTTTACTTTACAGACAAACATGTTCCAGTACCTCTGTGACATCACCAGTGGGTTTTATTTATATATTAATGGCTATGAAGCTCAAAATACATTGTTTTAGTACTAAGTGTCAATATTAGGCCTAAAAGTGGTACGTTTTAATTTTGGTTGTTACCTTGATTTTAAATTATTTTTTGTCATATAGGACCCTTCTTACATAATTAGACAATCGTAGCGTTGTCATCTCCAACCAAATTATCTTTGTGAATATTGTGGCGACTTAACATTCTGACTGTAGCGTCAAACGTAAATTTGGAAAGTGTAATATTTCTATCATATCCTGTTTTGTTTATTACTTACGGTGTGTTTTGCAGCACACTTTCTCTTCCGCGTTTCTGTGATCAATATAAAAGCAATATACATATTTGGCGGACTTTTTCCTACACTTCACACTTCGGAAAAATCGGCTGTGTACGCTTTGTTATTATGCTTACCAACTAGTCGATCTTCATGTGTTCTCCGATGGAAATGGCGGTGCATTTGAATTTTGTTCATTTTCTGTCTGTGTCTGTGTGTGTGTGTGTGTGTGTGTGTGTGTACGTTTTAACTGTGTGTGTCAGCATTTCCTGCTTACCAAATTTACCTTTCACACTTTAATTAGCGTGTTACGTCGTCATTTCACACAGATCTTTTGGCTGCAAGATGACAACGCTGCCAAAGTCTGATTATGTAAAAAGAGTCCTACATGACCATGAAACCAGGCTAACAATAAAAAATAAAACATACAACTTTTAGGTCTAATATTCACACATAGGTTAGTACTAAAATTATGTATGTTGAGTTTCACAGCTATAAATAAATAGAAAACACCCACTGATGGTAGCACAGAAATGCTGAAACATGTTGGGTGTAAAGTAAAAACAATGTTTTGCATACCAGGCAGACCTCATACCCAGAATTTTTGACAGAAAACACGGAAATCATAATAGCTGAACATCGAAAATTATGCACCACAATTCAACATAAAGTTTATTTACTACAATGTCAATGAAAACTTCGGAAAACCACTTACGGCTTCCTGTGATCTGTTTGTGACTCAAGAGTTCGGATTCGTTTTGAAAGTGTACATATACTTCAACCTCTTCTAAAATGTCGGAAACTCTTCCCTTGTGAGCAAAATGCAGAACAGACATATATAGTCAATAGTTTTTAAATGGCGTTGGTACTCTGTAAATGTTCATCCAATACACTGCTATTACTGGTTTATCCGTGTTCACGAAATGTAATAAGAAATTCTCTCCCGATCTGTTGAACATAGAATTTTTCCCCCGAACCATAGAGAATCTTGTATATTCCAGCCCTACAAAAATTGTCAGAAATTGGTGCCGTACTGTGCCGTAGTAACATCCCCAAGTCATTCTTAGTACGGATACCAACTTTGACGTTTATCTTGCAAAACGCATTGGCGACCATCTGAATCTTCATTCATATCTGCAGCCCAACACCTTTTTTAATGTCTTTTAGTAGTAATTGTTATAATGGCTGCATACCTCCAACAGGACTTCAAGTCTGATTTAGACATATAATATATATTTCAATTTTCA
The DNA here is from genome assembly GCA_026315105.1 of Locusta migratoria. NCBI lineage: Eukaryota > Metazoa > Arthropoda > Insecta > Orthoptera > Acrididae > Locusta > Locusta migratoria. The sequence goes on along the minus strand of CM048744.1, from coordinate 97,350,548 downwards.
GTATTTATTGAGATAAAGAGTTTTGGTATCGTTGCGTATGGTTATACTGATATATGACATGACCTTTATGCACAACTGCTGCAGGGATTAATACAGTTGAAATTAATTGTTTGTCATATTTAGTCTATTAGTTAATTATTATACGAGCGAATAAACTCTTTCCAATTACAGCCACGCGCAACGGACGCGTGAGTTTATTTTGCGGCTGCCTCCGCTGGCAGGGGATGAGTTTCACTCTGAAAGAATGCACTGGCGTTTGCGAAAGCATCAAAATAGTTGTAGAAAGGGGCAGATTGCGTAAATATTAGAGGGCATCCAAAGTAGAATGCGCGGTGACAGGTAAAGCTAAAATCCAGTACGCATTTCATTTTTTCTGGCGTCGTATATCCTGAACTAAGTGTTGTATTGTGACATAAATTCGAAAGTAAATTATGTAGTATATCTGCATATATATCCAAAATATGTAGCAAATATAATTATTAGTAAAGATTCCGTTAATCGAACCGCCATGCGTTACTGGTCAATTTTTCATGAACCAAGATGTTTATGACTTCATATCACATGAACTATGTCGTACTATGATTTAATTTCGGAGGTATCTTCAGTTGTGAGTGCTTATCTCTCTGTAAAATGATTCACAAATAAAATTTATGGTGTAGAAGTATTAAATTGTAACGCCATGCCGAATGTCGTAGTTTTACTGCATGAACCTCTTCCGTTTCACTATTTTCTTGTGCTTGTCAGCAAGAAAAGTGTCGTAAAGTTTTAAAATTATGTGTAAAGTTTGTTACAGGTCACTAAGTGCTCTCATTTTCAAACTATGGTTGAATAAAGTCTAGTCATTCACGTGCGCGTCGCCAAATGGGGAAGTTCGCAATGTTTATGAAGTCATATCTCCTGTAGTGTGTATCGTAAGTTTGTGAGGCGGGATCGTGAATCGTATCGGGATAGCTCAGTCGATAGAGCGCTTGCCCGCCAAAGGCAAAGGTCCCAGGTTTGAGTCCCAGTTCCGGCACACAATTTTAATCTGCCAGGAAGTTTCATATCAGCGCACACTCCGCTGCAGAGTGAAAGTGTCATTCTGTAAACATCCCTTAGGCTGTGGCTAAGCCATGTCTCCACAATATCCTTTCTTCCAAGAGTGCTAGTCTTGCAAGGTTCGCGGGAGAGCTTCTGTGAAGTTTGGAAAGTAGGAGGCGAGGTACTGGCGGAAGTTGTGAGGTGGGATCGTGAGTCGTGTTGGGATAGATCAGTCGGTAGAGCGCTTGCCCGCAAACGGCACAGGTCCTAGGTTCGAGTCCCGGTTGCGGCACACAATTTTAATCTGCCAGGAAGTTTTAGATTTCAAGATATCTACTCAGCGAAAATAATTGATTCTTGCATATCTTATAGTTTGGTATCCTCGCACGATGAAAGGTTCATTTTATTTTAGTTCTCGTTACAGTTACCATCCAACATCACTATACATAAAGTATTTCAAAAAGTTTGCAGAGATAAAAACACATTGTGTAGACTTTCCGTATGGGCTTCAGGTCATACATAGCAGTGTATGAAATGTAGATATCCAAACTAGGCGTTACTCGAGTATTTATTTCTTCTATACTCTAGTGAGTCCATCTCCTCTCCCGTTCCTCTCGTTTGGGTGCGAGTAAATTTTTTCGTGATTGAAATAAAAATTTAGACCGATGTCGAAGTCTGTACGTAAAGTACCTTCCGCCATGCACCATACTAAATTTTATGTAGACAGCTACTTTTCTCTTGCTTTCAAGGTCAACTGTTAAACAAAGACTTCTCTTTATATAAGAGCCTTAATACCCCAGTGTATCATGCATCTCATTGTTTTGGCGTCATATCTCCTGAACTATTTATCTTAGCTGGTTCTTACCCTTACAGCAATTGCTACCTCACCGTAAAGAATATGTGCAGCAAACTTGGTTGAAATCGGTCCTGTGGTTGCGTGGCTGCGTGATGCAGCAGTCTGTCGGGAATTTAATTGTTTCAGACGTCATCAGTGGCGGCTGGTGCCTCAGATGACTTCTTTCAGTGCCGGATCTTGATAGGGGGGCCCCTCCCCCACCCCATCTCGATGTTTATGTTTGGCACCCCTCCCCCCTCGCCCCACCCCCCCCGCTCGGCGTCCAATCTGGGGCACACCTCTGCGAGTGGCGCAGGCAGAAAGCGCCCTAGTTTTCCCCCACCCCTCCCCCTTTAGATCTTCAGGATATTTTACCTCGGGTTTCTTTTTTTTTTTTTTTTAACTCGAGCTGAGACGTTGGGCTACCAAGATTCTTTATTTTACACTTTTCTTCCAAGCTTGAAGCTAAGAAATTTGTTTCTGAAAGATAACGGCCGGCCGCGGTGGCCGAGGGGACTGAGGCGCTTCAGTTACGGTCTGCACGGCCACTACGGTCGGGGGTTCGAATACCCCCTCGGGCATGGATATTTGTGCCGTCCTTAGGATTAGCTAGTTCATAAGTAGTTTGTAAGTTTAGGGACTGATGACCCCGTAGTTAAGTCACATAGACTCTACAAACATTTGAACATTTTTTTTTATACTGAACGTTAACCATTTTGGCCCACTTTAGGTTACGGTAGTAACACTAAAAGTGGGCCTTTGGGATCGTCTTTTGACAGCTCGAAATTCCCTACAAATTCCCTACAACTTTGCTCTCTTATGGTTTTCTTTCTTTTTTTTTTTTTTCATATCTCGTAGCGTTTCAGAGATATTTGCAAAAATAACGGTGATTTTGAAATGTCTGTCTGTCCGACTGTCTGTCTGTCCGTAACGTGTTCCCTGTTTTTAAGACGAACCGTTCAACCGATCAGCACCAAATTTTACAGACATGATTGTAGTCCTCCAGAGACCAGAACCTCCTTTTTTCAAATTTTTCGGACAAACAATACGGTAGTTTGTAATATAATTGTAATTGCAAACGAACCGTTCATCAGACACGAAAATTGAATAACCTAATTGGTAGAGGAGAAAATTCTCTACAACTTAGCTTTCTTATTGTTTTCTCATATCTCGCATCCTTTGAGACATATTTGCAAAAATAACGGAGAATTGACACCCTTCATTGAATTAACGAAAACCAGCCGTTCGGAGATGTTACGTGAAATTCCTCGCCCACAACTCTCTCTGGCATACGCCATCCATCTTGCGTTGCGTATTTCATGATTTTCTTATTGTTTCTTACAAGTTGTCATTTCAAAGCAATGCCGCACTGATGAATTAACAAAAACACATCGTTCTTCGTACGATAAATGATAATCTAGTGTCTACAAATGCCATATTAGCATCAGTTAAGAACGGCTATCGATAGTAGGAGATTAAAGTACTCATCTTTTGATTGATAGCCGTAGCGTAGTAGGCAAGGCGTTAGAATATGATGCTAAAGGTCGGTGGTTGGGAACCCGCCACTACCTAAATTTCTTTTTCCTAAAAGGGTTTCAGACACTTTTATTAATTAATTTTTTATTATTTAGATTATTATTTTGGTCCAAAATGTTTGCAAAAACTTATAAAACTACAAATCTAAAATGGGCCGTAAAAGTGCGATTTTTTCTTTTATATTAAACACCAAGTATATATGAATATGCACGTGAACACTAAAACGCAATAAGTAACTGATTACACTGTTAAGTGACTGTAACAAAATCAATCTGTTGCGATGAAGAGACAAGCTACTTTCAGGTCACATGACACTGTAAGCAGCACCCCTTACTAATCTTACACATGAGCAAAGGCTGCTCTCCCCCACACCTTTCAAATAGTTATGTATTTGTTACAACGAAGAATGTAAATGTTATTTACCCTCAAAATCGCGACACATTTGCAAAAACGTCCAAAGATATGTGTCAAGTAACAATAACAAAGTCACTGTTGTTCCCGTATCAAGATTGGGTTTAAAAAATTGCTTGCAGTCGGTCTTGAACCTTCGACAGCGCAGCGCGATGCTGCTAACAGCACGGCTATTCTTCGTAGGTGGAAAGTTGTGACTTCATTATTATTCATGAGCGGATCTTCTGAAGATTTTTACAGTTGACTTGTCTTTAATTCATAGTTATAAGATATTCTACCAAATATGATTTGTTTTTGAGGAATCTTCAATGCGCCGAAAACAAAAATGAAGGGCGGATGTTGCCGTCATGGAGGATTTGCGCATGCGCAAGGCGCGGTGCCCAGTAGCTCCATTGTCTTGTTTCGGGACCATTCGTGCGTAACCGCCAGCGGTGTTCTCTTCGCCCGTCCCTGCCGCGGGAGCGCCTATATGCTGCCCCCACGGAGTTCAGAAGAGAATTTGAACCTCCGCCGCGCATGCGCATTGCTACGCTGTGGCCACTGCCGCCTATATTAAGCGGCAGCGCTACAACTCCTATACGTGCTATCTCCACTTCGTAAAACGTTTCTCATGAGATAAGAAAACTTTGAATGTGCATTTAAAATAGTCTGATAGAAGAATGAAATGAAGAATGATGGATTCAAAACACTTTATTTAATTTGCTTATTTACTTGTTTTCCCTCCTTCCCCATTATTTATCTGGATGTGATGTCGCTGTCGGAAGTTCCTCCATCGATTAAGAAATGCGCAAAACTCTGACACGTTGTTCAAGGTAGTCTGGTTGCCAGTCCTTGGTCACTCGGCAGTAGGAAATGTTTTGTTTTGAGTTCTGCCACACCGCACGTGAGCCGTATCTGTTGCCTCTGGCTTCCATTCCTACGTTAACATCGCTTCCTATTTGTGATTGAAGCATTTAGCACACTATCTGAATTCAGTGACACATTTAATATCCTACTTTCTATTTCACTTGACATACTTTATCAATTTATCGATGCTTCAACAATTTCACTTCCCTCGTCTTCCATTAGCCCTAGAGAGTACAAAAATTGTTCAAATATCTATAAATTTATTGGACCGAACTGCTATGGACATTAGTCCCTAGACCTACAAACTACTTAAATTAACTTACAAGAAGGACAACACACACACACACACACACACACACACACACACACACACACACACACAAACCCAAACAAACAAACAAACACTGCCACAATCAAGGGAGCACGCGAATATCCGGCAGGATCGGCCGCCCAGTCCGTAGCATGATGCCTTAAACCACGCGGCTACACCCGGGCGTCCGCAAAGAAGGCAAACATCTTCCACTTTAAAAGACTGACAGAAAAGTGGGGAACTAGCTGCCTCAGTCCTCATCTGCCTACCTCTCCAAATATTTTGCCATGTGAAAATATTTACGCTTTTTTGTGCCAAAACACAATAGCAGAAAGTGAGGTTAAAGATAGATCGAGAGAGAGGAGACACTTTTAGTGAGACTGTGAGGGAGAGTACAGAGCCACGGTGGGAGAAAGAATGGCACTAAAATAAGAGAAATAGATGGAGTGGGAGCAAAAGGAGAGAGGAGACAGTGGAATGAATGAAGAGAGATGAGTGGAGACATTTACATCAGCTTTGGGGCTGATTACCTAGCTGGTTAGTCCCCTAAAAAAACATCAGGTCTAGGGGTCCGGCGTATTTGACTAGAAAATTTTCGACACTTATCGAAATTCTCTTTTCCCACGTGTTAAAGTTTCTCAGTCTAGGTTTTATAAATCCCACTAATCCACCCGCAAAAAAAAAGTATAGATAGGAGAAAATGATGACCGAATACACACACAGCAGACCATGATCAAGAATGAGACAGTGGCAATGTGACAGAAAAAGAATGTGGCATAAACAATGGCAGATAGATAGTAAAAGTGGCAAAGACTGTGGTGAGGAGGTTCGAAAGACGGAGATGAAGAGCTTGACAGTGGAACAGATAGTCAGGGGGAAGTGACAACAGGATTAGGAAACACTGGGAGAGAGACATATGTAGACGATGTGAGTGAGACCGGATAGAACGATTGAACATGCTCTGTGTCAAAAGAGCGCCAATATGGTCGCATGTAAGCAACTGAGGCAGGTAAGTTATCCATTTTTCTGTCAGAATCTTTTAAAGAGGAGCCTTTTTCAGCAGGTGGGAAGTATGCTTTGCGTTTCCGGGTGAATAGGTGACCACTCAGATCGCTACCTGCCACACTAGGAGCGCCGGGTTTCACTTTTGCATAGACCACTCTTAAGTTATGCCGCGGAAGTGAAGAACGTGTTTGCTGTCACATACCATATTGTGTTGGGCGCCGGACTGACAGATCGTGAGATGCTGCTAGATTGTGTACAGGAAGTGTAAACTAGCTATACGATATTTTTAATAACCCATGACCAAAGTGTGGTTCGTGTTGAACTTCATCCTTGATCCACATCGCGAAATTGCTTTAACGTTAATCCGTTTTAAGAGATTTGGAAATTAAATAGTGGCAACAATGCTATGGAGACACTATGCAATGGAATCTACTATTGTCGCTGATAGCACACGTTGCTGACATACTTACCTCACCTCCTAGCAAATGGACTCGTCCGTCCCACGTCACCGGCGTGCGCACGTCACTTGTGACCGAGCGGTCTAACGTGACGGTGTCACTATGTTCCTCCACGGCTCACCGTCAGTGCACAGTATTATTGTTCGTTTTGGAGCACCACCTGCGACCAACTTGGTGAAAGAAGCGACAACACTTTCTGCACGACCCACCCAGCAATTTGCACGACAATATGCGGGCGCATACAACGCAATTTGTGGCTGCTCTGTTCGGTCAATGGGACTTGGAAGTACTGTACCATCCACCATACTTTTTATTATTGTGTAGTATTCTCCCTAGCGGCAGGTCCATGTCTTCGTACGGAGAATTTCTAATTCCATTGTTCCCTGTCTTCGGCTTCTTCCTTCAGTCCGTTGTAACTCCTTCCATCTTTCATGTCGTCCAGATGTTGAATTCTTCTTGTTCCTAGTCCTTTGTTTCCTCTGTTTTTCCTTTCGATGACATTGTGTAGGAGTCCCTCGTGTGTAAGTGCGCGTCCAAATCAGTTGGCCTTTCTCTGTAGAGTTGTATGCAGAATACCTCTCTGCTACTCTTCTTAGTATATTATCATTTTTCATGCTATCTGTCTATTTGATCTTTTCCATTCTCCTCCAGCACCACATTTCAAAGCTCTCCACCATATTCCCAGGACTTAAGTGCTTGTCACTTTGATTTTATTCCGAAGATGAAGTAACCACTTCGTGTCGTTCGCTTCAGAACTGTTCCAGAGATTCGAAAGGCAACAGGCGCTCCATTCGCACCATCAACAGAACAGGCTCTGCTAACGGTATACTGCGCCTTACACATCGCTTACAATGGGTTCTACACAACGCTGGTGACTGCTTTGAAGGACACTAACAGGTGCAAACAGGTTGGGCTTTTGTATCGGTTGTGAATAAATAGTTGCCACTATTTAAGTTCCAACCCTCGCACATGTGATTTTCGGCTCTTTGTTTATTTTAGAGGAGAGTTCATTTCGACATTCGGTACATAATCTGGTTACTATTTTTTACCCGCCTGGTAATTTTCTCACTTAGTCACTCTCAACCGATGAAGCTCTGTAGATTCTTCGCGATCGTCCTTCAGTTATTTTTGGCTGTTTGTGCACCATGTTCTCTCCAGAGTCCGATAACACCTGTACAGTTTTAATTTATCAACATGCTAACATAATTCCTATCAATTTATATACTTCTTTGTTATCCATTTCCCTTTGTACTCAAATTATCGAGATTTCTACTCAATTGTCGGTACATTATCACAAGTGGCTCAATTACCTCTTGTGTTATACCCATCTGATTTTCTTACTGAAATGAACAGTAGTACTCATTAGAAGTGTTACTCTTTACATTATCGAGTATCTCTTTTAGCAAACAACGTACGTTCTGGTGCTAATACACAGAGACCAAGTACTTGTACCACTGAAAATGTGCCTATTTCATATCTTCTGCCATGATAACAGATGTAGCAGGGCAGCAGTACGTTCCGAATGGGCTCAAATGGCTTTAGATACATCTTGCTCAAACACTTTTAGGCTTGTGAGACATCAGCTACAACTTCTCAAGCTTACGTGAACTTAGTTTTCAGCGTTATGTCCACTACACACACTTGTGTTCCAGAAATAACCGTTTAGTGCCTTGATTTTCTGAAAATTATCGGTTAGACTGCATAACTTAATTATTGGGTCAACATTTGTTATATGAGTGGTAATTCGTTTCAACTCAGAGTATATGCAGGGTTATAATGTCTCGTAAGCAAATTTACAAACCTAGCAGTATCTTAGTAACCCTTCTGGTGGCCCAGTGGACTGAACACTCGAATTCACAATGAATGGTTGGCCGGAAATGAGTCGTGCTCATCAGTGAGTTGGATCGTGATCGCACCACGATGCTGCTGTTGTTTTCTGTAGTTCTCCACGCTACTCTATTCTGTTAAGCCTCATCCCCAGGCAGACACATCCCTCTGAACCGGCTTACTGTTCTGTTTTCAACACCTGGTCTCCCTCTCAGATTTTGTTTTCCTCTCCCCTTCCTCCCTCCCCTCTCCAACAAATTTTCCTCCAATACTAAACTCACGATTCCTTGTGGCCTCAGAACGTCCCTTCTTTTAGTCAAGATAAGCCATAAATGTATTTTCTGCCCAATTCTATTTATTACTTCCTCATTAGATGAGCAAACTACTCATCTAATATTCACCATTTTTCTGTAACGCCACATATCAAAAGCTTATTTGCTCTTCTTACCTGAACTGCTTATACTGCACGTTTTACACTCGTTCAAGGCTACACTCCAGACAAGGGCCTTCAGAAAAGAGTTCCTAAACACTTAATATTTGCTGTTAAGAAATTTATCTGCTTCAAAAATCATTTTTTCCATTGCCATTCTCCATTTTATATCTTCTCTACAACAGCCCACAGAAGTTGCATTACTGCCCAAATAACAAAACTCATCTACTACTTTTATTTTAACTTTCCTAAACTAATTCCAACAGCATCGCATAGTTTAGCTCGACTACCTTCTGGTACCCTTGATTTGCTTTTTTTAATGTTCGACACACTGTCCATTCAGTTGTTCTCCAAGATCATTTCCTGTCTCCAACATAATTACTATACCGTAAACTTTTTGTCTTCTCCCTGCATTTTAATTTCCTTTCCAAATTTCTCCTTACTTTTCCGAAAAACTTCCAATGTTTGTAAATCTAAGGGACTTAACGACGTTAGTCATTAGTCCCTAAGCTTACAAACTAGTAACACTAACTTCAAGTGACTTATGCTAAGGACAACACAAACACCCATGCCCGAGGAAAGACTCGAACCCCGACGGCGAACGGCCGCGCGCAGCGTAACTGGGCGCCTTAGTACGCAATGATATTCTGCCGCGCCTGCTTTTCTTCACAGCTTACTCATTGTACTGATTGAATAACATAGGAGAAATTCTACCGCCTTATCACATTCCCTTACTAACCGGTGCATCCCTTTCATACTCTTAGAACTTTATGAAGCGTCAAATCTGGCGGACGAGCCGCCCTCGACACATCTCCTCTCCGTCAAATCCGATTTGGGAATCGTCTCTGCAACTCATTTCTAGCCATCAGCGAAAAATAAGCCGGAAACCCATCGTGTTGATACAATATTCCGTCACTTGTTTCTAAAGGTATTTCTTGCAATAACAGACCTAATGTTTCTTGCATGAAATTAAGGTTTCCTTCGATGAAACAGAGGCCTACAATTTCACCCTCCAGAATATTTATGGCGATGCAGAACACGAAAAACATTACTCGAGCTAACGTTACATTCTCTTGCGATTTGACGCGAACTAATACAAGGATCTCGAACCACACTGGCACGAGTACCAACTTCCATTCCTCGTTAGGAACTTTCCTTTGTTGGACATGTTTCCGATACGATAAGATCCAGTTTGTCTCAGTTTATAATACACATATATAAATGTACGACGTGTAGGGGGTGTAGGAATACATCATACACATTCGCTTGCTTCGACGATACTACGCCGTATTCGGGAAATATTTATTATTTGCACGATATACGAGAGAGAATTGTCAGAACATGTGCTTCGATAAGCGTGGAAGTGATACGGAATATCCCCTAGATCCATGCGTTGCATTCATACCAATAGTCATCACTTCGAACACCTTCTGTAAAACCCACCTTTTTGACCTTCAGAGACCTTACAGATGCACATCATTGGATTCATGTCGATAGCCACTATCACAAGTAAGTACCAAACTGTAGCACCCCATTAAAAAAAATGAACTTCATATTTCTAAAGAGACTCACACCAGCAAGAAAAAATCAACGTCATGTTCTGGATCTCGCTGTTGCCTTCAAGTTTTGTCCCACAAACTTTTCAGCCTGTATACCTGATAGAAGTAGTAGGAGACATAAAAAGTGTAGCACGCTTCTTTACTGGTTCATTTAGTAAGTGCGAAAGCGTCACAGAGATGGTTATAAAAAGTCCAAGTCCGACGCTGGAAAAGAGATGTTCTGTATCCCGGTATTGGCTTCTGTCAAACTTACCACCTACACGGATAGGATGAAACAGATTAGGGCGCGCGCGGCCGTTCCTCGTCGGGGGTTCGAATCCCCCTTCGGGCATGGATGTTGGTGCTGTCTTTAGTATAAGTCAGAAACTAAGTAGTTTGTAAGTTTACGGACTGATAATCCCGCACTTAAGTCCCATAAGCTAGACAAACGTTTGACCCCCAGAGGGCTCACGGTTCTTTCGTGAGTACGTGTGTGGCGAGCACGGGGCCCCAAGCTAATGTAGTGTTCCTTCATTATTTACTTCCCGGACTGTATTTCCTTTTCCCCTCCCTCCTTTCCTATCCTCACTCCTTCCCTTCCCCATTCGGGTACTGATGACCTCAGTAGTTTAGTTCTCCTATCCCAAACAAACAAACCGACTCAAACGTTTGAATTTTGATATTAGGGTCCACATAGAGGTATACAGACAATCATGTTTTCCACAAACCAGCAAACATGACTGGGATAAGTGCGACATTGGTACCCGAAGTTATGTACGCCACACCATGAGGTGTGGCTTGCGGAGTATGGATGTTGATGTAAATCTCTAGTCCCGCAAGGGCTGAACCATACATGTTCAAATGTTCAAATAGCTTATGGGACTTAACTACGGGGTCATCAGTCCCTAAACTTACAAACTACTTATGAACTAACTAAGACTAAGGACGGCACAAGTATCCATGCCCGAGGGGGGATTCGAACCCCCGACCGTAGTGGCCGTGCAGACCGTGACTGAAGCGTCTCAGTCCCCTCGGCCACCGCGGCCGGTCAGAACCATACATGCGATCGTAGATGTGGTGTCTGCTTTATGGGACATAGGTTAAGGCAGTTAGAGGCCTGGTTCAGCACGATTGTTCGACTTCGCCATTGAATTCGTTTCATTGTCTCCTAACAGAAGTGATAAATTTTGAATTGGTCTGTTCATATGAGGAGTTCAAACACTACCTGAAGATTTTTTCACAACTCAGGTGTTTCCGCGGAACACAAGAAGTCTGGGCGTACAACTGTCGATGGACTTACGAGAGTTGGAGGAGACGGGTCTCGTAAATAAAGTGAAGCGGTAGAAAAAAACCGCCACGGCGCGCGCGCATGGCGGTCGGTAATTTGTGGCGCCTGCCGCTGCCCTGCCCTGCCTGCCCTGGTGATGGATGTCTGAGGTGCAGCGCGGGCTGGCGCTGGGCACCTGTCTGCGCGGTCGCCGACCCCGCACTGTCCCCTGCCTCGCGCCGCTTCCACGAACGGTCCACAGCCTTGACGAAAGCGGTTCAATTATTCGGCCCGCCGCCGCCACACTGAGATTACGTGCGCGCTGCGGTCTCCGTCTCTCCCCCCGGTCATTACACAAGAAATTCGCGCTCCCTTTGGTCGTTTTATGCACGCCTCGGACCGCGCGACCGAACTGCGGAACAGATCTGCCGCGGCTTCAGCTTTCTGCGGAAAGATGCTTGCCGAGCCGCGACCGCCAGGCGAGCTGGGGATCCCACAGGCCTGGTTACCGATTTTGCTTCTCTGTTCTGCTTCGTCTACATCCCTCTATCTCTTTTTACCTCTCACATTAAACCCTTCATTCCCAGTGGTGTTCCTGACAACAACGTATTAAATGTTGAATTGTCTTTGGTGCTGCAGCGAAGATCATGCTATCATTATTAATCGGACAGTGTAAACTATCAACAAAATAACATCCCAAGTAATAAAACACCTCGGTACAAACATCTGTGTTGTGCATGAAATACATGACAAAAAATAGTTTCATCAAAACTTTTAAAACACATATTTGATGCTTGTTACACTGTATTAATACAGAAAACACTGAATTTTAATTTTTTCAAAGCTGAATTCATAATGTGGGGATGAAAGGATTAAAACTACTCGCTAGATTTCAGGAAGACTTTTCACGCTGTACCTCACATAAGCCGCTTCTAACTAGGGTGACCATCTCTCCCGCATTTCCCGGGATCTCCAGTATTTGAACACATTTTTTCATTATGTTCCGGCTCCCGTATTTTCACAATCAAGGGCCGTTTTCCTCTCGTGTTTAACTTATTTTCTCTTTCTTTTCTTTTTTACATATGTACAAATATATTTTTCAAGCATTTCGTTGAAACGTTAAGATAGGAGAGACCACTGATTCAATATTGAGATTACGTCTGTCAATAGAAATCATCGATCGACGCTTGGCGGTTAGAAACTTAGATGTGATTTTGTTTCTGTGCTTGTGCTTACTGTGAATCGTTGTTCAAGATTTTATGATGGGCAGCGAGGACGAAGCTAAAAGGCCACCAAAAAACAAAATAAAAGTATATGTGCATGTATCTTACGAAGTGGGAAGCTTTATATCCCTGGATTGGACCAGCACGTTCAAACGCTTTTAAAGCAAAGTGATCATTTAAATAATGTCTATTTTGAGAACTGTGATAAACTGGTATCTTACGTTATGAGTATACCAGGAAATCATGCTCACACGGAGAGCCTTTCTCTTATGAATAAAGTGGATAGATGTAAGGAATAGAACTGCACTATTTATGAATAAAGAACAGTCTAGAGTGCAATAATTTATTTCATTCAACTAGTCTGTCTTATTCAGACCATCTTCAGGAATTTTGTCTCCATCGATGTTGTGGAGCTGGCAGGTAGCTGGGAGCCTTCCAGTGACGCAGTGACGCACTGGAAGGCTCCCAGCTACCTGCCAGCTCCACAACATCGATGGTGCCAAAATTCCTGAAGATGGTCTAAATAAGACTGAAAATAATTGAATGAAATAAATTATTGCACTCTAGACTGTTCTTTATTCATAAATTTAAATAAGAGTGCTGTTGACCCAAACATAGTGAAACGAAAATGTTTCCAAAAATATGTGATAGAATTGCACAAACTTCAAATTTGAGCTTCGAGTTGGCATAAGATTTCTTTATTCATGTAGTCAATACTTTGCATTTGGAAAATAAAAACACTACCTGCTGGGGCAAAATTCGTATAAGTATTTGTGATGTACAAATAAATAGTAATCATGTAGAAATATTGATTTGATTTTTTGTGAAATTTCGCCGAGCTCTTAATCTCCCTTATTTTTTTGTCAAAGACGTAAGTATCTGCCTTATTTTCGTTTATAAGTTGGTCACCCTACTTCTAACCGAACTTCGTGCTTATGTAATATCGTCTGACTTGTGCGTTTAGATTCGTATTTACTGTCATAAGGGACATTTAGTAATTGACGGAAACTTATCGACTAAAACAGGAAAGTTACCAACTAAAACAGAAGTGAAATCTAGCGTTCCCCAGGGAACTGTAATTTGGCCTCCTTGTCTTTTCTCTCTCTGTCCACCTTCCCTTTCCTTCTCTCTATGTCCATATCCTCTTTCTTTTTTACTCTCTCTCTCTTCATTTCCTTTCATCTGTTTGTCACCATGTCACCTCCCTCATCTTCCTCTCTCTCTCTCTCTCTCTCTCTCTCTCTCTCTCTCTCTCTCTCTCTCTCTCTCTCTCTGTCCGTCTCCTCCTCCACCTACTACTCTCCCTCGTATAGATGAAAACATACATACTGTATATGCGACAAGTTTTATGGTGAATCGTCAACGGTATCGAAGTCGCAAGGTACCCTCCGCCATGCCAAATTCACTGGTTTGCAAATTATAAAAATCTGGAAATCCTGGTTCAGTTCGCAGATGAGTCAAGATTTTGTGTACAGCCAGACAATCGTCGTTCCCTCATCTGGAGAGAGCGTGGAACTCGAAAAATCCTGCTTGTTTGCAGGAAACATCACCGTATCAAATGTTTGTAAATCTTATGGGAATTAACGTTTGTTGTTATTAGTCCCTAAGCTTACAAACTACTTAAACTAACTTAAAGATAACACACACACACACACACAAACACACACACACACACGTTCGAGGAAGGACTCGAACCTCCAACAGCGAGTAACCGCGCGCTCCGTAGCATGGCGCTTTAGACCGCTCGGCCACTTCACCGCGGCCATTACCATATCATTGTGGTGCACGAATGGTGAGGGCGGAAGTCAGTATTGGCGGAAGTACGGACCTCTGCGTCGTTCAGGAAGGCGCTTTGGCCGCTCAGAGATATAGGACAAAATCCTTCTACTCTTTGTTGTGCCCTACGATGGTGCCGTAGGAGATGGGTTCCTTCTGGTGGACGATAATACTCCTCCCCAGAGCTGCTCTGGTGGGCAACATGCTTGAAGCTGAGGGAACTGAACGAATGGAGTGGCCAGCTTGTTCACTGCATGTGTAGGATGCACATCGCAGACGCATTGCAGCCAGACCAGCAACTCCCACAACGGTTGCCGAGTTGGAATTTGCACTCGTGGAAGAATGGCCAAATATCCTTAAAGAGCTGATTGATAACCTCACACTGCCCATCCCACTTAGGCGAGCAACTGTACTGACCGTCCGGGGTGATCACACGCCGTTTTATAGGGCAACGAGAATGAATTTTTCACTATTGTGGTAGCTCCATGGTGCCTCGCCCTAAGCAAAAGCAATTTAAACCTCAAGTAAAGAGCTGAGACAGCAAAATATCATACTGTATT
Organism: Locusta migratoria; assembly: GCA_026315105.1. Classification (NCBI taxonomy): domain Eukaryota; kingdom Metazoa; phylum Arthropoda; class Insecta; order Orthoptera; family Acrididae; genus Locusta; species Locusta migratoria. Next base: position 97,335,506 of record CM048744.1, on the reverse strand, counting down.
ACACACACATTACAATAGAAACCAATATTTGAATAAAATTCGTTTCCTTGTGTATACTGTGTATGATATCTCACCTGAACCTCTGATTGTTTTGAACATTGTAGTTCAACGTAAACGAACTTAAGGTAAAACCAAGACACACGCCCATAGCCAATGGACGACTCAAACCTTCGACAAGAGCGGCCGCACAATCCGTAACGTGGTGCACAAGAGAGCGCAACCATTGTCGCGCAGATACCAGAAATAGCAGCGGAAGAAAAGAAGTTACAGAGGATTGGGTAGGTCAAAGCTAACCAATGTTTGTTGTTGTGATTGTGGTGTGTTTTATGACTTATTTCTGAAAGAAATTGTTTAAAACTATTTCATACTTCGTAAGGACATCGTGTAAATTTTTAAAAGCTTCTAAAAGTAACTGTAATTTATTTATTTTTTACCTTTGCTATTTTTTTTTTTTTTTCAATAAAACATGTAATGAGAATTTGTAACGATTTGTGCACGAAGAATAAAAGAAGAAACTGTTACTTTTCCATGAGTGTCATTTTGTCTCGTTACCAACATTGTATATATATGCCCTGCAACAATGTGTAAAAATTTGAATAATTGCTCTTCAGTTTTGCAAACCAACACATTAGAGATTAATTACATTAATTTACTTTAAAAATCTGACCTGGGCGCCCAGATGCTATAATGGGGTTAAAAGTAATCGCTGTTAGCTACTATACACACCTGACATCGGTTGTGAAATCGGTTGTCAGCTGTTGAAGGATGTTTCGTCAACAATAGGACTTACACTGTTCACGTTCATCTTTATCTCAGCTTCTTTCAATCGTTAAAGACAGGCTGCTTGTAGTGCGATTAAACCACTAAAATCAGACACAACGGTGTCGAGGATGAACTATGTTCGCGTCAATGCGTACAATCCTTGACACCTGTGGTATGATCCACTATCGACACCGCGCATATTAAGAGGAAAATTTGGCACTAGCATTTCGGCGGTGGCCCGCCAGAGGCGCCCCAAGACGTTCGTATTGTACAGTCAAAGCACGGAATAGACATTATACAGTTAAACTTATGATACATTGTACTGTATTAAAGCTTACGTCTAGATCAGTGTCCACTGACTGAGGTAGTTAGGATGGCAAATCTCCGAAGTGTGAGTCAGGGCATTGAACTGTGCACTGGGAGAAGACATTCCTTCTAAGCTTCATCTGTATGTCACACCTGACATTATTTCACAATACATTATTTTATTGCGTCTCATCATCTTTGGTTTTATGATACAGAAATCCTCGCTCCACTGTCAGTTGATGAACTATAACTGGCAACTGACCACTTCAAACTATTAGTTACCTAAACCTGACGATGAACGATCTAACAAAATCGAAAGATTGAGAGCCGTATGATGACCTCACGTGTTTAAGGATGAGAGCAGAAAAGTTAAAGATAACCTAAAGCAGTGTAAGTGCTGTCGTTCACGAACATTTGCAGAAGTCATGCTCATTCATCAAAGGATGTCGACGGTGCTTCGAGCAACTCTTCTTGAAGTGTTACTTGACAGTTTGTATCAGTTTGATCACTAATACCTGAAGTGTGCTGCAGGTGACGGCGAACACTTCCAAGGGCAGTACAGGAATTTTGTTTGCAACTTTCGTTTCCTTTGGCTCACGGAACTGTTCATAGGCACCTAATAGTTGATATGCAATAATGAGAAATAGCATCTTTAGAATTCAGAACACACACACACACACACACACACACACACACACACACACACACACACACACGTGCGCGTGCGCGTTTCTTTTTCCTCCTTCCCGTCGTCCAATCTTTATATTTAGAGGGGATATTGGGCACAGGTATAACTCTGTTTATAGACACACAACTTTATTTCATTTACAAACACAGCTCCAGACTGTCATTTGATTTTGCTCATGATGGGCACGAAATTTCGTGTCAATTACAAATAAAAAATGCAGTATTCAACACAGTTAAAGCTAAATTTATTTTCGCCTGACGCAACAGAAAAGAAAGTGATTCTTTCTTTCTTGAATAAACTACCACATATATGACGTATCAGTCAAACAAGTGAATTGGGACATATTTGTTATACATAACGTATTTCTAGTCACGAACAAAATGGAACACACCAATTAATGCTTGCTATTAGAAGGAAATGTTCGACTCTAAATCCAAATTAAACGATAACGTGTCTACTGTTTAGTGTCGCGGTGTGAGAAGTCTGCGACTCTCGTAGCACACACACACACACACATCAAATGGCACGCGCAAAAAATAGCAGAGAGCTTCGTCTCATTCACAGAACACGGTCCTGAGTTAGGTCCACACTTAGAGTATCTTCCGGAGAGTAGTGACGGATGCCGTAAGGAGCTCGTTCGCAGAAGCACCTCTGGCACTCGCTAAACTGGGGGCAACACTTCACTCGGGTGTGGTCGGGAAGATGTTGGCACTACTGCACGCAAGTGGAGAGAGAGTGGGGGGGGGGGGCGGCGGCGTCCATCAGGAGGCGCGGTCGGGGGCGGGCGCCGGGGGCGGCGGCGGCTCGGAGGCGGCGGGGGCGGCGGCGGGCGGCGCGTCCTCCACGTCGGCGGGGGCGTGGAAGGCGCGCTGCGGGCTGAGCAGCGAGCGCGCGCGGTCCTCCCATAGGCGGCCGTCGGCGCGGATGCGGTTCGTGTTGTCGGCGACGGCGGCGTCGGGGCTGCCGTAGGCCGGCGGGTTGGCGTACGGGTCGTAGCCCAGCACCGACAGCATGGGCGCGATCTCCGCCATGTCGCGCACCACGTCCTCCGGGATCTGCCCCACCCACTTGGTCAGCGCCTCCAGGTTCACCGGCTTGATCACCTGGTCCGACGACCGCTCCACCCTGCACGCACAAACGGGAGCCACTCATTATGAAATACAAACGATAAATACGACTCGCGCACAGAGTGTTTCGTACCATCTTAATCTATACTTATACAGGTTGTACCACTACTAACACTTTTCACATCAAATATCCCTGGAAAAACAATAGAAATTAAAAACGACTTTCATGGCCATGAGCATGTGGCAGGGGTTTATCAAAGAAAGTACTAACAAGGGAACCTCCCCATAGCTCCCCCCCCCCCTCAGATTTAGTTGGCGTAGTGGATAGGCCGTGAAATACTGAACACGGATTAATCGAGAAAACTGGAAAAAGTTGTATGGAATTAAGAAAAAATAAGCAAAATATAAAACTGAACGGTCCATGCGAAAGATAGGTAACATCCGTCATGTTGGAGAGCATAGGAGTGCTGTGGTCCTGTGGGTAGTGTGAGGAACTGTGGAGGTCCATGGTTCAAGCCTTTCCTTAAACAAAAAATTTTTTTTTTTTTTATTTTCGCCAAATTTTGATCTGTCCGTCTGTTGATTGGCGTCTCTGTTCTCTGTAATCAGATTAGTGTCTGTGTTTTTCGACCGCACCGCAAAACCATGCAATTAGCAGATGAAAGGAAGTGCCTCTCCTATAGGAACCTAAAACATTTCATCACAAAGTGATAGGTCAACCGATTCCTCAACAGGAAAACTCGTCTGATGTATTCTATAGGACACTGATGGTATGTGCGTCATATGACAGGAATCTCTTGTCGACCCACCTAAATTGTACACTTGGTGAATGGGTAAAGAGAGTTTAACTTGCCTGATTTAGGTTTTCTTGTGGATGTGAAAATCACTCCCAAAAAAGTGATGAAGAATTTGTCACATAAACTGCAACAAATGAATGCAACAGTTTCACACTCTTTTTGAAAGAAATTACTATTTTCGCCTGTGGGACGGCTCAAACTGACGACCTTTCGCTCTGCAGTCCCTCACAGTAGCGACAGGACCATGGCACTCCTGTGGTTATTACCTGCTTTATATTGCTTATCTTCCGCATGGGCTGCTCAGTTTTTATATTTTGCTTATTTCTTTCATAGATCCACACAACATCTTCGTTTTATCGATTCATCTGTGCTCAGTTTTTCAAGGCCTAAATCTGAAAGGGGTGCGATGGGGAGGTTCCCTTGTAAGAGACAGTCTAAAACGTAAACAAATATTATTTTCAATACGAAATTGTATTTTTTAATGGACACTGTATATTATTTTTTTCTGAAATGAAAAATCACGAAAAGAATGGCATTGGTAACATCGTAATACCCCAATTATGTCCAGAGAAACGGCGAAGCGAATTTGACGAAATAAATAACGCGTGTAGATAGCGCAAAGTTACGGGCAGGTTGAGGTTCCTGCCTGTGTCCGGCTGTAGAGTGCACGCAGGATAAATTGGCCGGTAGATGCGCAAATGGCTGGGCGAGCGTGGGGAGAGCGTTAGTGGTGGGGGTAGAGGCCGGGGCAGTGAGCGAGCACTGGAGGGGAAGTGCCCAGCCCACTGGCCGGCAGGCGGGAGTGGACTGACGCGGCCTCCCCTTCTGAACGAAGGAATGAACTCGGCTTGCGCTTCGGACGGAAACTCGTCTCTCCGCATCATCCCCATTATTCTGCGCGGACTCTACCCTAGCTGCACGTTTCCTGTATTTCCAGCACCAACTTCGCTTAGAGAGTTCTCAGGATGCAACTGACATATTGTAATGGGGCCAATGCCATTCCTTCCCTGATTTTTTCATGCTATTGATTGCATAAAAAATAGCATGTGGTGTCCGTTAAAAATTTAACTCTGTTCTGAAAATAGTATTTCTTTACGTTTTAAACTGTCTCGTAGTACTCACGTTCATAAGCATCTACCGTATGCTCATGCCTGTCAAAACCGTTTTTCAATATCTTTCATTGTTTCAGAGATATTTTGGGTGAAAAGTTGAAGTGAGACACCCTGTATAACTACTACAAAAAATAAAAATGACAAACTGTTACAATAACAGTTCAAACTGTAATACACCCATCTCCAAACATTCTTGAGCGCAATAGTGTGCATTGATTATCTCTCCGAGTAGCTACAGGTATTTCGTGACTTGCCGTTTCAGTTTCATGTCGTAGTTCCTTTAGTGTCCGAGGTTTTCTGCTGTATACCATGTACTGAGCTAACACCATCAGTGGAAGTCCAGTGTGGTTAAATCATGAGAATATGCACAATACTTATTTAGACCCCTTCATCCAATGCTATGATCCGGATAGGAACACACATATGTTTTTTATTGAGGTTCAGTGTGTTGATGTTGGATGGAAAAAGGGTTGTCATCAAACAGTGCCCAAATACACGGTAAAATTAATGTGTCAAGCAGCTACAAGTAACTCTTTCCAGTAATTGTGCCCTTGTCAAACAAAGATCGAATCAGTACTGTCGGTGATAACCAATACCAAACGTGAAGTCCCAGAGGACTAACCACTTACTCAACATGAATATGCAGATATCGTGGGGCCCATTACATACAATTATTCATATTCACTGTACCATTTACTTTAAACTGTACCTCATGGGACCACACCACTTGAGACACAAAATTTGCATATTTTTCAAACTGCGTGAGGTACCATTTACAAAACTCAGGTCTTCTGTGTTTTGTTGCCCACCCCATTTACTTTAAAAGGTTTATGACGCCATCTATTGGTAAAATATTCGTTAACATTCTTCCGCAGTGTAGTATTAATCTGATAGGAAGTTCTTATCAACGCATACTCCACTGCTGAGTGTAAATTTCATTCTGGAAACATCTCCCGGGTGGCTATGAGGCGTCGACATGTAGGTCAGTTGGTAGAGGCCTTGTCCGCGACAGGCAAACGTCCTAGTTTCGAATCCCGGTATGGAACACAGTTAACTGCCCCGAAGTTTTATGCTATTCAAATTTGACGTCATTCCGAGTAGTGTTTCTCTTTATTCAGCGTTTTTAAATTCTAACTGTGGCCACCTTATGCAATACGTCCAGCATCCAAGAAAGTACAACATGAACAGAAAAACAAGATAGGACTGATAAAAGCAGAGTATGGCAAGAACGACTGACAGTTTCACCCATTCTGTCCAACGTGAGTATCCAAGAAGGAATGACGAAAACAACAGAAAATCAGGTGTGGGGTTCAAATACAAGGCCAATGGATAACAGTGTCAAGATTTCCAGATGCCATGCTATCCAGAATAAAAGAAGAAGAATTGCAACTGAAACAACAATGAAATAAGTACGCTGAGTAAACCGAGAGAGAAGGGAAAAAGCAGAAGTGGGAATAGCTATACATTTAATATGAAACTAGCATATGGCATAGTGGACTAAGTGAAAAAATTCTTATAGTTTATAATCTAAATGACATATGAAAGACGAAGTAAGGATATAAAAACTACACTATCTCAGGAGAAGATGGTTTTTTTGACCAAACAAGCCTATCAGTATCAATCTTAGGCAATGAGAATTATAGTTATGGGAATCGTGTAATGAAGGAAAAGCATGAAAGACAACAAAGTAGGATTGTAGGAGGCTGCTGAAAATTAATCTCACTAGTATGAAGTGAATTCAGGTCTTCGCAGAATCAGAGGGAGAAAGAATGTGTGGAACATACTGACTAAGGGAGGAACAGGATACATAAAAAAATAAAAGTGACCTTCAATGTTCTACCTTTTGTTGTTCATGGGCCATGGAAGAGGAGCATGGAATAGCCACTAAATTCGCGCAAGGAAAGTCATGGACTATGCCGTATTTACTTCTTCAAAATGTTTGTAAATCTTTGGACTTAAGTGCTTGGTTATTAGTCTCTAGGCTTGCAAACTCTTAAACTAAGTTAAACTAACCTAACGACAACACACAAATCCATGCCAGAAGGAGGACTCGAACCTCCACGGCAAACGGCCGCGCGCACCGCAGCACAGCGCCTGAGTGCGCACGGCTATTCCGCCGCGGCTTACTTCTTCATCCACTAACAAATATCATAATTAAACGCATCCCTTGTACAAAAAGTGCAACGAGCTTATGTTATTATTGACCGGGAGGCCCCACATGAGGATATTCGCTAGCGTAGTTCAACTTTTTCTTTCACGCCACTTGGGCGATTTGCGTGTCGATGTTGATGAGGCTATGACACAGTAGCCAGTCGCCCTGCACGGTGGTCGGCGTCGCTGCCCACTGCGGTCAGCTCTGGCACAGTTTGTCACTGCTACAGTGAGGCAGGCGCTATGTATGCGCGCCGACTGCCGGCCACCTGTGTACGGGCTGGCGATCAATGGAAGAGCACTCTCTTCGCGGAATAGCTGCGCTGTAGTCCGCTAAGTGACAGCTGACGTGTTTTGATTTGCCGAGAAGCCAGAACCGGTTTCCCTCGCCAGACAGGCCTGCACGGGATGCCTTCCGATGAGGCGGCGTCTGCGCGTCTGAGCCTAGCTGGGAGTAGGCACAAACCACCGTACCTCTCTAAATGCAGCTGCCATCACACTCATGTTGCTTAGATACCAGACCGAAAAGTAAATAGTTTTAAAAAAAATCTTCTCGGAATACTACCGAATTATTTGTCGCTCGCCGCGGTGGAGTAGCCGAGCGGTCTAAGGCGTCTCGCTGCGGAGCGCAAGTTTGTTCGCCGTCCTCCCTGGGGCATGAGTGTGTGTGTGTTGTCCTTATGTTAGTTTACCTTATTTTAAGTAGTTTGTAAGCTACGGACTGATGACCACGCAGTTTAGTCCGATAGATTTACAAACATTTGAACATTTAAATTTGTCGCTCCACCTCCGGAACGACTACCTTCACTGCCTGGTCCAGCGTCCTAACAGAACGCCACACAAAATTCTCAGGATGCGCACGCACAACAGCCGTGTTGTTGCTTGCAGCCTTCCCACGCAAATCCTATTCGCAGTGACAGCAACTTTGCAGCACGAATGGTATTCGCGTCGTATGCAAGTCATATTTACTAACAGTTCAGCCTGCACGTACTATAACGAACCAGACTAATATTGTTCTGTGTAGACGTTACTTCTCTCTAAACAAATAAGTACCACTTTTGTATACTCAATTTACAACCGAAATATATATATATATATCTGTAGCTAAATTTCATTTCTTTCTTTCATACTGACTTGTTTCCTCTACATTTACCACATTGTAGATGCAACTTTCGAATATTCCTTTTTTATGAGTCTTTCCAAAACTATAAAGGACACTAGTTACCTTCTCCTGCTAAAAATTCGCAAACAGTGTAGCTTGATAATCCCCACATGTGCCAAGTTAGTCAGTTATTAAGATACTAGTTTCATATATAGGTAGATAATGTAAGGGTCATTTCAAAAATCCTGCAGAATGCGCTTGTCCGACCGTTACAGTGGCATGATGAAGTGTAAATTTATTGTAGTCAAGGGTCAAGACTTTAGGCTTGACGGTTGAATATGTTGGTTCGTGTAGCTGTGTCGTGAGTAATCCAGTTTTAAAATGCAAGCTGAAACCGAATAAGGTCAGACATCAAAAACGAATATGTACTTGGAAAAAGCCAAGTTAAAATTAGAACGCTTTGAGGATATGTAAGGGAAAAGTGTATTCGATCTTAGCAGAGTATCACTGTGATCTTCCTGGTACCGTAAAGCTCACATAAGCACAAGACAAATCAAGAAGTTGAAGTTCGTTACCAGCAGACTATACACCACAGATTATTCTTAATAAGGTAATGAAAGAGTACCGGTAAAAAACACGTGAGTAAACTGCACGTTGGGGCACAATGTATGGCACTTCAGTTTACTGAACCGTTCTTGAAAAGTTAGGCACTTCCCCGTCGGGGGTTCGAATCCTACCTCGGGCATGGATGTTTGTGTTGTCTTTACTATAAGTTAATTTACAGTAGTTGGTAAGTTTAGGGACTAATGACTCCGCAGTTAAGTCCCATAAGCATAAAAAACAAATGAACATTTGAGAAGTTGAAGATGAGCAAGTTGCTGCCAGTTTGATTCCGAATGTTCTGAGTGAAGGAAGAAAGCATATCACAAACGCATCGAACGAACTGTTTTAGTATAAACGGACGAAAGAAGAAGTAAGAAGAAAATTAATTATTTTCTCAATTATATCTTGCAGTGTGTGGAAATTTTGAAATGACCTCGGAGTTACATGCACTCTGCCACACTGCTCGATGTATACTATTGATATGGATCGAGTGAATGTAAGATTTTTTAACTTGATTTCTCTTCAATATGACTGCACTTCAACTTTCAGAGATGAGCTGACATAGCGGAAATGTGCAGTAGCAGGCGTAGGGGGTTCAATACATTTACTCGCTACAAGATTCAAAATAAAGTTAGTTAATGAAATGGGGATTCCTCAGAGGAACTTTTTTACACTACAACACAACAGTGTGGAATACAATATTATATTGATTAAGCAGACAATGTCTATAGACTGGATCGCAAAATTTATTGACAATGATGGCCGGTTTCTAATTTTTTCTGAGTCATCCTCGGATCAGTTTTCTTGTTTGTGAATAGTTGTATCTGCCATAGGACAGTATAACTTCCAATCATCAAATAATAATTTATACGTTATTTTTGAGGCGCCCATAAATTATTATTTGATGATTGGAAGGTTATACTGTTTGATTGCAGATACAACTATTGACAAAAAAGGAAACTGATCCGAGGATGACTCAGAAATGAGTTGATACCGGTCATCAATGTCAATAAATTTTGCGGTCAAGACTATAGACATTGCCTACTTAATAAAAATATTTAGACCACCTCCCTGACAACATGCCAAATAACACAATATTATATGCTGTTGAGGCGGTAACAGCAGGAAGTAATGGTGAAATGTAGCTGGAGAAACAAGAGAGAAAATACAGAGGAAAGTAATAGTCCATAAAAGAGGTGGTGAGATAAGGATGGAAAGACTTGAGGAAGGACTGCACTGGAACATGATAACAATATCAGTAGAAATGAGAGATAGCAGAGCACCCCTTTCGGGCATACAATGAGAATGAATATGGACAGAATGACCTGAAGGAGCAAGGGAGAGAACAGGGAGGACAAAGACAGGAACTAAGTGGGTTGTAGAGCTCCAGAAGGAATGACTAGAACTGTGTATCAAGGTGGAATGGGAAGCTAATATACACAGACTAATATGCCAGAAATTGACAGGGGAAGGATACAGGAAAAGAATAGGAAACTACCAGTGCAGCAGACCAGAGGAGAGGACAGGTAAGAACTCGGAAGAAGAGGAAGGATGACGAGGTTCTAGGCGGAGAAGAGGAAAAGGCAACCATTAAGGGGCTACTTGTGGTCCTACAGAGGCCGTAACGAAAGACGAAGAAGGATATTATTCATATTCCAACCTGTACTTTGCATTGTTAAAATTAGAGAAATGTGTCTGGACACAATGCTGCGATTGAAAGAGCAAAATGCGTATTTCAACAGTTAGTTCCACCGGGACAAAGTTTTCTGCGAGGTTACGGAACAGACGTCGACCGGAATCAGGTTGCGCGAAAAGCGATACTGCGGCTGCGACGTGTGTCACTGCGGGCAACCGAGACGTCTGTCAGCCGAGGGAAAAGAAGAAACAAAGAGCAGGCCGGTGGGAAGCGGACGGGGCATTCCGGCGCATCGCAGCCAGAGCGGGCCTGCAACAGGTGGAATGCGGCCGCCCCAAAAACTGCACACTGCGACTGCGACAGCGGCAGGGCCAGCAATTACTCCGCAGCCACGCTGCCGCTATACTTTAAAGCAGTCGCCAACGCAAAACCCGGCCCCATCACCACAATGCTCTAATGCAGTGGTCCACAGTCTCTCTTGTGATGGGACCCCCGCACACACACACACACACACACACACACACACACACACACACATCGTAGCCGGCTGCGGTGGCCGAGGGGACTAAGGCGCTCCAGTCACGGTCTGCACGGCCACTACGGTCGGGGGTTCGAATCCCCCCTCGGGCGTGGATGTTTGTGCCGTCTTTAATATAAGCTAGTTCTTAAGTAGTTTGTAATTTTAGGGACTGATGACCTCGCAGTTAAGTCCCATAGACTATACAAACATTTGAACATTTGAACACACATCGTATACAGTAGCTTCGTTCGAGTGGCGCTGCTGACGGTCTGGAACGGTTTGAGGCGTTCGAGTGGCACTTTTGACTCTTTCTGATGATATCTGACTGACCAATCACGTGTTCGAGTGGCGGAGCTCATAGTTTGCGACCGTTTGTTTAAGTCAGCGGATTTTCGTCAAACTGACTCCAAAGTGTTTAACAAGCCTCCTCCAAAAGACAAGCCCGCATATTTACGAAGAGGTTTGTGTTCTGTCTTCGATTTTCTCTTGATTGAGGCCGAGCTTTGTATATTAGACAAGCACTATTTCAACTTATGTGGCCTTCTAATAAAGTACGTCCCCTTTTTATTGCACCTATACATACTATAAATGAAAGGTGTGGAAATTTTCATAACATACGAATTTAAGGTAAAGCAGTCAACAATCCAAAGATTGGTTTGCCACCACAGTGCTTTACTAGGCATGGTCCTGTTTGGAGGTGGTATGCCGTTGCCTTCCTCCGACCTTCGAACTGACTTGCCCAGCCAGTTATAGGGGGACCTACAGTTTAACGTGGGTTCCGAACCACGGTGCTGCTCGGTATTTTCCACTTCAGCAACACTGTCAGAGGTGAAAGAAGTGGAAAGTGACGGCTCCCTAGCACAGTGGTACCGTGCCAGACTACAAATCCAAAGGTCCAGGGTTCGATCCCCGCCAGGTCCTAGGATTTTTATCTGTCACTTTCCACTTCTTTCACCTCTGGCAGTATTGCTCATGTGAAAAATACCGAGTAGCACCGTGGTTCGGAACCCACGTTAAACTGTAGGTTCCCCTATAACTGGCTGGGCAAGTCTGTTCGAAGGTCGGAGGAAGGCAACGGCATACCACCTCCAAACAGGACCATGACTAGTAAAGCACTGTGGTATTCAAACCAATATTCGGATTGTTGACTGCTTTACTTACTTACTACATACTGTAAAAGAAAGGTGTGGAAATTTTCATAACATACGTATTTAAAGATGAATGCGTATGTTTTTACAGTTTGGATTGTGATATATTCGCCTGAAAATGAAGTCAAAATAGTCCTACTCAGATTTTCTGTGCCATATGTAAATGAAGTGATTGACACATAAGAATAATATAGTTCACAACAGGCATTACCAGTGATAGATTTTTATAACCGACATCTAGCTTTATATGTGCCACTATAGCGTCTCACAATTACTGTTCCGTGTTTCTCCTTGTGGTTATATATTATAGAAATCTATTAGTGCCAATGTGGGCGTTTCTACACTAAATGTGTAACTTCTGGGAAAATTATGTACGATGATAATTCTTGCACAACACCTGCAAATTTTTGTATATTAATTTGTATGTTTCATTTTTTAAATTTTATTGTAACGCATAAAAATAGGACAAAATGCATATGAAGTTGTATGTTACCAAATATTCCTTTCACACACAACTATCCTAATTTACCTCATTTTTGTATGAGGTTTTGTCAGGTTAAATTGGCTACATTATTTATAAATGGGGGGACATGTTTACGTAATTTTGCGTTTTGTCGAAGTTTATGATCAGAATGTATTGCACAATGTATTTCTAGTGGCGGAATTCACACTGTCCGTCGCCGGTCCGTCACCTCACGTCAACGTGAGCTTTCTCAAGAAGAATGTTTTGATGGAACGGTCTTCTGGTAACATCGCGACTCGCAAGTTAACCTAGTTTCGTCACGCGATTTTCATTTTATACTCTACAGATACATGGTTTGCAGGCAAATGTGTCTTGTTAATCTTTATTATTATACTTTGGTTTAACGGTAAATTGCAAATGTTTCATGACGACTTAAAAAGTTTTCTCAAGTGAGAAATACATAACATATCGCCAGTCATAACCTCACTTTCAACATCGGTAGAGAGCAAAGATGCCAACTAGCGCTAAGGGTGGCCAAACTGCGAAACAGGTGAAATAAGCGTTCGAGTTGGCTTCGGAGTCGGAAACTGTCAAAAAGCGCGCATGCGCAGTGGAGGCCTTCCAAATCGTCAGGAACTATCAGCGTTTGGGCCACTCGAACGAACCTAGTGACTCCACAAAGTATTCGTCCGACCCTGGAGCATAGACTATAATGCGCGCAGTCATACAAACATAGCTGCGAAATGAATAATAACTATTTCCTTAAATTGGTTGATTTCTCCACTTGGAAGTAAAACGCTATTTATGGCTCATACGTCGCTGAATTTGTTAACAAATACGCACTACTTAAAATTACGCCTCAGTGGACGTCAAACAAGTATTCGTCTAGTAAGCAATATCTGTGATATTGGGCCGCTCTGATACACACTCCTCTCGCTTTCTTTATGCAGTTGTGTTCCATCGAGCACAGCGAATAGCTGTATCTCCGGTCTGAAAGCCGTGGAGTGATATTTACGTAATATGGGTAGAAAACGTTGCGAAACTACAAGGAAGAGAGAGAAATCTGCGTCAGGTTGTTTCGACAAGGAAAATGTTTTCAAGAAATCGGAGAAACAGTCGGTAGACCTACCAGTACAGTGAAGAGCATTATATACAGGTTTAATCAAAGCAAAAAGTACGAAAACAAATCACGAAGTAGTCGTTCTGCAGTTCTGTCCAAGATGGAGAAACGACAGCTTCTTCGAGGAGTCATCAAAAATCCGAAACTGGGCGCTCCACAACTTGCTGCTGCTTTTCATGTGCGTACAGGAAGGTCTGTTTCAGCACAGACTATAAGAAATACGCTTCATGAAGCTGGGTATGGAGGCCAAACAGCCCGTAGAAAACCATACATCAGTAAAATCAACAGAAGAAAGCGACTTGCATTTGCAAGAGAACATAAATCAGATGGGTTTGATTTCTGGAAGAATGTTGTATTTACGGACGAGAGTCGATTTGAGCTGTTTAAGACTAATGGGCGAGTAACAGTGTGGACAAAAAAGAATTGTGAACTTGAAGAGAGAAATATCACAGCCTCAGTTAAACATGGAGGGACGTGCAGTACTTGTGTGAGGGTGCATGCCTGCAAATGGTGTGGGGGATTTGTGTTTTATTTATGGCATTATGGATCACAAGATCTACATAAATATCCTAAAAACACATCTATCCAGGAGTGTGAATCATATGGGTCTTCATGGGGACTATATTTTCACACAAGATAATGATCCAAAACATACTGCTCTAGACACAAAGCTGTGACTGTTGTATAACACGCCCCAATGGATGCAGACACCACCGCAATCCCCAGACATTAATCCTATATAGAATGTGTGGCATTTACTCGACAAATACATCAGGAATCGTCAGATATCCAGTAGAAATTATCTACAGAACGCTCTTCAAGAGGAATGGCGAAAACTTACAGTGCAAACAACAGAATCTTTGGTGAAATTCATGCCAAGAAGAATGCAAGCGATTATAAAGAGGAAAGGAGGCCCTACTAAGTACTAACAGTAACATTCTATGTTCAAAGTGTGATTTTCAGTTCTGTAGACGAATACTTATTTTGTGTCTTCCATTGTCTATATGTACTTCCGAATGCTTAACCATGTTTATTTAAATAGCAATCTGTGGTTCTTTATTGTATTCTCATTTTCACATACTAAAAAATACTGCGAAAAATGCATCCTCGCATAAGTAAATAGTTGTCAATGATATAAATACGCTAACACGAAACTGAGGGTGCAGATTTTTAATATTAATCATACAAGAAGGCCAATGAAACGATGGTTTGTCGCAGATGTTGCGAATAAAAAAATTATGTGAGCACGTAGCCGTTAAGAGTGGTAAAAAAGAAAAAAAAATTGGATGATACTCCAAATTCTCCATCCATAAGTTTTGCCATTATATTATAACCCATTGTACGTGATATATTGGTACGGTAAAACTAGCTCAGCCGGGCGCCGTGGCTCAGCGCGCCAGGTCAGGGGACTAAACCACCACCACCTAAAGCAGTGCTTTCCAAGCTTTCCCTCATAGCGACAGCCTTTCATAGCTTACAGTTTTGTGTGCGACACCCTTTCACCCCTCCACTAGGAGGCAAATGCTTCTTAGATTATGAGCTATCCACTTTATCTTTCTATTCTTCAAATCCTCCGTTCTTCTCCAACTCTGGCCAGTACATCCTCATTCCTGACTTTATCAATCTAGCTGATCTTCTCCACATTTCCTCTCCTCCTCCTTTCTGAATGGTCACGTTTCTGCTCTGTGTAAGGCCACGCTCCGTATCAGGCATCCCACCAGTCGTTTTCGCAATTCTTTGTGTAAAGCACTAGTTAGAAGCCTTTTGTGCTCTTTCGCCAGTGCCATTCCAACTTAGATGTCCTCTTGGCAGTCCATAACTTCTTTAATCCAGATTCCCAAATACTTGAATGTTATTCAAACAAATTACGGTTATGCTGTTGGGTGACGTCGTCGACAACCGCCGAAATCCTGGCAGGAGAACACCCTGCCATTCTCAAGGCAAACCGCAAAAAAATGTTCAAATGTTTGTTAAGCTTAAGGGACTTACCTACGGGGTCATCAGTCCCTTACAAACTACTTATGAACTACCTACAACTAAGGACGGCACAAATATCCATGCCCGAGGGGGGATTCGAACCCCCGACCGTAGTGGCCGAGCAGACCGTGACTGAAGCGCCTCAGTCCCCTCGGCCACCGCAACCGCCGCAAACCGCAAACCGAGGTATTAGATACGCTTGCATATTGCTTCCTTGAATGCAGTTGTACCTTGAGAATGGCAGGGTGTCCTCCTGCCTAGATATCGGCGGTTGTCGACGACGTCCGTAAGTTGTTTGAACATTCATTACGCCAGGAAAAGTTAAGGTTTTACTTGAATGTTCTCACCTGTCCTGTGTTTCTCACCCCTATTTCAAATTGACACTTCTTCGTCTAGGATCGTGTGTACGAGCCTCATCTACCAGCTGACCTCTCTGAATTAAGACTCAAGAGACACATATCAAAGTTTGGGATGAACTCGGATATAGACTTGACGTGTGACAAATGGTGCTCACATTGAACATTTATTTGTAAGGTTCTTGGTAAAACTGTTTGAGTCGCTCTTTCATTTGACATGGCACTCACTTGGAGAGGGAGACGCCGCCCGGCTTGTTGATGAGCTCCTCGTGGTGCAGCACGGACTCGTTCCAGGGCACGTCCAGGAAGGAGAGCACGCGCGCCATCCAGCGGCGCGGGTGCAGCACCAGCTGCTCGTACGGCACCATCAGGCAGCGCGACGCGCCCACCTCGCGGCACTGCCCGTGCATCACGTGCACCGCAGAGTTCCACTTGCCCAGGCACTGCCGGTAGCTCGTCAGGTCGAAGCCCGTGATCGTCACCTGCCGGCGCACCAACGGTCATTCCATTAATTACTATTTACAAATACTTTTTCCCTTTTCATAAATTGCTAATACATCACATCACTAAAAAGGCCTCAAAGGTATACTACATCAACATAAAAATACACAGCATCACATAAATTAGCCACATATTATAAGCACAGTAAAACTAAATACGAGGCGCGTCCAGAAAGAAAGTTCCGTTTCAATTTATCTCCGCTGCAGCGCTGCGACTGCAGTTACGTACATGCGCTGTAGACGATGTATATCAAGGAGAAGAACGTGCGCCATTGGGAGATCGCTGTCAGGTACGTACGCTTTGTTGTGCTTGTTTGAAATGTCGGCGTTGATTGAAAATCCCGCCGCCGGTGAAATCGGATCGGTGATTCGGTTTCTGAATGCGAGGAAAGTGAAACCAAATGAAATTTATCGGCAAATTTGCGATGTTTACGGACCAAATGCGATGAGTGATTCGATGGTGAGAAGATGGGTCCGACAGTTCAATGACGGGCGTGGTGACGAGCACGATGAATAACGAAGTGGGGTACCCCCTTTGGTTACAGAAGAACTGGTTCACGCGATTGATGACAAGATCCAGGACATCTCAAGTCTTTCCTTGGCGGTCATCACTTCACCAATGACGACGACCTGAAAGAAACTGTTTCCAACTGGTTGAAGACACATGCGGCAGATTTCTATGAAGAAGGTATACAAAACCTAGTGCCACGCTATGCCAAATGCCTGCAAAATTTCGACAGTTATGTGGAAAAGTAGTTTAAGAGTTGTAGAATTTTGTGCATTAAAATTTCTTTTGAATCTGTGTACAGTTTCATTTTATTACCAAACAGAACTTCCTTTCTGGACGCGCCTCGTAGATAGACCACATATATTTAGGTAAATATCATACTGATAACAGCTGACCCTTGCAACAGTGCAGTCACTTAGTATCATGGTACCTAATATCTAAACTAGCAGACTGTTGTGACACGCCGTGGAAGTCGCTCTACAAGTTATTAGTAGTTCAGGTGCAATGTGATATTTAAAGCTTTCCCGGCGTACAGATATTTCCATAAAATCTCGGGCGAAGTGCCGGGTGTCTTTAACTGACACTTTTATAGAGTGGCCTCATGGCGTTGACCGTCCCAAGAGTTTTTACATCATATGAACTCCATACACGAAAACACAAAGTTTACTATGGAGATTGAGAAAAATGGTTCTTTGCCATTTTTAGATGTCTTCATGCGACGCAGAAGGGATGGCTCACTTGGTCGTTCTGAATACAGGAAGCCCACTCATACAGATTTGTATTTACGAGCTACTAGTTGCCACCATCCGGCACAAACAATGGGCGTCCTCAAGACTTTAATCCATCGAGCCCACACCATCTCTGATGCCGACAGCCTTCACACGGAACTGGAACACCTGCAAACAGTATTCCTAAAGAATGGGTATTCAAGGAAGCAAGTAAGCCGAGCGATTCACACCTACAAACGACAGAACAAGGAAGAAGAAGAAGAGGCTTTCAAATCGACTGCTTATCTCCTATATATTGGGAATCTTTCATCGCAGATAGGCAGAATACTAAATAAGTATAAAGTAAGAGTCATCTTTTGCCCTTCTCCTAAAATTTCATTGCTGTTGTTCTGTCAAAGGCGATCTGGAGCTGCGTAAAGCAGGTGTTTACAGGATACTGTGTGAGTGCAGCAAGTAATATATAGGGCAGACGACGCGCACTGTGCAGGAGAGCATTGTGGAACACCAGCTTCATACTCGCCTCCTCCAGCCCACCAAGTCCGCAATCGCCGAACATTGTATTTGCACAGGACATTCAATGAACTACAATGAAACGAAAATTGAGGCCCACACGCAAACTTTTGGAGCTCAGTTATTAATGAAGCTGTAGAAATAAGACTGTCTGACAGTGACACACTTATTAATCGAGACAGCGGTTTCCAAATAAATGCTGCACAGAATCCTGTCATTGAAAAACTTCGTAGTCGGCATAGTTCCCTGCAACAGAATGACGATGATAATCGATCTGATATCGATGCAGCAGGCCTCCACCACGGAGGGCGCTCGAAGCAGTGTACGTAGTTGTAGTGAACGTGCACGCTAAGTACGCGCATGCGCAATGTCGACTGAATTGGTCATAAATAGCACAGCTCAGCAAGTCTTCGCCAGTACTTCGGCGGTACTCACCTGAAGATGGCCAGAAGACACTGCGCCGAAATATCGTGGCAAGAAGTTACAGACATCCGGCAGTTCGCTCGAGATTTTATGGAAAGTTCATGTGTAGTTCGAAGTAACACAGAGAAAACGCGAGATTAAAGCTACTGAATTGTGTTCACAAGAAAAGTCTGCTAATGACACTACAAATCGGAACTGAAGATACAAACTTTCGCAAAATTCTGTTACAAAGTCTCGGCCTCGCGCATCGGAGTATACCACCTCAATCCGCTCCGCCACTCCGCCGCGGCACGGAAAGTGAAATTCACGCCCGCATTTAGTCCATATGCAGTGAACACTGTGCGCTTTTGGCAGAGGAGATACCATGCAATGAAGGCTTTCACGACCGGATGTCATAGTAATGCTGGCAGAACTCCCGGGTTATAAGGCCGTGGTCCATAAAACTTTCCAGTTTCACCTAACGTTTCGTCCAGAGCTGCGTCGGGCATCCTCAGAGGTGTTCTTACTTGCGTTGAGTCTTGCCGAGGTCCATAAAACTTTCCAGTTTCACCTAACGTTTCGTCCAGAGCTGCGTCGGACATCCTCAGAGGTCTTCTTACTTGCGTTGAGTCTTGCCGACTGACAAGACTCAACGCAAGTAAGAAGACCTCTGAGGATGTCCGACGCAGCTCTGGACGAAACGTTAGGTGAAACTGGAAAGTTTTATGGACCTCGGCCATATAACCCGGAAGTTCTACCAGCAACAGAGGAGATACCGCCAAGGCGCCCATCACGGCCAGTCAGGACAGGCCGTAAATCTTGGAAAATGATACAATAAACTATATTCATAGCTCCGCAAAATGTGTAACATTTCTTGTGTTGACCTACCGCATTAAAATTTCCCGCCGGTCGCGGTGGCCGAGGGGATTGAGGCGCTCGAGTCACGGTCTGCACGGTCACTACGGTCGGCGGTTCGAATCCCCCCCTCGGGCATGGATATTTGTGCCGTCCTTAGTCTTAGCTAGTTCATAAGTAGTTTGTAAGCTTAGGGACTGATAACCCCGTAGTCAAGTCCCATAAGTTCTACAAACATTTGAACTTTTTTTTTTTTTTAATTTCCCGTCACCTATTATTTTATAAGTTACAGAGGCAAACACACTTAGTGAAAAGAGAGAGAGAGAGAGAGAAGCGGAATTTTTATTGTCTCCATCGGCGTCAGAAGATACTGAGAAATTGGACCGCTGAGCAGAGAGCACCTGGGGAATTGGAGAGGGCGGGTAAACAGCTATAGCCAGAGTACTGCGCCGCGATGAAGAATTTTTAATACGCCGAGTGGCGCTCCGCTTCTCCTTCCCCTGAGCTCCGCATCGGAATCTCCCGTAAGTTAATTTCCAAGGAAAAGTTTGTGGTCTTTCAATATACAGCGCTGGCATCTCAGAAACTTGGCCGCATCTCCGCTAGAGTAGAAAGACTCAGAGATAAGATATTTCCAGAATATTCGGATATGACTGCTTAGTTCCAGATTCCGAATGGAATAACTCGAAAAGTTTGTTGACTGATGTGGAAAAATCATAGCAACTGACATCTCATTTATTTCTAGCCTACACATTACAGCGTGTATTCGCCAAAGTATCACGTTGCAGCCAGAGTGCAGTGTGCTAGCTGAAACCAACATTTACTGTACACTGTTTTGTTTATTACAATCATGATTCGTCTCACTAATTTCGACTCTGTTGCTTCTTTCCGATCCAGACAAATTATTCGTTAAAACAAAACTCATGCCATACCAACCTGGTCCTTCTGTAAGTGTTCTCCATCGATATTATAAATTGTAAAGGTGTTGGGCGCAGAATAACGAAATAACATCGTAACGTATTTCGAATGATTAAAAAAATCATCAGATCTTCATAAGCGAACTCCAAGTATATATTTCAATTCATGTTAATAGCTTACCATACTTCTACATTATTTTATAAAAGTGTTTTTCATCATCATCATCATCATTACAGACTGATTCTGCCTTTCAGCGTTCAGTCTGGTGCATACTCCCCGTAATAAAATTCCTCCATGATCCCCTAGTCAGTCCGTACATTGATGCCTCGTAAGCCGTTTACCTCAAAATCATTCTTGACCGAATCTAAACACATTCTCCTTGGTCTACCTCAACTATCCTCTACTGAAAAACCCATGAGTATCTTATGTAACGTTGCTTCTTCCACTATCTCACCTTGTTCGCTCAAACGGCGTCAACTACAGTGATTATTCCCAGCTTTTCTGTGATTTCCTCATTATGGACACCCTCCTGTCATTGATCCCATATATTAGTTCAAATGATACTACACCTGTCGGACTCAACTGCTATGGTCTGTCCCTAGACTTATGAATTACTTTAACTAACATGAAAAGACACACACACACACACACACACACACACACACACACACACACACACACATGCCTGAGGACTCGAACCTCCGACTGCGTACTCCGCTGCAAGGCGCCTTAGAGCGCTTGGCCACTCCACCGCGGCAAAGTGAATATTACACTTTTCACACTTTCTGTCGTTCTCAGTGGGATAACTCAACAGGTTCCTACCATGCCTCTATTCTGTTTTGGTCTCGTTTGCATAGATGTAAATTGAGGTTTTTTCCGTAATTTTTTACTTTTTTATAACAAGAGCTTATTATCTTCTGTTTTAACTAAGGCAATAATATATTCGTGCATTTTTCTGATATAATTTTCTTTTCCCATTATGTTAAATTCTTTATTAGAAAATTGCAAAGTTTTCTTTGTAATTCCTTGTTCTCGTTGGTATATGAGGCTCAGACGTTAGATAATATGGCGTTGGGAGACGTTCAGCACACGTGTCCTAACTTCTTTCTGACTTAGATCCACATTTATCTAACTTGATTGCAAACAGTTATATGTTTGTTTTTAAATCTATCGGACCATACTGCAAGGTCATCAGTCCATAGCTTACAGACTACTTAAACTAAGGTAAACTAACCTAAGGACAACACACACACCCATACCCGAGGGAGGACTCGAATCTCCGGCGGCAAGCAACCGCGCGCTCCGCAGAGAGGCGCCTTAGACCGCTCGGCTACTCCATCGCGGCAACAGTTATACGGTTTTCATTAGCTACTGAACTGCACTTTGCACATAATGGAAAATTTGGTAGACAGATCTTGTGAAGTTCGGTAAATCATACACAAGACGTTTTCGATACGACAGCATAGGGAATGTGCTTCAATAACAAACAACAGTACTTAAACACAAATAACCATTGACGTGCGTGTGCACTGGCTGCCCCTATACTACGCTAGCAAACTTTAATATTTCAAAGAGGGTATTTTTCGATTCCTCTACCAGTTCCTTCCATTTCTGCGTAACCTTTACCAGTATAAATTAATAACACAAATAAATTTATTCAGGTGCCTGTTGGAAGAGAGAGCTACAAGCCTCTAATTTTGACAGGGTTATTATTATTTGTATATGACCGTGCTGGATGATGCAACATGAACCACATTTTCTCTCTGCGCACTTTCTTCGGCACACTTGCTTCCTGATCTCTTCGGAAGTTCATTTTCTGACTTCGCTAGACGCTTGCCTTTTGACTACGAAGATTCCTATGTAATATTTCACTTTTTTCTATCCCCTCTTGTATCTAGGTACGCTCTTTAGTCTTTCCAGTCTTGCCACGGTCTCGTGCGTAAGGCTGTTGTTTACGGCCTTTCAACAAGTCCACAGAATTTGTTCAATACGCGCTGCACAGTTGGTTAGTCTCTCGTTGTTTCCGCGATAAAATCTGTATCCGTCCTCTCTGTTTAAGAGACAAGAATTTCTCCCACAATTCGTCGTTCTGCTTTAAAAAATATTTCACCTTTCCAGCTGAGAAACAGCCTTTCCTTTGCTTAATAAACTCAAGGCTTGATCACCACCTTAGATACAAATGCACTTCTTATTGTGAAAATCGCGCGTTCTCCTGTGTGCTGTCTTGATTTCCTGTAAGCAAACACTCTGTGCTTTCCTTTTTTGAACACGTTGATTCGAAGACCTCACCGAGATACTTGAGATATGATCTGCCCACATAAACTAATTAGTCCCTTAATCATCAATCCCGGGCAAATAAATTTGGTTTTCTTAACTGACATTATCAGTCCAGTTTTCAGCGCATTTCTTGAGAACCTCTATTTGTTTTACAGTTGTGATTTCGCTATCCGCTAGCTCCTGGGCAGATCTGAGTCACCGATGTCACTCAAACTGTGTGAGAAGCAGCAGGCAGATGAGCCTTTTGAATTTCCGTAAATATCTCTGCTGGGTAAGCAAGAACAAAAAAGAAATCGCCTGAGAAGTTTAAGTGGGTTTAAGTATTTTAAAGACTAATGTTAGCGTAGCACATTGTGAAAGCTACATATTCGATAACTTTGTGGCTCGGGTTCGATTCGAGCTACGTCATAATTTCTTCCATTTCATAACATTCCTTGCAGTGTTAAATTTTTAATTATGAAACTTAAATTTTACTTTACTTTTAATAGTTTCAGAATTACTACGACAGCAGCGAGAGTTATCGTCAGAAAAAGATGCAATTAAAACACAACCAATCGAATATCAAATCAGTGCTCCTGTTTTCACCCCAGTGATTCGCAGTGCTTGGTATGCTTAAAAATTTTCAGAGGGCAGACTTTTATTTAAAAACTTGAATGAAGTTTGTCTTGCCCTGAAGCAGTTTTCGAAAAAATATTCTTGCCAAAAATTGCTTTCATAAAATGTTTGTTATAATAATTATAATAAAATAAATTAGTTTTACGCATAAAATTGAAATGTTTACGTAAATATAAATTTCATAATTATAAGGTTAACATTGCACGCAATAATATACACTGAAAAGGCAAAGAAACTGATTGGTATACGTGGTTAATATCGCATAGAGCCCCGGTAAGAAGGAGGAGCACACAATATAGATTAAAAACGATATTTTACACTGCTCGAGTCTTGTACTTAGTAAAAAACATAAATATAAATAGTTCTTAATGGTAGCAGAATTTACTAAGCATTTATTTCAATTCTAATATTCTTCCTTCATTGTTTTCTACGTAACTTGACACCTTCCTAGCATTAATTTCGTCATTGGGCATTGTAGTACTCCGGTGCTGTACTATAAACTAGAGTAGTTTTCTCCTTATATGACTGCAGTATTTCCTGGTGTATATTACTGATGAAACCTTCTCTGGCTTCCATGTGGGTGGCTGCGTTTAGATTCCGCGACGTTTCGATGAGTCTCATTCTCACCAATTTCGCCAGAAGATGACTAGATTATCAGAATGACACTCATCGAAACGTCTTCGAATTTTAACGCAGTCATCCGGATAGTTTACTCCTGTTGCAATAATGGTAGCGTTATGTTAAGTCTGCCTTTTGCGGATATAGAACTTCTAAGGTGATTTTTCTGCTTTTAATGTGAGGAATCACGTTAGTGAGCACACAATGAAATGTAGTTCCCGTAACAAATTTTGGTGAATGCTTTTATTTTCCGCGCTGAAACTCACGGCTTCGCCGAAGTACGCTTTCTTCCCTTTCCTCTTGTTTCCCTTCCTATTCTGAATTCAAACAGAACGCTATTTTAGTATAAGCAAATGCACAGTATAATAGCCTAACAAGTTGTCGTCCGTCATTGTGAAGAAACTTTGTTCAAATATTTGAATACAGTTAGTGACGCAGTTACTTGACGAAGCACTGTACTATACATGGCGAGGCCGCGGCATCTGTCCACAAAGGTCATCAGAATAAAAGAAGAGGCAGCTATGAAAATAATCCTTTATTTCTGATCACAGATTCTAAATCCAAATTAAATTTCGAGGAAACTGATAGCAAACTCAGGGTCGTCCATTCATTAATTAATAACCCTTCAAACTCAATTGAGTCGTTAACGCTATTAAATCCATTTTACGAGGTTCACAGACGGTACCGATGTATTGTCTACATGGAGCATCATTTGGAGGAGGGCAAGGTAATTTTCGTATTCCCCATTTAATTAATACAGAAAACTCCAAAGATGGGGAATTCCTCTTCGGTGCCAGGCCATTATTTCAAACAGCGAAGGCGGAGGAAGGCGAGGTTGTCGGCGTTGTGAGAATTGGCGGCAATTGAGCACAGGCCGCACCTCCGCTACCGCCGGCGATCAGAACAGCAGTCGCTCCCTCCTCTGTTAGCTTGAGTTCAGGGGCCTTTCCGCGTATTAACAGATTCTGGCGCTGCAACACCGATATACAGAAGCGTGATCGGTACCTTTGTGCGACCCCTGTGTATGTGATCGTCGCGTAACCCTTGGCTAGTTTCTTCTGTTTCATTTATGAGTTATCTCTGAGGACTGATCTTTATTCTGAGGAAATATGTGAATCACTGTGCTTTTGACTTGTCTTACAACAAGCCCATTTTCCGCCCAGCGGATACATTCAGTAAGTTGTGGTATATGAAAACTTGTTGCAGCGCTACCTATCGTATATTTGTTGTATTCAGAATATACGAGGGTCGTTCTGAAGATAATATTCTAATTTTTCTTATGAGTTTGGCTGCCTTCGCCACTTGTATTTCCTGTAGTTATAATGCTTGAACCATGCTCTTTCATTTTCAGATGTTTCCGTTTTTCTGCCGCAGTTGGCGCCAGCAGAGGACTCTTCCAAACTGGATTCTGATATGGACGCGCATATAAAATAGCGACGTGTGACTGCAGTCGTCACTGCTAAAGAAACAGCGTCGATTTAAATTCATCGAACCTTGTTGAAGTTGTATGGGGACGACACAGTAAACGTGAGCACTATGAGGCGGTGGGTACAACATTTTCAAGGTCCTGAAAGGAGTGTGCATCACAAGCCAAACCTCGGTCGACCCCGTACAGATGTCATGCAGGCCAAATAGCATAACAAATAGTGGTAATTATGTAGAAAAATCGCCGTCTGTAGCGGAAATATTGCTCTATTTAGCTGTTCTGTTGTGATTTATTTATTTATTTACCATGAATAAGGAGGAATTACTTTCCGAATGAGCCTCATATGTTTGTAGCGGCTACCCCAACTCACTGTCTGTAGCTTTCCTTACTGTCCCCTTCTTTAAATCAATTCTTTACTAGGAGATCTAACACCTGCTGTAAGAAACCAAGTCCGATCGCCTTGGAAAAAGATCTGCAGTCGAGTGATCTGCTAGGGAACAATGAGTTTCGGTGCTTCTTATGTACACAGCAACTATTTCCAACAACACTGCCACTTCTCGCATTTTAACCCTAGCTTAGTAACAGCCATCAAAATGACGGCTATGTTCAAATTGTCAGTAAGCTGTGACGTTTCTAGGAACAATCGATGAACAAGTGTACACGGGTAGAGTGTTGGTTTGGAATCACACTTGCCGAATTAACGGGCGTTACTAACAAAAGTTCAAAACCCCCTGAAAGACGGGTTTAAGTAGCGAGCGTTTAAAACAATAATCAAATGTTTGTATAGCTTATGGGACTTAACTACGGGGTCACCAGCCCTAAACTTACAAACTACTTATGAACTAGCTAATACTAAGGACGGCACGAATATCCATGCCCGAGGGGGGATTCGAACCCCCGACCGTAGTGGCCGTGCAGACCGTGACTGGAGCGCCTCAGTCCCCTCGGCCACCGCGGCTGGCAGCGAGCGTTAAAACAGATGTTAGTAACGCAGGGTTAAGCGCCATCAATCCTTGTCTATCCGATCTCCTTCTTCCAATCCACGTTTCTCCATTTTCTCCTGAATATTATTTATCCACTTCTTACGTGGTCCTCCTCGCTTATCTGTTTGTAGAGGAATCGTACTCCGTGCTTATAATGGTATCCCTCCCTGTTCCATACGGGGCAAATGTGCGTACCATTTCAACTTTTTATCATAAATTGCATCTGTTATGTTGATTTTAGCTCTAATGCTTCCTCTAATAACCTCATTTCTCACGAGATCAAACAATGTTAAGCTTTTGTATCTTCTGCAGTATGGAATCTCTGCAGCAAGTAGTTTCCTTTCTCTATTTGTACGCATGACCCACACTTCTGACTCATATGTCATGAGTAGTTTATTACTGCTTTAAATATATTCTTCTTTTTCTCATTAAATAAGTAATTTTCCCATAGTATGGGATGTAGAGTCTTAATCATTTTCGTCCCTTTCCCTATTTCTCCTTATACCCTTCTCTTATACCCTTAATTCTCTTGCAGCCAAAATTAAGCAATCTGTTTTCTTAATCTCTATCTATATAAAAGCGAAAGAACACTCACTCGCTGACTAAACATGAAATCTCGAAAACACTTCCCCTATGAAGCTGAAATTTGGCAGGAACGTAGTTTATAGGTAGAAAACGTCAGCTAATAAAGAATTTTGTGATAGGTGCATGGCGGAGCATACATCTCCTACAGACTCACGAAATGTACAGTTTCATTCAGATATTCACGAAATTTCGCACGCTTGACCTTCAAAACAAGAGGAATGTCACCGTCTACCTTAAGTTTCATACAGTGCTTGGTGGAGGAGACTTTGCGACATAAAAATCGATCCCTAAATACCTTTGTTGCGCCATAACTGGAGAACGGCTCGACTGATATCACAGTTCCTTTTGTTGTTGTTGTTTTCGTTATTCTCAGAACATGGGTTGTATGAAATAAAACTGGAATATTTCAGAACAACAAAGTGCGTTTTTCAATGTGACACTGCGTTTCTATTGCACAGATATCTATAGTTTTGTTCGGATGTTGATGAAATTTTGCAGAGAGAGGGGGGAGGAGGATGTGGACTACGAGAGTGTAGGGTAAATAAACACCCGGGCAACGACGGGTTTACAGCCAGTTTATTGTAACTCCTAGATCATCACACTGACTCACATTTTCTTATCTTCCCTCTCTCGAGTTCTGCATGTTGTCTATAACCTCCTGCTACCATATACCTTGTTTTCTCAGTATTCATTTCCAGACCCCGTTTACCATATTATTCAATTACCAGGAGCATGTAAGTCAACCTGCTGATCTTCTAGTATTACTAATTGATCATCTGCAGAGAGAATAGAAGGCAGAAGTCTATTTTCGAGATTTGTTCCCATCGCTCTACATTTTCTAATGCAATGTTCCAGAATCGCACTCAAGTGTATTTTCAAAAATTTGGGTGGAAGAGAGCATTCTTGCTTCATTTCCTTTGTTGTTAAAATGGGTCACAGGTACAAAAAAATGTTCAAATTTTTGTAAATCGATCGCACCAAACTGCGTGGTCATCATTCCGTAGATTACAAACTACTTAAACCTAGGTAAACTAACCTAAGGACAACACACATACCCATGCCCAAGGGAGAACTCGAATCTCCGACGGCGAGCAACCGCGCGCTCCGCAGCGAGGTGCCTTAGACCGTTCGGCTACTCCACCGCGGCGACGGGTACAACTTCCGATCTGTGCTATGGTCTTATTATCTCTATACATGGTTTTTATTGCAGTTATGTACCTTTTACATTCAAAGTTAATTCTTCCACCTTTTATTATTTCAGAACAGTAAGAGGAGAGATGGCAGCCGCAAATACTTTCGTCAACGTGGTCAGGTTACAAGCGTAATACCCCTCCTTCTGCCTTTACGTCAAATATCTTGGACCAATATTTCTTTTGATGGGTGAATAAGTTAAAGCCCGTCAGTTAGCCACACAGACAGAGGCAGGTAGCTGTCGTGGCCTCATTTGCATTTACGAGTCGGCGCTGCGCGGCGCATCCCCCTGAAGAAGCGTGGCCGGCATTCCCGCACGTCGGCAGCGGCCGCCAGCAGCCGCGCGCATTCCTCTGCCGTAAAAGCGGTCGCCTCCGTCCCATCCCCGCGATTGGCTGTTCGATATTCGCGCACGCGTACAGCCGCGACACATTCCCACTGCGTTCTTGCGCCGCTATTCTGGGAGATTTACGCTGCCTCCGGCGCAACCGTAGCAACAAGTCCGCTCGCAAATGACTCGTCGATAGTTACCGATTCACGGCAAATACATCTCACTGTTCTTGTATCACTTCTGACTATTATTGCACGGCTAAGCAATTATGACAAAATCACGTCTGAGATTGACAAGTTAAATTCTTCCAACTAGAAAATAACTAAACATTATTCCCTCTAGCTTTAATTCTCTAATCTACCGGATTATCTACTCCCTCACGATTCATTTTTCCATGTGCTACAGATACAGGATCTGTTTGAGCCATTGCAGATCAAAACCGACAGAAAATTAGAAGACATATCGAAATGTGGCACATAAACTTCTTTCTTGTCCCATTAACAAAGATAAAGTCTATGCTGAAATAATTGCGATACTTAGTTATTTAACTGTAATATTCCCGTTTGGTGTCCTGCAGACAAAAAGAGATTATATCATAGGATTAAAACAAATTTCTTAAAATTATAGAAATAAACGCTCACAAATGAAATTATATTAGCTTATCAAATGACAGAGGTAAAATCTAATCCAAAAACAATAATATGTTCAAAAATTATCTGGGTTCCTATGGCTTCCATAACAGTCAAAAGTAACATAGAAATCGCACCATACGGTCAGGGTCTCTGGTACCGAATCTCTACATGGGAATACAATACATTATACATATACGTTACAATATCGAGAAAAAATGGACAAGATTATTCATCCGATGGTGTTTGAATATCAAGGACTTACTTATACCAATGCCATTCACTCTTAAATATCATATGACTTAAATCAGCTTTCGACATTTATGGCTCCTACCCACCTTCCGATTTGTCGGGAGCAATTTATTGACGGACCGGTAAATTGTACGTGTGGAGACGCTCTCCGACCAACTTTGCTTGTCGGATGGTTGGTCTGGCTGACCGTCCGAACCACCACCCCCCCTCCCTTTCTCCCGCAGTTCAAATGTTTGCAAATGTATCGCACCAAACTGCGTAGTCATCAGTCCGTAGCTTACAAACTACTTGAACTAAGGTAAACTAACCTAAGGACAACACACAAACCCATGCTCCAGGGAGGACTCGAACCTCCGACGGCGAACAACCTCGCGCTTCACCACCGCGGTTCCAACCGACAAATTGGACGGTGTGTAGCTCTATCCGACCAACTTACTGCGTGCGATCGTCTACTGTCTGCAAAAACACGCGAAAACAAAAACAGTTTGACATCCAGATACCAGAAAAGGAAGGCGCTGCAATCGTTGCGTGCAGTTGGTCGGTACGTGTGTAGGTTGCTACGAATTTGGTTGTTTCGTTGGTCAGGTGGTTGGTCGGAGCGTGTCTAGGTCCTTTACTCGTACGAAAAGGTTTCGCAGTAACTGACACACCCTTAATAGGGAAGTGAGATATCGCCGTGTACTGCATGTAGAATTTGTAAACTACGATCTGATGAGAGGAGGTGAGAGGGGACATTATACATTACTGTCAACAAACTCTATACTGTCGTGCTTCTTCTCTTTATTATCTCCATGCATTGCACAACGCTTCTTCGAAAAAGGAAGGAAGAAAAATTAGCCTTTGACATCGCGTCAACTCCGTTGTCTTCAGAGGCTAAGATACTTCTGTTGAGTATGAGGAAGGAAATCAGTCTTGCCCTTTGAAAGGAACCACCCAGACATTTGCTTGGAGCGATTTATAGACATCACGAGAGGAGGATTTGAACCGCCATCCTTTAGAATGCGAATCCAGCGCGCTAACCACTGCGCCACCTAGCTCGGTACCGTTGCATCAATTCATAGACACTTCAATCATAAGTAATCAAGTGTACTACCTATCGTCAATGACGCCCTTTATTCAACACCGAATTTTCTCGTGGGTAAGAGACAACAGCTGCACTACTTGATAATCGGCAATCTGAAAAGATTAAGATACAAAACCATCTTATTTTGCAAAAATGGATTCAAATAGAAATCCTCCAGAAATCGCCACTAAACTTCACGAAACCGATCGCTACCTAAGGACAGCATACCGCACAGCACCCTTGAAGAGCTGGTATGCCTACGTAACAGGGGCACACGGACTCTGATGAGAAACCACCACGCTCCCACGCGAAAGGTATTCCAGAAGACGACCACCGAATTTCAGAAACAGTTTTTCGCAGTTTAAGGTCTAAAACGGATTTGCTCTCCCAGACTGATATCACGTCTCGAAAGCTGCTCTTCCAGTCTCTGCTTAACTCTGAAAAATCGCTACTTCTTTTTAATTAAACAGAAACACAGTCAGGCCTAGTCCAACATTTATACTACTTCTTAATTGTACAAAAATATATAATTCCAGATCTTTTAAAAGCGACTGCAAATAAAATGCGGTACTGAAAAACTGACAATTAGAACCCGAG
The DNA here is from genome assembly GCA_026315105.1 of Locusta migratoria. NCBI lineage: Eukaryota > Metazoa > Arthropoda > Insecta > Orthoptera > Acrididae > Locusta > Locusta migratoria. The sequence goes on along the minus strand of CM048744.1, from coordinate 97,304,710 downwards.
TTACAAGCTCACTAAGTACCGATATAGGAATATCGGTTAACACAATACTGTTTTGGGACCCTCTTAGGAACATAATAAGTCTGTTTGACCCTCTTGGGAACATAATAAGTCTGTTTTACATTACTTCTAAAACTACTTAATACCTGACACTATCAAACGACTACTTTCTTTCTGTTACTAACGCTAATGATTCCCATGATCTAGCCATGTTACCAGCTATGGCTATTCGCCGAGGTCCTGGAATTTGGAAATCGGTAAAATCTCCTACTTGCAAGGATGGGTCTTCGTTCCAGGGTATGAATGTGGATGAATTTATCACTTAGCAGAAAATAACGGAGGAACACAACATGGGTTTAAGAAGATGAACTATCGAAAAAAAACGACGGAACTGTATTGTTTCATAAGAATCGTACTGAAGGTAAATCGCTAAAAATATCAGGACTGTCTACTTACACAACAAGAATAGCCTCACCATTTTTGGGGATCATCCAGGAGACATTTAACAAATAGTTCAAATGCCTGTGCTTCCCAAGTTCAAATCAAACGTTCGTAAGCCTAGGGGCCAATCTGCTGAGATCATCGATCGGTAGACTAACGAATCACTTAAAATAACTTATGCCAAGGGCAACACATACATCTATGCCGGAGGAAGGACTCGAATCTCCAATGGGAGCGGCCGTGCAATCCGTGGTATTGTGCCTAAGAGGGCGTGACCAATCCCGCGCGGCGTAACGAAATGATGGTTTCTGATACTACGGGGTTCTAATTGAACGTTTGTGGGCAGGTTTAGGTAGCTGACAGGATGAGGTAGCCGCGCGGGAGTGGCCGCATGGCAATGGTCTCGCCGTCTGGGTCGTCATGTTACGTATTGCGTGGCCGGTCCCATCGGAGATTCCAGTCCTCCTTTGGACACACACACACACACACACACACACACACACACACACACACACACACATTATATAAAATGTGTGTGTGTGTGTGTGTGTGTGTGTGTGTGTGTGTGTGTGTGTGTGTGTGTGTGTGTGTGTGTGCGTATGAGTGAGTACTGTCCTTTGGATAAGTTAATTGAAGTTAATTATTACATAAGTATACATATACCTAGGAGCACCTACCACACAACATGGCAAACAAGACAAGGAAAATAATGCAATAATTAACGCTGAGAAGTGTACCATTGGAACATTAAATGGTATCTTATGGGTGAACAGATTAGAAAGGAAACAAAAAGAAATATCTTCAATACAATCATGAGAAGCATTGTGACATATAGATCAGAAGTATGGGCACTTAAACTTCAAATAGAAAACAGGTTGATGGCAACGGAGATGGACTTTTCGAGACAATCTGTAGGAATATCTAGGCGGGAAAAAAATCAGGAATGAAGTCATTAGGAAGAAAATTGATGTTAAGAATTTAATTATAGATTTTACAGAAGGAAATCAACAAGGTATGGGCATACTAAAAGTATGTCAAAGGAAACTCTAACACAGATAATAATGGAATGGGAGCCACCAGGAAGAGAGAAGATCAAATGTTCAAATGTTTGTGTAGCTTATGGGACTTAACTACGGGGTCATCACTCCCTAAACTTACAAACTACTTATCAACTACCTTATACTAAGGACGCCACAAACATCCATGCCCGAGGGGTGATTCGAACCCCCGACCGTAGTGGCCGTGCAGACCGTGACTGGAGCGCCTCAGTCCCCTCGGCCACCGCGGCCGGCGAAAAGAGAAGAGAGGGAGACCGCTAACTACATGGATCCAAGGAATTCAGGCGTCCATCCGGAAAAGGAATATAGAAAAAAAATTATAGGCAGATAGAGGAAAATGAAGAATGAAAATAAAATAATGTTTAATAAATAATAATGTAGTAACACTAATGTAAAATAATGTAATGTATAATCCTAGGGTACCGGAAAATGTAAACTAAATTACATTGTAAAACCGGACAATTAAAAAATAAAGAAAGATGAAAGTTGTGAAGATGCTATGATGACTGCAAATATATCAAAACCGACAATGTGAGACTAATAAACAAATTACGACGATTTGGCGTTGGAACATCTTTTGAAAATATTCAACACTGCCTTAAGTGATCTTGGATCGGGCAGATGGACTGATGTTAAACTATTTTTTTCCTCGCAAACCAGCTATCTAACTGTAAATGTAATAATTCAGTTTGAAATAGTGAAACGTCATTAATCTATTCTAAAAATCTTATTACAAAATATTAATATAGAAGACACAATATTATTTACTAAATAATACATTCGCCACACAGAAACCTGGTATTCTCCTTCTGAACCGGATTCGCCTACTTCCTGTTCCGGAGCACGGAAAACAAAGCTATCATAGAAAAAATTCGCCACGTCCAGAATTCACAAAGTGCCGACAAATAGACAATAAGCGCAATAGAAGAAACAAATACGTTTTGGTAAGTACAATAAATTGAGCAGTATCTGACAGCACATTGCAGAGAACCTCTGTTCTTCATTTTGCGCGGTTACCAACAGAGTCAAGACAGCGCAGTGGCAATTACGAAGTCTACTGCGCTTTACGAGTGGAGACTCTGGCGTCGTCCACAATGTGTTGAAGAGTTGTGATGGAAACAGTGCATCATTCGTCAGCAGTTGTCTCACCTTCCTGGAGATGATGGAGTGCACGGTGGCGCGTCCGTCGCGCAGCATGAAGATGAACTTGGCGTTGGGGAAGAGCTCTGACAGGTAGGCGGCCGACTTGAGCGTCAGCGGGTCCTTGTTGCACAGCCGCGGCGCCGGCTCCCCGTGCCGCGCGATTATCTCCAGGCAGAACGCCGCGATCGCAGAGTCCAGCACCTGCCGCACCAAATAAGGGAACACATGAAACACATGTCAACTTCTGTATCTCACCAAATGTCATTCGCAACACTAAATTCCATCTCTAAGTAATATGTCCTCTTTGGGACCTAATGCACATGTTGCGCCTGTCATTCTTTCTGGCTACCCAAGACATTGAGGAGTCCATACCTGATACTGTTCCATTCTTCTCTGAAGGAGGGTTTCACTTCTACACGGTTACTAAATGCGACGTCCGTTGAGAAACACGTGTATGAAGACTATAATAATCATACTCTATAGGGATCACGTCCTGGAAGTACTCAGGCCATGCTACACTTTCAGTAATTTCACATTACAGTGTGTCCGGCACGTCAGCGGTTCGTGTAGGCGGTCTTCGTGGCTCGTAAACACAGCACCTCTAAACAAATGGACATGATGCAGAATAAGTCCCTGCCAAATCGCTCTGAAGTAATGGCACCTCCGTACACAAAACAGCGGTGTTCGCCCCCTGTAGGTGTTAAAATTATATATTTATCACTATGATCACAAAACTTTGGTCCTTAGATGACACGTTTAGGTACGTTATGATCATTTCAGATCTCTTTTGAAAAATTCCCTGATACAATGAAGACACGGTCCTACTGTCAAAAAATAAACACGAGGCCACCATGGGCTTATTATATTAGAACAATACGTAATACAAAAATTAAAAAAGAGCTCTGAAGTTGGTCATCATTTAATTAAGCCAGTACTCTACTTAGAAAAGTTTCTTGACCACAGGAAAGAATTTGTTTAGCACTCCTGACTCACTCTTCAGTTTGTCACAGCCTTTGAAACTGTGCAAAGAGCCAATAACATACCGGTATGTTCATGAAAATTCTGTGGTGTTAAACAAGTTCCCCCTCTTTCTCTACACTAAATAGTGGCCAAAATCGCTTACCGCAGAGAAGCACAATTCGTCACAGATTGTCACTCTCGACCGCTGTTGCTGATCCCATCCAGCACGCTCCCTACACAATCGAAAACTTTCTCGACGATGACGTGTTTGAAGTGTGGTCCATTTACAGCGTCTTCGTATGTACAAACCAGCCTGATTTCTGCGAAATTGTACTGGGAGACACGTGTACCTGTAGCAGTTGCAAGATCTGCAGCGACGTGTCTAGCAGTGAGGGATGTGTTCCCTTTAGCTACTAGGGCTGCCCAGCTATCCTCTTGTAGTGTGGTGAAGAGTCTACGATCACTAGTATTCCTTCGCGTACCACCTTACACCTTTATCGGCCTTTTTAAACGTTATGACACTTTCAGATACATCAGTTACTGTGACCACAGTAGGAACCATTTTACCAGCACAAATCCGTTCAACTAATCGCGTAGGATCTTAATCACTCAAATGATATCTTGCAGACCTGTTGCCAAACCATACAGGTTCCCACATCTGTGAGTTCCACACCAACCTTCGTCAATCACCGCACTGCATAATATGTTATAATGCATACAGCACGTCCGTACAAAAGCTTCGCTACGGTTAACACTTAGCGCCTTCTGTATTTCGTTTTACTGCCGTTGCTCATGTCGGTTTCTTCGAAGCTGGTGCTACTTGTTTCTTAGCAGTGTCAGGCTATCCTTGCTAGTCATGACCCACCTTTCGAACCTACAGCATCAAGAAGTCTCAACAATACAGAATGAAGTGGCTTTAAACAGTCAGGAACGTTATAAGTATGTGGAAAACTGCCAAGAAGAAGAGGTAGGATGATAGAAAATTTGTTACGACAACACGGAATAAGCTCCACGGTACGAGAGGGTAGTGCAGAGAGAAAAAACTATAAGAGAATAGAGTGGAATACTTGCAGAAAATAACTGAGGACTTACGATGCCGTGATGGGCGGCATCAAACTAGGCAAATACTTATGTACCACCTGGGTAGAGTCGAGTTAAATTTTTTAAGCGATATTATAGTCACATTTTTCTGAAAGAATAGTAATTTTGAAAACCAAACTTTGGGTCATGTGTCCATTAGCAGCTTTGCAACTAACGGCCACACGGTGAAAAAATTAAATTAAAAGATAATGACAATAAAATGTAAAACCTGGTAGGAGTGTTACCTCTTTAGAGAGGCCGGCCTCCTCGAGGCGGACGCTCTCCTTCTGGGACTTGAGCCAGTGGGAGCGCATCTGCAGGATGCGGGGGATGACGCGCGTCTCCTGGCCGCACCTGAAACAAACCATCACAGTCAGGACAGTGCACACAACACTCCAACAGTCACATCAAGCTGTGTTTCCAATCAGCCTCATAACTTCAACGGATGGATTCTCTCTCTCTCTCTCTCTCTCTCTCTCTCTCTCTCTCTCTCTCTCTCTCTCTCACACACACACACACACACACACACACTCCACTGTCTTCATTATTGTTCATAGGTAACGACGGCCAGCGGTGACCCCTTGTACGACTTGCAGGTAACTCGTGTCAACTAGAGATCTTAATCCTGTTACGTCCGTAGCGACGCGATGCAGCGATTTCCCATATATAAAAAATCAAACGTTTGTAAATCTATTTGACCAAACTGCTATGGTAATGAGTGCCTAGACTTACAAACTACTTAAACTAACTTGTGCTAAGGGCAACACACACACACGCACACGCGCGCGCGCATACACACACACACACACATGCCAGAGGAAGGACTCGAACCTCCGATTGGAAGCAGCCGCGCACTCCGCAGCAAGACTCCTTATGCCGTCCTCTCACGGGACGTGGAAACGTACGTGGAGGAGGACGTGGTGCCGTTGCGGCGTGGAATTCCACGTTACACTGCCCTGCGAAGCGTGGAATGAAGGATCCAGCATGTTAGATTTTTGCTTCGTGGAGTGGGACGTGGCCAATGAAAAGCGATCTGGTTGTTCCGCGACAAGCAGAACTTTTGATCCACCATATTGCAAACGGAACTCCGTATTTCGTGCCTTCTTTCGTTTTAGCGTACGATGTATAAATATAATCTTTTTAAAGCGCCAGAAAATTGAAGAAATTTTGAAAACGCATCATTTTAGGTATGATTTGTTACAATAAATTACCAGAAACTATGTATTCATAGCTTTAAAGGATATCGTATTTAACGTTAGTCAGTATTATAATTTGTATACCGTGCAAGAATATCGTTCCTATGCTACGTTTCAACGCTATTTTATCAAAGGATCGTCTTTATGATACTTTGCCATAGATAAATAAGATATCACAGCATATTTCAGATGCTTAGTATATCACCAATACAGCGCGAAATCTCCCGAGGAGAAATAGCGTATTTGGTAGCGCGGTGAGCTGCGGAAATTATTACTTTTTCCTTTTTTGTTTCCTTAATGTTTCTGGTTCTTTCTTAATGATTTAAGTGTAATATCCGATATTCGTTGTTATTTCTTTTTAAGACGACGGATTAGCGGATTGGTTAGCGTTACGAGCTATGGAGGAAAAGATGTAAATAACAGGTGTGCATCTACACTCTCGGAGATATTTTTTAACGATTTGGTTTAATTACGTTTTATGTAATTTACTTGTTAATTTAATACTGCCGGCCGCGGTGGCCGAGGGGATTGAGGCGCTCCAGTCACGGTCAGCACGGTCACTACGGTCGGGGGTTCGAATCCCTCCTCGGGCATGGATATTTGTGCCGTCCTTAGTTGTAACTAGTTCATAAGTAGTTTGTAAGTTTAGGGACTGATGACCCCGTAGTTAAGTCCCATAGACTCTACAAACATTTGAACATTTGAATTTAATACTACAAAAATGAACGAACTCTGCCCACGAATGAACTTGTTGAGTATTTCGTGCAAGGGCACAGGTACCAATAAATTTCGAGATAGTACCCCACGTCATTCGGTTTTCGCCACGGTGTTTGAATTCTGTTACAGTTCAGTACGGTGCTGGAATAGTTCACTTTCACAGTGCAGAGAGAGTGTGGTTATGGAATCAGATGAAGTAAAGGAGCAACAGTGTTCACATACAATACTAAAAGCAAAAATTAACACAACGAACATTGTCGAACTGAGGCGTTGTCCCGCGTTTATGAACAAGTGGACTGTATCAGGCACAACTTATTATCTTCGAAGGAATGCCAAAGTAAACATTTGCATATGCAGAATATGTACATGCCGAAAAATAGCTATATAAGAGAGCAAGCCAAGTGGAGCTGGCGCAGATGAAGGATTTCACCATTTACAGTTTTTTTTTATGATTTTTGCCAAAAGTGATTTAGTCGTACATTTTGTTATCATTATCAAACACTTTCAGTTAATGTCCCGTCTTTGTGTTTCTAGAAGAAAAAATTAAAATTTCTGGAAGAGTATTGCATGCAACGTGCAAGCATAAGAAAGCTACAGTATTTACAGTATTCAGTTTTTTTTTTTTTCGGCGTTCGCTAACAGATACCGTGTAATTTTACGCACATCCATCTTTGTAATAACAATGATCTACGCGCCAGCCCACAATGGCCGCTGGAGAGCGCTGCGGTCGCAAAGCAAATCACGATGAGCAGCACGTTCCGTGAATGTAGCGGGTCGTTTCAGAGCGTGCTGTAGCTAGGTAGACAGCACGTCTGGCCTGCGCCACGTTGAGACAACACGTCCCGTGTGAGGACGGCTTTAGAGCGCACGGCCATTCCCGCGCGGCTTACCATTGTATTTGTCGAAGCTACTCGGTCGATAAGCCATGCAGAATGCATGGGCACTACCTGTTTGGAGCCCACTTTTAATTTGGTGTTTTATAAATTGATAGAGCGCAACGCCTTAGCGAGAACAGTCGTGGCTAAGTGGCAGCAGCGGCGCGGCATAACTCAGGGCACACACTGCACAGCCGACAGCGACCGCGCCACTATATCTCGGCGCGCTGCCCTGCCCCCTGCCTAGAGCTCACGGCGCACCCGTCAGCTTTCTGACACCACCACACTCATCACTTAAGAGGTACGTGTCTACTTTTCAAAATTACCCCACTCTCCTGAGTTAATAATTCTGAAAGCTGAGTACCAACTTCCTCCAAAACATTCTGCAACATTTATAATTTTACGTCAAGGGAATGATGTTGCGGGAGTAGCCGAGCGGTCTGGAGCGCCGCGTTACGAATCGCGCTGCCTCCCGCGTCGGAGGTTTGAATCCTCCCTCGGGCATGGCTGTGTGTGTTGTCCTTAAGTTAGTTTGACTTGGTGTAAGTAGCTTGTAAGACTAGGAAGTGATAACCGACGTAGTTCGGTCCCATAGAATTAAAAACATTTTAGAATGTTGGCGCCCCTGAACACGCCTGCGCTGAACATGGAACTGTCAGAAGTTTCATTATTTTATATCTTTAGTTATTCTTCAGTCCCGTATTGGGTAGGAGAGCGCTGTGTAGCACAGTTTGCGAAATTCGAGATGGCAGAGTTACAGAAGGAACGGGTTTGCATTAAATTTGGCTGAAACTCGGCAAATCCTTTAACGAAACACGCCAGATGATGGAGAAAGTCAAAGGCGATAAGTGCATAACCCGTACGAGGAATTAGGAGTGGTTCACGCGGTTTAAATAAGAGCAGCAGTGGAGTGAGCGAGCACTCTAAGGCGCCTTGCTGCGGAGCGGGCCTTTTCTCGCTGTCGAAGGTTCGAGTCCTCCATCGGGCATGGGTGTGCGTACGTGTGTGTTTGTTAAAGTTAGTTTAAGTAGTTTGTAGGCGTAGGGACTGATAAACGCAGCAGTTAAGTCCATTTGGTTTACAAATATTTTAACACTTTTAAATAAGGCCAGACGGAAGTTAGAGGTGACCATCGTTCATTCATGACACCCTTCTTTAACTCTAAAATCCGTCATGAATCCGTGCCACAGAACGAACTACTACTGGATAGTCCTTTTGGAATGTGTTGCGACGCCTGCGAGAAGGTAACAGCATGAAATATGGAGAGAATAGTGTTTATTTTTTTTATTTTTTTTTTTTTTTTTATTTTAATGTTTGTAAAGCTTATGGGACTTAACTACGGGGTCATCAGTCCCTAAACTTACAAATTACTTATGAACTACTTACGAACTAGGACGGCACAAATATCCATGCCCGAGGGGGGATTCGAACCCCCGACCGTAGTGGTCGTGCAGACCGTGACTGAAGCGCCTCAGTCCCCTCGACAACCGCGGCCGGCGAGAGAATAGTCATGGCTCTTCACCATGATAACGCACCCACACATTCTTCCCTGTTGGTAAATGACTATCGCACCAAAAACCAAAGTCACTGTGCTGCCTCATTGTCCATACTCTCCATGATTAGCCCCTGCAGACCAGTGTATCAACTATTTCGAAGGAGATCAATCATAAGGTGGACGGAAGGAAGGATGCTTAGGATTTAACATGTCGTCACCAACGTGGTCAATAGTGACGGACCGAGCACAAGGTATAAGACGTAAGCGTAGAAAAATGTTGTTGACAGAGTTCCGGAATTTTTTAATTAGACCTCGTACAACCGAATGCGGCCTTAGCAGAGTCGATAGTATCGGTGATCATCACACAAACTAAAAGTTCTAGATACGAGTGAACTTCGAAATACTGCAATAGAAATCCGAGATGAGAAAACATTCACGACTCATTTTTTCGCCATTGTTACCGAGTCGAAGCGCCCCTCAACTGCACAGAGAAAGTTGGGACGGTGCGAATTACAGCTACAGTACTGCGGCTGCAGAATTAGTTGTGCGTCGTCCTCACGGCCAACATAATCCGCTTCTAGAACCAAATTTTCACTCAACTGTGCAGCGGTGTGCGCGCTGATGTGAAACTTTCTCCCAGATTAAAACTGTGTCCCGCAGAGAGCCTCTAATTCGGAACCTTTGCCTTTGGCGGGAATGTGCTCTACCGACGGTCGGTACAGCACTTGCCTGCGAAAGGCAAAGGTCACCGTCCCGATTCTCGGTCCGGCACACAGTTTTAATCTGGCAGAAAGTTTCAACTGTCTTAATGTACTGCGACTAATGGGAGTCTAGAGCCGGCGCTAGCCGATAAGCGGCTCCAACTGCAACTGTTCATGGCGCACGTAACTTCACGAACGGTATTCGAAAAGCTCAAATTATTACATAGAACTGCCAGGGGGGCGGGACATGGGGACAAGAGATAGAAAATAACAGTTGTGGCTATAGAAATTGGTGATGGTGTATATTCTTCTCTGCTTGGCATCCTTCAACGCGCCACTTTTCCGAACGAATGGAGGAGTTGCCGAAAACTTCTTTTGTCGAAGTCTTGAGTTAGGCCGCGGCGTGTTTCGTGTCATTAATGTGAACATAGAAAATTTTCAAAAATATTGTCATCTGACTACAGAAATGTCCATAACACAACTTCCCTTGGCGCTAGCTACATGTCAATCACAGATCATAAAGTCTTAATACATGGTGCTCGGATAATAGCAATACCAGCTGAAGAATGCTCCTGTTGGAGCACAGAAAAGGCGAATATGTTTTCTGACAGAATAGTATGGAGTCAGCTGCTCAATACTCATTGTGACTTTCTCACAAAACATTTTGGGATTCGAACATAGTCGTTTTTTTTTTTTTTGTTTTTTTTTTTTTTTTTTGGATTTTAAGGAAAACATCTAAACGAAGTACAGATGAGTCATTTGCTATTCCGCAAGATACGATTCCTCAAATATCCCATTTTCGCATGCAGCGTTTCGAACCTACTGTATTGCGTCTTAACTGCGGGGTCATCAGTACCTAAATTTACAAACTACTTATAAACTACTTTATACTAAAGACAACGCCGCGGCGGAGTAGCCGAGCGTATTGAGGCGCTATACTGCGATGTGCGAGGCCGTTCCCTGTCGATGGGTTGGAATCTCCCCTCGGGCATGGATTTTGTGTCGTCTTCAGTATAACGTAGTTCGTAAGTAGTTGGTAAGTTTAGGGGCTTATGACCCCGCAGTTAAGTCCCTTAAGCTTAACAAACATTTGATTTGATCTCGAGTTTGGCTATTCCAGAAAAATTCCATAACGAAAGCTACCAGGTCATATTCTGAAAATGGCTGAGACGAAACGTTTCTTCATCCGAGGAAAGAGGGAGCAGTCACTGGAGACCATGTCAGCAGAATATGCACGTGAGAAAAATTGTAACAGCCGAAAGGGACATCAAGTGTGAGAGCGTTTTGTACAAAATGAGCTGGGACGTTATGGAGCGCAAACACCACTTTGGACATCTTTCCGCTAATGCTATGTTGTGACAATCTCCGCTAAACTCGTCAGGAGAGAGAGCAGCGACTGACCGCCTCGTGAAGTCATCCGTGATGACCTACTTTTAAATCTCCGCTAATGGCTTGGTTTGGCGGGCTGTCTGAATCTGCGTAACCAGTCAAGGAACCAAGTCGGCTGTGTTCAAAACATCGTCATTGACGCTGAAACCTGATGCGGGATTGGTTTTTACTTTTCCAGTGTCTTCTCAACTGCCATACACCGGTCTTAGAGAACCAGGGCCTCCACACCTGCTGCAATTCCGGAGACTTAGAGAGATGGTTGCCACTTAATTCCCCGTCATTCAGAATTGTTACCACACTCTGGAAGTACCTTCCCACTTCATCACACGACCGTGCATTCCTGCCGCATCCAAATTCTTTCTGAAGAGTTCAAAAATCTGAGAATCTAAGGGGCCAAACTACTACCGTCATTGGTCCCGAGCCTTATACTAAGGACCTCACACATCCATGCACGAAGGAGGACTTAAACCCCCGACGGAGAGTGGCCAAACGAACCGTAGCATAGTGTGTTAGACCACGCGTCCGTTCACACATCTTATTCTTTCTGCATAATACTGAAACTCAGTGACTACCTCAGATACCTTCTTTCTGCTCAAAGAGACAGAGTTAGATACTTTCGGTACAACTACTTTTGTCAAGCCGTGGCGGAACGGTCGAGCGCATTGACGCGCTATGCTACGATGCGCGAGGACGTTCCCCGTCGGGGGTTCGAATCCCCCCTCGGGCATGGATGTTATTGCCGTCTTTAGTATAAGGTAGTTCATAAGTAGTTTGGAAGTTTATGGACTGATGACCCCGCAGTTAAGTCCCTTAAGCTTTACAAACATTTGAACTTTTTTTTTTTTAAATCAAGCTTCCCTGCAAAATTTATGTACTGCCTTAACAGGGGAAGCCTGCAAACTTGCAGTACGACAACGAGCAGTACCGGATAGCTTGGCGTACAACATAACCTGCACCCCGCAGTAAGAAACTTCTAGATCTAATGATGCACTATTTTCCCCAGATGCCACTGGAAGAAACAACAACCTGTAGCACTCCGCCGAGACAGCCTATTGGCCGCTGTTGTCTTTAAAGGGGCAGTCCGCAGCCGTCATGAGTCAGTTCTAACGCCGACTACCAACGCCGAACACAGCCAGAAGAAACACGTACGGGAAGAACCAGCAAGAAGACGTCTACAGGAAGACACCGCTACTATCAAGCAGCAACCATCGTGGACGGACTCTTGAACTTCCCTCAGTATGATGGTACACTGTTTTGTAAAGTAGAAGTTGGAAATAAACTATTCTTGAAGAACAGAAGAATACAACAATTTACTTAGCCTTTGTGAAGAGTTAAAAATTAAGAATTACACAGCCACTCGATGGCAGCTGATTTTATTAATCTGGACCCAGGTTTCGATAAAACTATAGATATTTTCTTCAGAAGAATAAATAATACCCAAAACATTTCTCAAATAAAGTTCCCTGGATCTGTCTTCCAACTGTTAAAATAAAATGATGGAAATTGATAGTTCAAAAATTAAAGTTTTTACTTACTTGGTTACAATATGTACACCGCGTTACAGAAATCATCAGTTACTATGCTCGAGTTGTGTATAACAATATACTGAAATATTCAATTACATTGTAAGATTTAAATTGGTATCGGTGTCACACAGACCAGCAAAAGAATAAACACGTAGACAGAATAGGCCTGCGCAATGCTTGAGTGAACTAGAATGGCGCGCATCATTTGTTATGAGCAAATGTCGTAATAAAAGTTCATCTGTGAAATCCCTGGCAACAACGTAGAAAACAACGCTCAAGCTTACTGATTAATAAAACTGAACAACAATGGAGTAATAACAGTTAAAAATCAAAAGAGTAAGAAAAAAGTGCTTCATAGTCTCCACTGATCTACGTTAAACATTCTTTTCCCAAAATATAAAAGATTCAAAAATATTTTTGTAAATGTGTCGAAAACCAACAGCATGTTTATCGACTGAAAAATGTAACAGGATCTAATGTTTTGAATACAACATGTAAAACGTGAAAAACAATGCTTTCTTACGTTTACAATGCCATCACGTCATATCAAGTATAAAAAATAGGCACTGTTCTTCACTTCTCATATTTTATTTGAAACATTAAATTCTGTCACACTTCCTTACTGGATAAACATGGCTGTTTATTTTTCGCACATATCACTCAAAATCTTTTTTGGTGGTTTAATATAGGTGAAAATTTTATATCAGACACACTGTAACTACCTAATGTATGAATGCATAGTTTTGCGGCGAGTTATCTGATACAATTCCAGCTGTGTCAAGTGACTGGAAGCCCGAGAGAATTTTATCTGAAACTACCTAACTTTTATAAGTTCGTAGGCTTCCACGGCCGGTGTCATTTTGAATAAAACATTTCTAGGTATTAGGCCGCGTCATTATTAAAAACACTTAGGAAAAGCAGCAAACGTAAAGGCCTACTGATACCCTACTGCTAACCAATCACTATCCTAGATGTATGACGTCGGTCTCAGAAAAAGGAAAATTCACAGTATGTAGGGGAATACATTCAGCAGTTAACGGCCCTGAAGATTACCACTGCACAGTGGTCGAAACTTCGGCTATTCCTTTGCCAAGTGCATTTAAAAATTACGAGGCCTAATACCCAGATTTGTTTTAAACGTAACTTTCATTTATTCTTTTAATTTTAACTGTTATTACTCCATTATTGTTCGTCTATTTTATATATCAGTAATGATGAGATTTTTTTTTACGTTACTGTAGATAATGTGAAATTTCAAATTTGAACTTTTATTACGACATTAGCTCGTAACATTTGGCGCTCTGTATCCTAGTTCACTTTAGCACTGCACATCGCGCTGATGTGGTTATTCCGACATTTTTGGGGGATTGGATTGGGTTTTTTGGTTGGGATATGGAGACTAAACTACTGAGGTTATCAGTCCCCCGGCGGGGAGGGGAAGGAGTTAGGATAGGAAAGGAGGAGAGGGGGGAAGGAAATGCAATCCGAGAAGTAAAGGAGGAAGGAAGACTGCATTAGCTCGGGGTCCCGTGTTCGCCACGCACGTATTCACGAAAGAACTTTGAGCCCCCTGGGAGGAGGGGGGGAGGCATCTGTGTGTATGGCAGTCATACCAATTTTAATCTTATCATGTAAATGGATATTTTAGGACATTTTTACCTGACTTGAGTAATGTAGCTCATGATTTCTGAAACACGCTGTGCAGAATGTAACCAAGTAAATAAATATTTTAATTTTGGTGTTATTAATTTTCATTCTATTAACATTTTGGAGTCAGATTCAGTTCGCAGAGTTTAAAAATCTTTTAGGTACAGTTTATTCTTCTTAAGATGATACTCGCAGTGGCATCATAGTCAGCGTCCAGGTTATTAAAATAAGCTTATTTGAAGCTTTTCAACATTCGAGATTGTTATACGGGTTGCTGTTTTACTGTTGTGCCATAACACCATTCTCAGCCTGTAATTATTTTACACATAGGTCAATAAACACTACGTCTAAATAGCCTACTGTGAAGCTTGGAAAGTTTCTACGATTGTTGCTAATATACGACCATTAAGTCTCGGGAACTGATAGCTTTTAATTATTTTCGTTTTCATTTCGTATCGTCAATAATTTCCATAGGTATTTCTTTACTTTGGTTATCAAATATGATCATGTTTATTTGCTTACATAACTTCCTTTAGGCTAGTAAAACCAAAAGTATCGATTGGTGCTGCTTACAATCAATGTTTCGATTTATTTCAGCTGAGACAGAGCTGTCATGTGTACGTTCATTGGCTGTGATCGAAATATTTCCCACCAGATTTCATTTTTTTCCGAAACAGATTTTTTTTGCGACTGGTGTAATCATCGTGATGTCTCTTTCTTTTCTTTAATTGACGTAACTACCATCTAATCAATCATCTCTTTTAGATAAGCCCTACTACCTTCCTTTTTTTCCCTATCACTCTTCGTTTTCCTTTTGTATAACACAATACGAGAATTTCTCATCATTCCAAAGAGTCGCATATGTAGGTACAGGATTAAATACAACAAAAATACCAACGATTTCGTGTCGAAGAGTAGGCCTACAATTGGGCCCAAAATGCTTAGTATGTTGCCCATCTGACCTTGTGAGATAACAAATATTGGCGCCAG
Organism: Locusta migratoria; assembly: GCA_026315105.1. Taxonomy (NCBI): domain Eukaryota; kingdom Metazoa; phylum Arthropoda; class Insecta; order Orthoptera; family Acrididae; genus Locusta; species Locusta migratoria. The sequence continues at coordinate 97,289,495 of CM048744.1, read as the reverse complement.
TGATCGGGAAGTACACTTGACAACAGAGAAAGATATTAAATGTATCAGAAGTACATCTCAATCAGGTAAAGTTTTTCTTTTCAAGTAAAACCCAAAAATAAATAGGGAACTGCAAATCAAGCCACTTTTCCTTATCACACTAGGTAGCAACAATAGTAGCATGGATTGTATTGGATGGGCCACCGAAAGTTTTCCTTGACTCACTCGTGATCTAAACTTTCATGTGGACGTGCGGACACTGAAGCAAGAGTAAAAACAATAATAGCACGTCATTCAGAACATTCCGTCATCAAAGATCTACTATGTACTCCTTTCGTGTCTCTACAGATACGAGAAACCATGGGTAGGCCCCCATTACAGTTCCTAACTTGTAAGAGCAACCAATCCCGTGGTCGGTGACCTTGCTTTCGCGTTTGACAATGTGGTAACCGTACCGTAAAAACACGAAATAAAACCTATAGGGGGGGATGGGCGAAGCAATAGGACAAGGATTATTTTTGACAGCATCATCGCACTGAAATAATTCAAAATCGACTAGAGAAAATTTGTGCCGTACGCAATTCCAGCCCGGCATTTCCTCTTTGGGAGCCGGGCGCGGTGGCCGAGGGGACTGAGGCGCTCCAGTCACGGTCTGCACGGCTACTACGGTCGGGGGGTTTGAATCGCCCGTCGGGCATGAATATTTGTGCCGTCCTTAGTATTAGTTAGTTCATAAGTAGTTTGTAAGTTTAGGCACTGATGACCCCGCAGTTAAATCCCATAAGCTCTACAAACATTTGAACATTTGATTAGATATCTTTACAGTAAACTAAATTCAGTCGTTAAGGCCGTTCTATCCGACAGATTTCCTTCATTTCTCCTTTTAACGAAAGGTATTCATTCGCAGAGTTGTCATCCAGTATCATAATTAAGTCTCTCCATCCTTTATTGGCCCACTTTAGGTTACGGTAGTAACATTAAAAGTCGGCCTTAGCGATCTTTTTTTGAGAGCTCGAAATTTAAATGAAAATAACGGCTTTACTATTCATCTGATACGAAAATTTAATAACGTAATTTGTAGAGGAGAAAATTATCTGCCGGCCGCGGTGGCCGAGGGGACTAAGGCGCTCCAGTCACGGTCTGCACGGTCACTGCGGTCGGGGGTTCGAATCCCCCCTCGGGCATGGATATTTGTGCCGTCCTAGTTCGTAAGTAGATCATAAGTAGTTTGTAAGTTTAGGGACTGATGACCCCCTACTTAAGTCCCATAGACTATACAAACATTTGAAGATTTGAAGAAAATTATCTACAACTTAGCTCCCTTATGTTTTTTTCATATCTCGTATAGTTTGAGACATATTTGCAAAAATAACGGAGATTTCACACTCTCCATTGAATTAACGAAAACCAGCCGTTCGGAGATGTCACGTGACATTCCGTATTTGATTATTTTCTTATTGTAACTTAGACGTTGTCATTTGAAAGCAATGGCACACTGAAGAATTAACAAAAACACATCGTTTTTCTTACGATAAATGATAACCTAGTGTCTACAAAGGCACGTAGTTCTTTTGGACCTAACAACACTCGGCGGATCAAGCTCTTTCATTTTCGCTTTTAAACACTTCCATTGATCGGTTTCGAAGAAAGCTATGCATGAACATTTACTTCCATTTTACCATCTTTGTATCATTCCACTAATGGTGCGAAGTATTGGCACGGGTCCTCTAGTGTGTGTTCTTAAAGAAAGAGTGGCACTGAACGCAACACGGTCGTCGTGAGAGCAGGGCGACATGTGGGGCAGAGGCGGCACGTGGGAGGCCAGTAACGAGCCCGGGCAGGCGGCTGTCTCAACAGCTCGGCACACGTGCGCGGCAGGCGCAGCGCGGCCAGCACTCTCGCGTATTGGCCTGGCCTGCCTGGCCTGAGCTGACGGACTGCGGCCTGCCACCGCACCACGCCCCCGCTACTCTCGCCTACTCCGGACAAAAAACACAATACCAGGGAGCCGAGACACAGCCCTTTGTTGCTCAACTCACGAGCACTACAAATCTCTACCACATGCGTAACACGAGTCGACCTAATGTGCAGGGCACTTTGCTTTTCTTGTGTTGTAGAACGCGATTAGTCTGCATACCACATAGGTGTTTAGCGTGTCCATTGCAACACAAATGTACCAGTGCAGTTTTGCGAAAGTGGTGTGTTGGAACAGAGGTAGGATAAAGACAGAGGGGAACGCCGTGAGAAATACAGGACTGAGCATAAATAATGTACTGGGCCAAGCTTACACCCTATTCATCTTGGGGTTTGAAAGCTCTTCAATTACCGTGTTTGCTTACAAATAAATTTGCTTTACAGGTTTTGTCCGCCTTGAGCAAACACAAATGTTTTTTAATTTTTCCCAGACATGTTTCGCTGGCGTTGCAGCATCATCAGTGGGATGTTTATTATCTGTCAAATTAACAGTAGAATGATTATTACTTTTTACATTAACAGTGAAAACTACAGATAATTGTGAGACTACTATACATAGTTTATTATTTTCATAGGTATGCTAGGCCTACCTTAATACCACATGTTGCTATGTTTGTGGTTTTTCCACTCACAAAATGTCTCTATCTATCATGGAAAAACCACAAACATAGTAGTCTCACAATTATCTGTAGTTTTCACTGTTAATGTAAAAAGTAATAATCATTCTACTGTTAATTTGACAGATAATAAACATCCCACTGATGATGCTGCAACGCCAGCGAAACATGTCTGGGAAAAATTAAAAAAACATTTGTGTTTGCTCAAGGCGGACAAAACCTGTAAAGCAAACTTACACCCTATTGTTACTGCATCTACATCTACACGGGATACTCTGCAAATCACATTTAAGTGCCTGGCAGAGTGTTCATCGAACCACCTTTATACTGAAACTTCCTGGCGGATTAAAATTGTGTGTCGGAACCGGGACTCGAACCTGGGACCTTTGCCTATCCCGGGCAAGCGCACTACCGACTGTGCTATCCCGACACGACTCACGACGCCGCCTCACAACTTTACAGCGGAGTGCAGAGTGAAAGATTCATTCTGGAAACATCCCTTAGGCTGTGACTAAGCCATGTCTCCACCATATCCTTTCTTCCAGGAGTGCTAGTCTTGCATGGTTCGCAGCAGAGCTTCTGTGAAGTTTGGAAAGTAGGAGGCGAGGTACTGGCGGAAGTAAAGTTGTGAGGCGGCGTCGTGAGTCGTGTCGGGATAGCACAGTCGGAAGTGCGCTTGCCCGCGAAAGGCAAAGGTCCCAGGTTCGAGTCCCGGTTCCAACACACAATTTTAATCTGCCAGGACGTTTCATATCAGTGCACACTCCGCTGCAGAGTGAAAGATTCATTCTGGCACCTTTATACTATTCATCTTCCATTCCATTCTCGAATAGCACGCGGGAAGAAAGAACACCCGAATCTCTTCGTTCTACCTACGTAAGTTGGAGTTAACAATATATTTTCGCATTCGGAGAATTTGGCGATTGGAGTTTCGTAAGTAGTCCACGCCGCAGCGGTAAGCGCCGTTGTTGTAATGATTCCCATCTCAGATCCTGTATCATTTACGTAACGCTGTCTCCCCTGTCCTGAGAGCGGACGGCAGCTGTGCAATGTGCTCTGTAAGTTGGAGTCATCAAAACAGTGTTATGTGTATTTGTGTCATGTCGGAGCTTCGTCGATTCCAACATGGGGAAATTGAAGGTGCCTCGGTGGCAGCCGTTTCCGTAACCTTGGTAGCCACAACTGCCTAATGTTCTAAAAGGCGCTTTATACTAGATTTATACCATGAACAGAGAAACCACAAAACGGTGATCCTCACAAACGGTGACTGAATTGTATTGTGACGAAAATACTGACGCGACAGCTACAAAGGTCCTGCAAGACGTCATCATAGGCGGATCCAGGGGTGGGAAGGGGGGGGGGTGAAGGGTCGTTTTACCCCTCCACCAGCAGCTCTTTTCAGCGGCTTCTTTCTTTTTCCTTTTTTTCTTCAAAACTGTGAGACGAGGGGATAAAATGGGGTAGCCGGTATTAGAGTCTTTCTTCTTAGCCAGAGTTGAGCTGACGATAAGAATATTCTTTTACCGCCCCTCTCCAGCAGGCCGTCGTGGCTCCGCCCCTGGACATGAATGATGCACTCGCGCAACCTCTGTCAGCACCAAAACATCACGTACGGTGCTCCATATCCATGCAGTTGCAGCAAAAGAAAAGCAGATTTCGCCTTTTGGTACTACATGTGTCATCGGAACCCGACTGACCGCCGTGTCATCGGCCAATGGCGTTACTAGAGCGGTGTGGAGGGGCATGTGGCCAACACACCTCTCTCCCGGTCCTTGTCGGGTTTCTTGACTTGGAGCCGGTACTAGTCTCTCAAGCAGCTCGTCAGCTGCCCTCACGACACTGAGTGCACGTCGCTCCAGTTCTCCCGACAAGGGAAAGTCGCTGGAATCGAAACCTGCTGTACTCGTATAAAAGTCATTCGTGCTTGCGGCCTAGGAAACAATGGGACAAAGTCACTAGGTGGAATGAATATCGTTTCACACTTTTTCTAATCGGTTATGTAAAACATTCGAAGTACACGCCTCGTATAGCAAAAAACCTACCAGGACTATGCGCTTGAATCAGCAAGTGAACAGACTGAGGGATACATGCTGAGCCAGCCGATGATGGGTAGAGGTTGGTTATCCACTTCATAGCTCCAAAATCAGCATGGTGCACATACGAAGAAATTCTATTACGTAAAATAAAAAATAAACACTTTTTCAGTTTATCTATGGCTATGTAAAGTCCTGCGACAATATGTGAAATGATATGCTAGAAGAAATCTGAGAAATCACTTCTACAGTTACTTCCAATAACTTTGGATAAAGCGCAAATATTTATTGTATCGTTTAAGGGAGGTACTGAGCAATCATTGACAGTTCCTACCGACACTTCATAAATTGCGGTCATTTAACACAGAAATGATCATGTCACTACATTGGTGGTCGCGTTGTATCTCTGAGATACAGGGTGTACATTGCACCGTTAGGTTTAATTAAACTAAGATGCTGTAGCGAATAAGTAAACCAAACGAAGGGAAAATCATGTCAGTACTACAATAGTAGCAACTGAACATTTATTTTATGAATATTAAGAATAGAATGTTCAGGTCCGCTGACGCGAGGGGTACCTATTCCGGGAATTCGTATCTGTGAAATCTTACGTAACCATTGTAGTGTTTAAGAGCAGATACAACAATGTCATATGAATTCGAATACATCAGGAAATACCCGATGAAAGGACAGGCATTCACGGGATAGTTTGATTACACATTCGATAAATGTGTTGAAATGCAAGGAACGAACACTCCAACTGGTTGTATGTTCGTTTCAGAAGTATGAACTATTTATTGCAGAAACAGTAACAGCATTAGCTAACCGATCCTCTAAAATAATCTTTTTATTTTTTCTGATCGCTACCAGCTTTGTGTAGAGTGAAATCTGACTATTTTACAAACAGTATGTAATCCGAGACCATAAGGTGTACAGAGAGTCACCACGTCGTCGAAAATTTTCTTGACAACCCCTAAAATAAATGAACAAAGATTGTCACCTGGCTGTGCTGCGTGTCGCTCAGCACGCTTGTAGAGCGCCTAGCAAGCCAACTGCTCGCCCCTCGACGCTCCCCTTGGTTTTATTTCTTCAGCACGCAGCGGCCGCACTCGCAGAACATAACACTCCTACATCATCGAGCGCCGACATAATCGCTACGAGGCCGAGTTCGCTACAAAGGCAGAGTGCTTAACAGACGCGTCGCGGGCATAAATATTGGAAATAACATTCTCCCCTTGTTGCCCTCGCACATTTCAGCAATATACGGTCATAATATTAATGCGCAATAAATACTGTGCGTGTCAACGCCTCCTCATCAACAAGCACCGGATACGACATGACCAAAAGAACAGACAGCAAATTTAAATGTTCAAATGCTTGTAGAGCTTATGGGACTTAACTACGGGGTCATCAGTCCCTAAATTTACAAACTACTTATGAACTAGCTAATACTAAGGACGGCATAAATATCCATGCCCGAGGGGGGATTCGAACCCCCGACCGTAGTGGCCGTGTAGACCGTCACTGGCGCGCCGCAGTACGCTCGGCCACCGCGGCCGGCAACAGTCAGCATACTGAACCAGCAGCGACTATGAATGAAGGCACAAAGCAAATTACGGATATTAGCAGCCAGAGGCGTTGCATCATATCAATGGGGAAAACTGGAAATTTGTGTCCGACCGGAATTCAAATCAGGTTCTCTTGCTTACCAGGCAGCTGCGCTACCCGCACACAGTTAGCCCCACGAGTGCCAGAGCTACCCTAGCACGCTCCCCTCCAGACCTATACTTACACCTGCCGACACGCTAGTACTGTTTTCTCATCATCCTGGTTGTCAAATCAAATGTTTGTATAACTATTGGACCAAACTGCTATGCTCATCAGTCACTACAGTTACAAACTACTTAAAATAACTTACACTAAGGACAGCGCGCGCACACACACACACACACACACAAAAACACATCCATGCCCGAGGGAAGACTGGAACCTTCGGTGATAACGTCCGCCCAGTCCGTAGCATGACGCCTTATACCACGCGGCCATTGCGTGGCTATCCTGGTTGGACGCACTCATTCCATTTCCGTTCAATAAAATCCAGAATATTTACTCAAGGATGCTACTGATTATTTACTCAAGGATGCTACTGATTAAGTGCTGCCCCTTCTTCCTTTTATTTTCACGATTCTTCTGTTGCCACATTGCCTTCTAATATGACAGCAGTCTTGTTTTCAGAGCTGCATGCTGTAAGGGAACAGATATCGTTCCTATTTCCGACAGATCAAGTCTGCTCTTGCATTTAATTCCTCCAGAAAATTTCCATTGCTAACGGATAGCCCTGTCGTTCTAGAACGGCGTGGTTTGGCGCCTACTTTGAGCAACCCGTTAGGGTAGGTATAATATACTCACTCCCAAGATAAAAATTTCGTTAAATAGGAAGACTGCTCACATCATAGTATCATTTACTGCCACAGTTCTGAAAATTTTAGATTCTCGACGCCTTGTGGCCAGGATCTCAAGGAACTTTCTACAAAAGATAAACGCTTCAGATTTTGACATAAAATTTGTATTAGGGCTTATCGTGATCGTTGAATGCCAATTTTACAATTCAAAATTTAAAAATAACAAATCCAGTATAAGAGACAGCTTCATTTTTAATTGTTATGAACTTCATATAATTCGGTGTATAATCGCTTTGTATGTCATTAATTATGACTTCTATGTTATAAATTCAAAACAAAAGGTTTAATATAGACCTATTACAAGCACACTTGCTTGCTAATAGAATGTACATTAAAAAAATTATGTAAATGAGACAAAGTAAAAATGACTCGCTCTCACTGTCAGAATACTGATGTTCTAAATCAACAAGCATCCGTCTCATCGAAAATTTCCAGAAAATCTTCAGATTAAACGTCAGGGGAAGCTAAAAGCTGTGGGGCGTCAGTAGTCAAACGCTTACTTTACCTGGGCTTCATTTCTTTACCGCTCCAAATAGGATGCCAGAGCCAATGAAACACAGCTTCCATTGTGTTTCCAAGAGAATTTTTTATCGGAAAACCCTTCACGATATTTTTAAATTTCTCATTTCTGTTTTTCTGAGCATCTTGAGATAATTTACCTATTGGCAATACATTCGTAAACGGCGCCTATAATTTCCAATTCTTCAGGGCTCCGTATCTCTCGTTCTGCTGATCACAGCGTTACGGGGTAGAGTGTTCTGGATATTCCTCGGTCTAGTGATCATTTTTGTACATATTAAAAGAATGGGAAAAATGTAGCTGTTCTTCAGTACAGCGTCAAAATTATAAGTGCTACACACTTCCTGCAGCTCATTCAAATTGAGCAAATCGGTTGGTTTTTGTACATGACGTGTGGTCTATGGTGGACTTTAAACGGCTTACAAAAGCACCATTCATTAATAGGCGTTACCTGAGAAAACCACAGGAAAACTTGATTTTTGTGTACCAAAAACACGAATTGTGGAAATGGTTACTTCGATATTTTCTATTCCTTGCAAATCATCGAAATTTTTACCATGTGTTCTTACGATGATATTGTCAATACAATTTTTAAATCTTTTCGGTATCTTTATCCGTAACTGAGTTCGAGGAGTTGAAACTTGCAGTTCTGTACATTGACGCGTTATGCTCCGATGCGCGAGGACGTTCCCCGCCGGGGATTCGAATCCTCCCTCCGGCATGGATGTTTGTTAACTGCGTGGTCATGAGTCCCTAAACTTACAAACTACCTATGAACTAGCTTATACTAAAGACGCCGGCCGCGGTGGCCGAGGTGACTGAAGCGCTCCAGTCACGGTCAGCACGGCCACTACGGTCGGGGGTTCGAATCCCCCCTCGGGCATGGATATTTGTGCCGTCCTAGTTCGTAAGTAGTTCATAAGTAGTTTGTAAGTTTAGGCACTGATGACCCCGTAGTTAAGTCCCATAAGCTTAACAAACATTTGAACATTTTATACTAAAGACGGCACAAACATTCATGCCCGAGGGGATATTCGAACCCATTGACAGGGAACGACCTCGCGCATCGCAGTATAGCGCCTCAATGCGCTCGGCTACTCCGCCGCGGCGTTGTCTTTAGTATAAAGTAGTTTATAAGTAGTTTGTAAATTTAGGTACTGATGACCCCTCAGTTGAGGCGCAATACAATAGGTTCGAAACGCCGCATGCGAAAATGAGATATTTGAGGAATCTTATCTTGCGGAATAGCAAATGACTCATTTGTACGTTGTTTAGATGTTTTCCTTGAAATCCTTTCCCGTTTTCGAATATCTGTATTCGTTCAGCAAAAAGACTATGTTCAAATCCCAAAATTTTTGGTGAGAAAGTCACATTGAGTATTGAGCAGCTGACTCCATACTTTTCTGTCAGAAAACATATTCGCCTTTTCTGTACTCCAACAGGAGCTGGTATTGCTATTATCCGAGCACAATGTATTAAGACTTTATGAACTGTGATTGACATGTAGCTAACGCCAAGGGAAGTTGTGTTATGGACATTTCTGTAGTCAGATGGCAATATTTTTGAAAATTTTCTATGTTCACATTAATGACACGAAACACAAGCTGAAAAATAACGTTATGGCGATGAATGAAACTTCGTCCGGCAGCAGTATTTCAGCCGAGGCTTCTCTGTTGTTGCTCAGATTCAACTCCCCACTTGGTTCACAACGCTTCTCTGATACCGTGGGTCTTGATTTCGATGTATTAGCTGCTGTTTACTCTAAACTGCCGATTTACTTATTAGTCGTCTAAACAATTGTGAATTACATATTGTAATTACTGTGATAGACTTTGAAACTTATTTATATTTGTGTGTTAAATTTCAGTATTCACGTTGATAATCATGGAAGAAGAAAACCTCTCAATCATTTACAAAAAAATGTTCAGTAGTTATTCTCTACTGTTTGCATCTCCGTTTAATTGTGAACACCTTCAAAAATTGTCTACCCTCGTGAAGAATATGAGAACAGTTGTTCATTTCTGTCGCAAAACGCACGTTTAAATACGTAAGTTTTGTGTCCAAGTAGAACAGCTGTCGATGAGTTAATATTACTTTATGAATGTGTGACTCTAAATAACACATGTAATATTTGTAATTACCATCTACCGTGTTCAAAGGGAACTACTAAAACTACTTCCTGCTAATCACGTTGGAGTGCCGCATTAGAGAGGGCAGACGGGGTCAGATATTACCGCTTTCTACATGCACTAGAGTCTCTAAATATGAACAAATACGCACTGCCCCATTAGATGATAACTGTTCCCCATGCTCTCATCGACATTGTTTCAAAAAATGTTCAAATGTTTGTATAGCTTATGGGACTTAACTACGGGGTCATCAGTTCCTAAACTTACAAACTACTTATGAACTACCTAACACTAAGGACGGCACAAATATCCATGCCCGAGGGGGAAATCGAACCCCCGACCGTAGTGGCCGTGCAGACCGTGACTGGAGCGCCTCAGTCCCCTCGGCCACCGCGGCCGGCTCGACATTGCTTAAATATAACGAAATACAAGAAATATGCCAACAGGAATTGAATCTGGAAGGTTAATGTGAACTTTTAAATCCGGACATAAATATTTTTATGACAATGTTATTATACGGTTTACTGCCCAACTGATAAATTTTTAAGTTAATGTTAATTTGTAAAGAAGACTTACGGATTATGGATTTGAAACGTCATATTTGATTTACATATTACAAAATAAGCCGGCAATTACCACTCACACGCGCGCGCGCGCACACACACACACACACACACACACACACACACACACACACACACACACACACACAGACAGACAGAGAGAGAGAGAGATGGCGAGTTATTTACTCTACACAGTACCAAAATTAATCTACGTGATGGCGACAAACGCTTTTAAATTAACAAACGCAGGCATCGCTTGCTACCGACACAGTGACCTTTGGATTTAATTTAGAGATAAACCGTCACAGATCGCTTTTTATTTGATTTATTACTAGTTCCCCTCATCACACATCTGCAACTTCAGGTATTCATTACCCCAATAGCAACATGTTTAACGTTTAATCTTGCACTCAGTACCATCGAGACACGAAGTGGTGTGATTTAAACGTACAACACTCTGTTGTTAATTCTGCCGAACAGAACTTCAAACTGTAACGTGTTGCCACGTGGCAAAAGATGATCCCTAGTTATAAGGGAAACTAGTGTAATAAACGAATAACTGCGCAACCTGGACTGGTTTATTTCTGCTTTCTGATCTACATCGATAAGTTTGAAAGACAGAGTAGACGAGAAGAAGCTTCCTACGAGACAAGTCTTGTCCTAGATAAAAACAGAAGAAGAAAGTTACTTTTCCCTTTAAATTGATCTGTTTCAGTTTTATTCGTCTCTTTTTTGGAAAAGATTTTGAAATAAAATAGGACACATTGAGAAACACGTGATTTGCAGTTTTTTTAAATTTATTTTTCTTAACGCCTTTTCGCTAAGTTAATTTCTTGTTTGTCTGTCCGTTTGGTACAATCTTTGCACTTGATTTTAATCTAACTTCTCGATGAGCTTGGACATTTGTAATTTTAAACACAAGTCAACACTGCAATAGTGCGGGAGTAAAAACCACCTTCCTACAGTAGAGGAGCGGGTGAGGGTGAAAGTGAAGTGAGAAGGCAGTGCAGCGCCTGTCCGCCAAAACGACAGTGCTTGGCTGGTTGTGTCGCAGCATCTACAGGTGCAGTGGTCGTAAATTACACTATGTGACAACTCAGCGAAAATTATGTAATTTTAAGGTGCATCTCGCTACCGCCGGTATTACATGATAATATTTCTTCGGCAAAGTTAATACATCAAAGAAATTAGATAGTGTAACTGGGAACTATGACATATCTCGTTTTTCGTCAAAGATGTATGATAGAAACTAGGACATCACCATACATTTTATTACAAAAGTCTTCTGTTCACTATAGTGCGGCCGGCCGCGGTGGCCGAGGGGACTGAGGCGCTTCAGTCACTGTCTGCACGGCCACTACGGTCGGGGGTTCGAATCCCCCCTCGGACATGGATATATGTGCCGTCCTCAGTCTTAGGTAGTTCATAAGTAGTTTGTAGGCTTGGGGACTGATGACCCTGTGGTTAAGTCCCATAAGTTCTACAAACATTTGAACATTTTGAACTACAGTGCGAAATATAACCGCTTCCAGGGCTAGCATAGCTGCAGCTATTTCACATTGTGTGTGTGTGTGTGTGTGTGTGTGTGTGTGTGTGTGTGTGTGTGTGTGCAAACATGGCAGTAAAGTTTACTTAGTGTGTTCCATCAACCGCAAAATAATTATAAATGTATGTCAGCAGATGAGGCAGTGTATAATGTGAGGTGCCTTGATCATGAAAATCGCTTAAGAAGACTGGAGAACTATAAGGAAGTCATTAGACGTGAAATACAATAGGCGACAGGGTCGAGCCGCATGTTATGCACTGGCTATCTACATCATGCATTTCTATTAATTTTGCTGTTCATGGAACGCTTATTGTATTTTATTTACTTATTTAGATTAGGTTCACTAATCAAACAATATACCGGTACAACAGTGTCTACAAAAATTACGTTTACGTATTAGCAGTCAAAAATTTCTTAGTTCGGTGTGATCTGGCTGCTCGTTCTTTTTCCTATGACATACTTCTGCCGATTCAATGTTTTCTAAAGCAGTTTCTCTTCTCCAAGTTCCATTTTGTGTTAGAATGTTCATTCAGTGCCATTTCTACTTATTTAAACTATATTTTTTCTTTCCCTTTCCAAAAGTACTCAGAAAGTTGCTTCAAGATCCTACTATTCGGTAGATGAAATATGTGGCCGACATACGCAGTTCTTTAGAATGGATTCAATTTCTTGGTACACTACTGAATTGGGAAAAAGTCTGCATCGACCATTAACTTGCCATTATTTACTGATAATCGTTCGGAGAATCCTCTTATCAGATTCCTTTTATTTGCCAGTGTTTGTTTGAGTATTTTGTTTAAACAGACTTTCACTTTCATATGTTGCTTCTGGTTTAACGGAGGAGGAATAACGTACAAATTTAGCGTTCAGTGAGTAGGACTGGTTCTTTGTAGGATATGGTTCTCTGTGCTCGTTGTAGGTTTTATGTTCCACTATCTATTGATCGTCTTTCATTCCAAGTAATAATCTCATCAAGATATTTGCAAATTGTAGGCCTATTAATGAACTTGTTAAAAATAAAAATAGTTCTTAGTGCCCATATAGTGCACTAAACATTGATTTACCTTCACATATTCTTCCGTAAGTGCTTTATAAATTGATTCACACGATTCAGGAATTACTTTGCATAATGCACACTGCGGCATTCGAGGCTAGAATACCTGTTTGCAGTAGCAAGAAATTGCGATATCACTGTAAACCTGCAGATGAAGCATGTCTCATGTGCGTATTATGCTTTGTCGTCTGAGGCGCTACTTTACTGAGTAAATAGTGATATGTTGAGGCATATATTCTCAAGTACCTTATATATGACCTTACGTCCTTCACTTGCATCTCCTGCAACATATTTTTGTGATTGTTTTTGTTATCATGACCTTGCACCCACATTTCTACCCAAGTAAATTTTCTTATTCTCCTCTCTTCTACGAAACACAAACACAATGCAGTTGTGGTAGTAGTAACTACAACGCACAATAAAAAGATTTTCTAGTCCGCCATCTTGAAACATAACGAAATCTATGATGCCAGTGTAATACCCCTTTTAGCACCACGTCAAAAATGTATATCAAAGGCATTTGATATTTTGCTGTCAAAGGTATGATCAGAAACGTGAGAGTGTAATCTGGCCTTGTATTTTCTTTGCAGTTTCAAATTTCCTCCTTCACTCTTTCATCGCTCATTCTCAATCCACCTCTCTGTCTCACTCTAACCGTACGAAGTGGCGCACTGGCGACACACTGGAGTCGCATTCTGGAGGACGGTGGTTCTAATCCACCTCCAGATATCCAGAGTCCTAAATCACTCCAGGCAAATTTCCGCGATGGTTCCTTTCAAAGGGCACGATCGATTTCCTTCCCCATCCTTACCTAATGAATTCGTTTCTAATGACAACGCTGTCGAAGGGTCGTTAAACCGTCCTATTGCTTCCTTGGCAATTCTTAATATATATATATATATATATATATATATATAAATTGAGGTGTTTGTGCCTATATTTCACTCTGCAGCCAAAACTACATATCTCAAACGAATAGTGTTTGTTTGTGGTAGTAGGTATCAGTCTCCCATTGTCCACTATGGTGGTAGAGGGTTCATAACGATAAGGGGGTGGAAGTATGGGGGTTAAAAGTTACATATTTAAAAAAAATTCTGCGTGTGGATGTCAATATTTTAACCTTCAGCAAAAACTACACAATGGAGACGAACGATCTCTTTGTGTTGTTGTTGTACAAAGTCTCCCGTTGTACACCATAGCAGTTCCGTGTCGATAGCTTTAAGAATGTGGAAGTATAGTGATTGAAAGTCGTTAGCTTATATAAAATTCGGACTGAACACCAGCGATGACTTTTGACACTATAATAGCAAAGAGGTTATATACAGAGAAACGTGATGCACATTCTTCAGCTCTTTTTCTGCAACAAGCGTACGAATAAAGAAAAATAAATGAATATTGCAGTTTGAAAAGTATAACTACCAAGAAAGATGCCAAAGCGTAAGAAAGAAGTTTCACGTTCTCGATACTTTTCTGTAAGACAGAAAACGGCGCTGAAAAGTGGATCTACAGACGATAGAAAATTCAGCGATTTTTCGATATTCCCATGACTAACGGGGTGAAATAGGGGATGAACTTTTTTTTTTTTAATACGTTGCTATTAAGGCAAGTTTGAAGCAAGCAATACAAAACTTCGGATTTAGATTTTTTATTGGAATTTTAAAACACGTGTTTCGAAATTATTGGAAATTCAACCATGAAGCGGGTGAAAAAAGAGAAAATTTTTATGGGTGCTACTAAGACTATTTTGATGCTAGAAACGCGAAAATTTGGAACCATAGTTACAATTTTAAAAAAATGTGTTTCGGGATGTTTTGAATTCTGCCATCAATGGTGCAATAGGGGGTGGCAAGTCGTATCAAAATAATTGATTAGGAAAGAATTTTTAAAGCTAAATCTATGAAAATTTATATTTAGAAGTAGAAACAACCAATGCAGACCATCCTGTCTACGCTTGCGAAGCAGCGAGAATTAAACTAGTATGCTCTAAAAATGTATAGTATGACAATTGCCAACACTAGAAAACTACAACGGAAGCGTCAATGTCCGGAAGGACAGTTCGTAATTTTGTGATAAACAAAAATTAAAATTAAAGATAACAAAGGGAATTTGAACACGGAACTCATGCGTCGCAATTCAAGACTATGACCCCGTAACCGAGACGCGAGAAAACTTATTGTCTCCGTAGTATAGGACATCTTCACCTTGGACCGTTCACTATTTATCTTTCGGTTCCTTTTCCACAGTCCCGCACAAATTTTTCCTGTTTTCACAACTAAGGTGTGTTCAGTTGTGCAATGCGCCAAATTACGACGAATGTGAGGGTGGTGTGTTGTGAGACATGTCTGGATGTAGCCCAGGAGCAAGTTGCTGTTAACAGAGAAGACGTCAGGTAGCCGGCAGCACAGTCCCTGGGGTTTAGGTGTCGTCTGTAGCACACAGGCGTCATTAGCGGCGGCCTGCAGCCTCTAGTCTGGCTGTGCAACCGCAGACACACACAGCGGGATTAGCGCTCAGATAACACGGCGCCCGGCTGCTGGATGCTGGCTGCTGCGGCAGATGCCCTCTTATCAGCCTCGCCACAAACACAGCCACAGGTCTGTCTCCGTAGACGGCACAAATACAGTCTTTGCGCACTCCAGCTGTCCAGAAACGACGAGCGGGCTGTCACAGTGGTAACACACTGGGCTCGCCTTCAGGAGGACGGTGGTGCAGATTCACCTCCGGCCATCAAAACTGCAGTATTCTGTCATTTTCCTAAATCACTCCAGGCAAATGCCGAAATGGTTCCTTTGAAAGGGCAGGGTCGATCTCCTTCCCCAACCTTCCCAAACATTTGAGCGTGAGCTCCGTCTCTATTAATCACCATGTTGACGGGATGTTAAACCCAAAGCGGCCTGCCTTCGTTCCTTCCTTTTTTTTTCAGAAACATCTGGGCAGACAGCAAGAAACGAACAATAAACTCAGCTCTCCTATGTATCGTTTGCTGTTCTGCGCGACGGCTGTCTTACTCAAGGCAGAACATACTCTTATGTCGGACAAAATAGTCAAATGTTTGTAAATATAAGCGACTTAACTTCGTTGGTCATCAGTCCCTAGGCTTACAAACTACTTCAACTTAAAGTAACTTATGCTAAGGACAACACAAACACCCATGTACCCATGTTTGGACTCGGAACTCCGACAGCGAGCAACCGCGCGCTCCGCAACAAGTCGCCTTAGAATGCTCGGCCACTCCATCGCGGCTACGGGGCTCCAACTTTTCCGCTTCATACTGATCTAAACACTTTTAGCGGGGCGTGCAAATAGCAACAATATGATAGTCTTTCTTTGCTGTAGTGCTCAGTCCAAGAACCAACATGACAGTTTGTTGCGGGCAAAACCTTGTGGTAACGAGTTGATAAAACTCTTCTGGATATTGGACCGCATCGTCAATATATCAAATATTTCACCGACTTTTCGGCCACTATTGCAAGCGGCCATCTTCGTGTGTTACGTAACACCCAGAAGATGGCCGCTTGCAATAGTGGCCAAAACGTTGCTGAAATATTTGATATATTGACGATGCTGTCCAATACGCAGAAGAGTTTTATCATCTATGACAACGACCGCGGAAGGCTTCGTTTAGACTTGTGGTAACGAGTTTTGTAATATTTTGAACCACTAATGGCAACATTCAATAATTACGCATTCCAACTCTGTTACAAACATTCTTCTTCCTAGAATAGCATCTTTCAAGTCATGACCCAACTACTGCAGTATCGCAGGTAGTGATGTCACCAAAGACAACACACTAACTTCGATACGGACAGTGACGGGCACGGGGACACCGACAGTTGGTAACATCGGTTGCGACATTCCGTCAGATGCTGCGCAAGTCAACACTAGCACGCGGGACAAACCTAGCCGCCGCAGCTGGCCTATAAGCTAGCGTGGGTGAGGCGTTGAGTCAGGAGTGTGTTCATCCATTCAGGACAAAGCGCATCGCGTCACGGAAATGACTCCTCACCTTCATATAGTGCTTCGTAGTGTTCACGGCTTCTTTACGAATTGAGACGTAGAAATTATCGCCAACTGTCACGAGAAGCCGCGGTGGAGTGGCCGAGAACTCTATGACGCCTTGCTCTGGAGAGCGCGGTTGTTCACCGTCGGAGGTTCGAGTCCTCCCTCGGGCATGGATTTATGTGTTGCACTTAGGTTAAGTAGTTTTTAAACCTAGTGACTGATAACCGCAGCAGTTAAGTCCCACAGATTTATAAAAAGTTGAACATTTGCCACGAACTATTCAAGCAGATGTCTGGACATTTATCACCCTGGAAGTATTGCTCTTCTCCAACACCCGCAGTTGGGTATTTATTTATTTGTAATAACTTTCATATGTACTAAAGTTCTGATATTTCTTTCTTTCTTTTGAAGTGTACCTACGCACGACCCGCGCCTTATCAATAATACCTGTTTTATCCCTGAGAGTTCGATAGCGTACACGCGGTCTTCACGTCTTTTATTCCTTCTTCGTTTCCGCCTATGTGCCACAGTCAAAATATTTGACGGTCTGATCTTTGTACAGGTTGACCTGATTGCACGTTGACATTTGCATGTGCATTAATTCACGGAGTAATGTAGGTAGAGAGGTACGAAGTGACTCGCGTACTTAAAATGACGTAGGGTTTTACTGACACCGACAAAATCTACATAACAGGCCAACAGATGGTGCTGGATTGCAACATCGCAACCATGACGGACATACACCAAAACTTCACAGGGCCCTATGGCAGTGTGACAGATGTGGCCACGTCGCTTTCCGTTAATGTGGACCACGTGCATTCATACATGCTTGATGTATTTCTCACCGGCGAAAAAAGTTTCAAAAAAACTGTCCGTACCAAAGGGACTGAATCATATCACTGTGTTTTGAACAGAAGGACAGCGAATTCCAAATATCGATTATTCGAAAACATTTTTATTTTTCTAATAGCAAATCGAGAATTCAGTCACTGCATGACCAATGTACGTTAAAACATTACACTTGAGTGTGAACTCAATCTTCAACTTGCAGGGTCAAACCTTGAATACGTGTACATAAACGCAAATGTAATGTTTCAATGTACATTTTACGCAGTGACACGATGGTCACGCAGTGACTGAAATATATATCTGATTATATATTACTGGTCAATGTTATCTTTTACATATTGGAAACTAAGTCGTAGAGCAATTGCGGATAAGAAATTGAATCAGATTTGATAAAATCCTTGTGAGGTCGCCAGTGCGACGGGTCACACTAGGCCCATGAGTTACTGAAAGTGCGTGACCTGTGCGTAGGCACTTGGTGCAAAATACCTCCGAAAACCTACCGAGGTCTTGTAGGCTCCGTACCACGCAGAAAAGCTGCAATATTGCGTTACAGATATGGGCCTACATGCTATTATGCAGATCGTCTTCATGTTTCGGCTCTTTTCGGTGCACGTTTCTATATATATATATATATATTTTCTTTCTTTTTAACTGTAGCTTAACCTCTCCATTCTACTGACGCCACTTTTTTCTTGGACAATTCTGCTCCTTATCTCTACTTCGTTTGTGCCATCTTTACCGATGTTGCTTGCAAATTAACTAAATTGATGTACTTGTAGAAATATCAGTATGCTGATACGAACAACGATATCAGGAGGCTGACAACGTAAGAATAAGATATGGAACACAGCAGCACGTGGAAGAACGCCGAGCTGCCTCGTCCTTAGGGGCAACCGAGTAGAAGCCAGCATGCAGCAGGAGGCCAAACATGTCAAGGGCCGTTTTATCTTGTCGTCATACATCATACACATGCTCCCCAAGTGGACATCTCTCCACCAGACGCGAGTATAAGCCAACACATGCCTCCACTAGATACAATATCAGCATCAGTAGCTATACAGTATCGGACAGTATCGACCGTGTTCAAGACAGAGTGAGGACTCTTAGTCAATGTCTAGAAGAGAGAACTACAATTTACAAGCGATTATATTTATTATGCATTGGCTTCAGGACTAGACAACAGTAAACGCAGGTAAACCACTTTCCGTGGTTGGAGGTTTTGTTCTTGCTCCCGAGGGAGGACTCCAACGTCCGGCGGGAGTGGTCGTGTAAACTGTTACACGGTGCGTCAGACCGCGCAGGAAAGTTCACTTGAACCTTTACGTAATGATCAGATCAAGCAGATGCATCCTCATATTATGAGAACCTGCTTCACTTTTGGTCCATGGTCAAATTTCTCTCAAATATTCAAATGTTTGTAAATCTATTGGACCAAACTGCTATGGTCATCAGTCCGTAGACTTACAAACTACTTTGTTGTTGTTGTGGTCTTCAGTCCGGAGACTGGTTTGATGCAGCTCTCCACAATACCCTATCCTGAGCAAGCCTCTTCATCTCCACATAAGAACGGCAACCTACGTCTGTCTGAATCTGCTTACTGTATCCATCTCTTGGTCTTCCTCTGCGATTTTTACTCCACACACTTCTCTCTAATGCTAAATTCACAATTCCTTGATGTCTAAGAATGTGTCCTACCAATCTATCCCTTCTTTTAGTCAAGGTATGCCAGAAATTTCTTTTCTCCCCAATTCTGTTCAGTACCTCCTCATTAGTTACGCGATCCACCCACCTAATCTTCAGCATTCTTCTGTAGCACCATATTTCAAAAGCCTCTATCCTCTTCCTGTCCGCACTGTTTATCGTCCATGTCTCACTCCCATACAAGGCAACACTCCATACAAGTGCCTTCAGAAAGGACTTCCTTAGGCTTAAATCAATATTCGATGTTAACAAATTTCTCTTTTTCAAAAACACTTTTCTACCCATTGCCATTCTGCATTTTATATCCTCTGTACTGCGACCATCATTTGTTATTTTACTTCCCAAGTAACAAAACTCATCTACCTCCTTTATTTCTTCGTTTCCCAATCTAATTCCTTCAGCATCACCTGATTTTCTTACACTGCACTCCATTACCGTAGTTTTGCTCTTGTTAATGTTCATCTTATATGCAAATTTCAGCACACTGTCCATTCCGTTCAATTGCTCTTCCAGGTCCTTTGCTGTATCTGACAGAATTACTATGTCGTCGGCAAAACGCAATGTTTTTAATTCTTCACCCTGAACTTTAATTCCTTCTCCAAATTTCTCCTTGCTTTCCTTTATAGCTTGCTCAATGTACAAATTGAATAACAACGGAGAAAGACTACAACCCTGTCTTACTCCCTTCCCAACCACTGCATCCCTTTCATGCCCTTCAACTCTGACAACCGCTGTCTGGTTTTTGTACAAGTTGTAAAGAACCTTACGCTCCCTATATTTTACTCCTGCTTGCTTCAGAACTTGAAAGAGTTTATTCCAATCAACATTGTCAAAAGACTTCTCCAAATCTACAAAAGCTAGAAATGTAGGTTTGCCTTTTCTCAATCTATCTTCTAGGATAAGTCGTAAAGTGAGTATTGCCTCCCGTGTTCCTACATTTCTCCTGAACCCAAACTGATCTACCCCGATGTCGGCTTCTACCAGTTTTTTCCATCCTTCTGTATATAATTCGTGTTAATATTTTGCAACCATGACTTATTTAACTGATGGTTCTGTAGTATTCACACCTGTCTGCACCTGCTTTCTTTGGAATGGGGATTATAACATTTTTCTTAAAGTCTGAGGGTACTTCGCCCGTCTCATACATCCTACACACCAGGTGAAACAGGTTTGTCATGGCTGGTTCTCCCAGAGAATTCAGTAGCTCTGAGGGAATTTCATCTACTCCAGGGGCCTTGTTTCGACTTAGGTCTTTCAGGGCTCTGTCAAATTCTTCTCTCAGTACAGTATCTCCTATTTCATCTTCATCTACATCCTCTTCCCTTCCTATAATATTGTCTCGAAGATCATTTCCTTTGTAGAGCCCCACTATATACTCTTTCCACCTTTCAGCTTTCCCTTCTTTGCTGAGAACTGGTTTTCCATCAGTGTCCTTTTCGCTAAATTGTTATGATTTCAATAGCGAGTATCGGGTGTTTGCACAATTCCTATTTCAGTTTTAGTGGGAACTAGCTGTAAACGCGGCGTTGCCCGGGTGTTTATTTATCCTACACTCTCGTAGTCCACATCCCCTTCCCCCCTCTCTCTGCTTCCACATCTTTCTCTCCCATATCTCTGTTCGTTTCCACCTTTCCCTCTCTCGGCAAAGTTTCCCTGTCATGTACCACAACATGTAAGTATGTACCCAATGACCTTCCTCTTGGTTTAAAGGTCCTGTGCGCAAAAATTCATTAGGATTGGAGCAAAACTATGCATTTTCGTGCGAGGGGGGGGGGGAGGGCAGTTACAAATAGTCCGAAATTACATGCAAACTTTGTTGCAGGTCCCTAACTACTCCCATTTTCCAATGATTGACGCATAAATCTGGGTAGTCGCACGCGGTGGCCTCTCATTATTTATGACGTCATCTCTCCTGAGCTATGTGTCGTGCTCTTTTATTTTTGGGTCAGAAACCTTCGTGGGCGTACGGCGAACAGTTCACCAAAGTTTCATTGCAATCGAATGAATGGTTTATGAACACAGAGGACATACAGACGAGCATTCATTTATATATATATATATATATATATATAGATGTAGAGATGACTTAATAGATGAATTTTCATAAGGAGCCTATGTATGGGAATGTAATATTTCTATGTAAAAGTAAGTTTGAAAAAGGGCTCACTCTCTAATCCCACGCTTCAAGTGCTTCAGGTAGCGGTATACTTGTGTTAGTTGCACAAATAACATCTGCGACGCATGCTTTCGTACATGTGATCCACTAACGTGATGCGCACCCGTGGAACACCAGTCAACCACCTTAAAATGCGAACGTGCCGGCTTATCACAATAGGTAGTCGGACGTAAATGGTATGTAGTGGACTTAGGCCAATGCCAAACGTCCTCGGTGCATATGTTGAGTAGCAATGCACTTAGGTATCGTACGGCGAAGTGAATGATTTGACAGTGATTCGTTCTTCAAGGGTACATTTCCTGACATGGATCCCTAAAGAGAACTTCATCTAATAAGTGCCATTTAGAGCTACCAGAGCACTGTAATAAAAATTGTGAAACGCATGCATATTGAGTTTATCGGCGATGTACGTGCTGGATGTGTAATGTCATCACTCGACGTCAGACCCAACATGGAGGTCTAGAACTAGGAGCCCCGCGGGGTCACAGTCAGTGACTGGAGGCCTCGCTCAGTCTACAGGGTGTCCCAAAAAGAATGACCCGATTTGAACTAGTAATAATATTGAGACAAATGTGACTAGGTAACTGAAAAAAGCGTTAGATGTAATCGGCATGGTGTAGAGTTTCAGCATGAAACCAAAAGTGAATTTTTTTGTGGTGTTTCGCAAAGCAAGGTTAATGGACCCAACTTTTTTGAGAAAGAAACAGTAACAGGACAATCATGTCTTGCAATGCTACGGAATTGGTTATTCGTACAACTTGACGCTGACAGTTTCACCTATCAGCAAGATGGAGCACCACCGCAATTGTACAACAACGTGCGCAGTTTCCTCATTGCCAACGCGCCTCAACGTTGGATAGGACGTACAGGACCGCAAGACCAGGCTTTACACTCTTGGCTTCCTAGGTCCCCTGACTTAACACCATGTGATGTCTTCCTGTGTGGAGATGTTAAACACTGTGTTTCTGTTCCTCCCTTACCTCGTGACATTGATGAACTAAAAACCAGAACATCAACTGTTGTAGCTTCAGTGACAGTGCAGCCAATGGAGGACTTATTGGACATTTGTGATGTATTTTTATAAACTACTGCCTTTTGTGAGTAATTTAGTATGCAATTTGTTGGTGTTAAGCCCTTCTTCCTGATAAATAATTCTATTTAAAATCGGGTCATTATTTTTGGGACACCCAGTATAGCAGATCCTGACTGTTCTAGCATAAATACGAGAGTCCTTTATGATACTTACACAGACGCGCCGCCGTCGAGTTGTTCTATCAGTTCGTGCCTGCACCGACCTAGCGTCGGCACTGTATTGCTACTCACCGTCTGCTAGAAACCATCGCAAAGAAGAAGTCTCTTTGTAAAATACCAATTTCCATTATCAAGTATTCATCTCAAGTGAATCAATAATGTTCGTTCTGATGGGCAGTGTCTCCTCGTGCTTTTGATTTAAGCCCAGGCTTCCCTCTACGTCCTTAGCTCACAGCACATCGCAGAGTACATGGCAGGACGCACTCAGTGAGAGGTCCTGCAGGCAGTGAGTTGTTGTGAGAGCGAGTAGCGAGCGGTACGCACCTGACTTCGGGGTGGGCGTCGAGCATGGCCCTCATGAGCGTGGTGCCGGAACGGGGCACGCCGCCGATGAAGATGAGCGGCATCTCGCGGTCGTACGGGTAGACGCGCCGGTCGGACCCCACCACGTACCTCTGCAACAGCCACACCAGCTCTGCACACACGGCTGCACTAGGCTCCTGACAACCAAACACAGATACAGGAACACAGGCATTAAAGGAATGGGGGGCGAAGAAGGAAGTTCATGTTTCAGCTTACCCTGAAAAAAGGAAATATTTACAGTAACCTAGTTGTAATTTGCGGCTGTTTGCTGATGATGCTGTGGTGTATGGTAGGGTGTCGTCTGTAACTGACTGTAAAAGCATACAGGATGACTTAGACAAAATTTCTAGCTGGTGCGAAGAATGGCAGCTACCTCTCAATGTAGAACAATGTAAGGTGATGCGCATGAGTAGAAAAAACAATCCCATAATGTTCGAATACAGCATTAGTAGTGAGCTTCTTGCTGCTGTCGCGTCGTTCAAATATCTAGGCGTAACATTGCAGAGCGATATGAAATGGAACATGTAAGGACAGTTGTGAGTAAGACGGACAGCCGACTTCGGTTTATTGGGAGAATTTTGGGAAGATGTACTTCACCTGTAAAGGAGACCGCGTATAAAACGCTTGTACGACCACGTCTTGAGTATTGCTCAAGTATTTGGGACCCGCAGCAGATCGGTTTGAAGGAAGACATAGAGGCGGTTCAGAGGCGAGCAGCTAGATTTGTTACCGGTAGGTTCGACCAATGCGCGAGTGTCACGGTAATGCTCCGGCAACTCAATTGGGGATCGCTGGAAGAAACACGACATTCTTTTCGTGAATTTCTCTTAAGTAAATTTAGAGGGTCGGAATTTGAAGCTGAGTGTAGTACGATCTTGCTGCCACCTACTTACATTTCGCGTAAAGATCACAAAGACAAGATAAGAGAAATTAGGGCTCGTACGGAGACATATAGGCATTCTTTTTTTCCTCGTTCGATTTGAGAGTGGAATAGGAAAGAAAATACCTAGTAGTGGTACAGTGTACCCTCCGCCACGCACCTTACGGTGAATTGAGGAGTATGTATGTAGATGTGGAAATAGTACGAAATCGAAATTTCGAGTCACAAGGCGACCTACGAGTGAACGATCAATTACAAAGTAACTGCTTAGCTAACATGGCGTGTTGGCATGTAATTTTGGTTTCAGCGATGGTTTTTCACTAGAATACACGCCAGGCAAACTATCCTAATACGCTCTCTTCTATCGTTTTCTCAGCACACAATTGTGATTTCTCTTCCCTGTTCTTGCATTAGCACCTGTTATAACTGAATATGAGCATTAAGTTATAATTTACAAACTAAAACTGTATGCTGGGCCTTGACAGCAACCTGCATATGTTTCTTATAGACACTGTGTTACCAAGTTTCAACTTGTGAATTATAATTAATAGATGCATCTTATTTTCTGCATGGAATAGCAGAAATCATTGTTGTCAGTACTACTGGAGTTCAGGCTCCAAACTTTATTATTATTATTATTATTATTATTATTATTATTATTATCAATAACTGAATACAAAAAATGGAATTTCTATTTTTAATATTAATCAAACAGTGAGGCCAATGAAACATACAATTCGAAAGGTTCTCTGCCATAGATATAAACTTTAAAAGAAGCTTTCATATCCATAACTCTGTTGTTGCCTTCTGCCTCACGCATTAAAATCTCCAACTGCCATTACCATCATCAACAACAACATACGTGGTCATCGAAACCAAGATGATACCCACTTCTCCTTTGTGTACCGATTACGGGCTATAGTAGAAATTACGCACGAAAGAAACAACATTTGGTGAAATCCCATGAGAATAGTTCTTTAGCAGTAGGCATAAATAGGCAATTACAATGCCCGAACTGTGATGTTGTCAGCAATATAAAACATAGCAGCATAGCAACAGAGTCAGTAAACATCGTTGTTTACTGATGTCGCTTAATTTTTTGTAAGACTAGCTTTGTAATTACTCACCACCATTATCATAAGATTTGATTAAGTAACTAATATTTTTATTTTTTATTTATTTTATTAATTTTTAATAGCTGCGAGCAGTGAAATGGGAAATGGAGAGTGAGAATGGATGGACTGATAGAAGAAGGGGAAGAGGAACAGGAGGAGAGGGTAGGCAGAGGGGGAGGAAGAGAGGGGCATAATAGGGTGGTGAGAATAGGGCAGAATGTAGAAAACAACTACTGTTCTCGAGGTCAATTCTACAACGCATGCTCCAGAGTCAGTAAACTTTCCCACGTTCATTTTTGTGCAGAAAAGTGAAAAAAACAATTTAGTCAATCCATTGGATTTGAAATTAATAATGACTTTCTGAGAAATTTGTTTATTTTTTATTTTTTGCCGCGTAGGAGTAGCCGCGTGGTTTAAGGCATTATGCTACGGACTGGGCGATCGCTCCCGCCGAAGGTTCGAGACCTCCCTCGGCCATGGGTGTGTAAGTTAATTTAAGTAGTATGTAAGACTACGGAATGATGACTATAGCAGTTTGGTCTAATAGGTCAAAAGGTCTACAAACATTAGAACACTTCTCAAAGTGTTTTCTAACTGTCCTTTCATTCCACGAACCCATAGCAAAACAAACCAGCGTATTCATTTCATTCATGTGTTTTCTGAGTGAGTGTGTTCCCAAGAATTACCTTATTTACTTTCCCATTGATCTAAAGTCAGATTGATCCACAGCGAAGAGTTAGCAAGTTATTGTTATCACCTGGTTCTAATATTTTTTTACAAACGATTTAGGAGACAATCTGAGTAACCTCTCATACACCGTTCGCAGATGGTGCTGCCATTAATCGTTTAGTATAGTCACCAGAAGATTAACAGGAACTGCAAAATGATTTAGATATCAGCACGGTGCAAAAATTGGCAACTGATCCTTAATAACGGTAAGTGTGAATTCATCCATATGACCACTAAACGAAATCCGTTAAACTTCATTTACACGATAAATCAGTAAAATCTACAGGCAGTTAATTGAACTAAAAACTTACGAATAACATTTACGAACAACTTAAATGGGAAAGAACATAGAAAATATTTCAAGGAAGGGGAACCAAAGGCTACGTTTCAGAACATGTAGAAGATCCGTTGAAATGGACGCCGTCAGTTTACCTACAGTAGAACTAAACAAAAATTACGATAAAAGCTATGTGCTTTCTGAATGACTAAGGAAGATGTGATTCTCTCACAGGAAGACAATTAACAGCTCCTCAACGCATCTCTATTTCCGAAATGATTTTAAAATCCGTGGCCCTGTTTCTAGATGCATAACGGCATCCGAGGTGTAGGCCCAATTATCGGCAGCTTCATTATTCACAAAGCACTTTAATTTTTCGCCTGCATGCACGAAGTAATGTGGCACACGCAATATACGTATTAATATTAATTTCAAAAATGCACGAGAGCTAAACGAATAAATACAACTCTTTCACGATAAACGATGAAATTGTAACACGCTCAATTTACTCTTCTCCCTGTGCATGTACTCAAAAACATACATAATATATAAACGAACCTTAAATCTGTGAGCCAATTAATGGCTGTGGCAGAATAAGGAACAGAGCTCCGAGATGAACATGACAACGTACCAACGGAAAGTGTCCGTAGTAAAAATTACACAAAGCATGCAATATCAGGAATCCTGCTAAAAATATTTTCCGTGGCACGCGCCGTTGACACAATGTGACAGGGCATTAATGTAAAGTAACATGTTAAAGCAAGCAGTATGCCAATTTTAGTACAAATAGGTAGAAACGAAGAAACCCTCAACCTAGGGCAGCACGTCAGTGTTGCGTCCCTCTTATAGAGTATCTCACAGTATTGTGAAGTCGTTCCAGAACAAATGCTGTCGCCATAGTTGGCTTTTCGTTCTGAAGCTGAAGGAAGAGGTTCTCGCACGAATGGTGGAACGAAAGAGCGTAGCGACGTAACGTAGCGTAACAGGAAACAGACTCAAGTGAAATCAGTGATGGCTCTTTTACGATTTACCGCCAGTCGCGTAAAAAACTTTTTGCAAGGGTGACTTACGTGCAGTCACGGACTATTACATCTCCTTCAACCGAGATAGGTGGGCATACAAGCTTCCTGCAAACTAGAATATCTAAACACTAGAAGGAAGAAAGGAATATTGGAGTATAGCGTCTCAAATTTTCAACAAATGTTTGTAAAGCTTATGGGACTTAACTGTGGGGTCATCAGTCCCTAAACTTACAAACTACCTATGAACTAAAGTATAAACTAAAGACGATACAAACATCCATGCCCGAAGGAGGGGTCGTACCTCCGAAGCGGGAGGCCGCGCGATCCGCAACGTCGCGCTCCAGACCGCTCGCCTACTCCCGGGTGGCAATAGCGTCTCTGATCAGATTTTATTTTGTCGAGTGCGTTGTCATTAAATACGGAGCACAAACTCCGGTTATAGAAGCATGCGGAGGGATGTTGAATGTCTCCTCCTGGAAGGAATAACCCGGAATTTACCTGGGACGATTTACTGAAATCGTAAACGTGGATACCGTGACGGGGACCGGATGGGTCGTGTTGCCGCATGGGTATCCATTGTTTTAACCACCGAGCCATTTCGAGTAAGTAAGAGAAAGAAGTAGGTGGCGAAAGGAAAAAATAATAATGATGTTTACTTCTTTTGAAGGTTTAGTAAATGAAACATAAAAAAGATTCCCTGGCTTTTACTCTCCCACGAAGTACAGGGCATGGAGAAATTAATATGAACACCATGCAGTATTCTACATCATCTTCCCAGCTGCCATCACTGCGCACGTGTGAACAGTGGGGCAGAAGAGCATTGCACAACTGTTGTACGGGTACGAAGTCTTGGATGTTACACGACTTGTGCTGTGGCGGTCACCACAAGTCTCTGACTTTGATAGAGGCCAACTGTATGGTTAGTCAGACTATCTCTGACGGAAACGGCTGCACTGTGTAACGTTTTACTCATGAGTAATGACAGCGTACACAAAACAAAATGGAACTATCACTGACAAAGGTGAACAGTCGGCGAGACCGTAACTGCCAACAGCCGCCGAGCAGTAAGAACGATTGTGGTCAGACAACACAAAACTATCTCGGCATAAGCGACTGCAAAATGCAACACATCGACGCGGCCACAGAAGCCGGCACCAGCGTCTCAACGACAGCCCATGCGTGACCGCGGAGTGAAGCCTCGAGGAGGGGGGGGGGGATAATATAAGACGACCGACCGCCCTCCAGTATTGCCAGCCTGTGGAACTTGTCCCATATCGTTGGACATTTTGACAATTGTTTTTCAGAAAGGAACAAAGGGATTTTTTTTTCTATGGAACTGTCGGCCTTGTTTGATCTCATTTTTTGTTTGCCGTGGGACACTTTAAGCTGGAAAGGGACATTTTGAATTCGTGGATGGGACTTTTTAGCTTCAGAGGCTGGCAACACTGCCGCCCTCAGGACCTCAGTTCGCCAGCGCGCCTGACGATGGCGACATTTCTGGTTGCCGAAATATTGTGCCCGTTGGACACTATGAACCGGCAGTATACCCGTGGACTGTTCGACCTGGAAATGGGTTTGTTGTACTGTATGACGCAGGCATTCATGGACTTCATGTTCTCAAATGTATGGATCATAATGCGCCATGTCTTCGGCCTTCAAACGTTCGTGATTGGTTTGAAGAGCATTCTGGACAGTTTCAGAGAATTATTTGGCCATCCAGATCGCCCGACACGAATTTCATCGAATATGTATGGGACATAATCTACGGGTCAGGTCGTGCACAAAATCCTGTATCGGCAACACTTTTGCAGTTATGGACTGTAGAGGCAGCATCACTCAGTGTCTCTGCAGGGGACTTGAATTGTTGCAGTTCGGCGGGCAAAATGTGGTCCATAACGATATAAGTAGGTATCCCGTATTTTCTAACCCTTCAGTTTTTAAGCATAATTAAAACGAGACACAAGGGGGAAAAATAAACTGTTTGTTACTCCTCTGTGAGGCAAGATCTGGAGGGTATACAATTGCCTACAGAACCCGAATTGTACGCAGGTGTGCAGCTGTCCGTCCGTACGAAATGGCACCCACAAAATTCTTTCTTATGGCCGCCAAAAATTTTTTAAATAGCGTGAGAAGATACTACGAGTGATTTTAGGATGCGTGAGGCTTTCCAATGGATCTTTTGCAGCGCAGTTCAAACAACCTTGACAACATTTAGACAATCACTATCCTACAACAGAATTAAATCGTTTCGACTACACTTTAGATGTTGAATATCCACTATACCGTCCCAAATCTCACCATCCCACCTCCATAGTTTTGGTGCTCTGCAGAAACACATTCTTAATCGTCGATTTAAGTCGGAAAAAGAGGAGCACGCCTGAATACAGCCATAATTCAAATGTTAAAATGTTTGTAAAGCTTATGGGACTTATCAGATCCTAAACTAACAAACTACTTATGATATGACTTACACTAAACACAACACAAACATCCATGCTCGAGGGAGGATTCGAACCTCCGACGCAGGAGGCTTCGTGATCCGCAACGTGGCGCTCCAGATCCCTCGGCTACTCCCACGCGCCACTCATAATTTCATAGGCACCTGCAAACATTGGCCATCTTGCTTCAAGTCCGGGATACATGTATTACTTTTGAAATAATAAAGACTTTCCTTAGTTATTACCGTTCTTCATCTCAATCCACGAAAGCGGAACCCTAATTTGATTATTTTGTTGTTAGTTTGTTCAAATACTGTTACACATCAACGTATTGGCACCTGCGTGTACAGTGGTCAACAGTGCCTATGATATTTTGGATTCCTTATAAATGACGCGAAATCTGGGTAATATCTTAAGGTTCCATTCAGACAGAATGGATATACTGATCATCACTTCATTCGTGCTTTCCTATTTCGACCAACCATATGAGTCAAACATGGACACTTGTAAATCAGTTGGTGTTTTACCGTTTGCGTGGAGTATTTCAGGAAGTACGGCATTAAACGTGTCTTGTAGCCTTTTGGCGAATATTAGATCGTCCTTGGATCTACCAAAGACGACTTGTCAGCCAGGAAGCCCGAGATGTGTAACATTCCCTGTCGCTCTGGAAAGGCTTAGCCCGTATTGGACAGACCATTGGTACGGTTTCATGACTAAAGTGTGTAACATCAACATTCGTTTCAGCCTGAAAAATCTGCCATTGATGAACATTGTCTCAACGAAGAACATATAATGCCTTTTAAGGAAAAGCTAATTACTGTTTCGGCTTCTCATGACGAGATTATGTACTTAAGGAGACAACTGAAATACGAATATTCATTCGCATTATTAATAGAGATAAAAGTTTTCCTTGGAGCAAGATATGGTATCCCACTTTATCTCGTATAAAACAAGAACGGTCGGTTTAAAACCAGTTGTATTTTCGTTTGCCGACGGCCTGCTATTCTTCTCTTTGCAGAGGTCAGATCTTCCGCTTCCGCCGCACGCGCAGCGGACTGTGCCAGGCATCTAAATGAGCTCCAGTATTACCTCAGTTCGGACGAGATTGTGTACCTGAAAATGGCTGCCGGATGGTCAGTTAAAATATCGTATTGTAAGAACGATGAAATGCGGTTGAATATGAATATTTATAACGACGGTAAAATGTGCGCATTTATGGCGGAACGTATTAATTTTTATCGTTAAAAATTATTTCTCAGCCACAGTGTAACAGCCTTACAAGCAATTCATACTGTGTCTGACTGTCCTGTGCATCTCAGGTTAAGCAATTGTCTGTACGCAGTACGACAGAATTTCATTCGGACACAGTCTTTACCTATCATCGATATGAGGAGCAACCAGAAATAACACTTGATTCGGATGCACGTATATCTCCTCTTCACAGCTGAATAAGTCATATAGGTTAAGAAAAACGTTTGTAATTTTATGGAACTAAAGTACTGTGATCGTCAGTACCAGGGCTTAAAAACTACTGAAACTTATGCTAAGGGCAACAAATACACCCATGCTCAAGGGAGGGCTCGAACCTCCGACGACGAACAGCGGCGCGCTCCGTAGGCGCCTTGGAACGCTCGGCCACTCCACCGCAGCATAGGTTAAGGGATACGGACGGTTAAGAGTAAGGACGCATAAGTCACGAAAGTGCCATCCAACAGGAAGACTAGCAGCAGGCAATTGAGTCAAAAGAAATTATTATTTATACGAACATAAATTATTAGGAATGAAACTTGCAGCGGAGTGTACGCTGATATAAAACCCTGGCAGATAAAAATAGTGTGCCGGACTCGGGATTCGAATCTGGGATCTTTGCCTTTCGCGGGCAAGAGCTCTACAGTCTGAGCTATCCCGGCACGCTTCACGGTCTGTCCTCACAACTGTACTTCTGCCAGTACCTCGCTTCCTACTTTCCAAACTTCACAGAAGTTCTCCTGCGAACATTACAGAACTAGCATTCCTGGAAGGAAGGATGTGGTGGAGACATGTCTTAGCAACAGTCTACGTGATGTTTCAAGACTAAAACATTCACTCTGCAGCGGAGTGTGCGATGATATGAAGGAAATGTCATTCTGGGAACATCCCGTAGGCTGTGACAAAGGCATGTCTCCATCATATTCTTTCTTCCAGAATTCTACTTCTGCATGTTTCGTATGAGAACTTCTGTGAAGTCTGGAATGTAGGAGGCGACGTACTGGCAGAAGTAAAGTTGTGAGGACAGAGCGTGAAGCGTGCCAGGATAGCTCAGTCTGTACAGCGCTTGTCCGCGAAAGGCAAAGGTCCCAGATTCGAATTCCGATTCCGACAAACAATTTTAATCTGCCAGGAAGTTTCATAAATTATTAAGTTTGTTTGTTAATCTAAGAGCGGTAGTTGTCTTCGTAGTTGACCAGCATTTTTCCCGTCATTTGGTTGCTATCTGTAATTTTAATTCACGAAAGATATCAAAAGCAGTGAAAAGAATGAAGGGATATCGGGGAGAGAGAGAGGATCAGGGAGGGAATAGTGAAAGTTGGTGTGAGGATGAGAGGCAGAGAGAGCGAGAGCAAGAGGTGTAGAAAGAGAGAGAGAGAGAGAAAGAGAAGCAGAGACAGAGAGCGAGAGACAGAGAGAGTGAGAGGTAGAGAACGAGAGAGGAGGGGAGATAGTGAGGGTTGGGAGTGATCAAACAGTGGGGGGATAGAGAGGGGGGAGACGGAAAAAGCGAGCGTGAGAGGCCGAGAGAGTATGAGACAGAGTGAGAGAGAGAGAGAGAGAGAGAGAGAGAGAGAGAGAGGGGGGGGGAGGGAGGGAGAGAGATAGCGGGAGGGAGAGAGAGAGGGAGGGAGGGAGAGAGAGAGGGAGGGAGGGAGGGAGGGAGGGCGGGAGTGAGAGAGAGAAAGAGGGAGGGAGAAAGAGAGATAGAGGGAGGGAGGGAGAAAGAGAGATAGAGGGAGGGAGGGAGAAAGAGAGATAGAGGGAGGGAGGGAGAAAGAGAGATAGAGGGAGGGAGGGAGAAAGAGAGAGAGAGAGGGGGGAGGAAGAAAGAGAGATAGAGGGAGGAGAAAGAGAGAGAGGGGGAGGGAGAAAGAGAGAGAGGCAGAGGGAGGGAGAAAGAGAGAGAGGGGGGAGGGAGAAAGAGAGAGAGAGGGTGAGGGAGGGAGAAAGAGAGAGGGAGGGAGAAAGAGAGAGGGAGGGAGAAAGAGAGAGAGAGAGGGAGGGAGAAAGAGAGAGAGGGAGGGAGGGAGGGAGAGAGGGAGGGAGGGAGGGAGAGAGGGAGGGAGAGCGAGAGAGGAGGGGCGATAGTGAGAGTTGGGAGTGATTGAACAGTGGGGGGATAGAGAGGGGGGAGACTGAAAGAGCGAGCGTGAGAGGCCGAGAGAGTATGAGACAGAGAGAGAGGGGGAGGGAGAGAGAGAGGGAGGGAGGTGGATAGAGAGAGGGGGGAGAGAGGAAGAGAGAGCGAGAGGCGGAGATAGAGTTAGAGCAAGAGTGAGAGGTGTTGTAGGAGTGAAAAGTGTAGTTGGAGCGAGGGATGACGAGAGTGCAAGGTGAGAAATTGAGACAGAGAGAGGTGAATGTAGGCTACCTGCTTGGGCACCATGAGCGGCGAGTGGTCGTCGGCGCAGGGCGAGACGGCGCCGTACAGCAGCCAGAGCAGGCCGGTGAACGCGGCCGCGCACAGCGCCAGCTTGCGAGCCCAGCCGCGGCCCATGCCCTCTACCTCACGGCCCCTGCAACACACGTGAGTCATGAGGCGAAGCTCACCAAACAGTCTTATATACTAAAAGAAGCTACGAAAGCTACATACCAAACTACGCGGCCATTTCCTTCAGTTTAGTTTTAAACGAAAGGTATTCATCCACACGTCAAGAGGTGTGAGACAGGGTTGTGTTCTATCCCCACAACTATACAACATCTACACAGAACACATCATTAGGAAAGCTCTTGATAGTTGGACCAAAGGCATCTCAATTGGCGGACGAACTGTCAACAACCTCCGTTTTGCTGATGACACTGTACTTTTAGCCAACAGCGAAGATGAACTTGCTGAGCTACTAACTAGAATAAAAGACATTAGTCTAGCATATGGATTAGACATCAACCTCAGTAAGTCCAAACTCATGTTAATTGATCGAGAACAACAGATCCAGCTCACAGGTCAATTAAAGGAACTGGTAGTCGTGCAGTCCTTCACGTATCTTGGGACAACCATCTACAGCACAGGTAGTTGTGAAGAGGAGATAAGAAGACAGATCACGCTAGGACGAGTGGCTATGAAGAAGCTCACGAAGATCTGGCAGAGCAGAGCAATAACAAGCAGCACAAAGATTCGGCTAGTTGAAACACTCGTGTTTTCTGTCTTCCTTTATGGCTGTGAATCATGGACACTCAAGGCCAGAGACAAACAACGCATTGATGCGTTTGAGCTTTGAGGCTGGCGTAGGATGCTACGCATAAAATGGACCGAAGGAAGAACAAATGTGTCCATTATTGAACAACTGAATATCTTCAGACGCCTTTCTTCTCGAGTCGACGAAAAAATTCTCCAGTTCTTTGGCCATATTGTGAGAAGAGACGGAGAAAACCTAGAAAAAATAATCTTACAAGGAAAGATCGAGGGCACAATACCAAGAGGAAGAGCAGCGAGCAGATGGACAGACCAAATCAAGAAGATCTCCGGTCTACCTCTTCAGCAGGCACTGAGAGAAGCTGACAACCGTTCGGGATGGAGACGCTTGGTTCATGGGGTCACGACGCTCAGCAATGAGCACAACGACTTATGATGATGATGATTCATCCACACATTTGTCATCAAGTATCAGAATTTACTTGAGTCTGTCCATCCTTATTTTTATTCAAACGCGATATCCTTCTGTCCTTGTTCAAATGTTTGTAAAGTCTATGGGACTTAATTACGGGGTCATCAGTCCCTGAACTTACAAACTACTTATGAACTAACTAAGACTAAGGACGGCACAAATATCCATGCCCGAGGGGGAATTCGAACCCCCGACCGTAGTGGCCGTGGAGACCGTGACTGGAGCGCCTCAGTCTCCTCGGCCACCGCGGCCGGCTTCTGTCCTTGCAATGAATACTTTAATCGGTTTGTTTTATTACATCTTTCTTTGCCAACAAGCAACTATTACACACGACTCTTAATTCGGAACATTCACTCATAAGTAAGCATACCATCTTGTGCCACACCCCGTAACTTCTTTCAATGAAACACTTATCAAATGATGTCTAAAAATTTCTGACATTTTTATATGACATATTCTAAGCACAACCATGGGGGAAAAACATTTTTTTCGTCATGTCTCTTCATCTGTATACAGAAGTACGCAACGTAATGCTAATTGTCATTATATGATGCCAGAGCCATTTCAAGTTACGTTCTTCATGTTCTAACCTCTTGTATGCCCATCCTATAATGTACTTCCTCGCATTTGTTTCAATACTGATACAGATATCAGCATACAAAATACATTTACGACGTCTTCAGCAACATTTCACTCACAGGTGCATTGAAAGGCAATTTTTCAGTTCATTTAATTTTACGAGGAACGCTCCTGCGTATATTTCACAGTTACTGTCTTGACAGGAACAAAATAAAGTATTGACCAAAACTGTCTTTTTGCAGTGTGAAATTTACAAGCATCAGGAGTTACATTGTTACTTAATTTCCCTCTTATAATAGAAAAGGCATTATCAATTTAATTTACAAGTTCAAATTAAAACATTTGCAAATAAAAAAATGATTCATCATTATTACAAATGAAAATACTATTCTTAAGCTTCGAAAAGTAACTCGCAAATAGGCCTAAATGCTCATGGAAAGTACGTACATGTATAAGCACAGTCTAACTGTACGTCAATTGCTGTGTTATTTTCCGTTCAAATTCCATCAAAATGTGTTTGTTAAGCTTATGGGACTTAACTGCGGGGTCATCAGTCCCTAAGCTTACTACTTATGAACTACCTTATACGAAAGACAGCACAAACATCCATGCCCGAGGGGGATTCGAACCCCCGACGAGGAACGGCCCTGCACATCGTCCCATAGCGCCTCAATGTGCTCGGCCGCTTCGCCGCGGCTCAAATTCCATCGAAATAAACTGTACAGAACCGACTGTTCTCCTGTATTTAAACCTACACTTTAAATTTATTAACATCGAACATATATAGCGAAACAGATGTAAGTCTTGGAAAGTAATTTTGGTACGCAGCGAAATAAAACACGGAGTCACGGACGCCAAGGCAAGCATAGCACAGTAGGCTTGTCACCTGTCGAACATTTTCTATTCCACAGAGTTTCCGCTATTATCTTTATAAACTATTTGGTATAACCGTGAGGTTACATTCGGCAATTTCTCTCATCAAAAAGGGTGGTCAAAATGCGCGCAGCGGTAGAGGATCTCGCGAAATGAAAGCTACGCGAACTACTTCATTTCCGTCAGGTAAAACAAATGGCACCAGCAATAATTCCTCTTGAGATTAGTGAAGCGTACTTAAATATTGTGACGGTCAATGTTGTTCGACGTTGGTATCGTGCATTTCGTGACGTAGGCATTGACGTTCATGACTAACGAAGTGGCCCACAGTCTGCTTAGAATTATGAACGTCCTGCAAAAATCGATCAAGTCATCAGACAGAATCGCCGTTTCACCATTTCTTTACTGTCACTGCATTTTACACAAATCAATCAGCAGCAATGCGTGGATATACTCTAACAATGTTTGTTTCTAAGGAACCAAACTACCACGACCATCGGTCCCTTGACTTACAAACTACTTAAACTAACGCACACTCTCCCATTCCCGAGGGGGGATTCGAACTTCCAATGGAAGCGGCCGCGAAATCCGTAGCATGACGCCGTACACCATGCGGCCAATCCCGCACGGCTCGGTAGGGTTTCATACGGAAGGCATTTCAAAGCCTGTGGCAAATGTTTGAATTTGCATTGAAATTACGTTTAAAATAGCTGAAAAGGTGTTCTGCTCCGTAAACTTTTTTTTCTGAATCGCCCTCGTAAAGTAATGAGGGACTTGCAAATGTGACTGAGTGGGTATTGCCACAGACAACTTCCGTACAATCTTATGGGCACCTGAGTGAAGTTACATATCTACGCATTGTTCAAACTTTATCTCATTGAAGCTACAACATAATCAGACCAAATATACAACAATTTTATAGAACAAATTGCAATCTTCATAAAACTGTTTTACCGCTCGTCCTTTGTTACCTGCTGGCAGCTAACACGACGTGTGTTCAATATTATATGTCTACATTTCTAAACTGATAGTCTGATCTGCATGTAATAAGATATGTACACAAAACACTAATTATTTTTATGTACTGTGATAACTACGATGTGTACTGTGATAATTACTTCTATCACCCTTAAGTCGACAAAATAACGAACCTTATATATAAGCAGCCATGTCCATGCGCAATTTTGCAGCTTATTTATGTTACGGTTTATCATTCTTTTCATTCTCCACTCCGAGGAGTGGAGCGGGCTGTTTGAGATCCGGCCCATAAAGGGTCGTGGTTCTATTCAGCCAATTATCAGACAAGCTGATAGTGGGGCAAAGGGGGTATCCCAATTGGGAGTAAGTGGAAAGGGGGGGGGGGACCCCGTGGTGCAGTAAGCAAAAGGGAGTCTTCGCCGCCAGCCCTGGGTAATTCAATTTGAATTAGTAGACACCTTTGCACAGATATTCTAAATCACAGTTCAAATTATCTAGAAGAGCAGTCAATTCTGTTGACTACCGGACTTCTACTAGTGATATACAACCGTATTAAGATTGAAGATAGCACAAAAGCGTCTTGGCAAAATGAAGTGTATTTAATAGACCAGTTAGTATATTCCTAACAGTTCATAACAACCGCGATTCTGAAACATAAATAACAGATTTAAGAAGGTTTCATATTTTATTCAGTCTGTTCAACACATTTTCCACAAAACTCCAGCGCAATTTTCACTGTAACATTAAGTGAAAGATGAAGGTTCGCTCTGAAACCAGCTATCGCAGAGAGCTCGTAAAGGAGCACTTCCGAAGTATCGCGTTCGCTATGGAAAGAATAGGGCCCATAAAAAGCGCTCCTATCGCTGCCTTCTACACTCCAAACTTTACGACCTATTTTTGTTCTGCTATGCTCTGTTTCCCGATTTACACTTTCTCTGCGAGCGAGCGCTGATAACACACATAATCCTATAGCTATTCGTACATGCAACCAATAATTCGTACAATACATTTACACCACAGAAGCATGAGCTCTACAACAGTTGCTGAACATCAATACATTACATATTCTCATTATCACATCACTAACTGTAAGTAACAGGGATCATTTCTAGTCAAATAACAAGTTTTTGCACATTTCTTTATTTTCCACCCTGCGACTTTCAAGCTACAGCGCGCATGTGACACATTAATTCTTTAATTGGTTTTCGAAAATTACCCTGAATCCTGTATTATTGGCTATAGCGAATCGTATGATCCCGTCCAAAGTATTTTAGAAACGATTATAGATTAAAATTTAATTAAAAGTTTTAATTACCTCCACGAAACGCGAAGCCAATTATCGCTCAGAGGAATCTGGCGCAGGCATAATTAAAAGCTGGTGATGAAGACGTCGAAAGTGTGCCACGTGAAATGTAGCGGGCGTTATCGCAGAAACTTACCAGACGACGAGTGAATCCAATTTAAATATGTACGAAGCAGATACTCGATGGTCGCATCACGTCAGCTGAGAAGACAGCAATCTGACAGCCACGAACTGACGTGATACGAGCACAAATTCACAACATTTGATACAGGCGTATCACCGGGCAGTTTAGTGAATCACGTGAGCTCAAATTTTTTATAACAGGGAAAGACGACACTCGATGTATTTCGGTAGTTTGCCTTGGAACTTCCCCACATTATACCTATACTATTGCTTTAAGACGGTGAACTGGGTTGAGGTTCACACAGAATGCACAACACTCACTACAGTCAATCCCGCGAGAGGAAAGCCGCAAGAACCAGCTGTCTTCACCACGCCGTCAGAGCCATCACTACAGCACTTGTTGCTTGCAGGCATTTCCTTTCCAGTATCATTATTCATTTAATGGTAATATTTTGTTGTTTTTTCTCTGATTTCAATCAATACAAAAGATTTTGTGAAATCCCGAGACTACAGTGGGTTTATTTATAAATAAATTTTCTCATGTCAATCAAGATTTTTTCCAGTTACAATTTCCAAGACTTATTTCGAAAAATGAATCCCATTTTCAAGTACGTTTTTCTTTTTACTACGCTATTTTTCCATGCTGTTTCTGACGTTGAGATTTTGCACTGTTCTGTTGTCCTTACTGCAGTTATAACGCGCAGAAGGTTGCAATTATTTTCGAAGACCAAAAGTAAAGACTGGCTTTTCTGCACTAAATTAACTGCAAAAAACTAATACATAACATAATATGTAATCATGATCCATATTAAGAGTCTGCAATGTACTAAATAAGATACCACAAATTCTCCAAGTCCTACCTACATCAGACAGACAGAGATTCCTACACCCGGTATACATATTAAGGCCTGTACATACAGACATACAAAATGAGCAAAAGCCACTCACATGCAGGTCACCCATTTCCAAAACTAGAACAAAATGTCAATGTACCACACCGACATAACAAACTGCATAAAATTCAACTGTTGGAAGAACTGGAACATATTCAAATTGCAACATAATATGAAAGTAAAAGATTAAACAAAATGTCTTATAGTGAATGAGTAGATTTAATCATATTTTTCCGCAGAATAGATATAACTGTAACTAACTGAAATAAGCAACACTGTATATATAGCAAATTGTAACCCTGATTATTCTTCGTTTGCTTTCCTTTTATCCCGCATTGACACAGGTTCGGCATTGTTTCTATGGCTTTCGCAACTTAACTTTTATAGGGTGACCAGATGCCCGTCCCATTACACCCCGAGAGAAAATTTGTGTACCCCAAGTGTCTGGATATAATGTTACCCATATGCGTCCAGCTTATTTGTTTGTTTCATTTCTTACAAATGTTCAAATGCTTTTAAACATATTGGACAAACCTGCTATGCTCATCATTACAGCCTACTTCAACTAACTTACACTAAGGGCAACACGCAGACGCGCGGGAGTAGCCGCGTTACGGATCACGCGGCCTCCCGCGTCGGAGGTACGAATCCATCGGGCATGGATGTATGTGTTGTCCGTAGGTTAGTTTAACTTAGTTGAAGTAGCTTGTAAGTCTCTGGACTGATAACCAAGTAGTTAAGTCCCATATAATTACAAACATTTGAACATTGACGACAGCATACCCATGACACGCACACC
The DNA here is from genome assembly GCA_026315105.1 of Locusta migratoria. NCBI lineage: Eukaryota > Metazoa > Arthropoda > Insecta > Orthoptera > Acrididae > Locusta > Locusta migratoria. The sequence continues at coordinate 97,249,412 of CM048744.1, read as the reverse complement.
CATGCCCGAGGGACGACTGGAACCTCCGGCGGGAACGGCCGCCCAGTCCATAGCATGACGCTTTCCGCCACGCGGTCAATCTGCGCAGCTCATTTCTTACAGTTGAAGGTATACTGTAAGAATAAAAAATGTCAGCTATTGTGGGTATTGAATTAAATTCAGTGAGGCGGTTGGAAATTTGAGCTCAGACCGGAGATGGAAGCCGGGTGTTGTGCTTACTAGGGAGCTGCTACACCCACTAAGCCACCTAGACAGAGTGGATATCGCAGCTGCAGGCACTTCCCTGGCAAGCTTTCAGCCAGAGATAAATTCTCAACTTATAGCCCTGCACTACTATCGCAGTGTCCCTTACCCATCAGTCTCGTTTACTCGCGGCTATGGTTCGCTGATTTCTGTAAACAGATCGAGCGTTGTGTGCAACCAAACTGAGAGCGAAGGATATTTTCGCTGGTCACCGCATTAAACATAAAAATATGTGGTGTCTGTTCTATCGGACGTGCCTACACTGTCAATGATTGCTGGCCGCGGCGGAGCGACCAAGCGTATTGAGGCACTATGCTACGATGCGCGAGGCCTGTCGGAGGTTCGAATTCCCCGGGCATGGATGTTTGTGCCGTCTTTAATAGAAGCTAGTTCATAAGTAGTTTGTAATTTTAGGGAATGATGACCGCGCAGTTAAGTCCCATAAGCTTTACAAACATTTGAACATTTGAATGATTGCTTTTGAAAAGGCTCTCAATCTCTCTCTGGTGCGTTGTTGTTGTTAAGGAGGTGCCTCCTACTGCACACCAAAAGTAGTAGACGTGTTAACTAGGTTCAGCATAGCAACGCCAAAGTGAGTAATAATCATAAAACGGTTGACTTTACATACCTAACATCTCTCCCGGAACCATGGTTCGTCAGAAAGGAGATTCGCGTATTTTCAAAAGCATAAAAGTTACGCAACATATCGTACCACCGATATTTCTAACCAACAGTATTGATATGAGCCCAAATTATACAAAACTCTATTGCCTTTACACTCTAAACACTCACCAACAAAGCATGATTGGTAAAACCAACCGGATGACTAGAAGACAGCCGTCAACTATTTACAGGGCCATGGGCACAATAAATTTTGGAAAATTCAGAAGAGGCATTGATCGTGTCATTAAATAACGACATTAACAGTGTCACTACAATCATGTCGAGAAAAAAAATTGTTTGCTGATGATGCTGTGGTGTACAGGTACAGTACTGTGCCTGATTTCATTGAATAACTGTAGTAGGATGTAGGATGACTTGGACCAAATTTATAGGTGGTGTGAAGAATGGCAACTAGCGCTAAATGTAGAAATACCTAAGGTGATGCAGTTCAATATGCGAAACAATCTCATACTGTTCGAATACAGCATTAATAGTGTGCTGCTGGACAGAAGCAATTAAATATCTAAGCGTAACGCTGCGCGGCGATATGAAGTAGAACGAGCAAATTTGGACAGTCGTGGGAAAGGTGAATGGTCGACTTCGATTTATTGGGAGAATTTTGGGAGGTGTGATTCGTCTGTAAGGAGACCGCATATAAAACGCTTGTACGACCCCGTCTTGAATATTGCTCAAGTGTTTGGGGTCCTCACCAGATCGGTTTAAAGAGGACATAGAGGCAGTTCAGAGGCGTGCGGCTAGGTTTGTAACTGGTAGATTTGATTACTGCGCGAGTGTTACTGAAATGATTCGGGAACTCAAATGAGAGTCGCTGGAGGAAAGGCGACGTTCTTTTCGATGAATACTGTTGAAGAAATTTAGAGCGCCGGAATTTGAGGCGGACTGCAGAACGATTCTACTACCGCCAACCTACATTTCGCATCAAGACGACAAAGATAAGATCAGAGAGATTATGGATCGTAAGGATGCATACAAACATTCGTTTTTCCCTCGTTCTATATGGGAGTGGAACAGGAAAGCAAGTAACTAGTAGTGGTACTGAGTACCCTCCGCCACACACCGTTGGGAGGATTGCGGAGTATGTACAGATGTACATTTTGATTCTGCAGCCGCTATGAATCAAGAAAAAAAGGCATTATATGCCAGTGACAATAGAATTAAATCAATGAGAAAAGTTAAAAATGTATGCCATAACGGGATTATAAACCTGGTCTCCTGATCACAAGGCCCGTGGGTTGATCACTACACCATTTGGACACAGTGGTCACCACAACTGCAAGGACTGGCCTGACATGCCTCCCTTTAGACCCGAATTTTCAGTTAACGCACACGCTCCTGACAAATCCAAAAAACAGACAGTACATTTATAATTAAGGCGATGACGTCCGATGATAGCTTCTGCGCATATGCATACTACGATAGAACTCCTACTGGGATCAGATGCGAGTAATGAGACACACAAGTAGTGTATGTTGTATCTGACGGGGGCGTCATAAGGTAATGCGTGTCTTGCTGGTGACCACTAGTCAGTGAACGCGCCTACTGAGCAGGAGGTGCGGTCTACACCATCTACAGACCAGGCCCCACTACAGGTCGTGTCACGTCACACCAATAGGCCGCGATCACTGGCTGACTGTCTCGCCATTATGACACAGTGTCCTGTGCGAGGCCAACGAGAAAGACAGGCCGCAGCAGGCACGTCTCGTCACGTGATCAAGACAGGAGAGATCCATCGCGATCGCTAGCTGACTGGCTGGTCGCTATGAGACAGTGGATGTGTCCCAGTGAACAGCCAGTCAGCCGGTGATTCCGGAGGCTCAGGACTACCTTGATGACGTAACGTGACGTGAACGCCGTAGCCTGTCTTTCTCGTTGGCCACGGTGCTGTGCCCCAGCCAGTGAGCCAACAAAGGCGACCTACTCGGTGTCACGTGACACGGACTGTTGTGAAACCTTGTCCCTAGTCGCTGTTGGTTCGGTCCGGCAGAAATCTTCAACGTTCCATATAGATGTAATTCAACGCCACTACCAGTTAATTCCCTCGTGTCTTTATTAATAACAAGGCTGTTATCTGCAGCCGACATCGAGTCATCTTACAACTCAATTATTTCTCGTACAAAATATGTCCACCTCTCTCACTGTTTCTAATATAATCGCTGCAATATTGCGATAATGGATTTTGTATAGCAAATCATCTTTCTTCAATGCTGTAAAGCTTGCTCACCTCAATTACCAATGGTTTTAGCGCTGAGTCCAAGCGGTTGATTCATGTGAACATTCCACTGTTTTCTGTGAAGCCGCGGCAGAATAGTCGTGCGCAATAAGGCCCCAGCTGCGGTGCGCGCGGCCGTTCGCAGCGGCGGGTTCGAGTCCTCCCTCTGGCATGAGTGTTTGTGTTGTCCTGAGCATAAGTTTTAGTGTAAGTAGTTTGTAAGCCTAAGGACTGATGACGAACGTTCTTAAGTCCCTTACGTTTACAAACATATTTTATTTACTGTGAACTGTTCAAATGAAGTAATTCTTATATAAAGTACTGAAGTTCTTTCAAAACTACTCAGTCTGTGATTCATCAGCGCTTTCGTTCTATATGCCTCACTCAATATAATTATGACCAACAGACGGCAAAACTATGAAATAATAATCAGCCAATGGCTCGCACACTAATACGGCATCTCAGCTAATTTAAATTGTCCATGGTTGAAGGAAACAAGGAAAATACTCATATTCGAATGTTGCTCTGAACAAAATTTTTATCTGACATGTGATAGGTCTACATTGTTAATTTTTTCCTATATTTAACTCACTCACTATTTTAGTGTGTGATTCTGGATATCCCAAAGAGTTCCAGTTTTTGCCAGTTTTGAGTCTGTGGGCACCAGCCGCTGCCTCCATATTGACCCAAAGGTGTAATGGGGGCATATCCAACATGGTTTCCATCCCAGCAGTTGGTGTGCTGCTAATTCCGCCTGTTATGGCTAAGCAGGCTAATATCTGCACCTTACCAAGCTCCTTAGCAGCAACCTGCTGTTAAATTGTCCATGGTTGAAGGAAACAAGGAAAATTCTCATATTCGCATGTTGCTCTGAACAAAATTTTTATCTGACTTGTGTTAGGTTTACATTGTTAATTTTTGTTTTACTTTTTTTCTGTCTAAAACCTCCTTGTCACCAACGGATACCCCACATTGCTAAAATTTAATCCAAGACCGAAGTAATATGGTAATTACTTCTATAAAGTCAATATAACTACCTCAATTAGTTGTTACTTAATTTTCTTGTCAATTTTATTTATGGCGAGTATTAATTAAAGTAAGATTTCAGGTTGAGGAATTGGTATCATTTCAGGTAAAGCTCTCCTTCGCAGTGTCAAAGTAGATGGATAAGGAAACAAGAGTGAATGAGCGAGCCACAACCGAAACGATGAGTTCTGAATGTCGCTGTGTCTGCAAACTAAGTAGGCACTGGAGCGACCGTAAATGGTAAATCACTTTACGGTAGCTCCCATCAGCCACCGCTCCGAGTGTCAACTAAGTTTGCACAGACGGTGTAAAGTATGAGAACTGTGAAGCGTTTCAAGCACCAGTCCAGTGGAACTGAGTTGTTGGTTCACACATCATAGGAGTGAAGCGTTCACAGTCATCAACTCATTTACGACCTACACAGCATATCAAGCTTAGTTATGTTTTTTTATTTTTTAGGCATAAGTACGAAGTTTAATCCTTGCGACAAGTTCGACTGAAACCAGTGCACTTATGCTGTGCCGCGCCGGAGCGTCCGAGCGCATTGAGGCGCTACGCTACGATGTGCCCACTTAGACATGGATGTTTGTGCCGCCTGTAGTAGAAGCTAGATCATAAGTAGAATGAAACTTTCACTCTGCAGAGGAGTGTGCGCTGATATGAAACTTCCTGGGCCGGCCGCGGTGGCCGAGGGGACTAAGGCGCTCCAGTCACGGTCTGCACGGCCACTACGGTCGGGGGTTCGAATCCCCCTGGGGCATGGATATTTGTGCCGTCCTAGTTCGTAAGTAGTTCATAGGTAGTTTGTAAGTTTAGGGACTGATGACCCCGTAGTTAAGTCCCATAGACTGTACAAATATTTGTAACTTCCTGGCAGATTAAAATTGTGTGCCGGAACCGGGACTCCAAACTGCGACTGGGTACTGGCGGAAGTAAAGTTGTGAGGCGGGATCGTGAGTCGTGTCGGGATAGCTCAGTCGGTAGAGCGCTTGCCCGCGAAAGGCAAAGGTCCCATGTTCGAGTCCCGGTTCCGGCACACAATTTTCATCTGCCAGAAAGTCTCTTAGTTCATAAGTAGTTTGTAAGTTTGGGGACTGATACCCCCGCAGTTAAGCCTCATAAGCTTAGGAAACCAGTGCGCTTATGCTGTAAGCATGCCTTTTCCGCGATTGAAGACAGCCTGGGGGCGGAGCGGTGACGTCAGCGGCTGCGCGCCTAACGAGGCGTTGCGGCTGCGTGAGCCGCTCATTTCGCACGCCACTTAGCGCGCTAAGCGAATTAACTAACTCGCTCAAGTGCTCCCAAGGCGCCGCGGGCCGCAACATGCAAATAGGCCACACACAAAACTCGAATAACCCAATTACGAGACGCCACCGCCACAATACACTTCTCCGCCGTCTTCTCTTTACAGAGTGCTATACGTAATTACATATCCGTTGTGTCTTTCAGCGATTCGACACAAAAGCCTCTTCGAATAACTTGCGTGAAATTTAAGAGTAATCCGCTGAGGATTAAAACTCGTTCTACAGCATTCAGGCTGTCCCTGCGTCATTCCGAGAAAACATAAATACGTCAACAAACCTCGACGTTTATAAACAACCAAATTAAATAACTCTATAAATACAGAAGTTCAACACACGACAGAAATGAAGCGCGTTTCACCCTCCAAGAAGCAACTGTGATACGAAGTACGTAATCGGAATTGTACCTCAAACTTTTCATAATTATAAACAACTAGATGACCCGGTGAACTTCGTTTCACTTGCCTCTTAATATAAAACATATTAATTTAAATCATATGTAATTTGGACCCAGTAGTTTTATAAAGGCATCATCCGATAGTCTACGTATCGGCTCGATCGTGGGCGGAAAGAGTTCGCAAATTACGCACACGTGTCCAGGATAATGTTCATCTCACATTCGCGGCAGTACATGGAAGGATTAAGCGGTTATAAACGGAGAGCAATTCATTTTTATCTTAGACAGTTCATATATGGGTTCAGATCCTGTAAACCGAACTTTACTCTTTCAAAGTATATTTCTGAACGCACCCAACACTACAACCAAGTCATTATTTTACGTGTTTTAAAAATAAATTTTCCTCGCAAATTTTCCATATGACCGTTTAAACCTACCCTGAACTTTCACGAATGTGACATGAACATTATCGTGGACATCTGTGCGTGACTTGTCCACTCTTTCCGCCCAGTACCGAGCCGATACGTAGACTATATGATGATGCCTTTACAATGCTACTGGGTCTAAAATACATATGATTTAAATTAATATGGTTTGTATTCAGAGGTAAGTGATACGAAGTTCACCGAGTCACCTAGTCGACCCGGCAATGCTACTCAATTGCTAATATGTATATACTCTTGCTTTGACCGTCAAATGTGCAAAAATGTATCGCAATCGTACGAATGATATTGATATCCCAAAGAAAAGAGCTCTTTCAGTTTTCCACAAATTTTGCTATTTTCTGGCCAACTATTCCAAGCTTTATTTGATTCAAACCTTCCTCTCGCTTGAACGTCGAATGTGCAAAATTTGAATGGTATTGATATTTCATAGAAAAATCTCTGTTTTCTTCTGAATATTTAAAATTTCCGGGAAACTTTTCCAAATTTTTATTTCATAAGAACGTTAATCTTTCGTTGAACGTCAAATGATCAAAATTTTATCGCAATCGGATGAACGGTTCTCAACTTATAGTAATAAGTACTTTTAGAAACACACTGAAAAAGGAACTTCGTTGCTATTTTGAGACTTTCCTTTTTAACTGTCCCTATTTTTTTTACTGAAAACTTTTCCAAGACCATAATGAACAATACAAAAACAGAATTACCTCTCTCCGTCGTGTGAATGCCGTACTCAAGTGATGCTCTTTCAACCATGTGGCAATTGACTTCTATTCATAGAAAAAAATCGCAGTCGCTTTTTCCTAAATTTTTCTACTTTCCGGGCGACTTTTCCAAATTTTTATTTGATGCGAACCTTCCTCTTTCTTTCAACATGAAAAGTTCAAAATTTTATTACAATTGGACAAACGGTATTGTTAGCTCACTGGAAAATTCTGTTTCAGTTTTTCCATATTTTCCTCTTTCCGGGCAACTTTTTCATATTTTATCACCGTTTAGACCTTCCCTGGACTTACAGGAATATTTCAAGACAAAAATTAGCCAAATCGGTTCAGCAGTTCTCGAGTTTTAGCGACACTAACGAAAAGCAATCCATTCTTATATAGATATTTTAAGTACATTTATTTTGATATGTAAAAGCATCAAATTTCGTCAGTTTAAAAAAGATTGTACTTTTACATAGTTAACATGAATATGGATGCCACCTTTTGATTACCGCTCTGAAATCGTAGTTGAATCCAGCGTAACCAAAATGTATATCGAGCGGTCTGGCCCAGTGATGAGTCTTTGGTCATCAACTCGTATCCCCCATCCGGCCATCCAGATTTAACTGTCAGCGATTTCCCGACATCGATTATCTTGAATGCCAGACTGGCTGGAGGCTGGAAGCCCGAGAAGATTTTATACGGCCAATTTCGCCTCCCAATCCGAGCCTTGTATTTAATGACCCCATCGTCGAGGGGATATTCATCACCCTAACCTTCCTTCCAACACGTAAAGCTCGAAAATACTCGAGAGTTTTTATTGAAATTCCAATATTTTTCCTTGGTACTAAACGTGGAGAATCTGAAATAAAATAGAATAAAATCAACTGACGAAATTATGTTTGGTGTCTACAAAAAATAAAAAGTAATAAATGCCACAGATTAGTAATTGTCATAGTGAAAAAGCAGTAAAAAATTAAATACAATTTCGATTCAACCAATAAACTTTCATTACTTACAAATTTTTAATGGGTTTCACGTATTAGTTGCTAGTTATTATTTCTAATGGGCATAGTAAAAACTAAACAAAATGTGTTTTCAAAGTTACAACATAGGTGTAACTTTTGGCAATCATTCAATCAGTTTAATGTAGAATAGCTTCCAAAGCATCCACCAAATCAAATATGGCCACTGGAACCGACTCTTAACAGCCTAGGACTATATCAAAATTTTACACGTTACTGTGCAGCCTTACGTAATGTGGTGCACAATTTCTAACTTTACTCCTGCATTTCATACTGTGTTGCGTCACATATAGTTTCAGAAATACAATTCTTACAGAGGTAATCTTTTAGTCATTGAAATTTCACACTTCTCTAACGCTGAACATGACGTTATTTCTTTTAAGTGACACATTTGTGTCTATAGGTGAAACAGCGACAGAACACCTAAGGTGCTACAATGTATTGTGAACAAGCCTTGACCAGACTTCGCTGTCTTCAGACAAATGGTGAACTACACTTTGAGTTGGGAAGATGTGAAGGAACAGTCCTGCGAATGGGGTATGTACATATTGATGCGAACCACCACGAATTTCTCTCATGCTCCAACCTCTTCACCTCCGAGTAGCAAATATACCCACGCTCCATTCCAATGTTGTAAATCTGTTGGATCAAACTGCTACGGTCATCTGTCCCTAGACCTCCGCCGGGAACGGCCGCTCAGCCCGTAACATAACTCCATAGACCACGCGGGCCGGTCGCGGTGGCCGAGCGGTCTGCGGCGCGTCAATCACGGTCTGCACGGCCACTACTGTCAGGGGTTCGAATCCCCCCTCGGGCATGGATATTTGTGCCGTCCTTAATATTAGGTAGTTCAACAGTAGTTTGTAAGTTTAGGAACTGATGACCACTGCGGTGGAGTAGCCGAGCGGTCTAAGGAGTCTCGCTGCGGAGCGCGCGGTTGCTCGCCATGGAGGTTCGAGTCCTCCCTGGGGCATGGGTGTGTGTGTTTGTCCTTAGGTTAGTTTACCTAGGTTTAAGTAGTTTGTAAGCTACGGACTGATGACCACGCAGTTTGGTCCGATAGATTTACAAACATTTGAATTTGAACTGATGACCCCGTAGTTAAGTCCCATAAGTTCTACAAACATTTAAAGAACACGCAGCCAATCCCCGCGGCCCCAATATTTTCATTGCTTGTTGTCTATATTGGCTTACACAGAAGAATTCAAAACAAAATTGTTCTCTTAGGTGACGATCGGTTCTGATTTAGACAAGCTAGATGCCTCAGAGAGGCAATTCTGACGTTGCACTAGGAAATAAGACAAAATCAATACACGTTTACAGGATCTTTCGAGCTTGAAAAACATCATATATGTAAAACTGGCGTAAAATGTTCCAAATTCTCAGTAAAATATGTTAGCTTTCGATATAATGTACTATATGTATGTAACCCTAAAAGCAATTAAAATAACGTAATCTCAGGGACGAAGTGGCAGGATTATAAACGTTGCGGCTCATTACTAAAGTCTTTCTGTCCTGGTCTTCAGTGTGCGAATGGAAGAAGCGAAGATGAAAAAAAATATGGATGGGTACAGGGATGTGATTAAAATTTACGGTTATATCACTGACAAGAATGGCTGATGACATTGCTCTCTGTACTGAAAGGGGAGAAGAATACGTACAGTACATTAGAAATGACATAGACAGTATTACTGAGCACAGAATACGGAGCGAGAGTAAATCGAAAGTAGACGAAAGTGATGAACAGGACCACAAAAAGGAAGAAAAATAGCAAGAACCTTAAAAGAACTGTAAACCAGAATCCAAACGAAGTAGAGGATTAATGTTAATCTGAAAGCAAAGTAACATTTCTTAGAGCGTACGTTCCGAACACAGTTTGGAATTTGTAAAAGTCCAAGTGTTTGTGATGAGGTGCAACAGAATAATACTGAAAATTAGGTGGACTGATATTATGAGAAAGGAGGTGATTCTCTGTAGTATCGGAGAAGAAAGGTACAAAAGGAAAGATTGACAAGATTAGGGTTAATTGTCCCGTCGACAGCGTTGACATGAGAGACGGAAGAATGGACAGGTGTTTAAAAAATGTTCAAATGTTTGTTAAGCTTATGGGACTTAACTACGGGGTCGTCAGTCCTTAAACTTACAAACTACTTATCAACTACCTTATATTAAGGACGGCACAAATATCCATGCCCGAGGGGGGATTCGAACCCCCGACCGTAGTGGCCGTGCAGACCGTGACTGGAGCGCCTCAGTCCCCTCGGCAACCGCGGCCGGCACAGGTGTTTAAAACGTTAGGGCATAGCCTGCAGCTGTGTAGGGCAAAGCAAAGAGTGGAATATATACAACAAGTAATTACAATGTTGGGTATATGTGACGCGCGAGACGAATTCGTGCGCTGATAACTTCGATGTTGAGCATCCCTCAACCCCGCCCTCCCCCACACGATTTCTTGGTGGGTCGCATGAAGCCAGTCAGAAGTCTGATGGCAGCAAAAATATGCGCTGGCACGCACACTGCAGCCACGTTTGCTCTGCACTGGCTGCTGCAAACAGAGCGCGATAGGGGAGTGGGAGGAGGCAAAAGAGCAGTGCAGGTATTTCACAACATGGGCTGGAAAAACAGCGATCTACCGATACTTCCTTATATTTAATTAATGCTATATGTGAATTATTTAGTATTTCATAACTGGGTACCCTATTTTTCGCAAAGTTCATGTCTTCCATGGACGCAACACAGCGCTTAACCTACATGCGCTCGCGCGGCCTGTGAGGTGCCCGCCTTCTTACAATTTCTCACCCCATTAACTCCATAAAGGTAAGCAGGCGATGGGATGACTATATATGCTCCAGTTGTACCAACTACAGAATATATGAACATCCCACCACCTTATCCGTTTCTGGACTTAGTGCGGCGAGAAATTGTAAGAAGGCGGTCACCTCACCGCCCCCGCGAGCGCTTGAAGCTTAAACCGTTGCAACGCTTACGTACAGCCAGAAGACCGCGCCTGCAGTTGTGCTGGCTGTAGCCCAGCTACTCCCACTGCATTTGCCCATGCTGCAGTTTGAGTTAATTTTAGAAACGCGTAAGTATTACGTAAAGGTAAAGATAAAGCAGTCAACAATCCGAAGATTGGTTTGAACACCACAGTGCTTTACTAGGCATGGTCCTCTTTGGAGGTGGTATGCCGTTGCCTTCTTCCGACCTTCAAACTGACTTACCCAGCCAGTTATAGGGGACCTACAGTTTAACGTGGGTTCCGAATCACGGTGCTCCTCGGTATTTTTCACATGAGCAATACTGCCAGAGGTGAAAGAACTGGAAAGTGACAGATAAAAATCCTAGGACCTGGCGGGGATCGAACCCGCGACCTTACGTAATGTGTAAAAAATTATGTATCGCTGATTCCAGAATGAGACAAGATCTCCCAGTTGCGATTCTCCCACCTCGCACATAGTTTAAAAACTCCCATGAGTACGCTGCTAAACAAGTTGGAATGCTTTTTCCTGACATAAACTCACAGTGTTGGTTTTATACGATTACCAGTAAAAATTCGTTGTTACTCCGAATAATGCGATGGTTATATTGAACGCTGCGATACAAGTTCTAGGCACGTACGACTTGACAGGTGTTTTTCGATTTTTGAATGCTGAGAACTTGGCAAAAACGTTTAAGAATTCACAAGAGAATATGCATGATGAAAACGACTCTAGAGTACATCCCTCGTCACAGATGACTTTATAGAAGCAAGTGAAGAGCTAGCTAGTCTTTTTCACGAAGCTTAAATATTGTATGGCCAGGAGATATTTAGTAAACGACGCCGAGGTGCAGAATTCAATTAAAAATGAACTTGCCTAATGGTCTGGCAGCAAGGGAACTGTGGAGTTCACGTGAATATTCAATAAATACTAAAACAACTGATGTGATTATCTAAAGAAATTATTTGGACTACAATCTGTGAATTTTTCTTAAATAAAATGTATTTCTTGAATTTATGAAAATCAAAATGATAATTACTTCATCCGTTCCGTTCGTATGTGAAAAAGGATGATTTACATTCAAGCAATCTACCTTCCGTATGTTTCAGTTCGTTTGTAACATTTTTCTTGGATAACGGTAGAACGCCTATAGGTCGCTTTTCATTAGGACAGATTCATTTTTCAACTTATCTTTCTTGCGAATCTAAAACACGCCCGAACAGAATATTATCCCATTTCAGAAAAAAAAAAAAAAAAAAACATATCACGTCCCAGTCTAAAATAGCGACATTAAAGAGAGAGTAGTTACTTCTATTTTCTCCACCGAGCGAGGTGGCGCAGTGATAACACACTGGACGGTAGTCCCTAAATAACTCTCCAGGCAAATGGCAGGATGGTTCCTTTCAAAGGGCACGGCTGATTCCTTTCCGTCCTCACCCAAACAATTCGAGCGTGAGTCCCGCCACTATGGCTAAACTGTCGACGGGGCTAAAACACTAACGTTACTTCCTTGCTCTACAGAATTGACTATGGACCTCCTGACGAATATATACACTGTCTGTCTCTCTTTGGCCCCACAGGTCGGATTTGGCAGGTGTTAATATTTACAGGGTGTCCGGATGCCCTTTCCTGGCGCCATCCCATGCTCCCCAGGTGGAAATGTGTTCCCCAAATGTCTGTGTATAGTGTTACAAGTGTGAAAGTGTAAAGTATTACGAAATGTTTGTGAGTCGTGTAACTGAGGCGGGACTTGGGGACCAGCCCGGTATTCACCTAGAGGGATGTGGAAAATCGCCCAAAAACCACATCGAGGCTGGCCGGCACCACAGACAAATATATTACTCTGTGCCGGCACTCCGACCCCTTTCGTTAATCCGCCGGGCGGATTCGAACCGGCGCCGGTACCTGACGTATATGAGCATTAAAACTGCAAATTCTTCGAAGGTGGCACAAAACAAAATAAACGTCGAATTTGCATTACATATACTGCAGACTTGGATATGGGAATGTTAAGCATTGCAGCGCAATTTCACAAATATATGGCATTAAGAAGGGAACACTAACTCAGATAGGAAATCGACCGTGCCCTGTGACAGCAACCATCCCGGCATTTGAGTGGAATGATTTAGGGAAATCACAGGATATAATATATATATATATATATATATATATATATATATATATATATATATATATATATATATATATATATATCTGGATGTACGTACGTGGGTTTTATAATCTACGAGCTCCCCAATGTCAGTCAAGTGTGTTATCACTGCGCCTCTTGGGACGGAAGGTACCAGTAAAGTCATCTACTTTCTGTATAAAGAGTGTTTCTTATAAGCATTTATAAACCTCCAAGGCGACGTAGTCGACGGGCCAGAAATATCAGAAAATAAACAAAGATTTTTTGTTTAAGTGTTGAACATTGACATCTGCAGGTGTGTACCTCGTCACACGTGCAGCGGTTGGACTAGAGAGGCAATGGAATATATAATAACACAAACACATAAATTGCCCAGCAGTGAAAAAAGAAGTGCCTGCGAACCGCAAAGCTGGAAGCCTGAGCCCCAAGCACTAAAATCGCTCACGTAGTTCCGGAGACACACCGATGATACCTCTATTTGGATTGGAATGGTCAGGTACGACAGACCCACAGGCTCAACCACTGTAACTGGCGGCGTCACATCTTTGACATCTACCATCAGTTTGGGATATTTACCGACTCTTGCGGCCCCATTTGTCTTAAATTACTTTTCTCAGCCTCATCTACATAGTTTAGGTTCAAATGTTTGATAGCTTATGGGACCCTAACTACGGGGTCATCAGTCCCTAAACTTACAAACTACTTATGAACTATAATATTCTTCTCGGGTTTCCTGCCGGATCAATAAGTCATCTAGACACAATATTTCGGCGGTCCACCTGTCCGCCATCCTCAGGTGACAGTGCTGCTACACCGACTCGCCGAGACTGAGTACAAGCCGCGAGCAGCGCCCCCTATATACGCCGCGGAAGGCCGAGGGCGTATGCGCAAGAATTGACAGTTCTACCCTCTACGTTTCAGCGCCGCCAGTGGTAGAAGCCGGCGTAAACGATAGATCGCTATTCAGCAGAGACCGTTGTTTTTTTATGTCAAATAATAAAGGGTTCCACATTTTACTCAAAGGAAAACCCTTGTCTCTGTTTATAATATTGTCAGAAAGACGAATTGCGATAGATTCTTCTAAAATGCAGTCCCAATAGTGAGACGCAGAAGCAACCATTTGTGTTTCATCATATTTATATGAACTCGCTTACACTAAGGACGGCACAAATATCCATACCCGAGGGGGAATTCGAACCCCCGACCATAGTGGCCGTGCAGACCGGGACTGGCGAGCCGTAGTCCCCTCGTCCACCGCGGCCGGCCGTAGCTTAGGAGCTTTTTAAACTTTGATGAGAAAGACCCTGTATCTATAAAAATTACGAAGCGCTGTTTTAATCCATAAACAATATTTGACTGTTGTTTGTAAGAAGGTAATATCCCTCTTGTAAGAAGGAGAAACATAAACCAAAATGTTGAAATACATCCACTTGAAAATTAATGTCAGACCGCAACACGAACCCCTATTATCCGCTTTATGTAAGCACCTTCCAACACTATTGATGAACTCTGTTCCCGCGAAATAGCCTGAAAATTTAATTATATATTCATCCTATTGCACTGTATACAAACAACATGCTAAACGTTGTTCGCTACACTCCATAATGTTGCAGTTACAATGACCGGCGGTGTATTTTCGACCGTTCATTATTAAACAAGGAGCACTCAAGATTGAACGTGCCAGACCTCTTTCGCCAACTCTGATGACGTCAGCGAGCTGGACAGCAGAGCGGAATTGATGTGGCGCATCAGTCCTCGCGTAATTTGGCAGGGAAATCAATGGCGGCGGGCAATCGCGTTGTGGGCTCGCGGCTGCCGCAACTCCATTACCTATGCAAGCTACGGGGGATGATCCGGGCGGGATCGCGGCTACAGCCCCGTAATAACCGGCCCACATCAATTATGCGCGCCGCTGCCGACAAAGCCGCAGCTTTCTGCCCGGCGCCGACGCTCAGCGGCCAATAATTGACGGAGGACGCTCTGCTATCCTCGTCACGAAGCGCGCACACCTGAGGAACGCGACCACCGGGTGTCTCTGCAAAACGATGAAGTGGGCTAAATCGGTACTTAACAACTGTGCTGACTAATGAACGCTCCATCTGCTCTGAGGTGAGACACTATCTCCCATTACTGACTCTTAATAGCCAGAATAATATTAAGCTGTCAACAAAAAGGTCAATTTGCATAAAGTAACTACCGTAGAAAAGGTTCCAGATCATAAAGTTATCACGCAATAAAATTAGTCACCTGGCTCGACAAAGCCAATATCTTCGACTGGACAACTTGCATATAAGAACGAACCAGATTCGTAATGTCTCCCCCCCCCCCCCCACACACACACACAAAAAGCCGGCTGCGGTGGCCGAGGGGACTGAGGCGCTCCAGTCACGGTTTGCACGGCCACTGCGGTCGGGGGTTTGAATCCCCCCTCGGGCATGGATATTTGTGACGTCCTTAGTATTAAGTAGTTCATAGGTAGTTTGTAAGTTTAGGGACTGATGGCCCCGTAGTCGAGTCCCATAAGCTATACAAACATTTGAACACACAAAAAAATAAAATAAAAAACGAATATAGTTATCGTGAAATACAAGAACTGTGCTCTTCTTGCTTCTGAATTTTATTATATATTAGGTGAAAACCCGGCTTTGCTCGGGTATTTATTTATTTATTTATTCCTGCTTTGAGTTAATACTTCTCCTATCCTTTCTCTCTCTGTCCATCTTCTTTCTTCTAAAAACATGCTATATTTATCGGGGAATAAATTAGAAATAACGCTGTCTCGCATAATGTACAAAATTATAAGTATCCAAACAAAGAAAGATAGTAATCAAAACACAAATGACATATAAAATGCGTACGATCTCATATTTATTGAGTTATATGTTGTAATCAAAATTCAAACGTTTGTAGAGTCTATGGGACTTAACTACGGGGTCATCAGTCCCTAAACTTACAAACTACTTATGAACTACTTACAACTAAGGACGGCACAAATATCCATGCCCGAGGGGGGATTCGAACCCCCGACCGTAGTGGCCGTGCAGACCGTGACTGGAGCGCCTCAGTCTCATCGGCCACCGCGGCCGGCTATATGTTGTACAATTGTATTTTTCTGCAGGTATGTATTCATTTCTTTAAGTGCTGTATGTCTGTATTAAAAGAAATTTCTTTTTTACTGCTTTATTTATTTATTCTTATATTCCTTATTCGTATGCTTATCCTTACAGAGAAAGAGCTGAAGACAATTTAGCACGCATAGACCAAAGATATGGTCTGTGGCATAACGTTACGCTGTATGTAACCTCCTTGCTATACAGTCGCAAACGTCATCGCTGGCCTTCAGTCCGAGGTTTTCTTATAATTCAACCACCATATCTTCCACCCCTCCCCCCCCTTATAGCTGTCGGCATGGAACTGCTATAGTGTACAACGGGAGACTTCGGACAACAATTACACACAAATCATTCGTTTGCGTTCTGTAGCTTTCGCTGCAGAGCGAAATATTAACACACAAACGCGTAGAATTTTCTATACACCGATAACTTTCCACCCCAATATACTCCACCCTTTTATCATTATCAATCCTCAAGCAACAATGCAACCAATAAAACAATTTTAAAGAGTAAATATAATTTTCAAAGAGTAATTATTGTTCCGCATTTCGCGTTATATTCTTCAAATTACTAAATATCTATCAGATCGCTATAAAACCGTGCCTCAAACCTACCTCAGGTATAAATTACTAACTGTACAAATATTTAAGTCTCTGCGCCTTGGGGTTCAGACGTGATAAACGTATGCAGAACAGATATTCACATTTATAGATATAGATTTTCCCTTCTACCCAGACCAAACTACATATCAACTCTAGATTAATTAACCCTTGTAAAATTTACGATTGTCATTGGTAGCAATTAGCGTGTTCTGCCCACCTGCACTCATGAACGTTATATGTATAACAGACCATTTAGTACTTATGGTAGTTTCACACTACCATTGTACGAGTTAACTAGTGCATATGAATAAGATATGCAGTAGTAAAATTTACACTGACATACTAACAATGAAACATGTGTGTCGTACTGGGATTCTAAAGTGGGCATTTGCCTTTCGCGGGCAAAGCTACCCTGGCACACCTCACAGCCCTTTCTTACAGCTTTATTTCCACCCGTAACTCTCCTCCTGCCTTCCAAACTTCCCCGCGAAAGGCAAATGACCAGGGATCCAATCCCCGTTCGGCACACAGTATTAATCTGCCAGTCAATTCCGTATCAGCCCATACTCCGCTCAGAGTGAAAGTATTATCTCGTTGAAATGGAAGCAGGCTTAACAACTGAACACAACACTTATACTGAAAGCAGGTTTATTGCGAACTTAGCATACACGCAGAACTGACTGACTCCAGGGCTCTGCTATTTATACACAAACAGAATGTACCAGAAATTAGAAGAACAGTTAACATAAGAAACAACTAGAATTTCAAGTGAACATAAGAAAGATGTAGAACATTCTGGAATTGTTAATTACAAAGAAATAAATTTTTACCGGTGGGCGGGATTGAACCGGCGACCTTCAGCACCGCAGTCGGTGACGCTATCCCCTGCGCCACGCCAGCAGTCGGTTTACGTGGTGTCTCGCGGCAATATCATTCTGTGAATTATTATGTTTTCATCATTTCTTTGAGAGTTTCACATTCGCATTCACACGATCCTAAATCTGACAAGTAGGCATATAACAAGCAAGTTAGGTACGGAGGTAAGAGAGCCCTACCATATGACATACATATTGACATCTATATCGTGTATTACACACCAGGCGTGTTCCTGGTGGAGGATTAGGGTTACTTGTCATCTAATGTTTGCAGTTCTCATTCCAGAGCCTTCCTGCCGCTAATAGAGTACTGGTGTGGGAGCAACGTTGATTATGAGCCCCTTCCTTACACCTCACCGTTGCAAACGGACGTTGCCGCGGTGGAGTAGCCGAGCGGTCTAAAGCGTCTCGCTGCGGAGCGCGCGGTTGCTCGCCGTGGAGGTTCGAGTCCTCACTGGGGCATGGGTGTGTGTGTTGTCCTTAGGTTAGTTTACCTAGGTTTAAGCAGTTTGTAAGCTACGGATTGATGACCACGCAGTTTGGTCCGATAGATTTACAAACATTTGAACACTTTTGAAACGGACGATACACCAAAACATGGAGACACAACTGACTACAGCGAACTGACTCTTCAATGAGCGGACAAACAGCTTATAATTTGATTGAGAGAAAAGATAGAACATCAGAGAGATCTGTGCATTCCAGCGCCGTGGCCAGAGAACGCGATGTCGTTGCTTTTCCAATTCGCTCCATGTCGCACATCTTGAGCTCGGACCTTCCCCTGTCTCTACCGTTATTTTTTCCCTTTAACAATTCCGTACAAATTCAAATGTTCAAATTTTTGTATAGTCTATGGGACTTAACTACGGGGGTCATTAGTCCCTAAACGTACAAACTACTTATAAACAACTTACGAACTAGGACGGCACAAATATCCATGCCCGAGGGGGGATTCGAACCTCCGATCGTAGTGACCGTGCAGACAGTGACTGGAGCGCCTCAGTCCTCTCGGCCACCGCGGCCGGCCCGTACAAATTCTTTCTGTTTTCAGGCTCGATCAGTATTCAGTTTCTGATGGGCTATCCAGTGGGTCAGATACGATCGGTTCTAGTATTATTCACTCACACAGTTATCACATAGCAAGTTGACGTTAGTCTGAAGTTTGACCTAATGTGTATTTTAGGACTCGTACCACAGCATTATACGTTCACTAAAGCATTGTACGTTAAAATCTAAAAGAAAGTTTTGTAGGCCTATTAATGACATTTTCTAACTCAGATGATAAATCCTGTAAACAATTTTTTCCTGAATTCCGGAGAGCTATAAAATTTGCATTTTATCACTAACAGAATGGCAAAAGAAAGTAATAGCAGTTCGACCAAGAACCGACAGAAGAATAAGTCAAAATGATTTGACCATTTTATTCTATGGCGTACTTAGTGTTGTGGGTTTCAGATCCGTTTTCACAGATTAAAACATTTTTTTAAAGTTTTAACGTGGCTGTTGAGACAGCAACCGTTCGTGAAAGATTAATACTTAAAAAAATTCAATTCAACAGTAGCAAAGCTAGAGGTTCATCACTTTACCAAGGTTTCGGCTTCAAGTTAGCAAGTCTTCATCATAAGTAAAAAAAAAAAAAAATACTTACCTAAAAATAACAGTTAAAAATTATTGTAAAGGAAGTAGTATAAATTCCACAACTTAAGATTTGAACAAAGAAAAATACTTACATGAAATGAACAGACAGTGGTTATTGAGCAACAGAGCTCACGTTCAAGTTACAAATGTAAATTACATGTGACAGGATTTAAAAAGCAGAACTTTTATTTCATGTAACTAAACGCCCCGCTATGGGTCTCGCGTTTGACAAGCTCTATATGTGGCAAATGACTGACACAAAATCGCCGTCGATGCCATGACGTGGACACTATTATTTAACACCATATGGCGCGAGATATCGAGTCCACGTCATAGCATTGACGGCGTGTTTGCCTGTCAGTCAGATGCCAACTACAGATCTCGCCACACAGGAGACCCATAGCTGCGCGTTTAGTTACATGAAATGTAAGTTCTGCTTTTTAAATCCTGTCACATGTAATTTACATTTGAAACTTGAACGTGAACTCTGTTGCTCAAAAACCACTGTCTGTTCATTTCATGTAAGTATTTTTCTTTGTTCAGATCTTAAGATGTGGAATTTATACTGCTTCCTTTATAATAATATTGACTTTTATTTATAGGTAAATAAAATTTTTATATATATATATATATATATATATATATATATATATATATATATATATATATTATGAAGGCTTCCATAGTTGAAGTCGAAACCTTGGTAAAGTGATGAACCTCTAGCTTTGCAACCAATGAGCCGTTTTGTAATGTTAATTCTTTTTAAATAAATGCACGTCTATAATGATATTCTTATTGACCTCTGGTCTCCAGCTCTCTTATATACATTTACCTTAGTCTTTCGGAATGTGGGGTAAGAATGGACTAAACTAATGGTTCGATCCATGTTAAACGTAGTTTCATAAAGTGTACTTCTTGTATCAACATGCGCAACTGTATCTCTCTGTGAAGTTCTAAAAGAATAATAATTAAGCTGTCGGTAACGATACCACTCACAAAAAATGAGAAGTACAAATAGCCACTGATTTTTAATAAAATTTCCACGCTTCTGCAGCACTCACAAAAACTGGATTCCGCCTGAATTTCCGAACAGCTCTCCGCTCGCGCGGATGCCATTTCCAAACACACACTCGGTTTTAAATGGTTGTCAGCAAATTGCAAATTTAAAGCAGTGCTCTCGATCAGACCTGTTACGTCCATACAGACTAACAGGAGAGCCGAAATCGGATAGGTTTCGCTTAGCGCCCGCGAAGCTCAATCGCAGTCGCTCCACAAAACGGCGTGTTCTTTTTTCCCGTCCTCTCCAAAAATAACACGGAGCAGTGCCAATGTATCGCAATCTGCTTACAGAGCGGCGCGTACTGCGTTTTCCCTCTGTGAAATAAAAGGAAAATAAAGAAACTAAACACAAAAAGACACTGCGGCGTTTAATGGCTATGGAAATAATGGACGTTACAATGCAAATTGGCGGGCACTCTACAAGTGACAAGCTTTTAACTGGAATATGTGTTTTTCCTGGTGTTTTTATATTCTCCATGCAGCTTCAATGACGTATCTAGACGGGACGACACCCACCTTTTTTCTTCTTTTTTTTTTTTTTTTTTCTTTTTACTACAAAATGGTTCTACATCTACATAGTTGTGTTGTTGTGGTCTTCAGTCCGAAGACTGGTTTGATGCAGCTCTCCACAATACCCTATTCTGAGCAAGCCTCTTCATCTCCACATAAGAAAGGCAACCTACATCCCCACACACTTCCCTACAACGCTAAATTCACAATTCCTTGATGTCTAAGAATGTGCCCTGCCAATCTATCCCTTCTTATAGTCAAGGTATGCCATAAATTTCTTTTCTCCCCAATTCTGTTCAGTACCTCATTAGATACGCGGCGTTTAATGGCCGTATCTACATAGATACTCGGAAAATCACATTTAAGTGCCTGGCAGAGGGTTCATTAACCACATTCATACCTTTTCTCTACTACTCAATTCTCTAATAGCGCGCGGGAAGAAAGAACACCTAAATCTCCCCGTTTTCGATCTGATTTCTCTTATTTTATTCTGATCGTCATGTCCCCCTATGTAGGTGGGTGCTAGCAAAATATTTTCACATTCAGATGTACAAGTCGGTGATTGAAACTTCGTAAATCTCGCTGCAACGAATAACATATATCTTTTAATGATTTCCACCTCAAATCGTGCAACATTTCCGTGACGCTTTCCCCCCTGTAACGTGATAAAACGAGCTGCCCTTCTCTGAACCCTCTGAATGTCTTCCGTCAGTCTCACCTGGTAAGGGTCCCACACTGGGCAACAATACCCCATGAGAGGACGAACAAGTGTGACGTAGGCAGTCTCTTTGGTGGAGCTGTTGCACCTTCGAAGCGTTCTGCCAATGAAACGTAACCTTTGGTTCGCTTCCCCACTATATTTTCTATATGTGTTCTCTCCAGTCTAAGTTGTTCGAAATTGTAACTCCTAGCTATTTGATAGAATTTACGACCTTAAGATTTGACTGATTTATCGCGTAATTGCAGTTCAGCGTATTTCTTTCAGTGGTCATGTGTATTACTTCACACTTTTCTTTATTTAGTGTCAATCGCCAATCTTCGCAACATGTAGAAATTTTGTCTACGTCGCTTTGGAGTTGCTTTTGTTCCTTTGTTGACTTCACTAACCGATAAACGACAGCATCATCCACGAACAGTCTACGGGAGCTATTCAGATTGTCTCCTAAATCGTTTTTAAACACGAGGAAGAGTGGGGGCCCTCTAACACTTCCCTGGGCAACGCCAGATATCACTTCTGTTTTACTCGATGACTTACCGTAAATTACAACGAACTGTGTCCTTTCTGATAGGAAATCGTGAATCCAATCGCACAATTGGGGAGATATTCCATAAGCACGCAATTCTCCTCTGAGAGACTTTCATTTTCATTTCTTAGTGTCCTTTTTTTTTCAAACGCCGTACCGCAGTAGATACACCGGTTCCTGCTAGATCACCGAATTTAAGCAATGTCGGTATTGGCTATCACTTGGATGGGTCACCGTGCGGGTCCGTCAAGCGTTTTTAGCAACCGGGATGTACTCAGCTACTGTGAGGCCAGTTGAAGAACTACTTGGCTGAGAAGTGACGACTCTGGCGAGAAAAGAGACACAACGGCCGGTATTGTGGGGTGCTGACAATGTCCGTTGATGCCTTCGGACGAAGGACGCCACTGCGGCCGGTAGGTGCATTACGGACTTTTTGAGGCCACTGGATGGTGTTTCGATTTTTAGCCTTCATTTTTCTTGAGTAAAATTGCTTTAGGTATAAATTACGAGTCACTGTAAGTGTGGTTCCTTTCAAGAACATAGATGTACTCTTTCCGTAGCTACTTAAAATATGCCAAAACTAAGTGAACGATATGAGCCTTCATAATTGTTTGAAAAGTCGCTGCAAGGTAGTATAGCAAACGTACCGTCAGCGCAATAAAATCACAAGGGGTCCGTAACCGTGTCGCCTCACAGGTATTTAAATGTTCAAATGTTTCTAATACTAAGGGACCAAACTGCGGTGGTCATCAGTCCAGAGACTTACAAACTACTAAAACTAAACGCATGCTAAGAACAACACACATATCACTGCCCGTGGGAGAACTCGAGCCGCGGTGGAGTAGCCTCGCTGCGGAGCCGAGGAGGTTCGAGTCCACCCTGGGGCATGGGTGTGTGTGTTTGTCCGTTTACCTAGGTTTAAGTAGTTTGTAAGCTACGGACTGATGACCACGCAGTTTGGTCCGACAGATTCACAGACATTTACAGAACTCGAACGTCCGACGGGTAGCGACAGCGCAGTCCATGGGTAGACGCCTCAGACTCCACGGCCAATCCCGCGCGGCCGATTTACAGCTGTGATCCATGGTGACAGGGTCTGTAGGGCACGACTAGGGCTTCAACACGCCTAAACACCAAGGTACAAATCTCAACCGTTTTATAGACGACCGAGTTGCAAATGTTCAAATGTCTGTTAAGCTTTAAGGGACTTAACTGCGGAGTCATCAGTCTCTAAACTTACAAACTACTTGTGAACTACCTTATACTACAGACGACACAAACATCCATGCCCGGGGGGGATTCGAACCCACGACCGTAGTGGCCGTGCAGACTGCACAATTTTTATGGTCGCTAGTATTAAAGCAGTTTATAGGCGAAATTTAAAGGGAGAGGTCTGTAGATCGAATTAGGCTGCCGGTACCGTTTTCATTCCCATTGAATTTTAACAACAGATTCACTAAGACTGTACACACACACACACACACACACACACACACGCACACACACACACACACACGCGTAATATCTAAAGAATGATTTATGTTTTGTTTTTTCTCATAAAAATGGTATTAGTCTCTATAATTTTGGAAGTAGGATACCCTTATTACAGGCAATTATTGTTTAGATGTTTCTACCATCAGTATCGTCCTCATTCGCGCATTGATCCATACGTTACACACCATACTTGTCATAAATATAAATACAATAATATAATTTATGAATCTCCACCACGATCTAGGAAAATGGGTTAGTAATTTACTATTTTAACCATTAATTGTAATTCTATTGCAATAAGAAAAATATATTCTTTGCAATGACTTCCTTCGGATATGACACGTCCCTTATCAAACATCAACCTTCATCGTAAGTGTTGAATCATAATACAACCAGTTCATTTGCAGATAGCCACAATGGCCAAAAGCGTGCATTTTAAATAGCCATAATGGGCAAAACCATGCAAAACATATATGAGTAACTCAGGGTGACACAATAAATCCCACCGAGCAAAGGTGGGGCAGTGATAACACAATGGACTCGCATGCGGAAGGATGGTGGTTCAAATCCACCTCCGGCCATCCAGATTTAGGTTTTCCGTGATTTCCCTAAATTACTCCAGGCGGGATGGTTCCTTTCAAAGGGCACGGCCGATTCCCTTCCAAATCCGTACCCAAATCTTCCGAACGTAATCTCCGTTTCTAATGACCACGCTGTCGACGGGACGTTAAATTCCAAGCTTCGTTTCTAATAAATACGACAAACTTTACGCACAGGTTACCTTCACCAAAACAAGGAAAAATGCCCAGTAAACATTAACTCTAAAATAAATACCAGAAGAATTCTGACCACTAGCTCATCTTAGTTACTGTGAAATGCATCTCCTTTATTTAACAAGTGCTCGTTGCTCCTAAGTTATACGTTTTATAGCCCATGGTCACTGGAATATTTTTCTTCTTTGGCGTATGCAACATGACCCAAAGTTTGTCATTATTATTATTGTAAGGTAACATAAATATGGGGGAAACTTGAATCTGCGGTAGAGAAAAATGTCGGATGTGGAACACCGCGGCGGAGCGCCCGAACACATGAGGCGCCATGCTCCGATGCGCGAGGCCGTTCGGGGGTTCGAATCCCCCCTCGGGCATGGATGTTTGTGCTGTCTTTAGTTTAAGCTAGTTCATAAGTAGTTTGTAAGTTTAGGGACTGATTACAACGCAGTTAAGTCCCATAAGTTTGACAAACATTTAAATTGGAACACTGCTTGTCAGCAAGCAGGCGGCAGCGTCAAATGTAGACCCTTCTGGTTTTCGCAGACACCTGAACCTGGATAAGCCAATTGCTTAGCGAAGATGCTGGACAATGCCCAGGGCGGTCGATATAAGAGGCTGGAACTGAGCTGACACGTGGCTATAACAGCCAGTATCAAATAATAATTCACCCCATTCACAATACTTCTGAGCACCAATTAGGCTATCCAGGCACGCTTCCCTTCCAACCCAAATTCTCAGCTCCTAGCCCCCTGCCTATCCATACCTCTTGCTCGCAGCCTATACTGAATTCCCGCAACGTATCGAGCGTTTGAATGCGTCCGCATTGAAATTGTCATTGTCTGTTGTGGGCTTATTTACAATTATTGATATGGTGCCTGTTCTTTTCGGACGTGTTCGTAAGGAATTCGGAAAAAGTTAGAGTTCTTATACCAGCACACATTAGCCCTTGGCGAAGTCAAGAGTCTCGACAACACGGTCGTTTGCCGCGCAGATTCTAATATTGTCGCAAACGAACCACTTCAGCTAACCAGGCAGGTTCTCCTCCTTCCAGGATGAGCCATAAAGAGCTCTCCTCAGAACAGTAAAATTAATTTACTTGACCACAGCAGTTTTCTGCAACAGCTCCTCTCTCACTGGCAGATCACCATCCCCTCCATAACTAGTAGAGATTTAAACATTTGATTTCTTTTGACTTAAGTCTGATCACTTCGTCACTATTTTGACAATATTAAAGAATAAAGTTTTAAACATTCAGTCAGCTTGGGACTATTTATCAGCATAGTTGCCAACTATTCTGGATTGTGCGTAATTGTTACGGACTTATCACCTTCTTTACGGAGTTAAGGGAAGTTCTTCAAAAGTTATGGAAATAAGACATTTTAAGATGTTCTAAAGAAATCCAAAAAGCTACTACTATTTACATTTTGCTAATGATATTGCTATTGATACTTGATGTGACAATGATGTAGGAGGGAGCCTCGCGTTGATGCTGTGTAACTACCGCTTTACACACTACTTACGGCCTCGCCGAGCTGCACTGTTGGACGGGCGTGTGATTAATCCAAGGCCCTCCCAACCGTCAATGACGGGTTTCGAAACCCATTTATCCTTCAAACAGCTCATTAGTTACCTGTACGGTACGGCGTGTACTCTCTCGTTTCTCGCAACAGAGGTTAAGAAGAAGTACTAGTAATCGAAGACGAGTGTTGCGTATGAGGCTAGTATGCAGATAGCCTAGCTGTGGAGACTAATCATCCCAGGGAATTACTTAGCAAGGATGTCGCCCAAGTATTCGAAACCGGCTTTTTTAGAAACCAAATGCAACATTTCATCG
Organism: Locusta migratoria; assembly: GCA_026315105.1. Taxonomy (NCBI): domain Eukaryota; kingdom Metazoa; phylum Arthropoda; class Insecta; order Orthoptera; family Acrididae; genus Locusta; species Locusta migratoria. Next base: position 97,223,111 of record CM048744.1, on the reverse strand, counting down.
CTAGTCTATCTTATTCAATCCATCTGTACTCAATGGAAACGTTCTTATACTGGTGAATTTATCGCCATTTGACGTGGAATTTTTTTCTAATAACTGCCACATCTAAAGGAAACGTTCTCAATATCTATTTTGGTATTTCCAGTAATTGGCCATAACAAGAGACACGTTTAGTCCATCATAGTGACTTACGACTTGAAACTATACAGTCAACTTGTAGGAGATAAGCATGCTTGATGCGCCGCTAACTGAAATCTACATAACAACCCCATTCAAATCCCCGTCCCGTTGCATGCAGCTCCCGTTGCTTGCAGCTGTAAGCGCGTTGGAGTGTGGAAAATGGTTCCCCGTGAATAAAAAAAGACTGTTCCTCGTGCTGCTCACACGCAGACAAGAAGAGACTCTAAAGTATTTTGGATCATTATACATTTCTCTGAACTCGTGTGCTTCTAGATAGCTGTGGAGCGGCGTGATCAGGGCTACGATTAGCGTAGAAACAATACACGAGTTTTAACCTGTGCTGTGAAAATACTGCCATGCGCGTGACTTGACTGAAATCAGCACGAAGCATTTGAAAGCACGAAGTTCAACTACTTAATCTCACAAGTAAGACACTGCAGAACGGGTTTTGGCGATAGTAGTGAACCGACAATAGTCGATTTACAAGAGTATTACATTCAAAGACAGCTAATTTGACAACACGCGTGAGACAGAATTTCCCCACAAGGAAATCTTGCACGCTGATCCGTCAAAAAGAACCCGTAAGAATTAAAATATGAAGTTGGTTATTTTACTGAAAAATCGGTGTCACCAGATTCCACAACGTTTGGTCAATGTTATTGGTCAATGCAATGTTTTTTTTTTGTGAATACCACATGGACGATTACGTACAGTAATACAACATTGATACATATTTTTGGATTCGACAGAAGCGGTTTAGCCGCGTGGGAAGCACGCGACTGCTCCCCAAAGGATGTTCTAGTCCTGTGACATTTTGATGGGGTTCAAGGTGATTAAGATGACTCATTAGAGACTAGTCATCCATTATTTTGCACTGCAAACAGAGCTACAACAAGGTCTTTCCTTTAAAAAATAAGATGCGAGGGAGGTATCTTTTTTCCTAAGGGACCAAACTGCTGAGGCATCGGTGCCTGGTTAACACACTACTTTAATTTAAGCTTAGAAAAACACACACCACGCCCGAGGGAGGACTCTGACCTACGAAGGGAGCGGTCATGCAAACCGTGACATGGTACCTCATAGCGCGCGGCGGCAACTTACTTCTAACGTACAGCCAATCATATTGCCGCAAGGCGGCAATGGACAGCATCACAGATTGCGGTGCTGAAGGTCATCGGTTCAGTCCCGTCCACGGCCAAAAATTTATTTCTTTGTAATTTTCATTTCCAGAATGTTCTACATGTTTCTTATGTTCACTTTTAATTTCTACATATTTCTTATGTTAACTATCCTTCTGATTTCTGGTACATTCTAACTGTGTATAAATAACAGAGTTCTCTGCCCAAGAGGCAGTCAGTACTGGGTGTAAGTTTCAGTTCGGAATAAACTTGCTTTCAGTATAAGTGCTGTGTTCAGGTGGCAACACTGCCTTCGAAGTCAAGCCTGCTTCCATTTCAACGCGACAATATGACCTCTTAGAAAGAAGTCATCACATCAGCGTCCAACATACAGTGGACCGATCTTTGTTTAGTGTTTATAACCACATACTTTTCCGATACGTATACAAATTTATCTGGCATGCCCATTCGGTGAACAGATCTTCATAAGGCAAAGAGGTGACCATTCCTTTTCTGGAACGGATGTAACGAAACTCTCTCTCCATTATTTTGAGAAGGCTTTTTTTTACAGTCCTTAAGAGCCATGCAAGAATGGTCACGTGGTCTAAGACACATTGTCACGAATTGCGCGGCCGCTCCCCGTCGGAAGTTCGAGTCCTCCCCGGGCATGGGTATGTGTGTTGATCTTAGCATAAGTTGGTTCAAGTAGTTTGTAGACGTGGTGGAGTGGCCGGGCGCTCTAAGGCGTCTTGCTGCGGAGAGCGCCGCTGCTCGCCCTCAGAGATTCAAGTCCTCCCTCGGACATGGCTGTGTGTGTTGTCCTTTATCGTAAGTTAGTTTAAGTAGTTTGGAAGTCTAGGGACTGATGACCACTGAAGTTTAGTCCCGTAGCTTGACAAGACCAAATTGCAAGACGCCTTAAAGCAAGAAAGCCTCACACATTTTTGTTAGCGCATGTGTGTTCTTCGAGTATTAAATATACAACAGTGGACTGTCAATTTTCGGTAACTCGGGAATACGGAGGTAGGCCTAATTCAGAGGCGGGAAGCTGCCCGTACAGGAAGGACAGTCTTTTGGGAAAATGTTGCCCTGCTTGAAAAATAAATTTAAAAAAATGTACAAATGTTAGTAAATCTATTGAATCCAACTGCCCGTAGACTTATAAACTTCTTGTAGTAACTTACACGAAGGACAATACACCACGACACACACATCCATGCCCGAGGGGGATTCAAATCTCCGGTAAAAACGGCCGCCTCAGCACGTAGCAGAACGCCTTAGACCACGCGGCCACTCCGCGCGGCTGATATTAATTGATTCACTTGCAGCCAGGATTATTTTGTAATGTATTCCTAGAACAAGCAGTAAGGACTTCCAGGGTGGCCCTTCATACCGCCGTTATTCTATAGATCATTTATTACGCAAAAACTAATAGAAGGATGAGATCTCACGAGTTTCGTTGGCGAGACTGATAAATAATGAAATTCCAAATGTTCTGCGATCTATTGTTTCAGTGCGTCCATCAGGAGGGCGACAGAAGACGAGTGTTCTGGATGTACGGAGATCTACCTCCTGTGAGATGTGTTACACTTTACAAAGCGGACATAGACAACATAAAAGAAAGCCCAAAACAAACCAATAGCTTGCACCATGAAGATCAAACGAAATGGCGCGCCACAGTGATCTCAGAGGCACTATCGAGATCGAACACAAATTCCTTAGGAGCTACAATCCATGCAGGACTTTCAGCTATGCATCCAATGATAAAGAATGCATATAAAATCATAATGGTGTTACGGGGTCAGCAATTCCTAAGACATGTGATGGCATGCGAAACAGTCTGTCATGGAACGTAGCAACAGATACGAGGGTTGGAACTTAAATAGTGGCAACACTGCTGTGAAGACACTATGCGATGGGATCCACTATTGTCGCTGATAGTTCAAATGTTTGTAAAGCTTATGAGACTTAACTGCTGTGTCATCAGTCCCTGAACTTACTATTTATGAAATAACTTATATTAAAGAAAACACATCTATGCCCGAGGGAGAATTCGAACCTCCGACGCGGGAGGCCGCGCGATCCGCAACGTGGCGCTCCAGACCGCTTGGCTACTCCGACGCGGCATAGCTGATAGTACACGTTGTTGACATACCTACCTTACCTCTGAGCGAATGGACTTGCCCGTCCCACGTCACCGGCGGGCGCACAATTGAGGGAAACACAGTCACTTGTGAGCGAGCGGTCTAACGTAAATGGTTTCACTCGATGAGACATATGCCACATCGCACGAGCCAAAACTGAAACGCCAATTCAACAAAGGGCGTCATTATTGGTCGCCGCGATAATCGAAAGTTTGTAAGAGCCCCAGTATGGTGAAAGTTGTGGTGATTCTCTGGAAGACTGTGATGGTGTTATCCTAACGCATTACGTTTTTCCACGGCAGACCGTCAATGTTTTTTGAGCATCACCTGCGACCAACTCTGCGAAAGAAGCGGCAGCACTTTCTGCGCAACCCACCCATCATTTTGCACGACAATGCGCGGGCGCATACAGCGCAAGCAGTGGTTGCTCTGTTCGCTCGATGAGACTGGGAAGTACGTGTACCATCCACAATACTGCCCGAACTTAAGTCCTTGTGACTTTGACTTGATTCCGAAGACGAAAGAATGACATCTTGGAATTCTCTTCAGAATTATTGCAGAGTTTCGACAGGCAATAGACCGCTCCATTCGCACCATCCAAGGAACAGGCTCTACTAACGTTTTACTATGACTTTCACATCGCTGACAACGGCTTCTACGCAACGCTGGTAACTACTTTGAAGGACACTAACAGGTGCAAATATGTAACGCTTTTGTATCGGCTGTGAATAAATACTTGCCACTATTTAAGTTCCAACCCTCGCCGGCCGCGGTGGCCGAGAGGACTGAGGCACTCCAGTCACGGTCTGCGCGGCCACTACGGTCGGGGGTTCGAAACCCTCTCGTCCTTAGGATTAGCTAGTTCATACGTAGTTTGTGCGCCTCGGTTGCACAGTGCTAGAGTGCCAGACTACAAATCCAAAGGTCGCGGGTTCGATCCCCGCCAGGTCCTAGGATTTTTATCTGTCACTTTCCACTTCTTTCACCTCTGGCAGTATTGCTTATGTGAAAAATACCGAGTAGCGCCGTGGTTCGGAACCCACGTAAAACTGTAGGTCCCCCTATAACTGGCTGGGTAAGTCAATTCGAAGGTCGGAGGAAGGCAACGGCATACCACCTCCAAACAGGACCATGCCTAATAAAGCACTGTGGTGTTCAAACCAATCTTCGGATTGTTGACTGCTTTACCTTTTTTACGTAGTTTGTAAGTTTAGGGACTGATGACACCTTAGTTGAGTCCCATAAGCTATACAAGCATTTGAACATTCCAACCCTCGTAATAGGATGACATGTATTACAAGCCTGACCCGTCCAGGTGTTCTGGTGTGGCTTGTTACAGATGAAGTGGAAAAGAACGAAGAGAGAAAGCGGGCCTTTCTAATATAATATATCCTTTTCCCTGTCACCTTCCTTTTACCCCCCTGGTCGTTCCCCTTTTTCTGTGCACAGTCTCATCCCTCTTCTCTGTTGGCCTGTCCTATGTCTCCCACCGCATCGCGTTCCCTCTCTCTTCGTCCATCCGATCCTATTTTCCCCTCTTTGTAAGCACACCCTCCTCCTCCTGCCTCCCCCCCCCTCTCTCTCTCTCCCTGTTTGTCTCCTCTTGCCTCCTCTCTACGTCAGTTTCATCCCCCTCCTGTATCTCCTGTTATAACTGTGTCTATTGTAGGGTTTCTGTAGTGTTATATTCAAAACATTGTATCTACAAAATTTTTAGTCCGAATGCTTTTAAACTGTGAGCAACCGTTGGATTGCTTTATGTCCGTAATTCTATGTACCACATTTTTAATATGCCATAAATTAACATAAATAATTTTTTCAATGGGGAAACTTTCTAACAAAACATAGGAAAAATTTATACGAATTAGGTATATGTAAAATCAATCCTCTGTTAGAATGCAACGATGCGTTAACATTTCAAAGGAATTTTTTCCCCCTTCGAACATGACGTTTCTAAGAATTCCACGCAAATCCTCTTCCTGACTTTTCGTCCCACTTTGCGGAGAATTTTCTCAGCCAGATGCGCGCAGATTAGCTACCCGAGCCGTGAACACTGTCGGCACAGAGCGCGCTAAGGCGAAGCGCCGGCAGGCAGGTGGTGCTGGCAGGCGAGGTGTGAAGCTCTCTCCATTCCGCGCCGCGCGGGACAGCCGTGTAGCTGCCGTAGCGGGAGGGCGCGATTCCCAGAAGCAGCAGCCCCAGAGGCTGCGGCGCTTCTGCGAATCAGACATGCGGCAGGCCCTTCCTGCTACATGGCGGCACACGCCGGCGGGAGCCTTTATGGTTCCAGAGGCCGGCGCGTAGCTGCCGCACCGCTAAAGGTGGCGCCCAAGTGTCAGAGGGCTGAGGATTCCCAACACTGCACACCGCACTCTCAAACTGCCCAATACTTAATGAACAGGCAACCGATCACATGCACTGTATCCATCGCATTAGAACATGACGCCTATGAAGCGATTCACGCATCAAAGGTATCCGTATCAATCTAATATTTTGGCTAACAATTCCAGATCTGAATTGAATACCTTGGGACGCAGCATCCGTACATGACAATTGTTTCACGAATTGTGCTTGTGCGATTGTATGAATCACAAACAATGTATGTTTTGTACTGACAAAGGAGATGACCGAAATCTATGTATATGTGTGTGTGTGTGTGTGAGAGAGAGAGAGAGAGACAGAGAGAGAGAGAGAGAGAGAGAGAGAGAGAGAGAGAGAGAGAGAGAGAGAGAGAATTTTACGTCTTCTGGCTCAGGCACTCTTCTTAGGATTTTGATGCGGTTTTCACTAATTCAACTAAATACTCAGTAATAACAATTAAGGAGCTGTACCGCAAGGATCACATACATAATTTATTGGCATAACCGAACCAACCACTCCCATGCTCCACAGACATTGCCGAGGTGGGGCGGCTTGCGTGCCTCAACGATGCAAATAGCCGTACAGTAGGTGCAACTACAGCGGAGGGGTATCTGTGGCGAGGCCAGACAAACGTGTGGTACCTGAAGAGGGGCAGCAGTCTTTTCAGTAGTTACAGGAGCAACAGTCTGGATAATTGACTGAGCTGGCTTTGTAACATCAGCTAATGTGGCTTTGTTCAAAATGTTCAAATGTTTGTATAGCTTATGGGACTTAACTACGGGGTCATCAGTCCCTAAACTTACAAACTACTTATGAACTAGCTAACACTAAGGACGGCACAAATATCCATGCCCGAGGGGGGATTCGAACCCCCGAACGTAGTGGCCGTGCAGACCGTGACTGGAGCGCCTCAGTCCCCTCGGCCACCGCAGCCGGCAATGTGGCTTTGCCACACAGTTACTACGAACGGCTGAAAACAAGGGGAAACTACACCCGTTACTTTTGCCGAGGACATGCAGCTCTACTGTATGAACATATGATGATGGCATCCTCTCGGGTAAAATATTCCGGAGGTAAAATAGTCCCCCATTCGGATCTCTGGCGGGGACTAGTCAGGAGGATGTGATCATCAGGAAAGACAACACTGGCATTCTACGGATCGGAGCGTGGAATGTTAGATCCCTTAATCGGGTAGGGAAGCTAGGTAATTTAAAAAGGGAAATGGATAGGTTGAAGGTAGGTATAGTGGGGATTAGTGAAGTTCGGCGGAAAGAGGAACAGGATTTCTGGTCAGGCGATTACAGGATTATAAATACAAAATCAGTTGGGGGTATTACAGGAGTAGGTCTGATAATGAATAAGAAAATAGGAATGCGTGTAAACTACTATGAGCAACACAGTGATCACATTATCGTAGTCAAGATAGATACGAAGCCAACACCGACAACAGTAGTACAGCCAACTAGCTCTGCCGATGAGGAAATCGAAGAAATATATGAGGAGCTAAGGAAATTATTCAGACAATTAAGGGAGAGGAAAACTTAATTGTTATGGGAGACTGGAATTCGGTAGTAGGACAAGGAAGGGAAGGGAAGATAGTAGGTGAATATGGTCTGGGCAAAAGGAATGAATGGAAGGGAAAATAGTAGGTGAATATGGTCTGGGCAAAAGGAATGAAAGAGGAAGCCGCCTGATAGAATTTAGAAGAAACTACAAAAAGATAGGAAAATAAGGAGATGGGACCTGGATAAATTGAAGGAACCTGAAGTTCTTAAGAATTTCAGAGGGAGCTTTAGGCAACAATTGACAGAAACGGGGGGGGGGGGGAATAAAACAGTAGAGAAGGAATGGGTACCATTGAGAGATGAAATAGTGAAGGCAGCAGAGGACAAAATAGGTAGGAAGGCGAAATCTACAAAAAGTACTTGAATATCACAGGAGATACTAAATTTAATCGATGAAAGGAGAAAATATAAAAATGCAGTCAATGAAACAGGCAAAATGGAGTACAGACGACTAAGAAATGAGATTGGCAGGAAGTGTAAAATGGCTAAGCAGGAGTGCCTAGAAGGCAAATGCAAGGATGTAGAAGAATGTATAAATAGGGGAAAAATAGATACAGCCTACAGGAAAATAAAAGAAACATTTGGCCATAAGAAAAACAGCTCTATGAATATCAAGGACTATGATGGAAAACCAGTTCTCAGCAGAGAAGGGAAAGCTGAAAGGTGGAAAGAGTATATAGAGAGGCTCTATGAAGGAAATGAACTTAGCGGCAATATTGTAGAAAGGGGAGAAGAAGTAGATGAGGATGAAATAGGAGATAGTATACTGAGAAATGAATTTGACAGAGCACTGAAAGACCTAAGTCGAAACAAGGCCCCTAGAGTAGATGATATTCCCTCAGAGCTACTGAAGTGTCTGGGAGAATCAACTATGACAGACCTGTTTCACCTGGTGTGTAAGATGTATGAGACAGGTGGAGTACCCTCAGACTTTAAGAGAAATGTTATAATCCCCATTCCAAAGAAAGCAGGCACAGACAGGTGAGAAAACTACAGAACCATCAGTTTAATAAGTCATGGTTGCCAAATATTAACACGAATTATTTACAGAAGGATGGAAAAGCTGGTAGAAGCCGACCTCGGGGAAGATCAGTTTGGGTTCAGGAGAAATGTAGGAACTCGGGAGGCAATACTCACTTTACGGATTATCCTAGAAGATAGATTAAGAAAAGGCAAACCTAAATTTCTAGCTTTGGTAGATTTGGAGAAGGCTTTTGACAATTTCGATTGAAATAAACTCTTTCAAGTTCTGAAGCAAGCAGGAGTAAAATGTAGGGAGCGTAAGGTTATTTACAACTTGTACAAAAACCAGACAGCGGTTGTCAGAGTTGAAGGGTATGAAAGGGATGCAGTGGTTGGAAAGGGAGTAAGACAGGGTTGTAGTCTTTCTCCAATGTTATTCAATTTGTACATTGAGCAAGCTATAAAGGAAAGCAAGGAGAAATTTGGTGAAGGAATTAAAGTTCAGGGGGAAGAATTAAAAGCATTGCGTTTTGCCGACGACATAGTAATTCTGTCAGATACAGAAAGGACCTGGAAGAAAATGTTCAAATGTTTGAATAGCTAATGGGAGTTAACTACGGGGTCATCATAAACTAACAAACTACTTATGAACTAGCTAACACTAAGGACGGCACAAATATCCATGCCCGAGGGGAGATTCGAATCCCCGAACGTAGTGGTCGTGCATACCGTGACTGGCGCACCGCAGTCTCCTCGGCCACCGCGGCCGGCGATCTGGAAGAGCATTTGAACAGAATGGACAGTGTGCTGAAAGGTGCATATAAGATAAACATTAACAAGAGCAAAACTAGGTTAATGGAGTGCAGTGTAAGAAAATCAGGTGATGCTGAAGGAATTAGATTAGGTAACGAAGCAATAAAGGAGGTAGATGAGTTTTGTTACTTGGGCAGTAAAATAACAAATGATGGTCGCAGTACAGAGAATATAGAATGCAGAATGGCAGTGGGTAGAAAAGCGTTCTTGAAAAAGAGAAATTTGTTAACATCGACTATTGATTGAAGCCTAAGGAAGTCCTTTCTGAAGGCATTTGTATGGAGTGTTGCCTTGTATGGGAGTGAAACATGACGATAAACAGTGCGGACAGGAAGAGGATTGAGGCTTTTGAAATGTGGTGCTACAGACGAATGCTGAAGATTAGGTGGGTGGATCGCGTAACTAATGAGAAGTACTGAACAGGATTGGGGAGAAAAGAAATTTCTGGCATACCTTGACTAAAAGAAGGGATAGATTGGTAGGGTACATTCTTAGACATCAAGGAATTGTGAATTTAGCGTTGGAGGGAAGTGTGTGGGGTAAAATCCGCAGAGGAAGACCAAGAGATGGATACAGTAAGCAGATTCAGACAGATGTAGGTTGCCGTTCTTATGTGGAGATGAAGAGGCTTGCTCAGGATAGGGTATTGTGGAGAGCTGCATCAAACCAGTCTCCGAACTGAAGACCACAACAACAACAAACCGAACCAAATCCTGCGTACTATTGCGAGAACACTTACAAGATACAAAAGAAATCTATAAAACACTCTGCCTGCACTACACTTGTCCTTCTGCTTTTATATCACTCAGATAGGATTCTAGGAAAACATGAACAAGTTCAGAGACGAGCAATTCCTTATGTACTATTGCAAACTAGGGGAGACAGTCCAATAGTTATGATACCTGGGTTGGGAAGACGTTCAGTCAACAGCGTGGTCATTAGAGTCTGAGCTCACGCCCTTTGATAGGAATCATCCCGTCATTTGCATGTAGTTCAAATCAAGTGTTTGTAAACCTGAAGTACCAAACTGATTAGGTCTCTTTCTACAATCTATCTTCTAAGATAAGCCGTAAAGTGAGGATTGCCTCCCGTGTTCCTACATTTCTCCTGAATCCAAACTGTTCTTCACCGAGGTAAGCTTCTACCAGTTTTTCCATCCCTCTGTAAATAATTAGTGTTAAAATTTTGCAACCATGCCTTATTAAATTGATGGTTCTCTAATTTTCACACTTGTCTGCACCTGCTTTGTTTGGAATGGGGATTATTACATTTTTCTTAAAGTACGAAGGTACTTCGCCTGTCTTGTACATCTTACACACCAGGTGAAATAGTTTTGTCATGGCTGGCTCTCCCAGAAACTTCAGTAGTTCTGATGGAATGTTGTCCACTCCAAAAGCCTTGTCTCCACTTAGGTCTTTCAGTGCTGTCTCAAATTCTTCTCTCAGTATCGTATCTCCTATTTCATCGTTATCTACATCATCTTCCCTTCCTACAATATTGTCTCTTAAGTTTATTTCCTTTGTAGAGCCCCTCTATATACTCTTTCCACCTTTTAGCTTTCCTTTCTTTACTAAGAACTGGTTTTCCATCTATGTTCTTTATATTCATACAGCTACTTTTCTTGTATTCAAATGTCTTTTATTTAACGAATAACAAAATTATAAGACGTTTTCGAAGGTAACTCCTTCTTCTTAGTAGTTGAATTTATAGATATGAATTAAAAAGTTAAAGTAGTCAATTATCCGAAGATTAGTTTGAACACCACTGTGCTTTACTAGGCATGGTCCTGTTTGGAGGTGTATGCCGTTGCTTTCTTCCGACCTCCGAACTGACTTTCCCAGCCAGTTCTACTAGATATTTTTTTTTCACACCAGCATTTTTTCCTCGACAGAGAGACAGGAAAAAATAAATAAATAAATAAATAAAAGAATGCATGTCTTCAAACATCATGTAAATATATATATTATATATATTTAATGGCACGTGACACCCCATTACGAAATCCGTATTCATGACGTATGGAACAAGCACTACTCTGGTGTAATCTAATGTGGAACGAATCACGATTGGGGATATATCGAGGGCGTTCCATTACACGTCGAAATCAAGGAGGGCTCTACCGAGTGGGAACATGCTTGTTCAAATGTTTGTATAGCTTATGGGACTTAACAACGGGGTCATCAGTCCCTAAACTTACAAACAACTTAAGTACTAGCTATTACTAAGGACGGAACAAATATCCATGCTCGACGGGGCGTACGAATCCCCGACCGTAGTGGCCGTGCAGACCGTGACTGGAGCGCCTCAGTCCCCTCGGCCACCGCGACCGGCAACACGCCTGTTCCTGAATACGAACCAAATTGGAATGATTAAACGTGCGCTGGGGTCAGTGATCTGGGATATGCAGTGACAAATGTTCAAATGATTGTAAATCTATCGGACCAAACTGCGTGGTCATCAGTCCGTAGCTTACAAACTACTTAAACCTAGATAAACTAACCTACGGACAAACACACACATACTCATGCCCCAGGGAGGACTCGAACCTCCACGGTAAGCAACCGCGCGCTCCGCAGCGAGACGCTTTAGACCGCTCGGCTACTCCACCGCGGCTATGCAGTGACTGTTATTGGTAAATTTTTCTGCTCATGGGTTCACTGTCAATGCTGGGACTTCCGTTGGTTTGCTCATATGAACAAATTCCTGACCGGCAAAGTGATGTAAAAATGCTGTAGATGACTTTACTCTCGCCAAACGAGCTTCTACGAACAGCGAACATTGAAACTTGCAGCCGATGGCATAATGTGTTAAGAACCATGGAGACTGTGCAAAAAGGTAGGTAAAATATGTGAGTTCATTTTTTTTTTTTTCCTCATGTAAAATTTTTTGAAGTTAATTTATTGTGCGTTAGTTTTACATCTACTGTAATAGCATTACATGTCAAATGCAGTAAACACATTACCTCGTTAATTTGTAATAAAACTGAAGACATGTATCTACAAAGGAAAAATCCCTACTTGCGTAAGTGAGATGAGAATTTCAGGAGTAGCTCTTCTCCCTGATGGTAGCGGGTAACTGCAGTGGGACCTAGCGACGTGAGGTGACGGCCAGTGTGGAGGAAGCGGCTCGGTGTGCAGACGTGGCGCTGATAGCCGTCATGTAGCGAGGGAATCACCAGTGCGTCCCTGGCTTCCCAGAAAGAGAGGCGGCGCGTCGCGCAGACAAAGGCGGGCAGGCAGCAGAACCTCGGCAGTGGCAGACGGCGACACGACAGCCACCGCCGCGCCGTCCGGCGCAGGACGAGGCGCGGCAAAAAGGCGCCGGCAAAAACCGCGGCCGCCGCTGTCACGCGCAGACTGCTGCCTGCTCTCCTGTCCCCGCTATCTCCGCGGATAGATCACTCCGCCAACCGCCCAACCAGCCTACCGTCCGCACGCACGTACTCTACACACCCACCGATAGTGCTATACCTACCATTATCAGGCCTTTTCGCAGCCAAAGGCATACTGTTACCTAGCCTCGTAAAAGCTTGCAGTCACTTTCTTTTGTTTCATACATGCTGAGTTTTTGTACGTTTGTCAGGGATCTACTCCGAAATCGCAGATTTGGTATACAAACTGGTTTCTCTACGAGAAGCAGTACACTAGCGTTTATACTCTCCTAGTCCCAATAGAAGAGGAGATACGGGAAAACGTGTTTTAAATCCTAATATGTTGTCCGCCGTGCACGACGGATGGGTTGCGCGAACAAGAAACGATTTTCAAGCTCAGAGTACGTACGCTGCTTTGCATGAGAGTTGGTTTCCCTTATCGGGCTATTCTGCTGAGGGAAAATGTGTGCATCGACATAGGTCGGAATAGAGAGGGGCATTAGGTGGACACAAAGAAGGGAAAGAGAAGATAGGCAGACAGAATGTAAGTGGATGAGACAGGAACAAATGGATCGGCAGAGAGAGGATGTTGGAATGTTTGTAAATCTATGGGACTTACTACTGCCATTATCAGTCCCTAGACTTACAAATTACTTGAACTAACCTAAGGACAACAGACAAAACCATGCCTCAGGAACGACTCGAATCTCCGACAGGAAATAACCGCGCGCACAACAGCGGGGCGCCTTACAACGCTCGGTCATTCCACTGCGGCAGAAAGAGTGCAGGAGGTGGACAGAGGGTGTGGAGGTGGACAAGATGGACAGTCAGATAAGGACGTGGACGCAGAGACAACAGTGCAGAACATGGACAGAGATTCGGAGGAGTACATGAACAGAAAACGGGGTAGACAGACAGAGAGAGACAGAGCTAGTAGAAAGTAGAGGAGACGAACAGAGAGAGACAGAGCTAGTAGAAAGTAGAGGAGACGAACAGAGACTGTCGACATGGCTGAGAAATACGTGGACACCGAGAGTAGGGTGCAGCACGACTTGGACGGAGAGAAAGAGAAATAAGGTGTACATGGACGGAAATGGGGGAGAAGGTATGAGAGACAGATACAGAGAGAGAGAGAGAGAGAGGTAGAGGAAGGATATCGACAGAGATTGAGGGGGTAAGGGTAGGATGAGGTGGCCAAAAAACGCGTGAACAATGGGTTTGACACGTAAGGCAGGGTGGAGGGGTTGAACAATCGTGTAATACATTAAAATAATTTATCAGCACATAGGTACACTGTCAAAGCATGGTGGAGAGAATGGTGTGGCTAAGACATACGTGAGCGAAGCCATGAATGTTTATATTTATAAATAAAAGCAGTCACAAATCGCAAAAAATGCATTTATAAAAATGATGTTTGGTTTTAGCCTGTTTACAGGAACACCTTCAGATCTATGTGGCGTAGGCTTGAAGTCCACGGAGCATGCGCTTGTCCCATGCGGTAACTGCTCACTGCATGGTACAAGCGCCTGCTCCATGTACTTTAAGCCTACGCCACATTGATCTGAAGATGTCCCTGTAAACAGGCCGAAACCTGCCATCATTTGTAAAATGACACTTTTTGCGATTTGTGACTGATTTTATTTGTAAATACTTTCAAGAAGATCGCTTTTTTCCCAAAAAAATGTGCTTTCAAAAATTTTCATGACTGTTCGGTTACTATCAAATATTCATTACCCTTAGATGTGTGGTCTGCTTTCTTTGAGTGCTCCAGGTAGGTTTAGAACTGATACCAGATAGACAGGTGACCTTCCATCAGTGATACACGACATGGCATAGTAATGGTGTTGTAGTGTTACATGCGCCTCCACATACAAAACAATATTTGCCCATATTTAAATTAATTATGCTTATATTTATATTTTTTTTCTTATAATTTCGTATCATTTTCAATGTGTCACTAAATTATTAAAGACGCAATTTTCTTTGAAAAACTTAAGTCAAAGACTAACTATGAACAAAGACCAATTAGAATAATACATACATTTAACTAATGTTTCATTTAAAAGAAAGGAGTAGTGACGCCATTTTTCTCTTCTGTATTATTCTCTCGTCTAGTAAACTTCTCTTCCATATTACGCTTGTATGACCTGATGAATTGTGAAAATGTCTGTACGATATATCTCAATGAGAAAGTTGTAATTGAAATGATGTACTGAATTTATAACCTGATCTCGACTGTATGAATTTAATGAGATTTCACAAAGGTAACTGAACTTTTAATGTGATGTATATGTAGACTTGCTTCATTTATTTCAATAATAATTGTTTCGTGAGTTTACCGAAATTTGTCCGAGTACTTATTTGTAGTGAGATTGGAACATTATTTTTCCTTTCACATTTTTCATTTAACTGTGATGCAATTTATTTTTCAGGACAAAAAAATAATTAATTACACTGATTTACGAATCTCAATATTGGAGATGTGAACAATAGGATCCATTTTTATCACGTTCTTTTATTAAATAATTATTCTAACTGCGACCCTGAGATTACGAGCGACTTACTATTTTCGATTAGTAACAGATCAACTAGCCGCAAACTTGGTTACAAAATCAGCAATAGTGATAATGTCTCCAACAGTTAGGTTCACGTTGCTTATCAGTAACAGCCAGGTTAGAAAAGGATTTTAATTACTTTATTGGTGCGTAGCTCATTAATGTCTCTAAAAGTACAGCATAGTTGATTCATTTCAATAGATAGATGGCTTTGCTACGTAACCAGTATTGAAATATTTCTCCTAACCACTCTTTACAGTGATACTATTTCGTGCTCACATTAACTTGCAAAAGTTTATACTGACTTAAAAATTTAAATTAAAGTAAAAAAATAAATGGGAGGAATGTTTCAGTGTGTATGTGGATGGTATTCGGCAAGTAGCCCTGTAACATGCCGTAGAAACAGAGGATGAGAAACTATCTTTACCAACAAGGACCGCACACGGATATTTCGTCATGTGTGACTAACAATGGATTACAAAGTCGACAATTCACTAAGTTATTACTTGGCCAGTTCTCCGGGACATCGTTTATTCCACGACTGCTAGACCCGCATGGTACCCAGCAGATATTCTGTGAAGTTGAGAAGGTAGAAGGGGCTCTGGCGTACTTCCACAAAACTTCCACAGCCTGTTCCATTGAATGCTGAGACGCGCATCAGTGGTCAGACACAGCAAAGGCGGAAGCAATGCTGATTTCATCTTTCTCACTTCACGCGAAACTGTATTTTTTTATCATGTCATCTTTGTAACCTGAATTGTTTAAGACAGCGTTCCTAAATTCCTTCACCAACACTAACGAAGACGAAGCAAATACTCCAGAATTCATATCTAGAACAGGTACCAGCATGCGTAATTTAGAAGTAGATACCCCGGGAATATTAAAGCAACTTAAATCACTTAACAAATGTAAGTCTCCTGGTCCTGATTATATACCAATTAGGTTTCTTTCATGATATGCCGGTGCAATAGCCCCATACCTAGTTGCACAGGCCACTCCAATATTCAAGAAAGGCAATAGTAGTGATACGCAAAATTACAAGTCCATATTACTGACGTCGGTTTGCAGTAGGATTTTAGAACATTTACTTTTTCAAATATTATCAACTACCTCGAAGATCAACACGGATTCAGAACGTATCGTTCTTAGTCACATGATGTGATAGTGCTAACGGCAAGGGATATCAAACAGATTCCGTATTTCTAGATTTCCGGAAGGGTTTTGACACTATACCTCACAATCGTCTTCTAATCAAATTCAAAGCTTATGGAATGTCGCCACAGTTGTGCGACTGGATTCGTTATTTCCTGTCAGAAAGGACACAATAGGTTATAACTGGCAGAAAGTCATCGAGTTGAACAAAAGTGATATCCGGCGTTCCCCAGGGAAGTGTTATAGAGGATTTAGGAGACAATCTAAGTACCTCTGTTAGACTGTTCGCGCATGATGCTGTCATTTATCGGTTAGTAATATCACCATAAGTCAACAGCAACTGCAAAATGATTCAGATATCTGCATGATTAAAAAACTGGTAATGGGCCCTTAATAATGAGACGTGTGCAGTTATACATATGATCACTAAAAGAAGCTCGTTAAACTTCACTTACACGATAAATCAGTGAAATCGGCAGGCCATCAATTCTACTAAATACTTAGTAGTAACAATTACGAACATCTTAAATTGAAAAGAACACATTGTAGGGAAGGCGAACCAAAGACTTCTTTTCATTGGCACAACACTTAGAAGATGTAACAGTTCTACTAAAGACACTGCCTTCACAACACGTTTGCGTCCTATTTTGAAATATTGCTGCGCATTGTGGGATCCACACAAGGTGGGAGTGACAGACGATTTAGAGAAAATTCAGAGAAGGACAGCTCGTTTTGGATTATCACGATATAGGGGGAGAGTGTCACGGATATGCAGGAGTTGGCTTGGATTGTTGTTGTTGATAGGTTTTTAAAGGGAGCTAAACCGCTGGGTTATCAGTCCCCTGTTCCCAGCTAAGAGAGCACATTATTTGATTATCAGTTAAAAATCAGGTACTCCACATCTAGTACACGAGATGGTCAGAGTGACAATGAGTGCTAAAACGACAACACAAAAAGGAAAACGATTAAAATAGTGCACCAAATAGACAACAGTACTAAAATAGCACAGCAGAAGATTGTGGCTGACTGATCGCAAGGATAATAATGGATGAGGCAGCCATTCTGCACACACTAGAATTGCCAGTTAAAGATAGGGCTGACAGGACGAAAGTGACAATAGATTAAAACCGTTTGTGTGGTTGGTGCCTGAAAGATCAAGCTTGGGCACCCGCTATTAAATCACATGATAGTTGGCTTGGAGATGATTAAAAGAAACACGTTATTTATTGCGGTGAGATCTATTTGCGAAATATCTTTCGTCAACTTCTTTTCCGATTGTGAAAATATTTTGTTAGCAGTCACCCACCTACACAGGGAGGCATCACCATCATAATAAAATAAGAGAAATCAGATCGAAAACGGAAAGATTTATGTGTTTCTTTTTCCCGCGAGATATTAGAGAATGGAACTGTAGAGAAACATAATAAAAGTTGTTGGATATTCCTGTGCCATGCACTTTAGTGCGACGTCCAGAGAATTTGTGTATATTTAGATGTGTGCTCCCCCTAAACAAATTTGGATGTGATATTTCCGGTCCTTCGCGGTATTGCATTTTAGATGGCCGCCAGCGCAAAAGCAAACTATTTGGATTCTCATGATATCGCTATTGCGTATATATATCTACACCGTAACAACTCTTGAGTGGAACACAAGGGAAAGCTATTGACTGGTACACAAGGGAAAGCAATAGAAACAATCAGAATATAATAGTCATAAAACATTTCTGATAAGTATTGTGTATGCTGCTATTATTATGGCCAATCTCATAAATTCATTCAACCTGAATAGTAATCGTTAATTAGTTAGTTACTTAACTACATGTTTCGGAGATCATACTGATAATACAGGCTGTGATGCGGAACAATTGAACGAAAGAGAAAAGAGAAAAAACGTATGCATATAAAGTACGCAAAGGAACTAGCACTGGTAGACGGGTATTAACGTCAATAAGACGAGGCAACTTCATAAAACAGGTTCTCACACCTGCAAAAACACTTTGCCGCTTGATCTGGCGCCGTAACGAATTCGAAGAACTGACCACGGCGAACACTCCCATAACAATAAAGTCGTCCGCAGAAAAAGCCCTTTCTTACGCGCAGTTCCCGGGTGGCAGAAATTTCTAAGCGCGGCTCGCTAATGGTTTAAATGGAAAGGCGCAATAATTCAAACGCGTCATCTCATTAAAATCGAGCAGGGAGCAGATCGTTAACCCCGGCGTCCCGCGGGTTGTAATTCCCGATCGTCAATTACTTCATACCTGCCGCAGGGCACTCGGCCCTGTGTCTTGGGCTGCCGTCTCCGCTCTCGGCGATGCTAATTCCACTTACAGATGCCCTGTCCATCTGTGTCCCCGGCGGAACTGGCTATGGAAATAACACAACATCCCGAGAGCCTCCATCTCGTGACAGTTAATCTGTATCGAGGGACTGAAATCTATGAACTAACTAGGAATGCCCTTCCCACACACACTCACGCCGACTGCCAAGTTATTGCAGTAATCTACCGCAGGACACTGAGGAATGGAGGCGAGAAGATAGAGGCACAGTGACGGATTTTCGTTCGCCTAGAACACTCTAGAGGCCCTAGGTTCATTACCTGACTAGATTCCGACTAAACGTGAAACGTTACTTCTGGTCTGTATCTCTAAGAGCTTAGCCCTTTAATGCATGACTTTTTACTTGAAGCTATAAAAATTACCAAAATGTTCAAATTTCAAATGTTTGTAGAACTTATGGGACTTAACTACGGGGTCATCAGTCCCTAAGTTTACAAACTACTTATCAACTAGCTAAGACTAAGGACGGCACAAATATCCATGCCCGCGGGGGGATTCGAACCCCCGACCGTAGTGGCCGTGCAGACCGTGACTGGAGCGCCTCAGTCTCCTCGGCCACCGCGGCCGGCTTATAAAAATTACCACGATTAGTCTATAGTACGTATATACTGAAAAAAGTATTGGGAAAAAATTCTTTAAAATTATTATGCACTACTAGCACCAAACAGTTCATAGCTGGTCAACTATACAGTGCTTCCATGATGTACCCGATGCAGTAAATGTCACTATTATGCCTCTCATCTTTCCAGAAAGTAACTCATAATGCAACAGTAGTATGTGATCGATTACTTTTACATGGCAAAGGAGGAATACTAAAGTAAACAAACGCGCATGTTAGGAGTAACTCAATTCAGCTAACTGTCGAATTGATTCAGTAGCACTCTGCAATTTATAATTTCTAGGACGAGCTACTACCATATGTAACACTATGTATACAAGCAGGTACAATTGATTTTGTGGTAAAATGTTGATCAGTTTGAGAGATAATGGAAAAAAAGGTAGGTTGCTGATCAGCTACACTACGCATTAAAGGGTTAAGAGCCGTAGCGTTATCACCTCAGTGACTGCGAGCATAGTAAACGAACCACAAATCACGTAACGCATAGGTCGGTAAAAAGCCTCGGAAATTCTTGCTGGCAGACCCAGATCATTTCAATTCATTGCTCCACGCAATGGTGCGAAGAAGTAGCTGAGAGAGCAGAAAAAAAAAGTTCCAGATGGAATCCCAATTCAGTTTGGTCCCTTACGTAGCTTGCATTTATCACGAATCTTACATCCAACGCCAAATAACGGTTGCCTGACGCACTTTAACCCGGGATAAAGCGGTAAAATTGTCACTTCTTCTGTGATACATACTCTTCTCGCTTTTATTGCCGGAACATGACATGAACCAGCCGATACCGAGTTCAATGCTCTAGTAGCAGCCCCTATATATACCGCGGAAGACCAACAGCGCGTGCGCAAGAATCGACGGTTCTGTGTTTATAATGTTCTTCGGCAGACGAATTTCAGTTGATTCCTTCAAGGGTTTTCCCTTGAGTAAAATGTGGAGCCCGGTGTTATTAAACATGAGAAAAAACAAGAGTCTGTCACTGGACCAGCAAACGACAGTAATCAACAGCAATTTATCGTTTACGCCGGTTTCCACCACGGCAGAAGACGGAAACGTCAATTCTTGCGCACACGCTGTTGGCTTTACGCAGCGTACATAGGGGCCGGCGTTTGCGGGTTTATCTCAGTTCTGGCTGGTTCATGCAGCAGCAAACGCACCTGAGGATTGTGGTCAGATGGATAGCCGAAATACTGTGTCTAGATTACTTCATAATCCGGCATGAAACCGGAGAAGAGTATCTTATGGTGTTTCGCTGGGAAATCTTACGTAGTCGCAGTCACTTCTCTCACGTACCTGGTGCAGAGACGTAGCTGAGAGAACAGAAAAAAACCATAAGTTCCAGATGGAATTCCAATTCAGTTTTACAAAGAGTACCTTTACATCATTGGTTCCTTACGTAGCTTGCACTTATCGCGAATCTTTCATCCAACGCTAAGTCCCAGCAGATGTGACTCCCGTTTATAACAAAGATGAGACAACGGACGAATATCATTAACAACAGTTTGCTGTAGAAAACTCTTGAATATACATGTTAAGTTCAAATACAATAAATTATCCAGAGAAGGAAAGGTTTCTGTCTATGCATTAGCACAGCTTTAGGAAGCATCGTTCGTGTGAAACTCGGCTTGCCCTTTTTCTCGTGTGACATCTTCAAATCCAGGGATGAAGGGTGACAAGAAGACTGCGTGGATCTTGATTTCGAAAAGGCATTTGACACGATACCGCACTGCAGATTGCTAAGGATTATACGAGCGCTTGGCATACGTTGGAAGATATATGTGTCGAAGAATTGTTAAGAAGTTCGTCCTCGACGGCGAATATTCATCAGAGACGAGGGTATCCTTAGAGTGCCTCAGGAAAGTGTGACAGGGCTGTCATTATTCTCTGTCTACATAAATCATCAAACGGAAGAACAAGTAGCAATGTACGACCGCTTGCTGACGGTACCTTCTTACATAGAAAGGTCTTGTTGAATGATTCTGGTAGGATACAAGATGATTCGTATAAATTTTCTAGTTAGTATCATGAATGACAACTAACTTTAAATGTAGGAAAATGTAAGGTGATATAGGTGATTACGAAAGCTAATCAAATAATGTTCCAATGCAGCATAAGTAGTGCGTTGCTTCAGACAATAACATCGATTAAATACATAGACATAACGTTGCAAAATGATATTAAATGGAATGAGCGTGTAAGGACAATCGTGGGTAAGCTGTTTGGATTTACAACAAACAAAGGACCAACGTATTTCAGAAGATATATTACGGATTTGAGAAAGCTTTTGACATTGTTAAATGGAATACACATTACGGAAGGGAAATTTATACACAACTTGTATAGAAACCATATAGCATTTATGAGTCGTTGGGGATTCAAGGTTGGGAATAAGTAAGACAGGATAGCATCTTTTCCCCAATGTTATTCAATTTCTAGTATTGAACAAGGTGTAAAGGAAATTAAGGGGAAATTTGGAAGAGCGATTAACGTTGAGAGATAAAAAGAAAATTGGAATTTGCCGATGATATTGTAATTGTCTGAGAGAGCAAAGAACTTGGAAGAGCAACTGAGCGGAACGACAGCGCCTTGAAAAGGCGCTATAAGAAGAACATTAACAAGAGTAAAACAAGGATAACGGAATTTAGTAGAATTAAATGAGGCGATGTTGGGAGAATTGGATTCCAAAACGTGATAACAAAAATAGTAGATGAATTTTACTATTTGGGCAGTAAAATAAGTTATGATGACTGGAGTAAGGAAGATATAAAATGCAGAATGGAAACTGGTAGAAAACCATTCTGAAGAAAAATATTAACATCGGATATTAATATCAGTGTTAGGACGTCTTCTCTCAACGAATTTCTCTGGATTGCAGCATGAATCGTATGAAACGTGGGCGATAAGTAGTTCGGTCACAAAGAGGACAGAAGCTTTTGAAATTTGGTGCTAAAGAAGAAAGCTGAAGATTATAAGGGTAGACCACGAAAGTATCATGAGGCATTGAACAGAATCGGGCACAAAAGAAATTTCAGACATCGAAGGGAAGTGTGAGGGTTACAAATCCTAGACAGACGAGAACATTTAGCAGCTTGAAATGTACGAGTGTTATTTGGAGATTATGAGGCTTGCGCAGGATAGAGTAACGTGAAGAGCTGCATCTAATCACTCTTTGATTTAAATCTCACGAAGACGATAAGACCAACAAAATTTGAACCTGACTGAAGGATGATTCTTTGCCCTCATGTTAAATTTCACGTACTTATCTTGCAGAAATATACGTATTGTTCCGTCACACTATTTGGGAGTTAAACACGAAGGAAGAGTACTATTAGAATTTCCACTCATTATATACATGTAAATGATCTTCCACGTGGTATTCAAAACATTTTCTATGCTAGCGAAAGTATATCTCGCGTTAAGACCATAAAGGTAAACTTGGGGAGACTGTAACTCACGTAGAAATTTAGAAACACTCGTTCTTCCCGCAAATCAAGAGATCTTTAGCAGGAAAGGTGAACAGTGAGAATGGTAGACAAGAAATCCCAGCCACAAACCTCAAGACGGCTTCTGAAAAATATACGCTGATACTCGATTCCACTTAGTGCCAGTCTGCTCCCGTGTTTGTAGAGCTTATGGGACTTAACTACGGGATTATCAGTCCCTAAATGTACAAACTACTTATGAGCTTATACTAAAGACGGCACAAACATCCATGCGCGAGGGGGGGATTTGAACCCCCGACGGGGAACGGCCTCGCACATCGTAACCTCAATGCGTCCGGCAGCTCCGCCGCGGTCCCGTGTTTGTTCGTACACCACTTGCAGCCAACTGCAATGCAATTTCCTTAATCCTTCGTTAAGTACATAGAAATATACATACAAAATTTACAGGCAATATACGAGGGCTATCCACAAAGTACATTACGTTTTGGTTTGTGTCCGTTAGGGGCGGGGCTAGCGCGGACATCTTGGTGTCATGGCATTCCGCCGCTCAGTCGGCATCCTGCCGTGCTAGTGAGAGGTTCGTGCTGTACTCCGTTGAGTTACTGTGACGGTTTGAAATGTCAGCGTTAATTGAAAATGCTGCGAAGTGTGAAGTGCGTGCTGTAATAAGGTTTCAAATGTTCGAATGTTTGTAAATCTATCGAACCAAACTGCGTGGTCATCAGTCCGTAGCTTACATACTACTTAAACCTAGGTAAACTAACCTAAGGACAACACACACCCATGCCCCAGGGAGGACTCGAACCTCCACGGCGAGCAACCGCGCGCTCCGCAGCGAGACGCTTTAGACCGCACGGCTACTCCACCGCGGCAGAAAATAGTTAGAGGTTTCTGACTGCAAGAAACTGTACACCGATAGAAATCTATCGGCAGGTTTGTGAAGTGTATGGGGACAATATAATCACTGAAGGTGGATGTCTCAATCGGTCATCAAATTTAAAAATGGCCGAACTAACGTTCACGACGAAGAGCGAAGTGGAAGACCCAGCATAGTGACTGTACAACTTGTCGAAAAAGTCAATGCCGCGGTCGGTGAAACCGTAATTACAGAACTCTCTATGAGTTTTCCACTTATTCCCAGCAATGAAGAAGTGGTTGGTTATGCAGCGTTTTGATGACGACGCACAGCTTCAAAAAGAGGTAACCACGTGGTTGAAGGCGCAGGCGGCCGATTTTACGACGAAGGAATTTCCAAGCTCGTCCATCGCTACGATAAGTGCCTTAATTTACATGGCAACTGTGTAGAAAAGTAGTATTTAAGTGTGGCTTTCATCTGTAATTTAATAAAAAAATTTGCAATACTATATTTATTTTTAATTCCAAAACGTAATGTACTTTGTGAATAGCCCTCGTACATTAACCAAATGTTTGTATATTTTGTGTCCCAGCCTCGTGCCGCTTTTGTGTCTAGTTTCCGTCGTAGGTGTCGGTGGCCGAGTAGAAAGAGACCGACACAGGAATAAAGGATGCACGCTTCTGCAGGTACGAAGGTGAGCAGCCAGTGGGGCAGCAGAAACTAGAAACACTACAGTAAATTAGAACGAGATATATATTTGTTAGAGACTTAGTAATACTTAACTTTTACATAGCTCAGTAGTGCAGAATGCTGATACATAGTCGAGCTAGAGGCCTGCCTAGTGCCTATCCGGTAGCCAAGTCTTCACTGGTGTCTATCTGATTCCGAAGTGTTAGCTGGTTCCTATCTCAGTCCCAAGTGAACGATGTCGTTCAGTCGTGGCCACGAGCGGAGTTGTAGCAGAGGGCGCTCGTGGCTGACGTCATAAGAACGCCGCTCCGTGCGTGCATGGCGGCGCGCGGCGAAAGTAGGTGGCGCTCACTTTAGACTTGTGCGACACCACAGTATAGCTTATGGGACTTAACTAAGGTCTGCACGGCCACTGCGGTCGGGGGTTCGAATCCCCCCTCGGGCATGGATATTTGTGCCGTTCTTAGTTTAAGCTGGTTCATAAGTAGTTTGTAAGTTTAGGGACTGATGACCCCGTAGTTAAGTCCCATAGACTATACAAACATTTGAACATTTGAACTTAACTAAGGGGTCATCAGTCCCTAAACTTACAAACTACTTACGAACTAGGACGGCACAAATATCCATGACCGAGGGGGGATTCGAACCCCTGACCGTAGTGGCCGTGCATACCGTGACTGGAGCGCCTCAGTCCCCTCGGCCACCGCGGCCGGCGTACATTAACCATTCAATTGTAATTGATTTAAATCGTTGATTTTCACAGCAAATATCCAACAACCTGCTGTGAGCTACAGTGAAAATTTAGGGGGCTGTGAAAATGTCACTATCTCAAGTGTCCAGCGTTGACCATCAACTCCGCGAATTTAGAGAGACGGAACCCTGGTGGTGCACTCGGACACGTTTAGCCTGGAAACTCTGTCGTAGGGAACAGAGGTGTCGCGGCAGCAAAAAAGAGAGGGCGCTCCAGTTTCGGAGCGCGGCGAATCCTGCACGCTTTTTTGCTGTGCGGAACTGTTCCGGGCCGGTCGCGCTTCCGGTGGATTACTGCAGCCACGGAGAGGCGAAAAGAACACTCGACTGGCGCTGCCGCTGCCGCCTGCCGGAAGGTACAAAACGAGCGTCGCTGGCAGGCCAGGCAGACACAGATGCGGCGGCGTCTGCTGATTGGCGAAGGGTGCGGCGCCACACGTACGCGAGAACCAGCCGTCTGCTCGGGCGCCGTTACTCCTCATTCCCTGCTTGTCTACTGTGACAGCGCGCCGCCACATACAGCATTCTGCAAACGTTGCTTTACATTTTTCATATAACTCTGAACGAGAATGACTAGCTAACGAATGAGAGCTATTGTTTCGGCAGCTTCGACATGTAGCATCTCAAAATCGATCAACGCCGTGCGGTGCCAAAACTAGGTCTCCTGCTTTCTAGGCAGTTGCGCTGACCCCTACACCACTGAGGACACAGTGATCACCGCACCTGCAAGGACTGACTACCTAAGCATGCCTCCCGTCAAAGCTGGGAATTTGTATCTGACGGGAGGCGTGCTTAGGTAGTCCTTGCAGGTGCGGTGATCACTGTGTCCCCAGTGGTGTAGGGGTCAGCGCAACTGCCTAGAAAGCAGGAGACCCGGGTTCGAATCCCGGCTGGGTACATATTTTCAGCTTTGCCCAATCGCAATTGATGTCAAATATTCTGTGAATATTAAATAAATACTACTTACTCTTTTATTGTTATATCCAAAAAGTTGTATTTACTGCTGTACGGTGTATCTAAATTCGCGCACTCGGGCTTCGCAGCCGGAGTCCTCACATGCTAGTAATACAAAAATGTCTCTCACAAAATTTCCTGCCGCGCATACTTCCGGCAGTAAATGGACGTCGAAGATTGAGATGGGTGTGTGTCCGTACGTTAGTGTGTTTCAGAATTACACTACTACACCAAGAAACTTCTAGGAGAGGTGGGAGGTGTCTTGAGGAACAAATTGAGCATAAAAACCCATGGCCGGAAATTA
Organism: Locusta migratoria; assembly: GCA_026315105.1. Taxonomy (NCBI): domain Eukaryota; kingdom Metazoa; phylum Arthropoda; class Insecta; order Orthoptera; family Acrididae; genus Locusta; species Locusta migratoria. The sequence goes on along the minus strand of CM048744.1, from coordinate 97,196,948 downwards.
AGTTGCTAAAGGGGATGTCTAGCGGCAGGAGCTGGTGCCTGTAACTTGGACTCTCCGTAGCGTCGGTCATGGGTTTCCATGCTCATTTTGTTCCTCAAGACGCCTAATACATCCCTTACAAGTTTGTTGGTGTAATTATGAAACATACTCACGTATGGAACACACAGCCATCTCAGTCTTTGACGTCCATTTACTGGCGGAAATATGCGCAGGACGAAATTTGGTGGGAGACATTTTTCATTGGTGGCAGTTGAGGAATCGCGCTTCGAAGCCCGAATGCGCGAATTTACATTCACCCTATATACATATATATTCCTCAAGACACCATCTTCGCCGGCCGCGGTGGCCGAGGGGACCGAGGCGCTCCAGTCACGGTCTGCACGGCCACTACGGTCGGGGGTTCGAATCCCCCCTCGGGCATGGATATTTGTGCCGTCCTTAGTATAAGGTAGTAAATAAGTAGTTTGTAAGTTTAGGGACTGATGACCCCGTAGTTAAGTCCCATAAGTTTAACAAACATTTGAACATTTTTTGAACACCATCTTCAACCATAGAATACTGTAATCTACAGCCACACATACAATATCTCATGAGGAGATATTTATCCAAAAACTAGTATAGAAACAGCATTTTAAAAATTCGATGAACTGATGAGCTGTGTCATGTTCAGATGATATAATTGTTGTTCTATTGTAGATCGAGTCCTGCACTGTTTGCTTACGATGGTTATTTGAAACCTCCAAATCTGTAGCGAGTAGAAAGCAAAGTAACAAATTCATCCGTTTATACATAGAAATCGAGAGGGACGAGCGCTGATGACCTTGATGTTGACGCCTTAAAACACCAATCATCATCATCATCATCATCATCATCATCATCATCGACAAGGAATAAACAGTAAATACCTGCCAACCTTCAAAATGTAAAAATCAGGAGACCCAGTTTAGAAAATCGGGAGATTCCTCAAAAAATCAGGAGATACGTTCTATCAAAAACTGCGGTGCACTTTACTATAACCCTTAAGATAACTGATTTTAGTCTTTTCGAATGATCTCATAACGTTACATAATTGCTACAAAAAAACTTGCGTTAACCCAAATGTTGATTATATCCTTATATTTTGTAGCCAGTCAAGGTAAAGTGATTGATTTTTTAGATCAAAACGAAAAGTTCACAGATGTATATTTGTGCTACAGTGCTACCTGGAAACATGTTATGGAACAAATGACCCACAGTCGTATTTAATTGGTAAACCGTACTCTATAATAAACAATGTAAATAAGCTCTCTGCTTGTATCGAATGGTCACTCACTTTTTTCAGCAATTTCAGTCTTTTATTTTTACTCTGCACTATTTCGGTACATTGGTTTTTCCACCACGTGATGTGGAAATATCACATCGGCAAAGAGTACAAAATAGAAAAAAATGTTCCGAAAACTGCTTAAAAATTGATTATATTTCTTGCCATACTGGACCACCTACCACCGAATTGAAATCCCATAATCACGTAAAATATCTGTTTACACGAAAGTTGCCTGTTTTCTGCAATTCGCGTATGAAACTAATGCCCCTAACTATCCAATCAAAAGGTTACCAGCGATTAAAAAAACACTGAAGTGATTTCACTTACGTACACTGACGAAACATCACATTCAAAAACAGCACAACTTCGAAACACTACATGTGTATTTGCAAATACGTGCAAAGAGCAGAAACAATCGTTACGATACGTATTTATTTCTAACTGATAAATGAACAACGGACTTTTGACCATTGGCGGAAAATCGAATCTTGGGTTTCAGGACAAAAGCTAAAAATCGGGAGAAATAATGGCAAAATCAGGAGGCGGGAGAAAAAGCGAAAAATCAGGAGACTCCCGCCTAAATAGGGAGAGTTGGCAGGTATGACAGTATATACTTTGTACAGCATAATAATTCCCTGACATAGTATAAGCAATGTAAGTATAAACAACCATCTGGATACATAAAGCACATTTAATCCAAGTGTGAAAAATAGAAGATGCAGCTGACCCTGTAAATTATGTCGTTCAAGATTTCCGAAAGGCGTTTCACACTTGATCCATATTGCACTAATAACCGAGATATCTTCACAGATCTGTAATTAGTTCAGAGAACGTATAGATAATAGACTCTGATACATTACTTTCGACGTTAATAACTCAGGGAAACAATGGGAACATCAGCTGTCCCATAATAATGCCACGTATCGCCAATGTTCTCAGTACAAATACACCATCTATCAGAATTATTAAGGCTATCATAATATTCGCTGATCAATGTAAAGAAATAACGGGAGACTTGGACAGATGATCTCTTTCTAAGTAGAAAATAAGATATTACCGTAATACAGATGATCCGTCGATATTCCGATTAAAAAAATGGACGTTCAAATATCCGAGGGTAAAACTAAGAAGTGAAGTGAAATAGCAAGACCACAATCGAGTGACAGGATAAGCAGAATCAGAGATTTACATGTGGTAGAGAGGGGGGAGGGGGGCGGCGGGAAGAATTTTGGAAACGTGCACTGCATCTACAAAGAAACCCACATACAAGATGTCAGTGCAACTAATTAAGAATTTTCCATGAGTGTTTTTATGTCCTCATCAAAATTTCATGACAGCAAACATCGAACGAATTCAAAGATAAGTACCTACAATCATAACAGATCCGTACACAAGATCCGAAACGCTACAAAAATATTCAACTTAAATATAGATCTCCAGAAGATTGTAAATATTGCTTCCACGCTGGATAACGTTGTACAATTGGCACTGGAGGAAGATTACATAGCAGCGTTGCTGCCACATCGTGTATCTCACGCAGTAAAGGTAGGAGAGATTAGGGCGAACACACAAACTGTACTGTCGCTCAATACGCAGTTAGACAGAAAAGTTGTAAAATTTACCCTCCGCCACGCTTACAGACAAATGTTTGCAAATCTATCGGACCAAACTGCGTGGTCATCAGTCCGTAGCTTACAATCTACTTAAACCTAGGTAAACTAATCTTAGGACAAACACACACGCCCATGCCCCAGAGAGGACTCGAACCTCCACGGCGAGCAACCGCGCGCTCCGCAGCGAGACGCTTTAGACCGCTCGACTACTCCACCGCGGCACGCTTTCAGACCATATAGGTAGACGTACAGCAGTCACGTCACTGCGTTCTACGATAGATGGCCACAAGACGCACTCATCCCGTCTGATCGGGAAGTCTAACTCCTCTCAGTCTCTAGCTGTACAGCAGGAAAGACAGCAACTGCATTGTACGGAAATGGAATAAACACCATTGCCTCTAAGCAGTCAGGGAGAAAGAAACGTAAGAGGTAGTACTGCTCTCTTATATCTCAGATGAGATGGAATTTGATGTCCGTAGTGAGAAGGGTACGTGATATCAGGAATGACAGGAAGAACATTGGGTAGAGGACGTGAGCAATCATAGACGCTCCTCCCTCGCCCTCTCCCTCACACACACAGACACACACCACACACACACACACACACACACACACACACAAAGAGCGCGGTCTCCTAGATTGCGGTCAGAAAGATGAGGAAACAAGAATCATGGTTATGTTCAGCACACGAGGGAAAAATATACCTCCTCCGTGGTGCAGCGAGTACATTCGACACGTACTAAAAGGGGAGGTCATGAATTGGAGGACACTTGAGTGGAATAAGTGACAATGTATATTTGTGGTCAAGAAACCACGACACCAAAACTGTTTCTGTTTGTTTGATCTGTAACTCAGGTTATTGTTGTCGTGCTACTGACGCACGTGTCCGATTTACAATACAACTGCGAGATAAGGCTCTGGCCTGCTCTCATTCTGCCGCAGGCCCGGTTACGGTCTCTCGGCTGATTTGTGGCCCTGCCGAAATCCCCGAGTAACTCAATACGTCAATTTGCGAAGACGAATCGCGTAGTTAGCTACAGCTCTCGGCTCCCCTCTAGATTAACGCAACAGTAATTACGGAACGCTCCAAAGTACAGCGCTCGCATCTGTTCTCTGTGCCACGACATGGGGCTAATAAACACCGTTCTGACACTGCAGTATTACATTCCACAATATCATTTAATTTATTCCATCTACACTTCGATTAGGTATTCCACAATTAATTCGCAAATTGCGAGTGCTTTTTTGCATCTGCTTGACTGATACAGATGGTACAATCAACTACTGACATATGAAAATATGTGTGGGACCGCGACGAGAACCCGGAATTCTTGCTTACAGCAAGTGGTAACCTTACACGAAGTTACTCTGTTTTGTAGTTTGTATAGTCTATGGGACTTAACTACGGGGTCATCAGTCCCTAAACTTACAAACTACTTATGAACTACTTACGAACTAGGACGGCACAAATATCCATGCCCGAGGGGGGATTCGAACCCCCGACCGTAATGGCCGTGCAGACCGCGACTGGAGCGCCTTAGTCCACTCGGCCACCGCGGCCGGCGAAGTTACTCTGCATCAAAAGTACGAGAAATAAGGTCGAGTAAGAGTTAACATATGGTATCGCTCTTTCTTCGTTTTACAGATACTATGGAGCTCAATACTTCAATAACAGCAAAAATTAATAACAACCAGGTTATATTTACGGTAACAACAGATACAAAATTGGTGCTGTAGCTATGAACGTACACTCCTGCGGTATGTTTTAAGGGTGTTGGAGATCCAGCAAAAACAATGAGTGACGGCTACACAGAGGGGAGTTGATATGTTCAGTACTTTAGTCCCACACTGTTTTCTCTAATCCATCCAAAGATAGGTCTAGCGTATTGCAAGTCCTCTTGCGTATTGAATATGTTCGGCACTATTTATTAGAGTTTGTATGGAAGCAGGAAGGCACTGCAAAAGACTACTGAATGATTACTGTTCAAGTCGCTGCTTTCTTTCTCCGCCATCACTTTTCAACAATGTTTTCTGTCTTTTCGATAAGGACCGAGAACGCGAAGATTCTTGTAGTCTCAACAGTCATCGCTGGCCTTCAAGCCGAATTTTATGTATGTCGACGGCTTTCAACCACCATATCTTACATCCCCTCATACCTATCTATGTGGAACTGCTATGGTGTATAATGGAAGACTTTGGAGTACAACTATAGAGAGACCATTCGTCTGTGTTGTGTAATTTTTGTTGCAGAGAGAAATATTGACACACACACAGAAGTATAATGTTATATAAATTTGATAACTTTCAACCCACATATCTTCCACCCTCTTGTCATTATCAACCCTCAACTACCACAGTGGACAATGGAAGATATAACTATTAGCCGGCCGCGGTGGCCGAGGAGACTGAGGCGCTTCAGTCACGGTCTGCACGGCCACTACGGTCGGGGGTTCGAATCCCCCCTCGGGCATGGATATTTGTGCCGTCCTAGTTCGTAAGTAGTTCATAAGTAGTTCGTAAGTTTAGGGACTGATGACCCCGTAGTTAAGTCCCATAAGCGTAACAAACATTTGAACATTTTTATAACTATTACCCCCCCCCCCCACCCCCACAAAAAAACAGTATAGGAAATGTTGCCTATGTGGTATGACTCAGGCCTAAGAAGACTATCTCCATTTCACATATTTTGGGATGTCAAACATTTAAAACATAAATCCATAATTATCAGTTGCACCGTGAATAAAGTATGTTGATGAAGTTTTAATCGATACAAGGGATTAGAAATAAGGCGACTTTCAAGTAATATGAGGAATAGAAATAATGAATAAAACAACATGGACGCGACTATTAGAAGTTAAAACGGAAGATATTACATTGAAGTTAAAACACTAGGATAATTGAAGTCGCATGATCAAGGATGTGTAAAAGGCCGGCCGCGGTGGCCGAGGGGACTGAGGCGCTTCAGTCGCGGTCTGCACGGCCACTACGGCCGGGTTTCGAATCCCCCCTCGGGCATGGATATTTGTGCCGTCCTTAGGATAAGCTAGTTGATAAGTAGTTTTTAAGTTTAGGGACTGATAACCCCGTAATTAAGTCCCATAAGCTTAACAAACATTTGATGTGTAAAAACGAAACCGAAAATTTAATAATATCACCAACTTCGTAAATGTGGCGTGGTGTCGGAAACTACAGTTGAGAAACGTGATTCTAGTCCATTACAAAAGGCGTAATGTTAACCTATTGGATGTGTTTCCTAAAGGTACTGCAGTTGCTGTGGTCGACAGGGGCAACCCCCTTGAACGTTACGTTGGCTTATTTCATAGTTTATCTGAACGTGTGATGTAAATAATGAAAAATTACGGCTGACCCGTAGGGCTGCACTGTTGATATCACGTTTCCCGTACCTAGTTTGTTCTCCATACTGAAGATGTAATGCCCGGCCTACTCAAGGTTAGTCAATTAGTTTTACCTGGAGCAAATTTCTATCTATAACCGCCCACAGATTCCATAAAGAAGAGGAAATTTATAAATGAAAGTAACAACAAGCTAAAATAAGTAATAATAAGTATGTCCTTATGAAATATTCTACGAGAAAATTTTTTGAAAACGTATAGAAAACACAGTTACGTCCATGCCTCCTACCTGAGCGGTTGCTAGAACAAGTTATCTACCACTGGTCCAGGCCAAGAATCTGCAACAGTTAAATCGCCATCGTCGACGACTGCTGCGTTACAGAGGCAATGGGAGGTATTACCATAAGTTATGCTGACAGACCGATACACAGCATAGGCAACCACTGCAAATCAGGCATTGCCATGCGGGCAATAGCGTCCCTATTGACGTTCTGTATGCCGCCACAGGAGGTACACCAGATGCCTCCCACGGCCGAGGATCGATTTGCTGGTATACCAGGTATCCATCTAACACTGCTTCACAACACAATGTACTCAATGCATCTGTTAGTACACAGATTACGGCCGTTTCCCATACAGTTACACGATGTGGCGGACAACTTACGTTATGGACAAGAGCGTAAACAATGACGAGTGTAACTGAACTGGAGACACAACGACTCCAGTTATCTTCGGCGTCAACGCTTGACACCGACCAAAACTTGATTACATCGGATCTCTGCATTCCAGTGTTGGGAGGGGAACACGATCTAAGTGGCGGGAAGCTGCCCGTCACATAGTTTAACGTTTTTTGAGCTGTAACAGCCCCGACCACAACTGCATGCCTGCGGTGACATGAGGAAAAACAAACGAATGTTCTATAAAGCCGAATGCTCTCTTTCGCAATAGTAAAAGCATGTCGCCCGCAGATTGTGTTTGCACACGAGCTGAAATTGGTATTATTACCCGGGTCGGACAGCGTCATAATCGTCGACTGCTTTCAAACAAGACCACGATATTCGTGTCATTGGACCTCTGCTGAAGCAGAAAATCTGTTTGTTTATATTGCAACACAGTATGTTTATTACAGTGCTCGCAAACATTAGGATCCGAAGAGTTGATTGTTCCTGAAGTTTTTGTAAGCATCCAATGCTATGTTTACGTTATTTCAGCAGGGGCAGATTTAACCACCATCGTGTGCCCTTAATCTTACAGGGTAAACGCTTTAGAACAGGATACGTTCCGATCTGGTGTGCGTGGACGTGAAACTCCATTAAGAAACCGGTGGGCCAAACTTTTAGAATAATGTGTGTCACGGGAATACTAATGCAAGAATGTTTAGCTTTTACCTCGACGGCAATTTGCACCTAGAAGGGCATTTTTAGTTTAAAAAAAAAAAAAAAAAAAAAAAAATGTTCAAATGTTTGGTAAGCTTATGGGACTTAACTACGGGGTTATCAGTCCCTAAACTTACGAACTACTTATCAACTATCTTATCCTAAGGACAGCACAAATATCCATGCCCGAGGGGGGATTCGAACCCCGGACCGTAGTGGCCGTGCAGACCGTGACTGAAGCGCCTCAGTCCCCTCGGCCACCGCGGCCGGCTTTAGTTTTTCAATTTGCAATCACCGGTACACAAAAGTAATGGAAACTGATTGTGATTTTTGTTAATTTTAGTAAAATGTGACTCGTTGATACTACGTTAAATACGAAAAGACACCAAATTTTTCTCTCTTAGCCTCTACTCTTGTTATTACTAATACTAGCTGTATACCCGTGCTTCGCAATGGAAATTACTGTACCGTTTAGTGTTCAGTACCTCAATCGGAAAAACTGAAACATTATTGATAATCACTAAGATAATTTTTTTCTCATCTTGAGATATATACATAGAATCAATCGAAGGAAGTAAAAAAAAAAATTCGCCCTGTTTTTAATACACAAAGGGAAGTCAGTAAATCCGTACAAATGTTTGTAAATCTAAGGGACTTACCTGCTGCGGTTATCAGTCACTAGGCTTAGAAACTACTTAAACTAACTTATGCTAAGGACAACACACACGCACAAAACCATGCTCGAAGGAGGACTCGCACCTCCGACGGCAACCAACCGCGCGATCCGCAGTAAGGCGCCTTAGACCGCTCGGACACTCCACCAGGACAGTAAATCCGTGTATCTTAGACACGTAAATTCAGATTTAGTTTGTATTCGCAAAGATATGATTGTGGCGCTTAATTCTGTAGTTAATATAAGCTTCCAAAGTACTGCTGTAATTGACTTTAAGGGGAAAAAACTAACAGCCCCATCTATTGGTTCTTTGGTGTTTTACAACATAGTCCCAAGCAAAGCAGACTCCTACAATTTAAATCACGATATATTTTCTGCTGGCCCTACTTGGATGAAATAAAGCTTATATGCTGCTCCAAGAAACGTTGCAGTTATCAACGAAAACCCCATGAATTTTTTTCTATAACTTTAGCGTGTTCAAACAGACAGAGCCACACAGCAAACTTTAAATGACGATGTTCTTTTATAACAATTTGATTTTAATGAAATAATACCTAAATGTGCGCTCAAAATACGCTAAAGTTAGCAGTGAAAGCTCAAAATTAAATTAATTAATAAAATAAAACTGCAAAACAAACACTAAAGCCAACACGTGGCCGGTATCAGCAAACACATCCAAATCGCATTTCGAACTTTCCTATTGTATGAGAAGATTTTGTATTTAATATAATCTGAATTATGTCAAATGTAGGGTAGTCTGGAAAATCAGATGTACAAATCTAACGCCGCGCGGGAGTAGCCGAGCGGTCTGGAGCTACACGTTACGAATCGCGAGGCCTCCCGCGTCGGTGTTTCGAATCCTCCCTCGGGCATGGATTTGTGTGTTGACCTTAGGTTAGGTTAGGTTAGGTTGGTGTAAGTAGTTTGTAAGTCTAGGGACTTATGACCAAAGTAGTTTGGTCCCACAGAATTACAAACATCTGAACATTTTTTACAAATCTAACGACGTCCTACCGAGCAGACCAAGCGAGGTGGAGCAGTGGTGACACTGGGCTCTCATTCGGAAGGGCGGTGGTTCAAATCCATCTCCGATCATCTAGATTTAGGTTTTCCGTGATTTCCCTAAGTCACTCCAGGTTAACACCGTTATGTTTTCTTTCAAAAGGCACGGCCGATATCCTTGTCCTTCATTACCCAAAAAATCCACGCGTGGGCTCCGTCTCTAATGACCACACTGTCAACGGGACGTTAAGCCCTAAGCTTCCTTGCCTAGTGAGCAAAGCGAGCAACCTGATGCTTTCATCTAAGCAAGAAAGTAAAGACTTTTGCATGGGTTTGAAGGCAGCGTTTATAGAAGTTGGAAGACGGAGCTAAGGAAGGCAATGACAATTACACAGCTGGGATGGAATGAGCTATACACTGTAGGTTAAGCACGCTGGCAATGTTATCTGCAACGGCGGGACTCTCGCCCTATGCATATACTGTGCTAGTCTCTCAGCTAATAATATTGAGGAAACAGCCGTTGCTGAATGTAACACAGTAAACATACAGAAGATGAGATAAAGTTACTTTTTACCCTCCATGCTGCTTGCATTTACAATTTGACAATATTCAGCTTGCGTGCTTATGGAATAACGCCACAGAAAGTTATCGCGTAGAACAGAAGTGATATCTGGTGTTTTCCAGGGAAGTGTTACAGAGCCCCTACTGTTCTTCATTTTTATAAACGATTTAGGAGACAACTGAGTAGCTCTCTTAGACTGTTCGCGGATGATGCTGTCATTTATCGGTTTGTAAAGTCACCAGAAGATGAAAAGCAACTGCAAAATGATTTAGATAAGATATTAGCATGGTGCAAAAATCGACAATTGACCCTTAATAATGAGAAGTGTAAGGTTATCCACATGACTACTAAAAGAAATCCGTTAAACTTCAATTACACGATAAATCAGTCAAACCTTAAGGCAGTAAATTCAACTAAATACCTAGGAGTATCAATTACGAACAACTTAAATTGGAAAGAACACACAGAAAATATTGTGGGGAAGGCGAACCAAAAACTGCGTTTCATTGTCAGAACACTTAGAAGATGCAACAGTTCTACTAACAAAACTACCTACAATACACTTGTGCATCTTATTTTAGAGTATTGCTGTGCATTGTGGGATCCACAACAGGTGAAACTGACGGGCGATTTAAAGAAAATTCAGATAATGGCTTCTCGTTTTGTATTATCGCGATATAGAGAGTGTCACAGAAATGATGCACGAGGTTGGGTGGAAATCATTAATAGATATTTATTTGTTGCGGCGAGATCTACTTGCAAAATTTGTTTCAGCAACTTTCTCTTTATAATGCGTACATATATTGTTAGCACCCACCTACATAGGGAGAGTTGACCATGATAATAAGAGAAATAAGATCGAAAATAGAAATATTTAGGTGTTCCTTTTTTCCTGCGAGCTATTAGAGAGTGGAACTATAGAGAAATGTCTTAAAAGTGGTTCGATGACGCTCTGCATGCACTTCAATGTGATTTGATATGACGATCCGAGCCATCTTAGCTATGGAGTATGCTGCCGTCTTCGCGACTTACTTCCGAAATTAGGGTTGGGTTTAAGAAACAGTGTCGTATAACAAAAAGCCTTCTTCACGGCGTAATAGGGTGTCACCCCGCAAACAGGCACTCGTAGTTCTGGGAAATGTGCCGGCTGTCTTTTGATTTTGCATCCGCTAGAAAAGGCACGGCTGTTAGCAGTGGGGGTGGAAGACAGTGCGACGGCAGAAGCGGCAAAGAGAGCAGCTTTTATTTGTGCAGGCAGCGGCGCGGAAACGAGGAAGCTCCGCTGTTATTCTAGGATCCAGAACTGTCTCCACGCTGCCTGGCTCCAGCTCACCAAACGAGCGCAAAAAGCAATCGCAGCTGCAACCGGACCTTCTGTCAGCCGTTGGAACCTCACCGACACCCACCTGCGTTACAATTACCATGACACGGTCGTACGTTTTTCTCAGGTCGAGACCTGCAAATCATCACAGAACGACATTAACGAGATCCTACAATCCACAAGGAAGAAATTCTCACAAACGGTTCTTCAAAATAACACATTACTTCTGTTGAATAAAATCTATCCGAACCTACCGCCCTGTTTCATTATAATACAGTTAACGCTCTGCTTTGCGAATTTGCATAGCATTCGGTTCTCTGTATAGCCGCAACTGTGTATACTGATCGTAGTAGATGAAGAATCCGCTTTCGTTGCACTCGTGTTTACTTTCCTTACACACGACCGGCGTCTGCCTTGTCCAGCCCCGTCATCAGATGATAACCAAGTGAACGGTCGCGGCACGCTGCTCTACTTGAGTCAGCAAGCACAGTCCGACGCCTCCCATTGCGGCCTCCGCCACTGTTCACTTGGCTATACACCTGATGATGGAATTGACCTTGACCGAAATCGGGCAACAATAAAACATGTCAGCATTGATTCCATGGTGGCGCTCGTGCTCAATTACTGTTTTTTGACTTGTAGAACATTTTTCAGCAATCAGTCGTAAATATTAATTTATTGACAGATCTACCAGGTGATCACAAAGTCAGTATAAATTTGAAAACTTAATAAATCACGGAATAATGTAGATAGAGAGGTAAAAATTGACACATATGCTTGGAATGACATGGGGTTTTATTAGAACCAAAAAAATTTTAAAAAATGACAGTGGCAACATTAATGAGAGTCGCAACAGATGACAAGCTCTCACTACTAAAATCCTTCAAGGTCATAGGTTTTACCCTCGAATAATCTGGTGTTAAATGTTACGGTAACAGTGTATGCACCGGTGCTGTAATATAGTTTAAACAAGACTGGCATTCAAGTGAATCTTCCGATCGGAACTGATACTGCCTAACCATAACTCCGGACATGCTTTACAGTGCTGTTCACAACATTATTCCTCGACTACAGCTGTTGTTGAGGAATGATGGTGAACATATTGAGCATTTCCTGTAAAGAACATCATCTCTGCTTTGTCTTAATTTGTTATGCTAATTATTGCTTTTCTGATCAGCTGAAGCGCCATCTGTCCGACATTTATGAACTTTTCTTTTTGTTCTAATAAAACCCCATGTCATTTTAAGCATGAGTGTCAATTTTTACCTCTCTGTCTACATTATTCCGTGATTTATTAAGTTTTCAAATTTATACTGACTTTTTGATCATCTGATAGATTTCGACCACTGTGTGGTCATTATCAGTGCTTAAAACAAAATGGTTAAAACACGTAAAACATTTCGACCTCCATGTTGGAAGTTATGCTCATACGTATGGTCATTATCAGTGCTTAAAACAAAACGATTTGTTTGAAAGTTTGATAATGACCATACGTATGAGCGTAGCCTCCAACATGGAGGTCGAAATGTTTTCACCGTTTTGTTTTCAGCATTGATAATGACCACACAGTGGTCGAAATCTAGATCTGTCAATAAATTAATATTTACGACTGATTGCTGAAAAATTCAAATCAAATGTTTGTATAGTCTATGGGACTTAACTACGGGGTTATCAGTCCCTAAACTTACAAACTACTTATGAACTAATTAAGACTAAGGACGGCACAAATATCCATGCCCGAGGGGGGATTCGAACCCCCGACCGTAGTGGCCGTGCAGACCGTGACTGGAGCGCCTCAGTCTCCTCGGCCACCGCTGGAAAATTTCCTATAAATAAAACATGTATGCAAATGAAGAGGATTATTCCTCTATGTTGTGAGTTAGCTTATTTATTTCATTGTCTTAGTACATAATAGTACAGATCATTAATTATTTGCACGATTGCAGTTCTCACAAAAGGGTCTACAGCGCTCTGTTTCTTTAAATTTCGCAGTAATCTTAAGAACAGCAACGTATTTCTTGTAACGCGGATTAGCTAGGAAGGAGGGCGTTATCGTAACAACGTACTTTTTAAATAAAAATTGAAGTACATTGATTTTGGATATTTTTTGTCTCTACTGCTAGTAGGTGTTTTAATCGAATAACGTGGAAATATGTAAATGTGTGTCGGGACTCAAGCCCGGGTCTCTACTTAATACACAGTTGTGCAACTGCAACACCAACACACTTTCGAAGATATTTGGTGTGATATCTGTTCTTTCGGACACGTGAAGACAGCGTTTACTTCAATTACTTCACAGCAGATGCGGTCATAAGTTCGACCTCGTACGGGAATCCGCAATGGCGAGTTAAGAGGACATGGACGGCAGGGGCGCTACAGCCATAGCGAGCGACTTGTGGAAGTTTGAGACGGACGGGTAGCCAAGTGGTTAAGGCGACCGCTGGCCCGACCCGCCTCACGTTTTCACTTGTCGCCATTGTTTAATTTCAATGCCCTAATGCAGTCACTACCACTCCTTTCCTTCATAATCCTCCTTCCTTCCCGTCCTATATAAATAATTTGCAAATGCAATACGGCTGCGTAGCATGACCGAAAGGACACCACAGCAATATAGTAAGTCATCAATTTACCTACCGACGTGAAGACCCCTTAACCCTTCAATTACCACACTATGAATTCAAAATATGTGTTTTAGAATTTTTGATCGACCCTTTTTTTTATATACTTAATCTATTTCATGCGCAACATGGAGTAGCCGAGCGGTCTAAAGCGGCTAGCTGCGGAGCGCGCGGTTGCTCGCCGTGGAGGTTCGAGTCCTCCCTGGGGCATGGGTGTGTGTGTTTGTCCTTACGTTAGTTTACCTAGGTTTAAGTAGTTTGTAAGCTACGGACTGATGACCACGCAGTTTGGTCCGATAGATTTACAAACATTTGAACTTTTTTTTTCATGCGCAACACAGACGTTTGTATCCAGGTATTTTATCACTTGGACATTTTTTTTTTTTATAGTTAACACTGCCAGATCAATAATGCTAGCATTATCTAGCATTAGCCAAATCACCAAAGACGAGACAATTCACTGCTGAACTAAAACAACATGAACCACACTCACAGCCACGTTCAGACAGCAAAGCAACACAACCTCCAAGACGGATAAATTAATGCCTCGGAAATGGCTACACGCCGAACTAAGCGGCAAAATGTCGTACTAGAAGCACGTTGTTGATCAACAAACATGCAGCTTTAAAGACTGATAAATAGAAAACCGTATAAATCAGCTTTTAATAGTTGTCGTCCAGGAACAACACTGAGAATGAAAGCGTTAAATTACAGTCAACTACGCCGTTTAAGGCATACTAAGGCATACTGTCACCGGCACTACGCTACGAGTACCATGGAATCGTACGTTTACTACTCCTATAGAAAGAAACAAGTAACCACTTCTACACCTAGCGACTTCCGTATACTAGCTAATTTCCTCACATTTTTAAATGCTAATTACTACTTTCTGACGGAAAGAAATGATTACAGTCTGATAGATAATACATTTCTGTTTGCTTGGCAGGAGACGATCGCCAAACCTTAGGGGAGAGTAGTACACAGTGAAACATTCCATCTCAGTTGTTTTTAGCGATTTTTTTCTACTTGTTGGTATCCCAGTATATTTATTATGATAAAATACACCTTTGACTGTAATGGTGGACAGTTTGGTTGATTATTCTCGTTTCTATACGTTACTATTGGTTTTCGGTGGTCAGAAGTTACAGTTAACGTCTCTTTGTAAGTTTAATATTTTCGATATAACATAAAGCTGAAAGAAATATTGAGTTTTCTGATAAGATACACATCTTTAGCTATATATTGACCAATTGAAGATTTGGTAGGTACGTAGGTTAAGAGTTGTGACTAAACTTTTAGTTTATGATGACTTTGGTACACAGTGATACAAGACCACTGGCCTCAGATGGATGTATGACTACTCCTAACAATTTGGAGGGTACTATGGAAGATGTTGAGGAAGCCATTGCAGTAACAACAGCAAAACATACATCTCGCCAAGAGAGTTAAGTGGTTTACCCAAAGCAACTTCCAGATAAACAAGTGGACGTTCCAAAGGTAGAAGCATAATATGAACATGAACACCAGAGCAAACAGCTTTGACAAAAAGGACAGAGCTGGAAGAAGAGGATAAATTCCAAAACAATGTATATTTTGTAGCTAACGTCTTGAAGTCAGTAGTTTGTGGTACAGAGTATAAACTCGAATACCTTCGGAAAAACAAAAAACATTACTTGTTTTTTTATTCCCAGTTGCAGAAGACAGTCTGTGTTATTGCCACCTGCGTTGCCTATGGCTACGAAGAGACTCTCCAACCAGTTTTCCAATCAATTTTGGTGGACTTAATATTCACTTAACAAAATCTAATATCTGTTAATGTCTGTACTTGTATTTAACAAACATATTTATGTTTTATAAGTCACTTAGTCGTAATAAATACAAAAAATGGCAGCTGTTTCACTGTGTACCATACACGGCACACAGTGCAACATTTGCGGAGGTTGTTTAAAATTGTTATTTCACTTACTAATTAGTAACAAAATTATTATTCTTTGTTCCAAAATATTGACAAAGTATTGATCTTTCAAGCAAATAAAGAAAATTTGTTTTGTGAGTAGTATTTTATACGAAACAATCAAAAGGATAATTTTTGTTTCACTGTGTACTACTCTCCACTACGCCATTAGACTTTTGTTTATTGTGTTGTATAGTATGTGAAGTGTGGGACGGGGTATACGGGGTGCAGCCAAGATTGGAGGGCGTCATCTCTCTAGGGAAACTGGCCTCAGTATCCCAGGCTGAAATCACTGCCATCAGGGCATGTGTGGAGGAGAATTTGCGTAGGTGCTACAAAGTTCGTAGCATCTATATCTATTCAGACAGCCAGGCAGCCCTGAGAGCACTGGCAGCTCCTGCAACAAGGTCTAAAATTGTTGCAGAATGTCACAGGGTTCTAGTGGAGCTAGGGGAAAGCAATAGAGTAAACCTATTGTGGGTCCCTGGCCACTCGGGGATCAGTGGCAACGAACATGCCGACAGATTAGCCAGGATGGGGGCAGAGACTCCATTTATTGGCCCGGAACCTTTCCTGACAATCACCAAGGCAATGATCAAATTGGAGCTACGTAACTGGCTCAGAAGACAGCACGTAGAATATTCGACCAAAGTCTACCAACAAAAACATTATGCCAAAGCCATGTTTTAAAAGAAGCTCTGCAATCCTGGGCCTGAACAGGAGAGAGATTAGACTCATGGTTGGATTGCTGACAGGCCATGGGAATTTAAAAAAACACCTACATACAATGGGAATAACAGAAGAGGACCCTAAATTTAGGATCTGTGATGACGGTGATGAAACTGCATCACATCTAATCTTCGAATCCATTGCATTGGAGAGTAAAAGACACAGAACATTTGGGACAACCAGACCCGAAGAAATTGTGTTTAATAAAGACCTGGTAAAGGGACTCCTTGCACTGTTCAAGGGCATTGGTTGACTTTACTAGATATACAGGGAGCGACACCGCACAATAAACTTAGTTTCGGTGCGGGCAGTGGTCGGTTGGACCAAGACTGTTTTGGCTTCCCTGGAAAAATCAAATCAAATCAATGTGAAGTGTACAAACGAAAAGATATACGTATCAAAATCATGTTATCTGTAAACGACGTACATCTTTGAGATTACAGGTCTGTTTGGGGCCCGCTGGCGAACTTTTAGGCAGCCAGAAAGCGATTTGTCATACCGTGAAAGGGGAGCCTCGGAATGTCAATTGGACAGTTGCCGTTAATTGCAGCTTGGCCCAGGAAAGCGGCCATTAGGCTGGAAGGCCTCTGCGGGAGTGGTCAGGGGAGCCAGCATCCGCTCCATTTGGCGCACACGTCGTCTTGAGCAATACGTGAACTGGAAGGCTGCGGACGGAACTGCCGCCACTCCTCAAACCCAATAACCATTAGAAGAGATAATGCAGTGCGGCGCAGGAGGATTGGCCAATTTTTCGATTTGGAAATTTAAAAAATCGCACTGACGTGTTTTACGGCCCACTTTAGATTTGTAGTTTTAGCAACATCTACATCTACATAGATACTCTGCAAATCACATTCAAGTGCTTGGCAGAGGGTTCATTAACCACTTTCATAACTTTTCTCTACCGTTCCATGCTCTAATAGCGCGCAGGAAGAAAGAACACCTAAATCGTTCCGTTTTCGATCTGATTTCTCTTATTTTATTGGGATGGTCATGTCTCCCTAAGTAGGTGGGTGCTAGCAAAATATTTTCACATTCAGAGCTAAAAGTCGGTGATTGAAACTTCGCAAACAGATCACGCCGAAATGTATAACGTATTTCGTTTAATGATTCCCACCCCAATTCGTGCAACATTTCCGTGACGCTTTCCCTCCTGTAACGTGATAAAACAAAACGAGCTGCCATCCTCTGAACCTTCTCAATGTCTTCCGTCAGTCCCACCTGGAGAGGGTCCAAAAAATACAAATGTTTGTAGAAATTATGGGACTTAACTACGGGGTCATCAGTCCCTAAACTTACAAACTACTTATGAACTACTTACGAACTAGGACGGCACAAATATCCATGCCCGAGGGGGGATTCCAACCCCCGACCGTAGTGGCCGTGCAGACCGTGACTGAAGCGCCTCAGTCCCCTCGGCCACCGCGGCCGGCTCCGAATGGCTGCAAGTCAAGTACATTTAACGTATATTGCTTTTTATTTTCTGTTATTCAATCAATTGTTACGTTTACATTATGTTCCTATGTTCAACAGTTGGATGTATTTTCCTGTGGCTACACATTTGCTGTTACCGGCCGAGGTGACTGAGGTGACTGAGGCGCTCCAGTCACGGACAGCACGGCCACTACGGTTGGGGGTTCGAATACCCCCTCGGGCATGGATATTTGTGCCGTCCTAGTTCGTAAGTAGTTCATAAATAGTTTGTAAGTTTAGGGACTGATGACCCCCTAGTTAAGTCCCATAAGCATAACAAACATTTGAACATTTGAACATATACTGTTGATTTCATCCGGTATAAACGTCACCTCATCAGTGAACAGCATTAATGGAAGGAACTATGACTGTCATTAATCCATTGGCTCTGACAATCGCTAATGCGAGTTGTGGTGTCGCACAAGTCTAAAGTGCGCGCCACCTACTTTCGCCGCGCGCCGCCATGAACGCACGGCGCGGTGTTCTTACGAGCGCCCTCTGCTACAACTCTGCTCGTGGCCACCACTGAACGACATCGTTCACTTGGGACTGAGATAGGAACCAGCTAACACTTCGGAATCAGATAGGCACCAGTGAAGACTTGGCTATCGGATAGGCACTAGGCAGGCCTCTAGCTCAACTATGTATCAGCATTCTGCAGTACTGCGCTATGTAAAAGTTAAGTATTACTAAGTCTCTAAGAAATATATATCTCGTTCTAATTTACTCTAGTGTTTCTAGTTGCTGCTGTCCCACTGGCTGGTCACCTCCGTACCTGCACAAGCGTGCATCCTTTATTGCTGAGTCGGTGTCTTTCTACTCGGCCACCGACACCTACGACGGAAACGAGACACAAAAGCGGCGACGAGGCTGGGACACAAAACGAGTATTGTCAGTCTAACATATACAGTCACGACACTCCCACCGATATTTTGTTATGAGGCACGACAGCAGCCCTCCAAGCGGCTGGCGAGGTACATTTCTGAATACGATATCGGATGAGTGTGAATAGTATCGTTTAAAATGATTTTAAGATTTTTATTTTACAGTGAAAAGGTATGTAGTGACATAAAAATCGCCAATAACTAGAAAGTAACTCCACATTTTTCTTTATTAGCTCTCCTAAGAATCATTGAAGAGGTATGGAAGGGTACTTTGCAGGACAGTTTATTTAAGATTTTCTTGAAATCTACCACTTTTTAATCAAGAATTTCATTTCCTATTAAGAACAAAAATTGGCTAATACAGAAGACCCATCCTTCTGCAGAAAGACGTCGGGTTTCCACTCAGAAACGTCACGGTTCCCTCACTACAATTCCAGTCAATTCAGTAATTGTTAAACGTAAGAAACTTACATGGCATGCAATACCCACGTGTAAAGACAGTTGCCGGCCGCGGTGGCCGAGCTGTCTGCGGCGCGTCAGTCATGTTCTGCACGACCACTACGGTCAGGGGTTCGAATCCTCCCTCTGGCATGGATATTTGTACCGTCCTTAGTATTAGCTAATTGATAAGTAGTTTGTAAGTTTAGGGACTGATGACCCCGTAGTTAAGTCTTATAAGCTCTACAAACATTTGAACATTTAAGGACGGTTGTAAGGCGGACAGCTGACTCCGGTTTATTGGGAGACTTTTGGAAAGATGTACATCATCTGTAAAGGAGACCGGGTATAAAACGCTTGTACGACCATATCTTCAGTATTGCTCAAGTGTTTGGGACCCGCAGCAGATCAAATTGAAGGAAGACATAGAAGCAGTTCAGAAGAGAGCAGTTAGGTTCCTTACTGGTAGGTTCGACCAGTGCGCGAGTATCATGGAAATGCTTCGGGATCTCAAATGGGGATAGCTGCAGGAAAGACGATGTTCGGAATGCAGATGTAGCAATACCGTTGTGTCATCAGGTACCGCCTTTGCAGTGGCTGCCTCGCCACCGCTCCACTTGTCTGGGGCACCAAGCAGCACCATACCTTTATATTCATCAGCGTACTTCTAGATGTCTAATTTCACATAGTTTGCCAGATTGTCAACTTAATCTGTAAGCAAAAACACAATACCTTGTCATTGCACAATTACAACGTGTGCCTTATCATGTAAACAAAGACGTTAATTATCTACGTCCGGAATTTGCTGTCTGCAAAAATGGGTTAAAACGGATATCTCTGTCTCACTTACAGGTTGTGCCAACAATTGACGACACGCAGGTAGGGCCTTGCAAAACATCATTTGCTCGAATCAGCATAAATTTTGAATCACATGTACCTAACTGTAATGCTAACAATATAGCGGTAATGTAAACGAAATATTCTCAACATACCAAAAGTTGAAATTACAGCAGCAGTGAGCTGATACATACTAATAAGACTGAATTAGCCACCGCAACCCCGCCAGAGTAACAGACGTAAATATTTGGCATCTAAATTAGCAACAGGAAAATCGTTCTTCCCTTGATGAGACGTTGCGAATTAAATGCAAATGAGACTCCATGTAAATTAGCATGCAATAATAAACTGGTTAAGTCCAGATGCCGTCTTATTTTGGCTGGCTATTTTCCTCGTCGTTTACGAAATGGCAAATTTACAATTAGTAAAAAAGTACGAATTCGGAATACTCAAACATCTAGACAGTTACAGGACAAGGAAATACATTCAGTGGCTAAGTTGAAAGTTTTTACTGGATCGGGATTCGAACCCGGATTTCCTGCTTCGGAATAGCAGTCGCCTTAACCAATTCGACTGTACAGACTCTCTTCCCATCCGGCCCAAATTCTTAACTTATAGAACACTACGACTGAAGTGGCCCCTAATTTGCAATATTCTTCTGCAACATGCAATTTCAACTTTATATTGTTTTCTTACTAATCGAGTTTCACTTTCCTACAAGATCAATGTTCCTGAATTTCTACTAGAACAGCGAGAGTTATCATCCAGATAAACTGCAATAACATACACTCAATCGTATAGAAACAATTCAGACCTCCAGTGATTCGGTATGCTTGGTATGCATACAGAGAAAAGACCTTTATTTAAAACCTGAATGAAGTATTCTTTGCACTGAGAAATATTTCGGAAAATTGCTCTTACTATAACTAATCTTTCATAAAATTTGAATTGTGTGAACAGTATTAATGTTTTTGATGATTATCACCCAAAAAATTTAATGTAATTTTATCAAATAATTTAATTGCTAGAATTTTCATATTATTATTTTAATTCAAAACTTCATCCACTTCTGAAAATTAACTATTTAAATAATAATTAAGTTAATTGTAACTATGTTTAATATATCAATTCTATGCATTTAAACAGAAATGTTTAATAATATTTAAATTTCACAATTAAAATTTAACATTGCAAGGAATAATATAAAATGAAAAACAAAATAAAAAAATAGTAAGAATCGAACCTAGACCGGAAAATTACCAAGTTGCACTCTTAACCACTGCACCGAAAGATCACACCACTGAGTGTCACTCAAATTCGCTTATAATGTAATAGTGAGCGTTTTGTATTTTTTATGGCCCTCTCATGCGAGAAATTTAGGTACTTAAAAGGTTCATCTACCTGCATCTTCTCACACGGTCTCAGCCAAATCGGTAAGACCAAAGAGTTTAAATTTCATAAAGCGGCTATACATCAGGCATGTTTTTTCTCGTGGTATTTTTGCTGTTTTTATAAATGTTGCGAAAAATAAATACAATTTGGATTACTTAGGACAAAAGACACCTCTCAGCATTTATATTGCTCATATTCTTCAAAGTTTTGTGCGGAGTGAAGTAGCTTGTTGTTGTCGTCGCAGATCATTTTTCCTCTTTCATTTTTGCTACCCACCACTTTGTTCAGTGTCATTATTGTAAAGCTAACTGCTTTCCTGCGCCTATTTCTACAGTACTTAAAACTGCAAGACTCTTTAAAGTCTTCCCACTAATTGCCTTGCAACAAGTAATATTTAGTGTTTTGTCACTTCAGTTCATAGAACTGAAAGCTGAACACATTTATACTATTATACTTCGATAAGCAAACTGCAGGAAAAAATAAAAGTGTTTTAGCAAATAAAGCATGCCACTTTCCACACTGACAAATGGCACTCTGGTGAGGCCTGGTTAATCGCAGTGATTTGACTACTGTTAAAATGGCGGCTGTATTTGCGTTGGTTGCCGCAAGGAGCGCTGTAGCTCGTGTGTTAGGCACGGTATGAAATTTAAGCTGGTAGGGTGTGTGAGACCCATCCTAAGAGCTCTTACAGCACAACAACTGATAACGTTAAACAGTAATAGTCCGATTACGCCCTTCAATGAGACAAAAGAAACCAAAATTGAACTAACAAATACCAAATCAACCAGATAAGCGTCCCAGTTCTTCAAAGACCATCAGAACACACAAATCCTAAAAAGACACGTCCGGAACTATCTATGTCTCTGAAACCATTTAATTCACACAAAGACAACGATACCAGGCATCCCCCCCCTCCTTTTCCAGCAGAATAATAAAACGGCACACAAGAAATTCTGTAGAATACACCTTATATGAATAAACGGATCATAAAAATACAATTCAAATAGAATATTTCTGCCGCGGCAGAACTAAGACGCCCAGCTGCGGGGCGTGCGGCCGTTCGCCGACGGGGATTCGAGTCCTCCCTCAGGCATGGGTGTTTGTGTTGTCCTTAGCATAAGGATAAATATTATTTCTCTTGGCGTTTTTAAACGAAAAGAGAGCGATACCCAAAACACCAGGAGAACTGATATCACAATTTTAATTACAGCAGTATTGCATCTCCTCCACATCAAACACTCCAAATGAAATTTAGGGAACACAATTTCGGAAATACTCAATTTAAAGAGAATTCCCTTTCGTAAACAAATTGCAGTCTCACAGTAAATGAAACCAGTTCAAACGTAGGCCTTTTAATGAATCAAAGCTAACTCCAAATCAATCAATACTTGCCACAAAACACACACACAGGGGCGCGCTCGCACACTCTAAATAATTTAATTTAGGTTCTACTCTTAGATTCCTGTTATGGTACAATTTTAATTACGGCCTCGGCGGCGTAATGTGCAGATGTTGGCAACTACCTTTGAATGCTCTTTGAAAACTCAATCACACAGAAAGAGCGGGAATAATTTTTCGTGTTGACCGTAAAATAAATAATTAATGGTTGAGACGTACTTGTATGTCTCCTTGGCCAGCCAGTAAATTAACTAACTTCGAAAGGCGAACATTTCGTTGCCAACACGAGCACACTAAGTCGCTGAGGCAATAAGTTAAACTTCTGACCCATCTAATAAAATATACTGTTTAAATTTGTAAGAAATTATATATATATATATATAATGACTACAAGTTTGTCTACCCGAAATTTGAAATGAGCTCCCGGTTTCAAGACTTAATACTCCCTACGTTCCTCATAACTGCGATGACGACATCAAAGGAAGACGCAAACGTCTATTAAAAGCAAACATATAAGTAACAAGACGCTAGAAAATCTTTGGCAACATACTGATATTCTTAGAAAGTCGACCCTATTGAATGACGTGAATACTAGCAAACGTTGAAGTAAATAAATAATACTGTTCCTCCTCTATGGTTGGCGGATTCTTGTGTCTTCTCTTGTCCGTTAACTGACAGAAATTGTCATAGTAAATTAAATATTTAATGACAAAACATTTCCGTTAGTACGAAGAGATTGGCATGAAAAGGTACAAGTGTTCGCGAAAGAAAGATTAAATGGCAGACAACGAAATGCTTTCGATTATGCCGCGGAAAAAATGAATCTCGATGGATACCGCATACCATCATGCTATTGGCTAATGCGAAGATCACACGATTCCTGTCATTCACCATGTGTTGCCAACATTATCTTCAGGGACCGCCGAGCCCGTAACTAAAATTTAACCCAGAAAAAAAAACACTAGAAACTGATTTCCGGATAATAATAACTTATTCATGAAAGCATTGTAATATTTACGTTCAAAAATAGTGCACACGACAGAAATTAAGGGCAAGAATCCATCGTAAATGTTTAACTGCTAATGTTTTTGAATACATTAAGGTGGCGGGCGTCATCTTCAAACTCAAATTGTGACGTCAAAAGAACTCCCGATACTTTTCCCTCAATGGTGCAGATTTACAGCTTTCTGCGTCGTAAACTCATAACACAGAGCGTACACGGCTGCCGCTTGACGTGTAGATGTTGGCAACGGCGCACTGAATAACGGGAGATGGAGGCAGCCAATCACGTGCGGCGTCAGACACCCAATAAGACTTTATCTTTCATGACTTTCATTGAAATAACTAGTGAATATAAGGTGGACTATAGTAACAGCCTTTTAAACGACACCAATAAATGTTAATCGTTAATTTATTTAGCTCGATTTCCACTAATTAAAGAAGATATAAATTTAACGTCCTGATACTGTATCTATTTCAACAGCAGAGCATAAATATCCAATTTATACTGTATGACTCCAACGCGCGAATGGTACCTGTAATGATAACATCAAACGCCTATGTAGAATTTCTTTAGGAATACGAATTGCTGCTAGATCGTGAATCGGAAAAGTTCATAGACATTGAGCACATTTATTCAGTACTAAGTTTCATTAGCTTTCAGTTGAAAGAGATATTTCAGTCAAACCTACGTAATTAAAACAAACTCTTGCAATCAGGTAGTTAGTGTTTCTTGATGTACTTTTCTTTTACTTTTTCTCCGGCCAAAGTGCAATCTATAATTTTATTTCATATATGTCACGATTTTTCAATACGTAACACGTAAAATAATTACCTATTTGGCTGTCTGCGAATGCTCGCTTCACCTCCAGTCATCCATCTTCAAGCCAAGCAGGAACCGTGTACACATAAAATACATTTTAATCTTGCTCTTAACTTTGAATTCGTTTTTGTGTACCACTTGTTACCAAACAACACCAGCATGACACTGTAAAAACAAAAGCTACTTACTAACTACTGCAGCAGAAAGAACATCGAAAAAACTTCAAACACATATTTAGCGCTGAATTGAATACAAATACGAAGCAAAAACAATCCACATATTGTACAGATGTAGGAATCAATAATCTCTGGTAGGAATCATATAGTAGAAATATCTCTGGAGTGAGCATTCAGAAATCAGATGTGCAGAATAGATCTTGTGTTGTCAACATTGCCGTTGTGGTCACGTGATCTCGGGACGTCTAAAGTTTGTCTGTAATGGGTATAACCTAAACAGTGATTGACCGATAACAGTAGTTTCTGTCAAAGCTACTTTTTCGGTAGCTGTGAGATTTAGTTGTCATTTGTCCTAGTTTAAGACAGAAGTTTGCGAATTCACAACTTAACCTTTCCGAACTTTACCAATTACGATTTCTCCAATTTCTACCAATTCTACAATGAATCGCCGGATATGCTACATCAAGATGACTCTCATTCACAAGCAGCAACTGGCGGTCACTAGCGAATATTTATGCTAACTGGTAATTCTGGGTACAATTTTACTTACAGCCTCGGCGGCGTAATATGCTGATGTTGGTAACACAATTTAATGGTCTTTGAAAACTCAGTCACATAGAATAAGAGGGAATAATTTTTCTTGTTAACCGTGAAATAAATAATTAATGATGTTCATGCTCTATGGTCAACAGATTCTTATATGTACTTATGTGAGGTCAGCAAATTTATTATCCTCGTAAAGTTAACATTTCGTTGCCAACATTACAACACTACGAGGCCGAGGCCGTGAGTTAAATTTAACAGTATTTCTGCCCGGGTAAACTGTATCTGTTTAACGAAAGTGATAAGTTTTTGCCTGTTAAGTGTGCAAATTGAACATGCATGCTACGTAAATAATGAAAATTCTATTATCTTGTCAAAGCATTCCATATTCCGCGGTTTTCCATGGTTATTGATAAGGAATTGATTATGTATTTTAAAGCTGGTAATATTCAAATGAAAAAAGTGCTACAAAGAAATTATGGAGTTCAAAACTTACCCGTGAATGGCAGTACTGAAAAAAAATTTCAATTTTATGAATGGATTACCGTTACACATTTTGTAAAGTGTTCCTGATTTTTCGTCAACGTAGGCTATCCTATAGGCCTAAATCAATCTCTTGCAACACACTTGATTCGACACTCAGATTCCTTGTCTACAGCAATTCTCAAATTAGTTATGTTTCAACCTCATATAGTGCAACACAAGCAAAATTCCAGGGTGTTAAAAAATGACTTGACAATAAACCTGCGCCTTCAAAAGTGTCTGGAAAAACTACGAACATGGAAAATGGTAAAAACTGATTAATTATTATTATTATTATTTTTTTTTTTTTTTTTTTTTTTTTTTTTTTTGCTACTACCATCGGTGATTAAAAAATGGAGTATAGTGTCAGATTTGAGAAAATAACAACGATTATTTAATGACCCCAGAGAAGGTCATATTCTTGATCAATTGTATGTGGGAAAGTATTGAGAAGAAAATTATCATTTCAGATTATCCAAATGAATTTCGTAGCGATACCATTGACCAATTTTCATGCACGTAAAACAATAAACCAAAACTCAACTTTGTTCACCTGAGTAAGTTATCATCTTGAGACATGACATTCCTACATTGCTTCTGGAACAACAGTCAATGAAAAAAAAAAAAAAAAATTCAGTTCGTAATGGTACATTTTCAGAATACCGCGGAAACAAATCACAGTCATAAACCGAAAATTAAAAAACAAACAAATTCACCTACTATCAGAGAACAGAGCGCGGCGAAAATAAATTTGTGTGTCACCAGACAACGACGTTGTTAAACTTTGCTACTTATAAACCCTAACATGACGGATGCTTAGCGTGAATTAATGAACAGCGTTGTCCCTAGATTACTTCATAATTCCAGCTTGATGTTGAGAACATGCGCAGAATGCTACGCTCACTCCACAGATATTTCTGCCCTATAGTAAGAACACACTAATGTAAGTCTGTGGGTAAGAATCATATAATTACCTACGAAGTAAGCATAGCCTACGGCCAGCGCGATCTTCTGAACTTGGGACTGAGCTATAGTGGAACCACGTGCAACGGCGGTCATGTGTATGCTTGGTCTGCGCATCTACGTCACGCATTCGTCGACAGTCAATGAGCGTCCAGTAATGTTCTGACCGATTTGCTGCGACTGTCGTGGGCATTGCCAAAACTTGATTGTAGACATGGCCCTGTTTATATATACTGCATTCCGACGTTTGAAATGACAGTTCGACCTACAGTTTTATTTAGATTCCTAACCACGGTGTAACAAGGAAATTTATACAGAAACAACTTTTCCGAGTAGAAGTGACGAGTTCAATGTTTGCCTGGACGTCGAACCCACGACCTTAGTTTTTGTTGTCTCGGAGCCATGCTTTCGAAACAGCGATGGTGCAATATTGTTATGCAATAGGTGCAAGGAAAATTACGTGAAATGAGGACCAGTTACTTACCATAGACACGTACAACTTAAAATTACATGTAGATGTAGCAATGTTAAAAGTTGCAAAATTTCGAGATACAATAGTTGAGTAATAAATAAATCATTGGACTCTAGACTATTAAATAAGAGTGCTGTTATCCCACAAAGTGAAACAAATATTTTTTTGAAAAATATGTTTACGCAAAACGTAATATCCCCATTCCACAGAAAACATGCGCAGAAAGGTGTGAAAATTACAGAGCCTTCAGTTTAATAAGTCATGCTGGCAGAATTTTAACACGAAAAGCTGGTAGAAGCTCACATCGGGGAAGATCAGTTCAGATTCAGAAGAAATGTAGGAAGACCTGAGGCAAGACTCACCTTACGACTTACCTTACATTAAGTAACGGGAAACTTACATTTCTAGCTTTTGTATGATAGCTTTTTACAATTTTGATTGGAAAACACTCTTTCAAATTCTGAAACATCAGGGGTAAAAAATAGAGGACGGAAAGTTATTTACAACATAAACTAGACAGCAGTTATTAGAGCTCAAGGGCATGAAAGTGGCGCAGTGGTTGAGAACGGAATAAGACGGGCTTGTAGCCTTTCTCCAATGTTATTCAATTCGTAGATTAAGCAAGTTGTGAAGGAAAGTAAAGAGAAATTTGGAGAAGGCATTACAGTTCAAGGTGAAGAAATAAAAAACATTGCGTTTTGATGATGACATAGTAATTCTGTCAGAGATAGCAAAGGACCTGGAAAAGCAGTTGAACGCAATGGACAGTGTGCTAATAGGTGCATATAAGATGAACATTAACAAGAGCAAAACAAGGGTAATGGAATGCTGTCTAAAAAATCAGGCGATGTTAAAGGAATTAGACTAGTTAACGAAACAATGAAGGTGGTAGATGCGTTTTGTTACTTGTATAGTAAAACAACAAATGATGGTCGCAGTACTGAGGATATAAAATGCAGATTTGCAATGGGTAGAAAAGCGTTTTCGAAAAAGAGAAATTTACCAACGTCGAATATTAATTAAGTGTAAGGAAGTGTTCTCTGAAGGCATTTGTATGGGGTGTAGCTTTGTACTGGAGTGAAACATGGACGATAAATAAATCAGATAAGAAGAGGATAGAGCGTTTTGAAATTTGGTGCTACAGAGGAATGTTGAAGATTAGATGGGTAGATCGCGTAACTAATGAGGAGGTAACGAACAGAATTGAGTAGAAAAGAAATTTCTGGCATACCTTGACTAAAATAAGGGATCCATTGATAGGACACATTATTGACATCAAGGAAGCGTGAATTTAGCGTTGGAGTGAAGTGTGTGTGCGGTAAAAATCGCTGCGTTAGGATAATCTTACTAACAATATAAAATTTTTGATCATCGTTAATTACATAATCGGCATAGTAATTCACGCCGTAAGTCATGCGGTAAGTCTCCCCATCGTTATGTACTCTACGCAGGAGAATACAAAACCAATGACAACGTGAACAGAGTACGTTTTGCCTCTCCAGGCAGCAGGGCCAACAATTTTTTTCTGACTTGCGTTCTCTCATCTGCCGACTTTAAGTACGCCCAAGATTGCTGTCCTCCCAGAAACTACAATTACTTGTGTAATTTGCAGGAACTGGTTCCGCCAGCCGGGTGTGTCAAGCGTTTTCTCATTCCGCCACTAAAGGCACTCTGAACCCGCACATCGCTTTGGAAACACACTGCAATTATGGGAATCGTTCCCAATTTCCCCTCTGCAGAGCGAGTGCCCACATGCGCTAATCGAGCACCTGGCCCGAGCGCCACGACTCTATCCCTCAAAACGATTACCGCGGTTCTGAAAAATATCTGAGTGACTAATCATCTCGCAATGATGGTGGGGATGCTGCGGGCATGAAGAAGCAGTGGAACACAAAAACTTCTGCGGCATATTTTCTCTGAGTTGCTCAGAGACGTCTCCCACAAGAGGAACAAACCGGTCAGAACTGACAAATTGCCACTTCGGATGAGAATTAAAACACTAAATATAGTTTTAGGATATAGGGAAATATAGCGTAGGGTAGAGATGGGACATGGAAAAAAGATATCTGTATTCGATAGCAAAGAATATCGCCATTCTAAATATCGACATCGACGATTAATCGAAATAAAAATATCAATAGTATGACATATCAGAGACAAAATTTTAGTTTTAAAATTAGATTCAATACCTATGATATCATATGTTATTTAATACAATGACGAAATAGCTTTAATTACATATTATTTTACAAACACAGATATCTTACTAAACTTAGTTGGATTGTAGCAAGAAAAGAAAGAGGGAGACAAAGGTCATTGCTGTTACCCTATTTAATTCTTGCTGAAACTACAAACTAAGGATTTCATATTTTCCGTTGATTAATGTTATAAAATTTTATGGTTGTTATTTTGTAGAAATGATGTAAAAATTTTAAGAAATTGACTAAACCTTTTTCCTTCTAAGTGTTCAATGGCACACAATTTTTGCAAATATGAAACAAATGAGAATTTTTTTTTTTTTTTTTTTTTTTTTTTTTTTTTTTTTTTTTTTTTTTTTTTTTTTTTGCATTCTTCTCCTTCTGCAAATGAAGCAACAACTTTCAGAGCCGTATCAGTACCTCCATGCATGCAAACTGGCACGAAGTAGCCGGAGTAGAACTGAGAGGTTTGCGTTCTACATCAGCATTATCAGGGTACGATTTTGACACTTTTTCTCGGGGATTCGATAGCCATTCGTCCGTGATCAAAAGGTTGAGTTGTTACCTGAAGTGTGAAGTATCTTCCCACAACTATTGCGCTTATCACTTTTTCTATCACTCGATTTAAAATGCTTCCACATTTCACTTGTACCGAGCTCTTTTTTCATCTTTAGACTAAAGACTCACGCAAATAAAGACGAAACGATCAAAGAACAACACCAACAAAAGAGGTTTCGAGAATTGCCAGTGATCACTGAGAATTATATTTGAAGCAATTCTATCAACTGTACTTTAGAATGAAAGGAAATGACGAAAATACACAGCTGACAACAATCAAAATTATGCTAAGGCTCTAAATTAGAAATGTAGGGATGCGTTGTTATGGTTTAAATACTTAAATACTAAAGAGAAAATAGATTTGAAATTTCTCAATTATAAGTTAGTAAATGTAACAATAATAATAATAAAATTTCTGATTATATCGCCATAAAATATCGATATTACCGATATATCGGCTGGGGAATATCATTAAAGCTATCGCTTAACTGAGTCTGATATATCGATATTTCGATGTATCGCCGTCCGATGTCCCATCCTTAGTGTAGGGTAATACAAGATACACATCGAAGTTCATACTACTATCTCAATTGAGATCTGAGGAAATTCTTGTTGACTGCTGTATCCCTCCCTTCTCACCAAGCACTTTACACAAAATACTAACATTGGTACAGCCATACACATATAACATTTCTCTGAGTCCCTTATAAACATGTTTTTTTTTAAGAGACTGCTACCAATTGCAATTCTTTATTAATTTGCTTAAATCATTTCATGCTGAAAAAAGATACTAAAAGAACACTTAACATATATATATATATATTTTTTTTTTCTTTGCTTACGAAGTCATCTCATATACTAAACAGATATTGTCTGATAATTTGGTTGTACATTCAGCTCCTGATAATTGAAGGTAATGCGTACTTATAAAAGCAAAATTCCGATAATCCTAAATACACAAGCCTTTTTTTGTAATCGGAAATTTCTATTTACTGTATTTAAAAACATGCTACTTGTCGCATTTGAAGGCAGTAACGGCTACCTGAGACTTAAGTAACTATATTGATATAACAGTGTAACAAAATTCCTGAATGCGAGTTAGATTTTGTAAGGTCAAAAAAGGTCCTAATGTGAGCGTTAATGTTATATACTACTCCGAGAATGTACTTTACAAACCACTGTGCAAAAACCTAACTCTAAAAGAATATCGCTGATTATTGTGAATTAATACCAAAGAGCTTAGAATCTATGGAGAGCCGTGACACCATTGATCTCTATACAAACTGGTTGTATAACTCTGGTCTCTGAGCAAAGAACTAGATCGTGCCTACACATTCATGTTTTCCACGCGTTTTCGCATTGTCCGCCATATTTAACTTTCGCATACGAATTTCCATCAGTTATTAAGTGACAAGAAACTGCTTGCTTATCTTTGATTTGAAATTTACGTCAATACAGGCTAATAGAAACGTATTTTCTTCTCGTTTTCTTTTAATACTTCATATCTACCATTAAGAAGGTTAGAATAGGGGAGATGCCCTTAACACTGCAGAAGTGAAGCGCATATTGCGGAGTCAATATTTGTGCTGACGAGTGTGTATTCATTGCATTCCGAGTTGAAAATGCTACTTTATCTAAAAGGAGTAGAAAAATAATATTAAAAAGGTTACCTGTATTGCCTATGAAAGCTTTTTTCTTTTTTTCTTTTTTCTTTTTAATACCTACCTACTATTTGTTACGGTGGTTTTCCCTTAATGGCTTATAATTTTTCATTTTTGCGTTTATAGATTGCCTTGAAATTTCTAAGACCTGGTGGTACAGAATTTTAGTATGAATATTTAATAACGTGAAACCTGTATGTATTCAACATAAAAATCCATCCTTCAATAATGAACGTACGAATATTACATAGCTTCCTTCTGTCATTATTTCCTGTTAACTACTGCAGCTGACAATTTGTTCTTGTCGAGTATTAGGGTAGTATCTCGATATGTAAGTCACGCTCATCTAATGAAATTTTGCGTTAATAAATCACAGTTCCGTTATCTGGAAAATCTGTATTTGTCCACAAAAGTATACTGCAGCAAATATGTTCTCAGAAATGAGTCATTTAAATGTATGAAAGTTAACAGCGCAAGAATCTGAGAACATTTTTTCTTGGATCCGCAAGGTGGCGAACTGGCTTCAATTGACAGCTAAGCTCTTCATAGTAGCTACATCTCCCGTCATTTTAACCTCCTTGGCTGCCATATTTGAATTTGGCAAGACACGAAACACGAACGTCTATGGCACGAAATACGAACATCTATGGCACGCTCAGACAACTGAAGCTCAACATCCAGGTAGTATACATATAACTAGAGCTGGGTTTGAACATGACTCAAACTGTTCGAACAATTTACGTCACAGTTCGGGAAATCTCGGAAAATGTTCGAACTATCGATCACGACGCTATCTAGCAATGTCAGGAGGTACTATCTCCACGATTTACAAGGATGATATTCATAAATCTTTTCTGTGCTGTGCAGTATACGATTTATATCGAAGATAGGATGTCATTAATGTACTATGGGGATTAATAAGTGTGAAATTCCGACTACAGTAGCTTCTAGGGAGCAGGTCATAAGTAAAAACAGTAGCGAATATAGGCTATAAGTAAACGATAGCAATTGCGAATAAAAATTATAGTGCTGCCATCTAGCGCCTCCTGTTGATACTACGTACAGAGCAGTTCGTGCACCGTTAATTCCGAGGTTGAAATTACAATTTATCTTTACATGAGTTATTTCCGTTATTGGGTATTAAATTTGTAATGTTTTCCCTATTTCATCTCATTCAATCTTGGTTTCATGGCAATTAAAAGGTGGTAACATTTTTATCTGTTACTGAACCGTATTAACAGGTAATGGCATGATCATTTGCAACCTATCTGTTATAATCACGTTGAACGTAATTTCTACTTATAAAGGATTCACATTTTTTCCTTTGAATGTTAGCCGTCATTAATGAGGTGCAGTAGTTCTGTTCTAGTAGCAGATATTTTGTTTATCAATTGATCAAATCTTGCAGTGATACCAGACAGGTCACGAATGCATTGTTTAAAAAAATACAGTTTTTCATAGTTGTGTCCTTTTCTTTTATATATACTTGTACTTCCTATGCAATTAGTTCTGAGCAAAGTAATAGCCCGCCAACTTCAAAATTTTCCGCATATCGTTGGCAGATTAGCAGCGCCAATTATTTATTATCCGAGTGTTCGAACAGTTCGATACTGTATCGAGATCTCTGCTGTATCGGGAAATCCCGAACATGTTCGAACGCGAGTATCATTTGCCCAGCCCTGCATATAACTGCCTAACACTGAAAAAGTGAAGCCAGCAATATGCGCATTCCGACATTTGTTTGTGCCCAAAACATAGGTCTTACTGTGTAGTTCAAATTGTTAAAACGTATGTAAATACTCCGATATGACTATCAATATAGTGGCCTTACGTAAGAAGCCAATATTCACACAGGAAAATGTTCAAATGTTTGTAGAACTTATGGGACGTAACTACGGGGTCATCAGTCCCTAAGCTTACAAACTACTTATGAACTAGCTAAGACTAAGGACGGCACAAATATCCATGCCCGAGGGGGGATTCGAACCCCCGACCGTATTGGCCGTGCAGACCGTGACTGGAGCGCCTCAGTCCCCTCGGCCACCTTCACACAGGATTATAAGTGAGAAATCCTTGTTTTGGACACAAAAGCATGGCCCCTCTGGCTTCAACCAATGTCTGTACTCAGCATAGGTAATGCCATCTCCCTTTATTCTAACCTCTTTGATTAATAAATACAGTGATTCTATTGTCTCTGCTTTATCTATGAATGTTAAGCATTGAAAAAACAAGATATGTGACACGTGCTCGTATTATAAGTATTCTTTCCTCCGTTAGATCTGTATCATGTTTACAGTTGATTATCATTTAATAGCTGGAGAGAAAATACCTTTTCATCTTTTTTGCAGTGAAGAATTTTATTAATATGTACGAGAAATTTTACAGAATTGAATTTTGTATTAGTCTGCTTACGTAACTTAGGAACATTCTGGTAACTGCTGCTAAACTGGATGAGCTAACTTTATTCGATCGCCAATCATTTATAACAATTATCTTGTGAAGTACTACATGAAATTACTAATTATTTAAGAAATTTTTGCAATTTTAAAGACTCAAATTATTATTCACAGGTCAGTGAGGCAATTTCCTACTGTTTCGCTGCCAACATACTAGTCGGTCAAATGCAATAAAACTAGTTAACAATTATCTTTTTATATTATTTACAAGAGAGAGAGAGAGAGAGAGAGAGAGAGAGAGAGAGAGAGAGAGAGAAACTGAACTGGCGCCCAAGCTGTAGATTCGAATTTATAAATCCTTGAAATTTCAGTTATTGTTGTAATTGATTGTTGGAATCATTGTTAACATATTATATCTTTGTTTGTATATATTTCATGCCTCACCTAACCTTAGCAGACATTCCTGTACTGGTAAACTGTCAACACGCCTGACCGTACCTGATTGTAATGGTTTCATCCTGGGAGGCCCAACATCTTCGTAGCGCTTCTAGTCTCTTAAGGTAAAGAAGACTTCCTTTCTAGCATTTAAACTCTCCACGAGTCCAGCCTGCATATTTTTACAAATTTTACCCGTGTTGATAAAGCTAACCGTTCGCAGCGAATACTTATCAACGTGTGTGAAAATATTTTGTAAAACATGAGTTATCTTTACAGGACCGGAGCCAGCGGCCGTTCTGCGGAAATTATAAGACTGCCACCTTACATTAAGAATAAAGAAAGTTTGTGTAAAGTTTACCTTTTATTTGCAGACAATACGTACAGCCATCACTGAACACATTGTAGACACATCGTTCAGGAGATATGACGTCATAGACAGACGTGTGAAAACCTCTCTTCTGCATCATTGGTGTTCAGAGAAAGGTGAACGGCCGGAGGAAGTAATTCTTAATTTAGCGCAAGATCCAAATAGCAAATTATATAAATATTTTACAGTTCCTGAAAGAGTGCTACAGTATTTAATAGTACTTCACAAGCACTTTTGGTATACTCGCTTTGTCTGGGGACACTTTGACACAGGTAACTGTGCGAAGAGATGATATGTGGATTATTATTCTCCTAACGTATGTATGTATCATTTGCTTCAAATCAAATGTTCAAATGTTTGTTAAGCTTAAGGGACTTAACTACGGGGTCATCAG
Source organism: Locusta migratoria (assembly GCA_026315105.1). Classification (NCBI taxonomy): domain Eukaryota; kingdom Metazoa; phylum Arthropoda; class Insecta; order Orthoptera; family Acrididae; genus Locusta; species Locusta migratoria. The sequence goes on along the minus strand of CM048744.1, from coordinate 97,161,512 downwards.
TCCCTAAACTTACAAACTACTTATGAACTACCTACAACTAAGGATGACACAAATATCCATGCCCTAGGGGGAATTCGAACCCCCGACCGTAGTGGCCGTGCAGACCGTGACTGAAGCACCTCAGTCTCCTCAGCCACCGCGGCCGGCTCATTTGCTTCTGTTAATAAAATGTGTTATTTGTCAGAAACCTAACACCCAAACCTCCAGATGTCAGTCACTCAGATCGGTACCAGACGTTGTATATCGATAGGGCATCAACCAAAACTATGATAGAATCCGTGCTTTGTGCTGTCGTCCAGGAGAACGTGCGTAACCTATAATAATAAGTAACAACTGACTTACGGAGCATACCATATAGAGCTCCTACGGGCAAGCTGGCAGACCGTTAGTTTGTTGATATTCATGTCGGGTTTCCATCCGGATTGTAGAGTCATCTGGGCACAATATTTCTGCGGATCACCTGGCCGCCATCTTCAGGTGATATGGATGCTGCTGAGTCTCGTAGGAAACTGAAGTCTTGCCGAGATCGGCGGCCTTATATACGCCGCAAGCAGCCGGTGCAGAGGACGCAACCACGACTCTCTGGCGCACGCGCCGTTAGTACTTCGCGGCGTATATAAGGCCGCCGACCACGGCACGACTCCAGTCATCGTAGCTGACTCGCCAGCGTGAGGAGAGGAGCGTCGCGCCGATGCTGCACTTAGCCGCGTTCGTCTGTGTACGACCCTCTACGGCAATGGCCTACCGAGCTACGAAGAGAATGCGCCGAGGACCATCGCGAAGTGGTTTCCTCGCGGCTATCGTTCACCTTGCAGCCGAGGTGATGGCCTTGGCGGGGGCTGGTGGTCGGAAGCGACGGCAGAAGGTGCGGAAGTTTGTGCAATGCTTCCGTTGCCAGAAGATTGGCCATATGGCCAGTAGCTGCACGGCAGAGTTTGCGTGTCTGTGCTGCGCAGGCGCACATGACACGCGCAACTGCCCACGCCCGCGGGCCGCCGAAAAACGGTGTGCAAATTGTGGCGGCCCCCACGCCGCCAACTTCCGCCGCTGTCGTTACGTCTAAGAATGGCGCACGAAACGGAAGTCGGAGCGCACTGTGACGAAGAGGACGGGAATTGCGATGCCGGCCGCTGCCGCGGCTGTCCCACCTCCTCCCCCTCACGCTCCAAGTGGGACACCACGAGGGACGGCTCGTCGTTCTGCCAATTTGCCGGGTGCACAAGTTCTCTTGCACCCCGAAACGGACGACGCGTTCCTTTGCCTCCAGGCCGCGATGGCGGCCGAGAGAGAACAGTATCGTGCCGCCCTCGACGCTGTTACCCGTCGGATCGCGGACGACTCGGACACATTGGAGGAAGTCGTCTCGTACCTGGTAATGCCAACCAGGCGCGATATGATGCGGGTCCTGCTCCAAGTCCTCGAGAACATCCGACACCATCAGGACGACGACGAAGCCTTCCACTACCCATTTCTCCCGGAGGCGCAAATCCCGCCTCCCCCCCACCACCCTGCACAAATACCGGAGGCGATACAACGCCCTATTTGGCGGTTGGTGGGCCGCTAAGGCTTCAGTGAATTAAATAATTACTGTATATTTACTGAGGAACAATTCCGCCAACTCGCACAGACTGCCCAGGAGTACTTGGACCGTCGCCGTTCCCAAAAACGAGAGCGGCCTTACGAACCGAGGACCGTTGGCCCTGCAGGTTCTCAAAAGTAAACCCCCAAAGTTTATTGCAAATTAATAAATAAAGTTAGCAGTTTCCATATTCCTATCATGTTCCTCTTGGAGTGTAGATCGCCAGCTGGCGATGGTACTCCTATCTACGTGGTAAAAAAAGAGGCAAGACTTCAGTTTCCTACGAGACTCAGCAGCATCCATATCACCTGAAGATGGCGGCCAGGTGGTCCGCAGAAAAATTGTGTCTAGATGACTTTACGATCCGGCTGGAAACTGGACATGAATATCAACAATTAATACGCCGGGAAACTACGTAATCGCAGAGCGTTAGTTTGTTACAACAAGGGTCCTGGGTTCAAGCACTGTTCGTGGCACTTTTTTTTTTTTTTTAACGCCGGCAATTCTTATAAGGGACAACGTGTTCCTGACATGTAAAAATACTGTTCGGATTTTATAGCACTGTAGCACTAGCTGTTTGTAAACAGCTAATGTGTAGAGTATATTCGTAGTTTCAGAGAATATACTGAAGCAACCGGAACACAATAATAAGAAAAGAATTGCAGAAGTATTAATAGTAGCAATAATGATGATGATGATAACAATAATAATACTGCTGCACGTGTGATGCAGTTTCTTTATTCTTACGTTCCGATTGTGTTTGTTCATCCTGTCAAACTACGAATAAACCATACAAGAAAAGTGCCACGGGCAGGACTTAAATCCAGGACTTTCTGTATAACAAACTAATGCTTCACAAACCAGGATCTCCATACAACATGTTCTCACAGTTATGCATTAACTGTACTCCATGGGTATGTTTTCCTGAACGACAGCACATAGCACGAATTTTATCGGAATTTTGGTTGATACTCATTAGATCTGAAACGTTTCGTACTAATCTGTCTGGAGAAAGCCAAATAATGTGAAGGTTTATATAGAGTTGTATTCTATCATCTATATGAAGCCGCCCACATTGTTTCACTTGACTTTGCAGGCCCTTACCTATTGGTAGAGGCTGTGTGGAACATTGGAACATATTGTAGCTGTGTATGATACATTTACAAAATAGATTAACTTTTTGTATTTCAACTGGTCCTGTCCAGTCCACCAGCAAAAGGTCAGTGCAAGATAGTTTCCAAATGTTGGTAAAGTACTGTTTATTAATTACTAGATGACCTGGTGATGATACTGATATCCCATTGAAAACAACTCTTTCAGTTTCTCGCGAATTTTCAAATTGTCAGGCTAACTTTCCCAAATGTTTAGTTCATAAGAACGTTCATCTTTCGTTGAACATCAAATGACAATATGTTATCGCAATCGGATGAACGGTTCTCAACTTATATTGTTGAGTACATTTCGAAAGAAATTGAAAAAGGAACTTGGTTCGAATTTTGCTACTTTTCTTTTTAACTGTCCCTATTTTTTTACTGAAAACTTTTGCAAAACCACAATGAACGAAACAAAAACAGAATTAAACCTCTCCGTCGTGCGAATAGTTAGTTACAGTGCTGAATTCAATCAAAAACGCACTTTCGGTTTTTCTCAAATTTTCCAATTTTCCGGTAGATTTTCCAAAAAACTTATTTCATACAAACCTTGTCCTGTCAAGCCGTACTCAGGTCATTCTCTTACAGCCATGTGGCAATTGATTTTTATTCATTAAAAAGTCGCTTTCGGTTTTTCCTAAATTTTCCTACTTTCCGGGCGACTTTTCCCAATTTTTATTTGATGCGAACATTCTTCTTGCTTCCAACATGAAATGTAAAAAATTTTATCGCAATTGGACGAACGGTATTGATAGCTCACAGGAAAAAGCTGTTTCCGTTTTTCCCGATTTTTCTCTTTTCTGGACTACTTTTCCATACTTTATCACCGTTTAAACCTTCCCTGGACTGATACGAACGTTTCAAGACTAAAATTAGCCAAATCGGTTCAGCCGTTCTAACAAACGAACAGCAATTCATTGTTATATTTGCTACTAGATGACTCGGTTAACTTCGTATCACTTACCTTTTAAAATAACCCATATTAATTTAAACCCAGTAGCTTTATAAAGGCATCATCAGATAGTCCAAGTATCGGCTTTGTAGTGGGCGGAAAGAGTGAGCAAATCACGCAAACATGTCCAGGATAATGTTCGTGTCTCATTCGTTCAAGTTCAGGGAAGGTTTAAACGGTGATAAAATGTGGAAAAACTTTACCGTAATCATACGAATGGTACTGATATTCTATAGAAAAATCTCTTTCTATTTTTTCTGAATGTTCCAATTTCGGGGATACTTTTCCAGCCGGCCGCGGTGGCCGAGGTGACTGAGGCGCTCCAGTCACGGTCAACACGGCCACTACGGTCGGGGGTTCGAATCCCCCCTCGGGCATGGATATTTGTGCCGTCCTAGTTCGTAAGTAGTTCATAAGTAGTTTGTAAGTTTAGGGACTGATGACCCCGTAGTTAAGTCCCATAAGCTTAACAAACATTTGAACATTTGATACTTTTCCAAATTTTTATTTCATTAGAACGTTACTCTTGCTTTGAACGTCAAGTATGCAAACTTTATCGCAATCAGACGAATGATATTGATATCCCATTGGAAAAAGCTCTTTCAGTTTCTCGCGAATTTTCAAATTTTCCGGGTAACTTTCCCAAATTTTTAGTTCATAATAACGTTCATCTTACGTTGAACGTTAAATAATCGAAATTTTATCGCAATCGGATGAACGTTTGTCAACTTATAGTATTGAGTACATTTAGAAACACATTGAAAAAGGAACTTCGTTCTAATTTTTCGACTTTCCTTTGTAAGTGTCCCTATTTTTTATATTTTTTATTCTTATTTATTTATTTTACTGAAAACTTTCCCAAGACCATAATGAACAAAAAGAATTGGCCCCTCTCCGTCGTGCGAATAGTCAGTTATAGTGCTGAATTCAATCAAAAACACATCAAAAAACGCACTTTCAGTTTTTCTCAAATTTTCCCATAGATCTTCCAAAAAATTACTGCAGACAAACATTGTCCTGTCAAGCCGTACTCAAGTGATGCTCTTACAACCATGAGGCAATTGATTTTCATTCATAGAAAAAATTCGCTTTCGGTTTTTCCTAAATTTTACTACTTTCCGGGTGACTTTTCCAAATTTTTATTTGCTGCGAATCTTCCTCTTGCTTTCAACATGAAATGTATCTACACCATTTTATCGCAAGTGGACGAACGGTATTGATAGCTCACTGGAAAAAGCTGTTTCAGTCTTTCCCGAGTTTCCTCATTTTCTGGGCAACTTTTCCATATTTTATCACCGTTTAAACCTTCCCTGGACTTACATGAATATTTCAAGACTAAAATGAGCCAAATCGGTTCAGTCTTTCTCGACTTTTAGCGAGACTAACGAACAGCAATTCGTTTTTATATTTACTATATATGACACTGTAGTTATTCTTCATGCAAAAGGTGTAGAGACGTCGTTAGGAACATTAAATAAAGCACACACATTCTTGACGCTATCACCCAGAAGCAAGCACGGTGGAGAGGATATTCAAGGAATTTAATAGATGTATTAGAATTAGAATCTATGCTGCAACCTAACATACTCGCTAGATAGAATATCTTTATTTGAAAAAATAAAGATACTGTTAAAGACACGTAAATTACTCCAGATGAACTAATTCAAAGAAGCAAGGAGGAGAATGAATGGCTACATCCTCTCCTATAATTCGCAAGACAAGAAGTAACAGAAGAAAGAGAAAATTAGAAGGGTGTAAATATAATTTACTGTATATGGCCATCGAAATAGTTAATATATTTGTGAAATAAAATCATTTCTTGTGACCGATATGGGCATCAGGGCAGCAGCTGAACAGTTTGTTCATGTGATACTCCACTGTAATCAAATTACAAGAGGTAAATTTTGTAACGAAAGCCAACACCGCTGTGCACGAGTTTTCAGCCGAGCGGTCCAGCGGACATATTTTAAAAACTGCCGACACGGTACATCGGCCCCTGGGGCGGTGCTCAGTATGCGTGTTTTAACGAGGTATACAGGAGCAGTTGCGGAGTGTAAACCCATCAGGGCGACAGTTCTATTAACGAGCAATCAATTCATGCGCACACAATAGCGAGACACTGCGCTCATAACTGGATTCCGGGCAACTGTATTCAGCGATTGCGATTAGTAATTTTCTGGCGTAATACTGAACATGTTAACAGCTACATATGTTTGTGCAACAGGTCACGAGAGGTATTCAAATACGGGACCAGTTTCATTTCGCACGCTTCTGTTAGCTAAATATGTAACAATAGCACATCTGCTTGTTATAATCTACATCTTGTTATAATCTACATCTTCTATCTCTGTATAAAAATAAAAATCATTTAACGCATATATGAAAAATCGTTAATTGAGAATACCTCGACGAATTTGACTGTCTGTAATTGCTAGGGGAAACTTCGTATGAAAGAAAATTTGGAAAATTTGACTGGAAAATCGGAAAACTCGGAAAAAAAATTAAAGAGTTCATACTTTATTATTGACACAATGGATAAGCATAATACCCCTTTTTTCTTTTCCTGTTTTGTTCATTATAGTCGTGGAAGCGTTTTCGTGAAATACAAAATTCACGACAATTGAAATGAAGTCGGAAAGTACTAACTTCACTCTCGATCACAGAGTGATAGCATATTCGATAGATCACCATGATATTTGACCTCTTCCTTCAGTCGCATTTTAAAGAGCAACAAGAGATAAATTTCTCGGCGCTCCCCATTTTATCGACATTGCCCACTCCCAGAAAGAATTACTCACGCTGTTCCAGTATTAGGATATTCGTTTTCGTAGTAACAGCTATCGCTACAGTGGGTAGAATCTGAAACATGAATGAAATCTTAAAAAGAAGCGTAGTCAGTGTGTTACTTAATACCCTTCGCTTTATGCTTATGTGAGTGTTGTGCAAAAAATAATGATGACGGAAAGTACAGTGTTTGAACGATACTCGTGATTTCGAAACAATACTCCGCCATGTCGGGTTACAAGTACAGCGGAGACAGTCTTAGTTATGACCCTTCTTAGTCATTTTATCAGGCACAATTAGCACAGTTTGTTCTTGTTCGATGCATCTATTGCATCGAAAACTAACATCGTCCATAAGTCTTCCATATGCTGCTAAAATCCCTGGAAAATTACATTCATTTAGCATTATGACCATGTAAGGGTTTTTTCCGTGGAAGACGAAACAACTAAATTCACACTAAACTTTTAGAGACAATAGTACAAAACATGCGTATCTATTTATTTCTCGACATGCAGCGTTTTAGACGTATGTACATAAGAAGCGCTGAAAGGATAACACATTTCCGTTCTTCCAAAATCGTTCGACAACATTTTTTAGTTTCTTTTTTGTTTTCCGTTAGTCTCCAAACTCTACAGAAGAGTGCTACGATGTTACGCGCGATTTTTGAAATGAGGTTGAATTTCCCACACTCAGAGCTTCGGATGGTAAACACACGATACTTCACCATCCGTACAACAGAGCATACAACTGTTTCAGAACTAAGCCGGATTTCAGTTGTTTTGTCCTCCTCTTTTTCGTCGCGTCGACGCAAATATTTTACTGGTCAAAGCGGCTTGGCGTGAACCCGTGCAAATTCTGATCCATCGAAAAATTACTAAGCGGGTAACCTTCTATCGAGTCATCCGTCGACTAGTTTGGGGAGGCGATAGAAGGCAGGAAAATGAAAGTTGAAATTTTAAATATCGAGTTTAAAAATTCTTTCACGCGGAAGGATCATGCAGATATACACTTCTTTGAACGGGGTCGCACAAATACCCGAAAGGGCACGTTAAAAACTTAATAATCACACCTGGGTAAGAGAAGCAACTGAAAGAGTCCAAGAAGAACAAATCGTCACATCCGGATGTAATCTCAATTCGGTTTTACAGACTGTACTCTAAGGCATTGGCCTCTACTTAGCTGGCATTTCCCGCGGGGGAGTGGCCGTGCGGACTTGGAGCGCCAGGTTACGGATCGCGCGGCCGCTCGCGTCGGAGTTTCGAGTCCTGCCTCCGACATGGGTGTGTGTGTTGTTCTTAGCATAAGTTAATTTAAGTATTTTAAATGTGTTTATTTCCGTCAGCAGTTGCAATATAATAGTTTAATTACATGTTTCGATCACTTGGATCATCTTCAGATCTAACAAACAAAAGTAAAATAGAAATGTACAATTTGATAAACTTACTAAGGGTTAATAGTTAATTTATACATAAATGGAGAGATTTTTCTTTACCTTATAGTTGCGTCCGCAATTCGACTGGCTGAGTACTAATTGGAACTGAGTTTTACAGTTTGATGTAGGCACTTATAATTTGGTTGCAGGTGCAGTTGCGGACACTCTCCAGTCGATGATGTCGACTATAATATTAATTTAAGTAGCTTGTAAGTCTAGGAACCGATGAACAAAGCCGTTTGGTCCGATTGGAATTTGCTTTAGCTTGTACTTATCGTGAATTTCTCAGCCACTGAAAAGTCCCAGGTGGCCACCAAAAATTTCAGGTGCCTTCTAGATATAAGAAGAGCCAAATGGTGCAGAATTTATGAACATATTTCAAGTTCTAAATAATGTATGTATACAAATTATACAGTTTAAGAAGCATATCATTACGAAACTCAGCTTGCATTTTCTCACATTACAACTTCCGAACCAAGCAACAAGCCGTTTCCTTATTCCAGACTTAACGGAAGCCTTTCATTCCAGAGCCTTCTGCAAACTATTCACAAAGGTCCCAGTATATACGATATGTTACCAGATGTATGAGTGGCGCCAATATTCTAATACAACCAATACGTTTTCCTTTTCGGAGGCGACTGTTTATCAAACACTGCGATAGGACCGCCGTTTTTCTCTGTACGTAAAGGATCTGTCGAACAGTCACCTATAATCTGTAGATGACTTTTGACGATAATGTGGTGTAGTGAAAGGTAAATAATATTTTTAGTTTGTGTAATAAATTCCAGCTGTGTTTGTATGTAGAAAAATCTGACTTGATGCACCTGAGCAGAAATAACAATGTGGTGGAAAAAAGACAGTATTAATGGTATGATGTTTTACACAGACACGTCGATAATACGGCTAGCAATAACTTTGCGGAGCGACATGAAGTGGAACGAGCACCTGAAGATGGTAGTGGGGAACGCGGATGGTCGACTTAGATTTATTTCGACAGTTCTAGGAATGAGCAGCTTTTGTTCACTTCTAATGAAATTGCGTGTTTATGGAATATCGCCCCAATTGTGCGATTGGACTCACGATTTCCTATCAGAAAGGACACAGTTCGTACTAACTGACGGTAAGTCATCGAGTAACACAGAAGTGATATCTGGTGTTCCCCTGGGAAGAGTTAAAGGTCCTCTACGATTTAGGAAACAATCTGAATAGTTCCCTTAGACTGTTCGCGGATGATGCTGTCGTTTATCGGTTATTGAAGTCAACAGAGGAACAAAAGCAACTGCAAAGCGATATAGACCAAATTTCTACATGGTGCGAAAATTGGCCATTAACACTAAATAATGAAAAGTGTGATGTAATACACCACTAAAAGAAATCCGCTGAACTTCAATTACACATAAATCAGTCAACCTTTAAGGTCGTAAATTCTACCAAATACCTAGGAATTACAGTTACGAACAACTTAAACTGGAGAGAACACACAGAAAATATTATGGCGAAGGCGAACCAAAGGTTACGTTTCATTGGCACAACGCTTCGAAGATGCAACACCTCCACCAGACTGCCTACATCACACTTGTGCGTCCTCTCCTGGAGTACCGTTGCCCCTTGTGGGACCCTCACCAGGTGGGACTGATGGAAGACATTGAGAAGGTTCAGAAAAGGGCAGCTCGTTTTGTTTAATCACGTTACAGGGGTGAAAGCGTCACGGATATGTTACACGATTTGAGGTGGGAATCATTACAAGAACGACGTTATTCGTTGCGGCGAGATCTATTTGTGAAATTTCAATCACCGACTTTTAGTTCTGAATGTGAAAATATTTTACTAGCAGCCACCTACAAAGGAAGACATGACTATTCCAATAAAATAAGAGAAATCAGATCGAAAACGGGACGGTTTAGGTGTTCTTTCTTCCCGCGCGCTACTAGAGAATGGAACGAAATCAAATGTTTGTATAGTCTATGGGACTTAACTACGGGGTCGTCAGTCAGTAAACTTACGAACTACTTATGAACTACTTACGAACTAGGACGGCACAAATATCCATGACCGAGGGGGGATTCGAATCCCCGACCGTAGTGGCCGTGCAGACCGTGACTGGAGCGCCTCAGTCCCCTCGGCCACCGCGGGCGGCAGAATGGAACGGTAGAGAGAGGTTATGAAAGTGGTCAATAAACCCTCTGCCAGGCACTTAAATCTGATTTGCAGACTATATATGGAGATGTTTCGCTCAGTCTTCTACTGGTGGAATTAACCGGTCACAAGTAAGGAAATGCGCGGTTAAACTTTTAAAATTTCACGAACGGGTTACTTCGTAACTTGTTTACGGACGCCCGAGGCACAAATCAGAGGTATGCGTGACTGCACAGTTGAATGCACCCCCTACCTCTTTTATGGAGCGGTCGCGTGCATCTAGTGTGCACTGCAAGCTGAAGACGCGTACATGCGCATTTATATAGCTGTGGTAACGCCAGTGACGGCGCTAGTGTTCAGTCCCTCGTCATATAAACAAAAGTGACCGTCCCACTTCCATTTAAATACCCTGTTTATGGTCAGACATATAGCCGCGAGTCGTCCGGCAAATTTTTTCATCTAGTTGGTCTGTAATATTTGTCTCTGCCAATGCTTCTACTTGCACTGCACTTTCGTTTCTCGCGTTAACATGTCGATCCACGCCTCACCTTGAGTGGAATACTTGAACAGAAAATACGTTTTATCCTTTCTGAAATGGTCATAAATCACCGATCAAACAAATTCATAATTTGACTTAGTCGGCAATCAAATAATACGGATATTATCTTTCCCATAGTTAACTATTCACGTAAAATCTTCCATAACCTTTCTTCATACAGGCTCGTAGTGCAAGATACTTCATGAACCTTCTATCACCAGTGACTGAGTAGAATATTGTGCACTTCTTACATAACTGTGCCTGTGGTTTCAGTTTTGAGAAGCAAATTTTAGCCTGTATTTTCTTGTATTATCTGTCCCGAAGAACCAACCAGCTTTAACACTATTTGGCACATGCAGAAATCGCCTGAAGAAAATCCTTTCTAACAAAATTATCTACGACGACGAACTATTATCCACGACTGTACCGAGAAGCAATCGAAATATACAAGCATGGGGATAATTTTAATAGAAAGGAAGAAGCAATGAAACTTAATGACATATGGACTGTGGCTCATCAGAGTAGGTAGTTCCGCTTTTATCTTTGACCATCGACTATCGAAAGTTATGTTTTATCTTTGACAAGGCTTATCTCTGCTGCGCACGTGAACACTTGACCACGCCCCCTTTTGGACAGTATTTATACCGCTCTCCGACGCCCGACTCGTCAGTCGGCTAGACTCACCGCTACCCCTGAAGATGTCCAGCGCAGCTCTGGACGAAACGTCAGGAGCAGATACGTTTCTTCGACCATGACCACATAACCCGGAAGATTCAACAGCAATTATTTCAGCCGGTCGTGAAAGCCTTCACTGCATACTAAATAAAGTACATCACTTTTACACACCCTTATTTCTTCATGACACAGTGTGAAACACTTGATCTCTAGTGTTTTAAATGTAGCATCATTTCCACTTGACATTCTGAGAATAACAGCCGCTGCCATTTAAGGCCCCTACACGCATTCCGATTTATCGTACGACCAACAAGATGTCCAACGAGCCAATCAATTGTAGAGAGCACGCAGCGCCACCATGTTCTGGTGTCTTTTTGTCGAACTGTTTTTGTTTTCGAGTGTTCGCTGTGCAGACGACCTCAGGCATGGAAGTTGGTCGTGAGCGCTACACACTGCACAATTTGTTGGGTGAAGTGGTGGGGGAATCTGAGATTCAACAGCAATTTATTTAGTATGCCAGGGCTGAAAGGGTTAACACTGCTAGATAGTCGTTATTATTACAATTGTGCACTGGAGATACGTCAATGCGCGCAGAGTTTAGGCGCTAATTAGTGCAGAGGCGAGCTCAGTTTGGCGTGGGCCTGCAGTGTGAGGTAACGAGGCGCCTTGTTGTGGGCTGGGTGGTAGACAGTAATTGAATTTGGACGGCAGACCCCACGCCGTTTGATGTCCGTCCCGTGCCCGCCGCCGAGCCGCCTACATTATTCAGCCGGCTGCATTATTCACTCCACAAGCACAGCACACCACCATTCTGCGCCACCGCCGCGCCGTTCCTCTCCCGCCCTTTCTTACGCGGACAGGCCGCGTATTTCACCGCGCCTCCTTGCCGACCGACAAAGCTCCGCTGTAGCTCTGAATCTCTGTCAATACCTCCCGCCGACAATTCAGTGGGTTCTCCGACTCCAGGAGACCGCGAGGTGCAACATTGCTGCTCATCAATAACTGGCTACGTGCTCCTCCTTAACACGAGAGTGCGAGGAGGAATCGTAAGATTTTACATATCCGAGGTCGGCAACTTAGTCCAGTCAATGAGTGCTCAAAAGAGGGGTGTAGAGTGCATGGAATATGCGAGAATTTTTGACTTCAGAACTTTATTAGGGATAGTTAGGAGGTGAACATACTAAAAGTCCCCGCCCCTGGGGGGTGAACTAAGGCGAGGTGGGGGGTGGAAAGGTGCCATTTTTTGGTTTCTCACTTATATCTCGAAAACGGGCCGCTTTCGGAAGAAAATGTTCGAAATAAAAAAGAAAGATAATTGAATTTGCTATAAAATTGTTTCAATACATATACGTCGAATTTCCAACGGTTTTCGAGATATACGTTATTGAAAATCGACAATTTCGAAAAAAATAATTTTTACCTCACTAATTTTGTCAAACATTTACTTCTAGTGACTCACTCGATAATTTCTCAGAAAATTTGTCAGAACGAAAGTTGTAGAGCATTAAATTTCCTTCAATTTGATATGCACATTTATTACCTTATCTTCAGCCAATCAGAAGTTACAGCATTTATCAGATGTGCGCTCAGTTTCGAAGTCCTTCTAGAAATGAGTGTTTTGTGAGGCTGTGACGTTTTCTTCTTATGAAACATGTTAGCATGGTAAATAACAACACTTTAACACTGGTAATAAGGTAATTGCAATTGTAACAGAACTCCTTTTTATTATTGTAGATTTTAGGATAGTATTTTGAATCATACAATGAAAGTATTTACAAGCACTGATAGTTATTCAAAATGAAAAAAAGTACATTCAATACAACATATTCGTTTTTCTGAGGTGGAAGAGTCGAGGCTCATTTAGTGTTACCTGCAGTGGACACGTCGTCAAGGTCGCCGGTACCTAACGCCCGGGAGAGGGTTAACGATGGGGAAGCCCCATGACGAACATCGAACGCCTGTGCCTGGCTCGTTCCAAGACACTGGACTGGAAAGTGGAATGGAGTGTTCTCACCCACGTCTTACTTCAGTTTACTTCAAACGTTCGCCCAGCGTAGAAGAGTTTGTTGGCTTTCTGTGATATTTTTCATTTCTTTATGAAAATGTTGACTATTTAGTGCGCGTAATGGCTACTTGGTGTTTTGATGTAATGAAACAATAGATGGATCGGTTTTTCCACAGTGACAAAAAAGGAATACTATCACTCAACAAAGCAATTAGTGAAAGGGGAGATATCAATGGCTCATCTTTAGAGGGTTTGGACATCTTTCTGATTCATATTGAATGTTGAAAATATTACATCAGGCCGCAATCCACAAGGCTCATTTAAAGAGATAGGCACTCTCATCGTCCTCTGAAGCACTGTAACCTGAAACTTTGAGATCCAAACAACCTAAAGTGTTGACGGTGAGCAAAGGAAGCCTAAGGAGAGACGCAGGATGGTATTTTCAGTTACTATTACCACAAAAGGGCGCAACAGAACTGACATACAAGTGACGAGTATGGATGCATCTCGAACTAGACATGATCAATGGTTTAGTTGCCGTGGAGACTGTGTATTATGATGAATGTCAGATACTCTCAACATCCACTTCTGAAGACTACGTTTCAAACGCAATGGAAGAGGTTGGTGTCTTACTGGAGGGGAATAGTGACTGTCAGTTCACTGTAAGCGAAATTATGGGTGTCATTACTGGGAGGAAACCTGAGTGGATGACTATCAGAACTGGAGGACCGCGGTCCAGGTACGGACCGCGGAAGGCCAAAAACTGGACCGCCAAAAATATTTTGAAAGTATAAGTTACGCACTGAAATTATTTAAAACATTTTTCTGTAGATAATACTTCGTATGAGACACCCTTACAATTTTCCTAGAATTTTACAGTTAACTGCTTGATGATTAGAACCCTTAATTATTACTATAGGTAGATTAAATAAATGTCACGATGTGCAACGCTGGAGAGTACGCTGACAGGGGCGACAGAACGGAGCAAGCTGGCCGATGATCCGCGTAAGAGATCTGTAGACACGAATGCAGCACGAGAATTTTATCTAAAGAACAAGGAAATTATGTAATTCATACTCTAACAGTCTCTGAAACCTGTAGTTAAGCGTCCAGGGCCTATCCACTTGTGCTCTTAAAAATCACCTTTTGAGGTTTCAGCAGCAGCAGAACGGACGGATGTGACTGCGTAGTTGTTCCACCTTTCAAAGCCCTTACTCCAAATGGAGATAATAGACTTGCAGGACGACATTTCCTTGCAAACATATTAAAATGTATCCACTGACGACTTGTGGAGTGAACATGTCTCGGGAAACTATGAAAATTACAAAACATTAGCCATCTACCCGGCTACTATCTTTGGCTCCACATATATTCGTCAAATTTCATTTAAACAAGTGTAGCTCAAGATGAACTGCCGCCCACCTCGAAGGACACTATTCGCATGAGCTGCTCCGCATGTGAACCTAACTTTAAGAAACTGGCTGAAGGGCGCAAATGTAATTTCTTGCACTGATTTTTTTTAAACACAAATACGCATAGTTCATTGTATTTCATACTTTTTAATGAAAATTAAACAAAAATAGTTTTTAATGTATGACCTGGTACTGGATTTTTTCAATAAAAGTTTGATTACACATTTTATTTCATAATCTTTGTGAGTGAAAATAAAAATAAATAAATAGCAAATAAAGTTTTACTGGATTATTATACATTTTTATTTCCCATCTTTTGTATTTCGTATTAGTTTGAGACTGAAAATTAAAATAAAAAAAATGATAAGGAATACGTGGTTTTACTTCTGGATCTCGATAAAAATTTTCAAAAGTATCCGGACCCCATGCAGGATTACTTGCCGACCTCTGTTATGTATCATCTCCGAAGATAAAGCTATGGCCGTGAGATATACCGACAGAAAAGAAACCTGCTTTTCTACAATGAATAACACCAGTAGTACCATTAACAACAGCATCATTACTTTACGAGACACTGACGAGACGTTACGAATTTAATACAACACACGCGGCGGAGCGGCTGACAGCATTGAGGCGCTATGCTGCGATGTGCGAGGTCGTTCCTCGTCGGGGGTTCGAATCTCCCCTCCGGCATGGATGCTTGTGCTGTCTGTAATGTAAAGGTATTTCATAAGTAGTTTGTAAGTTTAGGGACTGATGACCCTGCAGTTAAGTCCCATAACGTTCACAAACATTCGAACATTCTTGAACAGATCACGCGCAAAGTGCTAACGGCCGTGACACAGTGGTGGGCACATTGGTTCCCATTAAATTGCGAAAATTAAACACTGTCGAGCTTGGCTACCAGGTGGATGGGTCACCGTACTGGTCGGACGAGTGCTTTTGGTAAGCGGGGTGCACTCAGCCCTTCTGAAGCCAATTCAGGAGTTAAAGCTTGTGGGAGAAGTCACGGCCCCTGCTTTCTCGCCTTGTTTTGGAGGGTCGGGTGTCTCAAAAATGTTTATAAATCTATCGGATCAAACTGCGTGGTCATCAGTCCGTAGCTACTTAAACCTAGGTAGCCGGCCGCAGTGGCCGAGGGGACTGAGGCGCTCCAGTCACGGTCTGCACGGCCACTACGGTCGGGGGTTCGAGTCCCCCCTCGGGCATGGATATTTGTGCCGTCCTAGTTCGTAAGTAGTTCATAAGTAGTTTGTAAGTTTAGGGACTGATGACCCCGTAGTTGAGTCCCATAATCTATACAAACATTTGAACATTTTAAACCTAGGTAAGCTAACCTAAGGACAACACACACACCCATGCCCCAGGGAGGACTCGAACCTCCACGGCGAGCAACCGCGCGCTCCGCAGCGTGACGCTTTAGACTGCTCGGCTACTCCACCGCGGCCCGGATGTCTCGGTTGCGTGTTGCCTACTGGTGCCCGTTGCCGTGGACAGCCGACTGACAGACGAAGCGTACGGCTCAGCAGGCAACGGGCAACTGAGCTGGCCGACCCTCAGAAAGAAGGGAATGGACTCACCCTGCGCACGGTCCATGACTTGCGCGAGCTCTACCAGATGTAGTGATCCCGGTAACGAAAGTCGACACAAAGGTCAGGAGTTTGGGGTGCAGACCACGTCCCCCTCCATAGCGCATCCGTTGACGCCTTCGGACGCTCGGAAGGTAAAAGTTGGGCATTTTGAGGACTGTAGTGCGGGTGTTACAGTTTTACTGGACCGAAGTTTGGTGATCCGAAATTACACACCATCGTCTCAGCTCCTCTTCGCCCTAAATGCAAGGGGAAAGAACCAGACATCATCTATGTACCCAGGCTCTTACCCACTACACAGAGATGATAATAGTCTTGGGATGCTTGCTTACAGCTTATCGGTCCTTGCCTTGCACGGCGAAGTGCAGCAACTCGAAGTGGCACGCACTCACTGAATAGCTGGAGGTCCTCTGCACGAATATTGAGCCGTACTGCTTCTAAAACCGTCGCTAACCGCGAGAGTGTTGTCAAAAGATGATTTTGTGTGCTGTGTCCAATATGAGTTCTACGGGCGACGTTTTGACATCATAAACAATAGGAATCGCAAAAAAACTGCACATAATGCGGCGAGACTTCATAAATACACTGCATGAGAATGAGAAAACTTAGCGACTTACGACAAACTATAAACCTAATTTCAAACTTCTATTAAACTTTTTCTCGCTGACAACCATAGCAAAATGACGAAAGGAATAAAGTCTCTCGCTTACTACTTTTCCGCTGTTCATGGACTAAAACTACGGCATTCGGTATGACGTTACAACTTATAATTTCCACACTACAAATTGTAGCCACAGGAAATTTTACAGACAGTATACACACATGTAGTTGAATGTACCTTCTAAACTGTATCGCAGTACGACACGTAGTTCATGAATTATGAGCACATAAACAGTAACGTTCATGGAAAACCGCCCCATCACACACAAAGTTTTAATCTATTACTTATTTACTACTAATTGTATTTCCGAGAGATTTTACAGGCATACGGTTTTTAACAAATGAATATTTACCTGAGAAATGGCAAGAATAAATAAATAAATAAATACGCGGCAACGTCGGCTTTTCAGCTAGTATTATATATTTTGAAATTTTCCATGACTTCTTGGTCGAAGCAAAATACGTTGGACTTCATAGAAGCAGTGCGAAGGCATCCTTTTATTTGGGATGTGAAATTAGCGGAGTACAACAACGCTCAACAAAGATACGACGAGTGGGAGAAAATTGCTAAAGCATTCAACGTGTCAAGGAAAGAATGTGAGGACAAAGGGCACAATTTAAAAAGCCAATATAATCGCGAGCTAGCGAAAAGGGAGAGCGGTAAAGGAACAGGAAGTGCCACTAGCAACGTGTACCACTCCACATGGTTTGCTTCTGATGCTATACAATTTATAAGAGACAATTACGAACCACTCTTTCAGAGGACCACACATGAAGTAGCACCAGTAAGTAAATTTGTTATATTATTTTATTAATCATATATTTGGCTACTTTTTTACATAAATACTGCATTACATAATGTGAATATTTACAATTGCACTGTGAAAAAGTGACTCTCCATACTGCTATGGTTTGAAGAAGAATTCAGCAGATTCCTTCATGTCATCATTTAACAATTATGTGGAACTTATTTTCCACACTACCATGGGACGGAGCCTTGAATACTACAGTAGTATTCAGTATATTCTCTTCTTTTGTCATTCAGCAGTGAAGTTCTTCGGCCAGTTCCGGGCAGTGGCTCCAGCACAGTAGGGGTGTCCCTCCAAGACCCAGGTATAACGTTCCCATCATTTCCCTCTCTGTCGTATGTTCTGCTGGACAATACCTTTGACATTTTCTGTTTTGAAGGAAATTATGTAAATAAACACAGGCCAGTAGCACCAGGGTGAGAAGCGTTTGCTTCTTCAGAATTTAAACAGTACTTTTAATTCCTAATAGATTTTCTATCACTCTTCTTGCTCTGCATGTTGTATAATTAAAAATACCTTGCATGCGGGCCTGGAAATGGTTTCACGATATTTTTCTCTAGGCCAAACGCTTCGTCAGCGACGAAAAAATATGGAACAGGTTTGCTCCTACAAGGAAAAGGAGCTGGTGGTGGTATATTTAGAGTTTTGGTTTCAACAATTGTAAAATTTTGTGTCTTTAAGGACACCGCCAACTGAAATCCTCCCCTGTGTGCCAGCATCAGTATAAATTATTCTACAATTAGCAGCCGCGGTGGAGTAGCCGAGCGGTCTAAAGCGTCTCGCTGCGGAGCGCGCGGTTGCTCGCCGTGGACGTTCGAGTCCTCCCTGGGGCATGGGTGTGTGTGTGTGTGTTGTCCTTAGGTTAGTTTACCTAGGTTTAAGTAGTTTGTAAGCTACGGACTGATGACCACGCAGTTTGGTCCGATAGATTTACAGACATTTGAATTTTTTTTTTTTTTTTTTTTTTTTTTTTTTTTTTTTTTTTTTTATAATCAGCATCAGCAATTTCTAGCAAAACAATGCTGAAGCGCTCTCTATAATTAAAATAAACTGTTCCACTGTTGGGTGGTGCCACAATGTCAATGTGCCTCCCATCTATAGCTCCTAAACACCTAGGAAAATTCTATTTTTCTCCATAGTCTTTGGCAATTTTCAGCCATTCCTCTTCAGTAGCAGAAAGATGGAAATAAAATAAAAAAATATTTTTTATTTACACAAGGACAGAAAAAGAATCTCAATACATTAAGATCCCTTGATTATAATGTATGTATAATATATAGCTCGCTTTGCCTTAGAAATGTGTTATGTATTTTAAAGGTCATGAATGCCGCACAAACAGAAAGGGAAGGTGAAAGGGAAGGAAGCATTAGTTTCCCTTACGAGGTACTTGAAATGGAAGAGGTGATACTTGCCACGCCCTCGCTCGATATTGTGGAAGTGGAAACCACTCCAAATATTTCTGTACCTCCACACGAAAGCACAGCTACAACTGTATTGCCACGTACCACTCCAAATCCGAGTGGAAGTGGCAGATTAAGTGCATTGAAAAGAACCAGAAGAGACCGCGATTGAGACCGAGAAGGTCTTTTACAGACACTACAGAAAGTTGGCGAAAATTTGGCCGGTAGAAAAAGAGAACAATTTACCCACTTGGCTGACTTAGTCGCCAATAAACTAGATATCTCCACGAAAACGGCCAAACTCGAATTATGGCAAGATTGGAGAATGGGATATACAAATGTTTGCAAGAGGCAAACGAGGAACTGATTAATACAGTCCCATACAGAATATATATGCTTCGTTAAAAAAAAGTATAAACGTTAATACATTTCTTTGATATGTACTGTGAAGTATCACTTACTAAAACTAAACACAAATTAATGTTGTTGGATGTCTTTACTTAGCTCAAATTGTCCTCAGTAATTGTAATATTTTATTACTCAGTGAAGCATGTCAGTCGTTCGAAAGAACTAAAAAGTAACGCATTTTAGTAATATTTTAATAAAATAGGGTACAAAATATATGTGCCGGTAAAATTTTAGTTCCTGTTCCGGCGGCCTCGCGTGGTTATGTTGGGAACAACAACGACGCGCTTGAAAATTTGTGCCGCTGTTCCTGGTTGACAGGTACTTGTATGTACCCTTGCCCGCTCTTTAAAATTAATTACCCTCGTAAAAACGAATATTTCATGACAAAACATTTGCGCGATTGCTAATGCCAACGTCTCATACACATGATTGTTGGCATTAACATCCACTGTCAACATTATCACGCGAAGCCGCCGGGATAAGAACTAAGAATTAATATATGTGCCAGCTGCCTGAAATTTTTATAACGTATTATATATTATCATATATATGAAACTTTTACCTTCACTTCTTGGGATAAAAGTTGCTCAATGGCCTCGCAAACGCGAAGAATAATGTTGCGTATGGCACTTTTTGATATTCTATGCAGATACATTAACGTCGAAAAGGAATCCCCAGTGACCAAAAATCGGAGTGTTACTGCCAACTGATCCTCTGGTGAAATCGAAAGTTTGTGTTGGTTTTGGACACAAGTGGAGCCACAAGAGATAAACTGTGTAAATACTCCATACTCATCCTAACATAATTTCTAAAATACGCGCCATCCTTTAGTATTAATTCCTGATCGAGCATTTGTACGCTCCGTGAGTAGCATGCTTGCGAAGAAACTCTACTCTCTCTGCCACCATCTACGCTTCCTCCACCTTTTTTTCCTATCATCTTCCAAAAGAGCAAGCGCAGCAGCACATATAAATGTGAAATCCTCCAAATTTCAAATGTTTGTTAAGCTTATGGGACTTAACTACGGGGTCATCTGTCCCTAAACTTACAAACTACTTATGAACTACTTACGAACGAGGACGGCACAAATATTCATGCCCGAGGGGGGATTCGAACCGCCGACCGTAGTGGCCGTGCTGACCGTGACTGGAGCGCCTCAGTCACCTCGGCCACCGCAGCCGGCTGAAATCCTCCAAATCATCGTCCGTAGCCACCGCACAGTGATACAAATCAACAAGTGTAAACGCACGCTCATACATGTATGAGTCTGATATTTGTCAGCTCATACAAGTCGCATGTCGCAAAGTCGCCGATACATGTATCTCATACATGTGCCGATACAAATCGCAGTGTAAACGTACCTTTCTGATTTCATCAACCGATGCCCACAATCTCCACTTCCATCCCGACACAGACATTACATAATCCACTGATCTTCATTTTTTAAATGTTGCACTAACACTGAAACTAATGTCATTATTTTACATAAATAAGAGAAAGGTGAAAATTTCAAGGAAGAGATATTTCTCCAACATTATGATCAAGAACCAAATTCCATTTTGAATAAATAATTGTAACTGAAAACAAGTTGAAACTTTTCCTGTTATCTTGTTAGAAATGTACCACTAGTCATCAGTATTCGATTACAACTAAATTTGTGGTACTTACAGATTAGCGATGTTTTCGGTTGCGGTTACTTACAATACTTCCTTCAAAGAGGTTTTGCTAGAAGGGTTCTTTGCGATTTAGTTTTATGTATTTCTTGGATAGATGCGTGTGATTTACATTCCAAGCATCTCGACTTCACCAATTATTATTTATAAATATTATGATTTTTACGTTGTGATTTTATGTATTTATACTAAATCAACCTCTGAACCGTAAAAACCGCACATAAGGTTGGTATTTTAGCTACGATTTTCAGACATCCTTTCATATGAAATGTTTACGTATACATAACGTACATACAAGAGGTCTTCTGATATGGCTTTTTATGGAAACCAGTCTCACAATAAAGAATAATTTGAATTGCAACTATAGGTGATAAGGAATGTCATTTCTACCACATCTGGTTGGCGGTCAACGTTCGAACTTCATTTATTTCGAATGAAATTCCAGAGCTTTAATAAAGCACGAGTCGTTGTACAGTATATGCATACTTCGAGCGCTCACGTTGAAGTATTTACAATAAAACATACACTGAGTGACGGGTAATCGATACCATACAAATTCAGTCCACTTCCCTTTTTATTCATGGTGAAAAATCATTGACTGTCCTATATTTAAAATGCAAGATGTGTGTTGGAGTAAACATTGCATTTCTTTGCTTCTACTGCAACATAAAGTCCCGGAAATGTACTAGTAAGGCTTTCTAAAATACCAAACGCCCTTTTGTAGCATCCCACACAAAACAGAATTCTCTCACAGTTCGTCACACCAAAACATCATTTCCCCACAGCACACAGCATTTTTCGGGCTCTAGGCTACTGTGAGGACCTATTATAGAAATACAAGGTGAAATGTACTTTTTGTTATGGCAGATGTAACTAATTTTTGCGACGAAAATAAAAATCGAGACAGAAGAAAATAAAAATTAAGACGCGCCTCGACAACAAAACAATTTTTGATTTAAAGAACAATGTCCAGCACAGACGCAAACTTTACTTAAATAAATAAGTGGAAAAGTTTCACATTTGACCACATTTATACACAATTTGTGACCCACCTCCCAGTCTGATACAGGTAGCAAGAACTGCATGTGGTGGGGCAACTTGTTCACAATAAATAGTTTCCGAACAGATAAGGCCACGAGAAGACTGAGGGCGGAATGGTAGTTGAAGCTTTATGCGTGGGTAAAAACGTAAAGCAGTCAACTATCCGAAGATTGATTTGAATATTTCATTACTAGCGATGGTCCTGTTTGTAGGTGGCATGCCATTTCCTGGCTAGGTCCCACAGAATGACAAACAAAATATTTCATGGTTTCCCCAGTCACTTATAGAAGGATCTACAGCCGAACCACGGTGTAAATCGACATTTTTCGTATCAACAATACTGCGAGAAGTGAATGACTGACAGATAAAAATCCTAGCTTAAGCTAGGATCTAACCCGCGACCTTGGGATTCGTAGTCTGGCACTACCACTCTGCCATAGACCAGCAAAAAATTTTAGAAATTGTTAGCAAATTCAATATTCAGAGAACCAAAATGTGAAAAATACCAAAATTTAGACGACAGTTCTTCGGGTTAGTCACGTGACTGCACATCATTACATATTTTTAATTTTTACGTCGCCTCTATGAATGTTACCTTTATGTTCCCTAAAACAACGTTTCTTCTTGCCACTCTTGTGCCACTGCCTCAAATTTTTAGCAAAATTAATGCCAGTAAACGTTTTCAGAATTCACAACATTTGTAAGAACTTAAATACGGTATAGCGTGTATCAAAAATGATGACGCAAACTTATACAGTTGATAGTACACGATAATAGAAGCAAAATGTCCCAGTAAACATGGGTCCGCAAATGAGACGTTTGCGAGAGAATTACGAAAGTATGGTTCCAAGCCGCCACTGACGTCACTGTAAACATCCTCTTACTTAGTTCACATTAATTTGAAATTTAGGCTTTAGTATCTCCCTGTACTACTTGAGGATGTTCCCCTTCAGGAACGTCAGAGTATGTGGTACAGGAATGATGGAGATCCGGCACAGTTTGCTGCTGCGTGATGCGACGTCTAACGCGCATATACGGCCAAAGATGGATAGGTCGAGGCGGACCTGTACCTTGGCCTTCATGATCACCTGATCTGAACCCTTTGGGTTTTTGTATCTGGGATCACCACAAAAATGAATTGTACAGCACACCCGTTAACACGGTTTAAGAACTGGAGCAGAGAGTTGTACACGCTTGTCAAGAGTTCCGAAATGATCCAGGGGTTGTCGAAATAAGTCGAAATTCATTGCAGAGACGAGCACAAGACACTTAGAACACCTCCTTTAGCAGGTAACCCATACGTGAAATATGAACTAAATGCAATGTAAAACCCAACAGTAAAATCTAAATTTCAGATTTATTTATACAAATTAGGACGATGTTTACTATAAAGTCAGTGAAATGTGAACTAAATGTGATGTAAATCTTAATAGTGAATGTTCAAATGTTTCTTAAGCTTATGGGACTTAACTGAGGCGTCATCAGTCCCTAAACTTACAAACTACTTATGAACTGACTTACACTAAAGACAGCACAAACATCCATGCCAGAGGGGGGATTCGAACCCCCGACGCGGAACGGCCTCGCGCATCGTAGCATGGCGCCTCAATGTGCTTGGCCGCTCCGCCGCGGCTCTTAATAGTAAAGTCTAAGTTCAAGTTAATGTATAAGAACTAGGACGATGTTTACAATGACATCAGTGGCGGTTTGGAACCATACATTCATAATTATGTCAAAAAAGGCTCATTTGCAGACCCATGTTTACGGAACATTTTGTCTCTATTATCGTGTACTTTCATCAGTGTAAGTTTGCGCCATCCGTTTTGATATAGCCTGTATATACATGCATGCATTCGGAATAAAACACACAGAATCATATCGGCCAAGGAATGACTAGATGAAAATATTTACGGTTTGTACTGCATGGAATTTCCAACAGTCTTGAAGCCGAAAGCAAATTTTACATAGTAGCCTACCGTCTCATCAGAGTATTTCTCTTTTTAAACATACTTTTTAACATCTCTGACGTTTCTGCAATAATCGCGAAGATAATTTCGTATCGGTCTCTATAATTGTATCATGAATATGTAACAAAGTCAAAGAAGGAATAACAAGAAGGGGTTCTGATCTAAAGCGAAGCAAAAACACCTACTCGCCAAGTGCTAAAACAAAAGATTACCGGTGAACTTGTATCCGCTTTGAAATTCAGCCATCGCTCCGCTAAATTATCAAACAGTGTGACGGTATTAGTCGCTGTCGGGCTGGGAGACTAATAACATGTTTATGGTTTCAGTGCGCGCGACCGTCCGGCAAAAACAGCGCGCGAGATAATTTGTGAGTCAACACGGCCGCGCCGTCCCTTAACTCCCAGTTCAGAGTTGAACGCTCTGCAGCCCGCCACGGCACGTGCGGCGCGGGGTAGCTTCAGTTGCTGCTGGCGCCCGAAATAGTGTCCCGCAGTCTGCTGGGTGACTTTATGAGAGCACTGCCAGTGTCACAGGGTCCTCTAAATGGAGGAGGGCCGACGCTCAGTGCGTTTTGCTAGGTCACGTGCCATCTTCTCTTTGTGTGATTAGATCCATTTGATAGGATGACGGCAGGATTCGGTAGTAGACTGCCACTGGCGAGGACTCGAGTAATGTCTAAAGAAGTGCTGGAGAAACTTGATACCATGCATCCTGCAGGGCTGTCCACACATCAGTAAGAGTAGGAGGGCACGTTGCACGTTGCAAGGCTTTCGAGATATGCTCAATAATGGCCATGTCTCGGGAGTCTAGAGGCCAGAGGTGTTTAAACGCATAAGAGTGTTCCTTCAGGCAGCATTCTGGACGTGTCTGGTGTCGCATTGTCCGGCTGGAATTACCTGAGTCCGTCGGAATGACCAATGGACATGAATGGATGCGTCAGCGTCACCTACAGAGTCGTACCTACACGTATCAGGGGCCCCATATCACTGCAACTGCACACACCCCACACCATTACAGGGCCTCCACCAGCTTGAAGCCGCGGTGGAGTAGCCGAGTGGTCTAAAGCGCCTCACTGCGGAGCGCGCGGTTGCTCGCCGTGGAGGTTCGAGTCCTCCCTGGGGCATGGGTGTGTGTGTTTGTCCTTAGGTTAGTTTACTTAGGTTTAAGTAGTTTGTAAACTACGGACTGATGACCACGCAGTTAGGTCCGATAGATTTACAAACATTTGAACATTTTTGAACCAGCTTGAACAGTGTACTGCTGATATACAGGGTCCATGGATTCATAAGGATGCCTCCATACCAGTACACGTCCGTCCGCTCGATACAATTAAAAACGAAGCTCGTCAGACCAGGCATCATGTAGTCATCAGTCCAGGCGAGGTGTAAAGGTTTCTGTCGTGCTGTGAGCAAGGGTAGACGAGTAGACCTACTCCTCTGAAAGCCTATATGACGATGTTAAGTTAAATGATTCGCATGCTGACACTTGTTGATAACCTAGCATTGAAATCCGCGGCAGTTTGTGGAAGCGTTGAATTCTATTACATTGAACGATTTTCTACAGTCGTCGTTGGTGCGGTTCTTACAGGATATTCTTCCGGTCGCAGCGATATTCACCTGATCGCTGCCTCGGAAACCATGTGTCCCATCTCTCATGCGCCGACTACACTAAGATCAAACTCACTTAAATCGTGATAAACTGCCACTGTATGAGCAGCAACTCATCTAACGCCTGCGCCAGACACCTGTTCTTTGTATAGGCGTTACGATCCCATCGCCATCCTCTGAGCGTTTACAGCCACGCGGAAGGGCCGCGAGGTCTAAGGCATTATGCTTATAGTGGGTGGTCTTTCCCGTCGGAGGATCGAGTCCTCCCTCGGGTATGGGTGTGTGCGTTGTCCATAGTGCAAGTTAAGCCTAGAGACCGGTTATCATAACAGTTTAGTCCAATAGGTTTACAAACATTTGAACATTTGAATTTGAGTGTTTTCATGGACAAGCCTAAATCAGTTTTTTTTTTGCCTCTTTAATGTATATCTGTCAAGATGCATAGATATTAAAGCCAGTAGACACAGAATTACATCGATGGAGCAAGTGCGCTGACCACTACGGCATCCAGACAAGGTGGTCACCAGAACTGCACGGACCGCTCTAGCAAGCATTCAGCCAGGTTTTAGGTTATCCACGAACTACTGACGTAGTGTCCCCTCACTATTTTACTCACTATTCGCGTCAATTCGCATATTTCCGTAACAGTACTAGAGTGGTGTGCGTATGCATCGGACTGATGACCAAGCGCCGCGATGAAGTAGCCGAGCGGTCTTGAGGCGTCTCGCTGCGGAGCGCGCGGTTGCTCGCCGTCGGAGGTAGAGTCCTTCCTACGGCTTGGGTGTGTGTGTGTTTGTCCTTATGTTAGTTTACCTTAGTTTAAGTAGTTTGTAAGCTACGGACTGATGACCACGCAGTTTGGTCCGATAGATTTACAAACATTTGAATATTTTGATGACCAAGCAGTCTAGTCCCCTCTAAACAACAGCAAATGCAGGCCTGTCTTGCCTTAATTAAATATATGATGTCATTTCTTTAGACATGTTTCCTTATAAACTTGAAAATCGTTCTTTTCTGAAGAACACTACAAGTTATGCACTGAAACAGTAATAATTTGAATTCAAAGTATCTAAACATTTGGACCGTTTCAGGACAATGTAATAAATCCAATGGCAAAGTTGAAAATTTCTGCTGGAACCCGAATTTTCCACTTTGGGACAGCGATCGCCTTAACCAATTGGACTATCCAGGCACGCTTCCCTTCCAACCCAAATTCTCACCTTGTAGCACACTACGATTGTAGTGCACCCTGCGCATTTGATTCCACTAGCTCGCAGCCTATACTGGATTCCTGCAAGGGATCGAGCGTATTAATGTGACCGCATTGAAATTGTTAATTGCCTGTTGGGGCAGAAATACATTTATTTATATGACATGTTCGAAAATAACAGACACCATATAAATAAAAAAAATTACATTAATAATATGGTTTGGTCTAGCGGTTTAGTGCATCGTGCGATGAATTACATGGAATACATGTCTGTTTCTTATGCTACTCATGTTATTATCTGCCAGGAAGTTTCATATCAGCGCAAACTCCGCTGCAGAGTGAAAGTTTCATTTATGTTATTATCGTTAGTTTATTAGTGTTTTTGCCAAACATTCTGTCCTTAATGTCCCATCTTTGCTGTTTATGTAAAATAGCATGAACTTTTCTGGTGTTTATATATCTCTGATACCAAAACGAAACGAATCTAGCTCCAAACTTCTCTAGTAAAACGACGCTTATGTTAGAATGACAGAGTTTACATGAAAATGACACAGGCCACGAGCCCGTCAAACTGAACACTGTTTAAGTTGTTCTTTAGCTAAGAAGAAAATGGAGAAAGGCTATGACTCAGGTCGGGTAGGGCACGGACTGGGGCGCGAAACGCCTTTTCACAGGAACAATCCCAAAATTTGCCTTAAAAAAGTAGGGAAACCACGCGAAACACAAATCTGGATGTTCAGACGAGCATCTGAAGCCAGGTCCTCGCGAATGCGAAGCCTGTGCCATACTCGTGCGTCACTTCGCTCTTGGAAAGGATTCGGACTATTGTTTTCGAAAGATACCGCGGCCTGTCACCACATCTGACATTTTCGTAGTGTGTGGCCACGTAACTCATGAAACATTCAAACGTGACAGTTACGGAACAATTGCTGTTCCATATTCACGGTTACTGTGATTATGGATCCGACAGGCGCCATATTGTGGAAGTCGTGCGGGTTACTTTCTCATTGTTGTCAGAATGAGTGACGAGGACATAAGTCAGTATTCCGTACAGCAACGGTCTTCGCAAGGAAGAGGGGATTACCACGGCGTGTCCGCTGCAGAGTGGAATAATTAGATCCTACAATTACTCAGACGCGAATCGCACGTAGTGACAATGACGTTATATGTTAGAGCTGAAAAGTCTGTGGGACAAAAATTGCATCGGACAACATGGGGTCAGACGTTGTTCTTTTTTGTTGCTAGGTGGGGTCACTTGAGAGATACGAAGCTCAATTTTTTACTTATATTTTTTTTAAATTTATTTTTAGTGGGATGCTATAGTTTTATAGGGGGTATCTCGATAGTGTTGTGTATGAATTACACAGCACTGACATTTTGTTATTCTAGAATGCCATTAACAGAAGCAGTGATGTTACTTCAATGGCGTTTTCATATTTGTATTAGAAATAACCACGTTTTGTGAATAGGACATATGAAAGTAACACCAACTTTATAAGAAAGGAAAGAGGACTGAGACATACAATTACAGGCCAATATCGTTGACATCAGTTTCATGTAGAATTTTAGAGCGTATCCTCAGTTCGAATATAGTAAATTTCCTTGAAACGGAAAAGCTTCTTTCTATGAATCAGCACGGGTTTAGGAAACATCGTTCATGTGAAACTCAGCTTGCCCTTTTCTCACGTGACATCTAGCGAGCCATGGATGAAGGGCAACAGGCGGATTGTGTTTTTCTCGAGTTCAAAAAGGCTTTCGACGCGGTGCCACACTGCAGACTGCTAACGAAGATACGAGCTTATGGAATAGGTTCACAGATTTATGACTGGCTGGAAGACTTCCTAAGTAATAGAACGCAGTAGGTTGTTCTCGACAGCGAGTGTTCATCAGAGACGAATGTATCGTCAGGCGTGCCTCAGGGGGTGTGATAGGACCGCTATTATTTTCTATCTATATAAATGATCTGATGGACAGAATAAGTTGTAATTTGCGGCTGTTTGCTGATGATGCTGTGGTGTATGGGAGGGTGTCGTCTGTAACTGACTGTAATAGCATACAGGATGACTTAGACAAAATTTCTAGTTGGTGCGAAGAATGGCAGTTAGCTCTCAATGTAGAAAAATGTAAGGTGATGCGCATGAGTAGAAAAAACAATCCCATAATGTTCGAATACAGCATTAGTAAGTGAGCTTCTTGATGCTGTCGCGTCGTTCAAATATCTAGGCGTAACGATCCATCATATTTCAGGCTTGCAGCCAGATCATGTTGATGTCTTCCAACAATATTTCGGCTGACAAACGTGCAGCCATCTTCAGGTGAGCACGAGACTGGAGATTACCGGTGTGTGTCGTTCTATATATACCGAAGATTGGCGCGGCGGCGCCTGCGCAGTGAGGAGGTACTAGCGCGCCGCCTGTCGAGTTTGGCGCGCTCTGCGGTAGAAGCGGGCCGCGTCTGCGTAATGGTGTACTTACATTCTGTCGGAATGCGCTTTCGTGCATCTTAAGCGCCTTCCTAAAGAGATGGAACATTTGCAGTCAGTCTTCAGGGAAAATGGATATTCTTCACGCCAGATCCGCACAGCTCTAACGAGGAAGAAATCTAAACAACAACAAAAAGAAGAAGATTAGGAGGTAATCAGGTCCAGGGCGTTCCTTCCGTATGTGGGCAACCTCTCTTCTAAAATAGGAAGAATTCTAAAGAAGCATTGTGTGAAAGTGATATTCCGATCACCTGCGAAGATCTCGGCTTTGCTTGGCTCTACGAAGGATGATTTGGGACTGAGGAAGGCGGGAGTTTACAAGATCCCTTGTCAATGTGGTCAGTCCTACATTGGCCAAACTACTCGCACAGTACGAGAAAGATGCGTGGAGCATGAGCGCCACACACGTCTACTGCAGCCCAACAAATCAGCCATAGCAGAACACTGTATTTCCACGAGACACTCCATGGATTATTCTGCAACAAAAATTTTGGCAACGACAAGATCCTTTTGGGATTCGATTATTAAGGAGTCCGTGGAAATACGGTTGACAGACGACCTGATTAATCGGGATGGCGGATTTCAAATGGATAAAGCAT
Source organism: Locusta migratoria (assembly GCA_026315105.1). Taxonomy (NCBI): domain Eukaryota; kingdom Metazoa; phylum Arthropoda; class Insecta; order Orthoptera; family Acrididae; genus Locusta; species Locusta migratoria. The sequence goes on along the minus strand of CM048744.1, from coordinate 97,131,403 downwards.
GGGACCCTGTTATTTAATTGCTTCGCAGAGACATAGGTCAACATCTAGTGTAACATCTGACAAAAAGTGAATTCCTTCGACCACCGCACTTAAGATGCACGAAGGCGCATTCCGACAGATGGCGCGAATGTAAGTACACCATTACGCAGACGCGGCCCGCTTCTACTACAGAGCGCGCCAAATTCGACAGGCGGCGCGCTAGTACCTCCTCACTGCGCAGGCGCCGCCGCGCCAATCTTCGGTATATATAGAACGACACACACCGGTAATCTTCAGTCTCGTGCTCACCTGAAGATGGCTGCACGTTTGTCAGCCGAAATATTGTTGGAAGACATCAACATGATCCGGCTGCAAGCCCGAAATATGATGGATCAATCAATACGCCGGGAAAACTTCAAGATACACATCTAGGCGTAACATTGCAGAGGGACATGAAATTGAACGAACATGTATGGACAGTTGTGATTAAGGCGGGCAGCCGACTTCGGTTTATTGGGAGAATTTTGGGAAGATGTACTTCACCTGTAAAGGAGACAGCGTATAAAACCCTTGTACGACCACGTCTTGAGTATTGGTCAAGTGTTTGGGACCCGCAGTAGATCAGTTTAAAGGAAGACACAGAAGCAGTTCAGAGGCGAGCAGCTAGGTTTGTTACTGGTAGGTTCGACCAATACGCGAGTGTCACGGAAATGCTCCGGCAACTCAATTGGGGGTCGCTGGAGGAAAGACGACGTTCTTTTCGTGAATTTCTGTTGAGTAAATTTAGAGGGCCGCAATTTGAAGCTGAGTGTAGTACGATCTTACTGCCGCCTACTTACATTTCGCGTAAAGATCACAAAGATAAGAGAAATCAGGGATCGTACGGAGAGGCATATAGGCATTCTTTTTTTCCTCGTTCTATTTGGGAGTGGAATAGGAAAGGAAATGCCTAGTAGTGGTACAGTGTACCCTACGCCTCGCACCTTACGGTGAATTGCGGAGTATGTATGTAGGCGTAGAGAACTTCTCAGTTTGTATCATGTCATTCGAGTGTTACTCCCGACTGGACACTTCTACTGCATTCCCCCTCAACCCCCCCCCCCCCCCCACCCAGTGTTTTGTGTCTGTCTGTGTTAGATTTGTGGCCGGCTGTTCTCCCTTTACACAGCTCTGGAAGGTGGCATTACTGGCACCCGCGATATGCGCCTGCGCTGAAATGATAATCATGCGCATCTCTCGACGCCGTAACCGGGTAGCTCAGGCGTGGTCAAATGGGTTAATGCGAGCGCGGGAGCCCGTGGTAGTCACACTGCTTGCCCGCGGGCGATGCCAGCAACGAGTTCTCCCACCACCAGTGCCTAACGTTGTTCAGTTGCTGCTGCCGGCCCGCGAAGACGGGCCAGTTCACTTCGCGTCATCGGAATAGTGTTGTCACTGACGAAGCTTGCTTGGCATTCGTGGCAGGACAAAATTAGTGAGAGGAAGAAATATTGACATGTTTTACAACAACTTCCCTCGACAGTTCTGGTAGCTTTTTAGACTAGCTGCTAGACTCTACAGTATTTACTGAACTAAACATGTGGGTGAAAGTGTTTGTATTTTTCCGCTAAAATAAAATATAGATTTTGAAGGTCATGCGTAATCTTACTGACTTTCAACGCACTGGAGCAATATGGTTGACGACCAGAAACTACCTCCAAACATCGAGATGCTAATAAAACAACGTTTAAACGGAATTAGGAAACGCTGAAAACGCTTTTCTTTCTTTTTCATAATAAATAGGTAAGTCCTGAATTTAACATTTCTCATCAATATTATATGTATTAAGAATAATACTTTAATACAAATGCAACTGTTCCCTGTTTCTTATTTTATGTTTGCTTGGTGTTTCTCCCCAGAAAATTAAGTTGATGGAAATGACAGATTATTATTCATTTATTAACTAGCATTAGCATTAAACCTCCTCGCCGGAGGCAGTGGTCGAGCGGTCTGCGGCGGCGCCAGTCACAGTCTGTACGGCAGCTACGGTCGGGGGTTCGAGTCTCCCTTCGGGCTCGGATGTTTGTGTTGTCTTTAGTATAAGGTAGTTCATAAGTAGTTTGTAAGTTTAGGGACTGATGACCCCGCATTTAAGTCCGTTAAGCTTAACAAACATTTAAACCCCCTCAGCGGACACCGCCTTAGCACTGTTCGTGCGAGTGAGGAAATTTCTGTGCTTTGTATCTGGAGGACGATGCCGACGGTATCGTAGCTACGAGCAGAGTCACCCATGTCGGACAGGCCAAAGGGGAGGAGCCATCTACATCTACATCTACATGGGATACTCTGCAAATCACATTTAAGTGCCTGGCAGAGGGTTCATCGAACCACAATTATACTATTTATCTCCCATTCCATTCTCGAATAGCGCGCGGGAAGAAAGAACACCTGAATCTCTCTGTTCGAGCTCTGATTTCTCTTATTTTATTCTGATGATCATTTCTACCTATGTAAGTGGGAGTCAACAATATATTTTCGCATTCGGAGGAGAATGTTGGCGATTGGAGTTTCGCAAGTAACCCACGCCTCAGCGATAAGCGCCGTTGTTGTAATGATTCCCATCCCAGATCCTGTATCATTTCCGTAACGCTGTCTCCCCTGTATCGTGGCAATACGAAACGAGCTGCCCTTCTTTGGACTCTTTCGATGTCCTCCGTCAAACCCACCTGATAAGGATCCCACACTGGGCTGCAATACTCCAAAAATGGACGGACAAGCGCAGTGTATGCAGTTTCTTTAGTAGTTCTGTTGCATCTTTTAAGGGTTCTGCCAATAAAACGCAGTCTCTGGTTCGCCTTTCCCACGATATTATCTACGTGTTCTTTCCAGTTTAAGTCTGAAGTAATAGTGATTCCTAGGTATTTTTTGGAGTTTACGGCCTTCACATTTGATTGATTTATGTTGTAAACAAAGTTTAACGGATTTCTTTTCGTACTCATGTGGACGACTTCACACTTCTCATTATTTATAGTCAATTGCCAATTTTTACACCATACTGATATCTTGTTCAGATCATTCTGCAGTTGGTTTTGATCTTCATATGATTTTACTAGACGGTAAATGACGGCGTCATCTGCAAACAACCTAAGAGAGCTACTTAGATTTTCCCCTAAATCGTTTATGTAAATAAGGAATAGCAGAGGACCAATAACACTACCCTGTGGAACGCCCGATATCACCTCTGTTTTAGTCGATGCCTTACCATCGATTACTACGAACTGTGTCCTCTCTGACAAGAAATCCCCTATCCAATTGCAAATTTGGGGCGATATACCATAACCTCGTAATTTGATTAAAAGCCGTTTGTGAGGTACGGTGTCAAAAGCTTTCTGGAAATCAAGAAATACGGAATCGATTTGCGAACCTTTGTCGATAGCACCCATCACTTCGTGTGAATATAGAGCTAGTTGTGTTTCGCATGAACGATATTTTCTAAATCCGTGTTGACCTTGGGTCAATAGATCGTTCTGTTCGAGATAATTCATAATATTTGAATACAGGATATGTTCCAAAACCCTGCTGCAAATTGACGTCAATGAAATAGGCCTGTAGTTTAGTGGGTTACTCCTACTGCCTTTCTTGAATATAGGTGTGACCTGTGCAACTTTCCAATCTTTTGGTACAGATCCTTCTATGAGAGAGCGGTTGTATATGACTGTTAAGTAAGGAGCTATCGCTTCAGCATAATCAGATAGAAATCTAATGGGTATACAATCCGGACCAGAAGACTTGTTCTTATTAAGTGATTTTAGTTGCTGCACTACTCCGATGATATCTACTTCTATGTTACTCATTACGGCATCTGTTCGTAATTCGAAATCTAGAATATTGGTTTCGTCTTCTTTGGTGAATGAGTTTCTAAAAGCTAAGTTTAGTAACTCTGCTTTAGTAGCGCTGTCATCGGCAGGATCGCCATTACTATCACGTAGTGAAGGTATTGTTTGTGACTTTCCCCGAGTATATTTAACATATGACAAAAATCTCTTTGGGTTTTCAGTCAAATTACGAGAAAGAGTTTCGTTGTGATAAATGTTGTAGGCATCTCACATTGAAATCCTCGCTAAATTTCGAGCTTCTGAGTACAATCGCAAATCCTGGGGATTTCGAGTTCGTTTAAATTTAGTATGCCTTTTCCTTTGCTTTTGCAACAGTGTCCTAACCTGTTTTGTGTACCAAGGGGGATCGCCTCCTTCTTTTATTAATTTATTAGGTATAAAACTTTCAATTGCTGTCGATACCACTTCTTTGAATTTGAGCCACATCTGGTCTACACCTACGTTTAGTGTTAGAAACGAGTGGAAGCTGTCTTTCAAGACGGACGACGTATGTCCCTCAATGACCTATCAATCCTGCATCCTGTCCTACCCTAAGTCTATCCTTTTTCCTTGTCATTTTTCAATTCCCAACAATATTGTCCGGCCATGCGTGAAACTGCGTCCAAAACCGAGTGACCACCGGTACAAAATAGCCTCCTACCAAGTGCCAACGGCTTCCTTGGAGGGCGAATGAACGACTAAGGGTTGGACACTGTTGTCTTTGGTATGAAAAACCGTCCGTGAAGGCGGAACAACCAGATGGTCAACGGCATCAGAATGTGGAAGGCAACGAGAAAATGTTCAAATGTTTGTAGAACTTATGGGACTTAACTACGGGGTCATCAGTCCCTAAGGTTACAAACTACTTATCAACTACCTTATCCTAAGGACGGCACAAATATGCATGCCCGAGGGGGGATTCGAACCCCCGACCGCAGTGGCCGTGCAGACCGTGACTGGAGCGCCTCAATCCCCTCGGCCACCGTGGCCGGCGCAACGAGAAACCACCACATTAAAGATCCTAAGGATTTCTCTAGTTACACATCATGGCTGTGTTCAAAATAAATTTTCCGGAGTTTCAAGTCTCCCAATCGGATTTCCGGACCGGACAATTTTGAACAAAGCTGTCACAAAGAAGAGATTATCATTGAAAGATAGTATAAACACATGGAATGTGAAGACGATGGTACAGGCTAGAAAAAACAACAATCCATCCAATAAATAGAAGAATGAGCATTAAGATCATGAACATTAGTGAAATTCGATGGTCAGGTTCAGGTTCTTGTAACATCAATGAACACAGAATTTACTATTCACGAACATCTAATGGACAGTATAAGTCTCAAGTAGGATTTATAGTATCGAAAGCAATCGCATATTGTGTCACCAATTGTGTACCTGTCTCAGAGAGAGTCATGTTACTCCAAATAAGTGCTATAGGCGCAAAACTGAACATTATTCACGTCTACGCTCAAACAACAAACTATACTCTTGGAAGAAGTTGCAGACTTTTATTCCCAAATTTCAGGTGTTTTGCAACAACTAGCGAAGAAAGATCTTACAATAATTATGGGAGAATTTAATCCCAATATAGAAAAGGGATCAGAAGGCGACAATGGACTTGGAGAATGGAACGAGAGAGGCGAACTTCTCAGTGCATTTGCAGGATAGTGGACATTCGTAAAAACTAACACATCCTTCACACTTCCACCCGTCTCTACGCCTCAATGTCCCCAAGAGATTCAGACAAAAACATTACCCGGAATCAGATTGATTACGTCTTGATAAATCAAAGATATAGAAACAGCTGAATCTCAATGAAAACCTATCCACGTGCCGACATTAACTCAGACCGCGTTCCTATAGTTGGTGTCTTTAAAATCAGAATGAATAGAGTTCAAAAGAAAAAGTCAAAATGTATGATACCCACAAAGTGAAAGATTCTTCCATAAGAGAAAATGCAGGAGTCCACCTTAATAATGAACTATAGTCTCTGCCAGGTAATTTGTGTACCGAAGAGAAAATCAAAAACAAACTCTTAAGTGGAATCAGTTAAAGATGAAATCTAAAATCAAATGTCACCAAAAAGAAGTCACCAAGAAGAAGATACTTGATGGGATGGAGAAAGAAAATGGAAAATACTCCTGATGACTACAAGAATGTCAAGAAGGAGATCAGGAAACGGATACGAGAAGCTAAGGAAAGTGAAATTCAGGAACAATGCAACGGAATAAAAAAATTACAATTAAAGCATGATAGTTTTAATATCCATAAAATAATCTGGGAAATGAGAGAAATCACAGAAAAATTACAGGAAACAGGCTGGGGAATTGTGAAAGAAAAATAATAGTTGCACAAGATGAGCTTAAAGAAACATAGAAAACTTACATAGAACAACGTTTTTATGACAACCGGCCAAAGCCTCCACAAATATATTGTTAAACTGGACCTAAAAATCTGCTGGATGAAGTATAAGCTGCAATAAATGGAATAAAATATGGTAAGTCATCTGCTCCCGACAATGTGAATTCCGAAATTCTCAAGCTGCTCAGTGGAGTTAATTTAAAATGGTTGACGGCAATATTCAATGACATCTAAGACTCTGATAACATTCCACGTGAGTGGCTTAAATCCGAATTTATTACACTGTCCAAGAAGCCCGCCGCTAAGACTTGTGAGTGCAGAACCATCAGCCTCATGAGTCACCTGCTAAAGATCTTTCTAAGGGTCATTCACTGAAGACTTTACAAGATCTGTGAAGAACAAATTTCTTCTACACAATTTGGTTTCAGGAGTGTATGGCACGCGCGAAGCATTATTTAGTATCCAAGTGCTATTTAAAAGGTGCAAGACGTTAATTCCGATATCTATGCCTGCTTTATTGATTATCAAAAGGCTTTCGACAGAGTAAAGCACGAGAAGATTGTTGACATTTTAAGAAGCAGTGGTTTGGATGATAAAGATCTACGTACAATCGTGAATCTATATTGGAACTAGTCGGCTTCTGTGAGGCTGGGCAGACAAAATATAGAAGACATAGACATTCTACGAGGTGTAAGGCAGGGCTGTATATTATCCCCACTGTTCAACTGTTCAAATATTTGTAGAGTCTATGGGACTTAACTACGGGGTCATCAGTCCCTAAACTACTTATCAACTAGCTTATACTAAAGACGGCACAAACATCCATGCCCAAGGGGGGATTCGAACCCCCCGACCGCAGCGGCAAAAATGTTCAAATGTCTGTAAATCTATCGGATCAAACTGCGTGGTAATCAGTCCGTAGCTTACAAAGTACTTAAACCTAGGTAAACTAACCTAAGGACAAACACGCACACACCCATGCCCCAGGGTGGACTCGAACCTCCACGGCGAGCAACCGCGCGCTCCGCAGCGAGACGCTTTAGACCGCTCGGCTACTCCACCGGACCGCAGCGGCCTTGCAGATCGTGACTGGCACGCCGCAGACCACTCGGCCACCGCGGCCGGCCCCACTGATCAGAACACATCTTTAAGGTAGCTCTTGATGATGTAGGGATGGTAGTGCTCTTGAACGGAAAAATCTATCAACAACAACCGATATGCTGACGATACAGTAATACTTTCTGATAGTGACGATGGTCTGAATACCTTATCTACAGTCTTGCACAGGAGAATAAAGATCTGAATATGTGACAACTCAACTAGGGACTACTGACCAAGTAGTTGAGTCCCTCAGACTGACAGACACGCTTGCTAAAAGCCGCACTTGCACTTGCTCCTCGGCGCACTAGAGTGGTGTGGCGGCTATCGACCGCTGGCGCCGGCATGTGGCTGTGCACGCCCACCTCGCCCGGCAGCCGGAAGTCGCTCAGATAGTAATGAGATGCGGCTGGCAGCGAATCAAAGCGCCACTCGCTCCCACGTAGCCCGAGAGCCGGCCTCTTCTGCCACCTTTCATCTCTGTCATAGCCGCCAGAAATATGGCGCACTGCCCTGGGCGCGTGTCACAGTGCAAAACCTCACAGCGAAACTTGGCTCTCTTTTCTTCCTAAAAATAAAAAAGGCGGAAGCAGACGTTGAATAGCCTGATTAAAGATAAGGGGACGTACTGTTCATTTCGTTCTGTAGAGAATCGTACGTGTGTTGTGGGCGTGCTATTGGTAAGGCGGCGTAGAACACTTTAACAGAAAGATCTGACAGCGTTATGTAAATTTATTACAAATATATGAATACTCGACTTTGGCTTAGTAAGTATACAGTCATCTGATATGACAAAGTTAAAGTCCAGGCTCGTGAGTAAATACTTCTAACAAGGGAACCTCCCCATCGCACCCCCATCAGATTTAGTTATAAGTTGGTGTAATGGATAGGCCGTGAATAACTGAACACAGATCAGTCGAGAAAACGTGAATTAGTTGTGTGGAACTATAAAAAAAAAAAAACAATAAGCAAACTATAAAACTGAACGGTCCATGCGAAAGATATGCAATGTCGAGTACAATATGAGCATTGGAGCGTCGTGGTCTTGCGGCTAGCATGAGGAGCTGCGGAGCGAGAGGTTCTTGGTTCAAGCCTTCCCTCGAACGAAAATTTTTTTTTGTTTTTTTATTTTTATTTTTAGTTATTTATTATTTTTTTTTTTTTTCGCAAAATTATGATATGTCCGTCCGTTCACTGAAGTCTCTGTTCACTATAATCCGTTTAGTGTCTGTGTTTTGCGATCGCGCCGCAAAACCGTGCGATTAGCAGACGAAAGGAAGTGCCTCTCCAATGGGAACCTAAAACATTTGATCCGAAGGTGATAGGTCAACCAATTCCTCTACAGGAAAAAAACATATGATGTATACTATATGACAATGGTGATGGTACGTGCGTTATATGACAGGAATATCTTGTCGAACCGCCTAACTTGTACAATTGGTGAATGGGTAAAGAGATTCTACCTTGCCCGATTTAGGTTTTCTTGTGGATGTGTTAATCACGCCCAAAAAGTGATGAAAACATAAGAGTTTGTCACACAAACTGCAACAAATGAATGCAACAGTTTCACAATTGCACACTTTCCCCTGTGCTCTGTCAAAACAAATGGTTTAACGTATTATTGGTGGGGCATGGATTATGACAGCGGTGTGTACTTCATCTTATTCAGGTAGTCTCAACAAGTCCATAAAACGTGTGAATGTTATTAAAATGTGTTAATACACTACGTTATTGGACGACGGCTTTGAAGACTCTGTCCGAGCATTCCCCGTTGCGTTTAACGTGGTCTCCACACAGCGATTGGAGCAAGTATTGTCTCAACAGTATCAGGGCACAGCAGTTTTTAAGAAATTTTGACGCTGAGGTATCAGTACTCACCGGACATCAATGAGAAGTATCTTGTCTTCCCTGTACGTCTAACACTGCGTTGTTTGTTGTCGTAGTCCAACGATCAGTCTGTAAGAGACATAAACAACAAGATCATTAGAAAATTTCTGTATTTCTAGAAAAAAGTCAAGTGTCGTACACTGACAAAATTTACACGTTTTTCCCATACATTCTTGATTTAGGTTGTAGTTAGTTGCCTGTCATCCAACAAGGCACTATTGTAGTTGGAGTTACTCCTGAATTATTCATATAGTTCAGGAAATCCACCATAACAAAACTTTCCGCCAGACATTAGGCATATATTTAGCGCCCTAAATATCATTAAACACTAAAAAAATGAGATTTCGCAATATCGGATAAATCAGGTTTAAGAATAATACCCACACGAATTGTACGTAGAAGATTGAAACTGTTGGTATAGAAGAAAGGCCACAGAATCCGGACACTTGGGAAAGTAGAGTTTACATTTAAAGACTAACTGCTATAAGAAAGCGATAATTGTCGTGTAAAACTTAAGTCCTGCATCATATCCAAAAAGGGAGGAAGATGAACCTAGTTGAAATAACGGAAATCAATAAACACTTGTCCACTTGTGAATCATCAGACCAAATTTCGACATTCACCACTTATGGACGCAGAATGAACTCAACCGCGTTCAGACCACCTACACTACACTCCGCTACTCACTTGTCCCATGTTCAGATTTCTGTTTCACAGCATAATTAAAAATTCCGATAAAGTTTGATAGCGTAGTTATAAAATTAGTTTGCATAATGCCATGTTTTATAACCTACTTCAACATCAATTGTAATTGCTTATTTTGTTTGTAAATGTTCAAATGTTTATTAAGCTTAAGGGCCTTATCTGCGGGGTCATCAGTCCCTAAGGTTACAAACTACTTATGAACTAGCTAATATAAAGGACGACACAAATATTCATGCCCGAGGGGGGATTCGAACCCCAGACCTTAGTGGCCGTGCAGACCGTGACTGGCGCGCCGCAGAACGCTTGGCCACCGTGACCGGCTATTTTGTTTGTAACAATGGTCATTAAGCCAGTAATATAATTTAAGAAGTTAAAAGAATTCATACAACCACAGCTGTTTCATTCATCTTAAACACATTGGCTTATGTTTCACATCTTTGACTTATTAAATAATATAATTTGTTCGGGTAATGTCAACATGTCAACAATGCTTAATATTTCAATTTACAATTCCAAGTGTTGTAATCTGTTACGTTTAATGTTTCCCATATTTTATCTATGTTGAGTAGATTTCTGCAGAAATTTCAGTGGAATTATTCATCTCAGGTTAGTTCTAAGCCTACGCCACTTATCTTTAAAAGTGGACTAAGACTGTATACACTAGTTCGAGATCTCTGAACCACAAAGTTCCACAGCTAAATGCTTATATTCTTGTAGATAGCCGAATACCGGCTGGACAAACTGTAAAAGTATTGTAGAATATTACACAATTATCTTGTGTTGAATTAAAAAATGAAAAAAAAAAAAATAGTTTTTGGAGAAATGTAGAAACACGCTGGATTATACCAACCTATGACTTGTCTCAGAAAATCCTCGTTTAGTTCTGTGTATAAGTGCTATCACAAAAGATGTGGGGAACCTTTCCAATGTCGTTGGGGTTTAAGAGGAAGAATGTTGTAACTGGCCGGCCGCGGTGGCCGAGGGGACCGAGGCGCTCCAGTCACGGTCTGCAAGACCACTACGGTCGGGGGTTCGAATCCCCCATCGGGCATGGATGTTTGTGCCGTCCTTAGTCTTAGTTCATAAGTAGTTTGTATGTTTAGGGACTGATGACCCCGTAGTTAAGTCCCATAAGCTATACAAGCTATACAAAATAAATAAATACCTGGGCAAAGCCGGGTTTTCGGCTGGTTACATAAGCTATACAAACATTTGAACATTTGTTGTAACTGAGGCGGAGATTGGAGGGAGGCGTGCCTGGGTAAATCCCCTGGGCAAAGCCGGGTTTTCGGCTGGTTACATAAGCTATACAAACATTTGAACATTTGTTGTAACTGAGGCGGAGATTGGAGGGAGGCGTGCCTGGGTAAATCCCCTGGGCAAAGCCGGGTTTTCGGCTGGTTACATAAGCTATACAAACATTTGAACATTTGTTGTAACTGAGGCGGAGATTGGAGGGAGGCGTGCCTGGGTAAATCCCCTGGGCAAAGCCGGGTTTTCGGCTGGTTACATAAGCTATACAAACATTTGAACATTTGTTGTAACTGAGGCGGAGATTGGAGGGAGGCGTGCCTGGGTAAATCCCCTGGGCAAAGCCGGGTTTTCGGCTGGTTACATAAGCTATACAAACATTTGAACATTTGTTGTAACTGAGGCGGAGATTGGAGGGAGGCGTGCCTGGGTAAATCCCCTGGGCAAAGCCGGGTTTTCGGCTGGTTACATAAGCTATACAAACATTTGAACATTTGTTGTAACTGAGGCGGAGATTGGAGGGAGGCGTGCCTGGGTAAATCCCCTGGGCAAAGCCGGGTTTTCGGCTGGTTACATAAGCTATACAAACATTTGAACATTTGTTGTAACTGAGGCGGAGATTGGAGGGAGGCGTGCCTGGGTAAATCCCCTGGGCAAAGCCGGGTTTTCGGCTGGTTACATAAGCTATACAAACATTTGAACATTTGTTGTAACTGAGGCGGAGATTGGAGGGAGGCGTGCCTGGGTAAATCCCCTGGGCAAAGCCGGGTTTTCGGCTGGTTACATAAGCTATACAAACATTTGAACATTTGTTGTAACTGAGGCGGAGATTGGAGGGAGGCGTGCCTGGGTAAATCCCCTGGGCAAAGCCGGGTTTTCGGCTGGTTACATAAGCTATACAAACATTTGAACATTTGTTGTAACTGAGGCGGAGATTGGAGGGAGGCGTGCCTGGGTAAATCCCCTGGGCAAAGCCGGGTTTTCGGCTGGTTACATAAGCTATACAAACATTTGAACATTTGTTGTAACTGAGGCGGAGATTGGAGGGAGGCGTGCCTGGGTAAATCCCCTGGGCAAAGCCGGGTTTTCGGCTGGTTACATAAGCTATACAAACATTTGAACATTTGTTGTAACTGAGGCGGAGATTGGAGGGAGGCGTGCCTGGGTAAATCCCCTGGGCAAAGCCGGGTTTTCGGCTGGTTACATAAGCTATACAAACATTTGAACATTTGTTGTAACTGAGGCGGAGATTGGAGGGAGGCGTGCCTGGGTAAATCCCCTGGGCAAAGCCGGGTTTTCGGCTGGTTACATAAGCTATACAAACATTTGAACATTTGTTGTAACTGAGGCGGAGATTGGAGGGAGGCGTGCCTGGGTAAATCCCCTGGGCAAAGCCGGGTTTTCGGCTGGTTACATAAGCTATACAAACATTTGAACATTTGTTGTAACTGAGGCGGAGATTGGAGGGAGGCGTGCCTGGGTAAATCCGTGCTGTTGTCGATGCCACTGCCAGCTGGCGGAGTGGGGGGAGAACTGGCGAGTCACCAGACACACGCGTCCCAGTCCCGCCGTTCGTACGTTTTCATTCGATGCATCAATATGCATGAATTTATCTTAAAAATAGCTTGGAGAAAGACCAACGGAAGCTTATACCATTTCTAGATTTAGAAATATCTTTGGTCCGTTTTGACTGGAAATTACTCTTTGAAATTCTGAAGCTTTTATACTTATGTTTTACGGAATGTGACTGCAGTTAAAATTTCAAGGACGCAAATTCGATGCAGTAGATGAGAAATGAGCGTTACTTGTGTGTCGAATAAGGTTCAGATTATTTAATCTGTGCACTGAACAAGTAGTTAACGACAATAACAACAAATACAAGAACGAATAAAATTTAACTGAGAAGAGATTAAAAATGTTATCCTATGAGAAGCGCCTTAAGACTTTAAAGGGTAGTTGACTAGAATTTGTATTTCTTGAAAAGAAGTTATATTCAAATTCAAATGTTTGTATAGTCTATGGGACTTAACTACGGGGTCATCAGTCCCTAAACTTACAAACTACTTATGAACTACTTACGAACTAGGACGGCACAAATATCCATGCCCGAGGGGGGATTCGAATCCCCGACCGCAGTGGCCGTGCAGACCTTGACTGGAGCGCCTTAGTCCCCTCGGCCACCGCGGCCGGCAAGAAGTTAAAAATGAAAATCAATAGAAGTGGCAAGAGGGCAATGAACTACAGTATAATGAGCGAGTTGATGCTGGTGAATAATATTACCCAACTTTTGTTGAACTGGTGCCCTTCTGTCAGTATTCGCGATCCGTATCAGATGTCGCCGGTCGCGGCATGTAGTTGGTCCGTTGTGGACTGTGATACCCTCACTCAACCATCCAAAATAAAAAATGTTCGAATGTTTGTAAAGTTTATGGGACTTAACTGCGGGATCATCAGTCCCTAAACTTACAAACTACTTCTGAACTATAAGGACGGCACAAATATCCATGCCCGAGGGAGGATTCGAACCCCCGACCGTAGTGGCCGTGCAGACCGTAACTGGAGCGCCTCAGTCCCCTCGGCCACCGCGGCCGCCTAAATGTGATTTGCAGAGTATCTATGTAGATGTAGCACTTCAGCACTTAACTCACCCCCCCCCCCCCCCCCTCCGAGAATATGAACTAGACGCCTTGTGTGACGTGGGCCACCAGCGCGGTGCCGGCTGCCACGGTCGCAATTAAGCTGTGACAGGTGCCTGCTGGTGCGCTGCGGGGCACGGGCCGTTTCCACTATTACTCATTTAGTTACCTCTTTCAATATCCAGTACACTGTTAAGGCACTTACCTACAAAGAAACATTCTTTACAATCCACCCACTCCGTCGCTGTTTCTACTCTCTCAGTTTAATTTATCTACGGCGATAAGACTATTATCTTCTTTCTCTTGAGCCATGATCTCGCACGTGCACGATCGGCTTTGTTAATTCGGATCTGGCATGTTAATACGAGGCGCGTCCAGAAAGTAAGTTTCGTTTGGTAATAAAATGAAGTTGTACACAGATACAGAAAAAAATTTTATTGCGCAAAATTCTACAACTTTTAATCTACTTTTCCACATAACTGCCGAAATTTTGCAGGCATTTGTTATAGCGTGCCACAAGTTTTTGCATGCATCCTTCACAGAATGTTGCCGCCTGTGTATTGAACCATGTGGTAACAGCTGTTTATCATCGTTGAAGTGTTGACCACCAAGGGCAGATTTAGGTGTAAGAAGAGATGAAAGTCACTAGGAGAGAGGTCCGAGCTGTATGGAGGATGATCAAACAGGCCCCATTGAAATTTCCGTAAGAATTTTTTGGTCACATTCGGTGTGTGAGGTCAGGCATTATCGTGAAAAAAAAATCTTTTGACAGTAATCCTCTACTTACACCTGAAATCTGTCCTTGGTGGACAACACTTCAACCATGATGGAGAGCTGAAAGAACATGTTACCACGTGGTTGAATACATAGGCGGCAACATTCTATGAAAAAGGCACACAAAACCTTGTGTCAAGCGAAGACAATTGCCCACAAAATTTCGGAAGCTATGTAGAAAAGTAGTTCAACAGTTGTAGATTTTTGTACAATCAATATTTTTTTCGGTATCTGTACCCGTTTGTTTTATATAACCAAACAAAACTTACTTTCTGGACGCGCCTCGTATTTACGGGATGGCAGGGTGCCCTTCCTGTCGCCATCCCATGCCCCCCCTTTCCCCCTGGAGGAAATGTGTATACCAAATGCCTGCTTATAGTGTTATATGTGTGAAAGTGTCAAGAAATGTTTGAGAATCGTGTAACTTAGGCGGGACTTGGGGAGGAGCCCAATATTAAACCTAGGGGGATGTGGAAAACTGCCTAAAAACTACATCCAGGCTGGCCGACACTCGACCCCCTTCGTTAATCCTCCGGACGGATTCTAACCGGGGCCGGTACGCCTCCTCATCCCGGAAAGCGGTGCGTTAGACCGCATGGCTAATGGAGCGGGTCGGCGGTAAGAGTATATACCTCAGTCAATTACGAGGTAAAAGTAAGTTTTCCTATTTTTCTCAAACACGAGTTAGTTACATGAAAGCCGCGGTGGAGTAGCCGAGCAGTCAAAAGCACCTCGCTGCGGAGCGCGCGGTTGGTCGCCGTGGAAGTTCGAGTCCTCCCTGGGGCATGGGTGTGTGTGTTTGTCCGTAGGTTAGTTTACCTAGGTTTAAGTAGTTTGTAAGATACAGATACAGATATAGAATATAAATTCCACTCGTACGGTTCGGTAATCGTAAATAAAGTACTGGCGGTTCGTCGTCTTCCTTTGCTGTATGAACCTGCCTACTGAGAGTCACACAGACACAGTAGCGTCAATTACATATCTAGGCGTAGCGTTGCAGAGTGATATGAAATGGAATTACCATGATGGTCTATTTCTGTTCATTGGGAGAACTTTGCGTGATGTGGTTCATGTGTAAACGAGACCATGTATAAATCGATTAAGGCTAGCCGCGCTGGAGTAGCCGAGCGGTATAAGGCGCCTCGCTGCGGAGTGAGCGGTTGCTCGCCGTCGGAGGTTCGAGTCTTCCCTGGGGCATGGGTGCGTCTGTGTGTGTGTGTGTGTGTGTGTGTGTGTGTGTGTGTGTGTGTGTGTGAGTGTTGTTGTTGTTGTTGTCCTTAGGTTAGTTTCCCTTAGTTTAAGTAGTTTGTAAGCTACGGACTGATGACCACGCAGTTTGATAAGATTACAAACATTTGAACATCTGAATTTAGTTAATTGAAAAACTATATTGACAACTGGTGCAATAATATTTGAGCTATTTTTCGATATGTTTACCTAAACGAATGAGGCACTTTTCATGTCGTAGGAATCAACTTTTGTATTCCTGTGTCATACACTTGTGCCGCTCATGAATGGAACCAGTGTGTGACAGTCGTCTGCAGCTCTTTTCTGTTGTCAAAATGATGTCCGAAAACAAGACATTTAGAACAATGTTTGTTGCAGGTGTTGTGCCGCTCCACGTCAATGCTATAATAGTCCACATATGGATCGGCGCACAGCAACTACTTCTTAAAAGTAGGGCTCGCAACTGTTTCATCGTCCAGCATACTGTCCCGATCTTGCTCCCAGCAATTTCCCTCATTTCCTGCAAATCAAAAAAACTTCGTGTCCTTAGGCCAGTGTTATGACTAGTATGAAGACCTAAAAATTAGTGTCACATGCTGATTCCGTTCATACGTACCTCACGAATACAAACGTTGATCTCACGATAACTATTTCCAATATTTCTGCACCTGTTGCTAATGAACTTTTTATGTAACTATGCTGTCTTCTTGAATGTACACTCCATTACGAGTCGTGTTCTTTACTCACCATAATATTATTAGTCTACTAATAATAGACATTTCACTATAGTGATTACAATATAAAATATAGGATATCGATTTCGTTCATTGCAGTGGAGTTTCAAATCCAGGGGCTGATGTATATCACTGTAATGTATACACACACATATATTTCAACTGTACAAAAATTTAAGTGCTGTCCATGCGGGGAGTGACACTTGCGAGGAACCTGGGGCCCTTGGGGCGGCTAATGGCTTTTCCTGTGTACAGGCACACCAAGAAGTCTAGCACTGCTGTTGTCAAGTTTCCACACTGTCAACATAACACGAAACTCAGTGAAATTGCACAACCCTTTGATGAGCAATATAGTAACTTGTTCTAACTACATATTAATTCGTTGAGTGTTCCTCCTGAAAACAAAAAGGTATTTTAATAGTGATAATGTTTGGAGCGTTATTAAGACATTCTTTGCTACTACAAGACGATGACTTTCAACAGTCATATCTCCTAAAAGCATATTATTCAGAACACTGAGCATATCAAGACACCTGCGCAAGCAATAAATATATTACGCATACTGCACAGATACGTTGATGTAATTGACCGCTATGTAGTTAACCCCACTATCACGCAACTTCCATCTCTTTAAAAATAGCTACTATGCTTTTTAATAGGAAACGCAACCTTAAACCTTCAATTAAAAAACGTTAATAATAAGTAAACGAGTATTTTACATACTCTAAGCATTTATTCGTAGATCCCAAAACGATTTAGCTGTATTCGAATTACAAATACATCTGTCACACACCGAAAAATGCAAAAGATAAATTCTATTTTCTATCGCCGTCATATAGAACCATTTTTACTCTGAACTTGACATAAACCAACAGGGAGAAACAAGTTGAAAGACTTCAAGGAAAAATGTAGCGAAATTGGCAGCCAATAGTTGGTTATAAATTACATTGCCCGTTAATTGTATAAATATAAATTACGGAATACGCGGAACTCTTGTTCAGTACAGTCAAAAAGGTCTAAGGTAATAGGCAGTGGTTTAAAATCAGATATCCGTATCACTCTTCTCCTCAAGAAGTCTGTGTGAAGATTTATATTCAGAACATTCAAGGAAAAGGCTACTGTGGTGTTGAAACTACAAGAAACAGCTCATTTACTCAGGAAGGGAAAACGTTATGGTGCCCGTAAATTTGAATTGCGGTATCTCTTGTCGTAACATTCATTTTTTGATAAAATGTTAAAATCCTCTGAATATGGCGTGGAGGGCGTGGAGTATGGGTGGTGTATCCCTACTTCTGGAACACCCTGTTCACTACCGGGTCTCCCCGCAAGTGTCTACACATTCCCTTTCCCCGCAAGTGTCACTCCCCGCAACTGTCACAAACTCCTGTCCATGAGTACCCTCGACTTCAAACTTCATTGCGATGTTCATTCAATCAACAAAATCAATATAAAAAAAGATTTACAAAGTACTTACACTACGTACAACACACACACACACACACACACACACACACACACACACACGGCCGAGGAAAGACTCTATCCTCCGGCGGGAGCGGCCACCCAGTCGTTGGTATAACGCCTTAGACCACGCGGCTATTCCCGCGCAGCGAAATCCATATCCTATATTTTTAAATAAATATTTCAAACTAAAATTTGTATTATTACATTGTTTTCAATAGAGAAACTAACTTTCTAGATGCGCCTCGTACTAGTAAGTAATGTCACCAGCTATGATTAAAAAGGATATAGAGTGTCTCAATGCCGGAACGACTCGTAGAAGCCATACATGTTAGAAATTACGACTTTTCAAGCAGTAAATATAAACACAATGAGTAGCCGAAAGTCACGTGAATGGTTATCCCATTCTGCAGGTACATCTACACAAATACTCTGTAATTCACGCCGAAGTGCACGGCATATGTGTTAATCGAACCGCTTTTATGACATTTCTCTACCGTTCCATTCTCTAATGGCACGTGGGCAAAAGGAAGACCTAAACCTTTCTGTGATCAATCTGATTTCTCATACTTTATTACGATGATCACGTCTCCGTATGTACGTGGTTGCTAACAAAATATGTTCGCAAATAGATCTCGCCGCAACGAATAACGCCTTACTTTTAAAGATTTCCACCGGAACTCGTGCATCATTTGCGAGAAACTCTCTCCCCTATATCGCGATAATACAAAACGAGCTGCCCTTCTCTGAACATTCTCTATATCGGGATAATACAAAACGAGCTGCCCTTCTCTGAATATTCTCTAAATCGTCCATGAGTCCCGCCTGGTATGGATCCCACAATGCGCAGCAATACTCCACAATAGGACGCATAGGTGTGGGATGTGCCGCGCATTGTTGCGGCATATGGCTCCAGAGTAGTCACGACAGCTCAACACACATTAACGTAGCAAGACGTTTCGAATGCGCGGATTTTGAGCGAGGAACGATAAGCGGTGCAAAACTTATGCGTCATAAAATATCTAAGTTGATAGCGGAACTTGCCACACACGTAAACCAACACACGGTACGACTGTAGGTGTTTGACATCACCAACGCAGAACCAAAAGTGGAGATGGAAGGTCGGTTCAGAGTCAGGTAGCCACCTATTTGACTATAGGGGCGTCAAGTAGTCATTTGTACCGGAAACAAATGCTCCATGCAGGTTGCAAGAGTCCTTCGTGTGAATTTAAGCAGTTCGGCTTTGTGGGAAGGTGCGTACCTGCACTCATTCACACACACACACACATACAAAGAGACAGAGAGCGCGCGTGGGAAACGGTACGTAAGCGTCCCACGCTACACCTACCTCTCCAACTCTCTTCCAGGCATGAGCAAACTTGGATTCTTCCCGCGTAAGACAATAAGGAAGCAGCAAATGATGTACTTTGTCACTCTATGGGCGCAATTCTCACCATCAAGCACAAACATTTTTATTCAATTAAGGGATTTTTTATGGGACTTAACTACGGAGTCATCAGTCCCTAAACTTACAAACTACTTACAAACTAGCTAATACTAAGGACGGCACAAATATCCATGCCCGAGGGGGGATTCAAACCCCCGATCGTAGTGGCCGTGCAGACCTTGACTGGAGCGCCTCTGTCCCCTCGGCCACCGCGGCCGGCAATTAAGGGATTAACAAATTGCATACTTCCTGTGACAATTGCTGTTTTTCCTCCCAAATCACTAGACCAGCGGTTTCAGAACCCGCGCGGCGGGACCCGTCTGTAAGGGTTTTCACTCATCAGTCGTCAAGGTCAACGAGAACAGATCGGAAAAACAACTGAAACACTCTACCGCTGTCCTATATCGCTTTGTTGATCTACATACATACTCTTAAACGAGTGTGAGGTGCGCCGCGAAGGGTACCTCGTAGTACTACTTGTCATTTCCCCTTCTGTTCCACTCCCAAACACGAGGGAAAAGCGAATGCCTCTATGCCCCTGTACCAGACCTAAATACTCTTCTCTCCCACGTCTTTACGCGAAATGTAACTTGACGACAGTAGGATCGTTCTGCATTCAGCTTCAAATTCCGGCCCTCTACATTTTCTCAACAGTGTTTCTCCCTAAGAACGACGCCTTCCCTCCAGTGATGGCCATTTGAGTTCCCAAGCATCTCTATAACAATCACATACTGATCTAACCTACCAGTAACAAGTTCTAAGTCGTCCTTTAAACCGATTTGATGGGGATTCCAAAACCTTTAGCCTTAATCAGTTTGTACATGGTCACGTTTACACATGAACCACATCACCCAAAGTTCTCCCAATGAACCAAAGTAGACAATCATGTTAATTCCATATCATATCACTCTGCAATGCTACGCCTAGATATTTAATTGACGCTACTGGTTGGGTTGGGTTGTTTGGTTGGGATAGGGGGACTAAACTACTGAGGTTATCAGTCCCCCGGTGGGGAGGGGAAGGAGTGGGGATAGGAAATGAGGATAGGAAAGGAGGGAAGGGGGAAAGGAAATGCACTCCAGGAAGTAAAGAAGGGAGGAAGAATGCATTAGCTCGGGGCCCCGTTCTCGCCACGCACGTACAAAAGAACGGTGAGCCCCTTGGGAGGTGACGCTACTGTGTGACTATCTATGGGCTGGTTGATACATCAAAAGACGACGACGAACCGCCAGTACTTTAGTGACTACTACCGACCCGACCCGCTTCGCACGGATAGAATTTATATTCTGTATCTATAAAAACCGTTGTGTGTATGTATTCATTCGTTCCTATGTTCTTCATAACATGATTAACACAATACAGACTATGCTAATACAATCCTCGGCATGTGTAATCCATATTTAAATACTAATATCACAGTGCAGCGTATATTTAAAAGGTTACGTGTCGATTCTATAAATATCGCTAACTGCAGATCAAATCTGACGTACAGTAATTAAACTCTGTTCAGTGCTCCGTTCTATTGTAAATCGGTAAACCTAGATCCGCTGAAGCCGGTTCAACGTTGATCTGAGTTAACACGGAAGATACTTGTAAAAAAAAGTTCAAAAGTTTGTAATTTTGTAGGACCAGACTTACAAACTACTTAAACTAAGGTAAACTAACTTAAGGACAATACACACATCCAAGTCTGAGGGAGGAATCGAACCTCCGAAGCGCGAGGTCGCGCGATCCGTAACATGGCGCTCCAGACCCCTCGGCTACTCGCGCGCGGCAAGATACTTGTCAACACCGCTAAAATGTGCTATCGACATGACTACTTAGCTTCTAACGCAGATATTAATCGACACACAATATTTGTTATCTAAGGTTTCATGTTCTAAAGAAGGAAGGAAGTAAACATGAGAAAAGAACTATATTGAAACTTTTCAAGACACAAAAAAGATTTTCTTCTATAAATCGGTTTCGGCAATAGAATAACAACAGAATGGAGAAAAAATGGATATAGTTACTATGTTATGAAAGTATTAACAAAATGACCATGAAAGCTCTTGCTCATGAACAGACATTATTTTTTAGACTCTCTTAACAATTATTGGAGTACATTTTATCTTTCAGTAAGCCCTGCATGTTCATTTTTTATTTTATTTATTTATTTATTGTTTTTTTTTTATGGGACTTAACTACGGGGTCATCAGTCCCTAAGCTTACAAACTACTTATGAACTAGCTAAGACTAAGGACGGCACAAATATCCATGCCCGAGGGGGGATTCGAACCCCCGACCGTAGTGGCCGTGCAGACCGTGACTGGAGCGCCTCAGTCCCCTCGGCCACCGCGGCCGGCCCTGCATGTTCAAAATCAATAATGTGATATAGTTCTGTCGCCTAACAATAGCTTGGAATGCTCTGGAAACTGACAGTATTGTTCTTCTAATTATCTTTTATGTATTATTCAATAGAGACAACTCTTGATAAGCGAGGAAAAAAATGCAGCATGTAAGTAGATTCGAACCCGAAAACTTTTATTTCGCTCTACGACGCAACCAGTTAGCCGCCATCACGTCCGCCTGTGGCGTGCTCGTTAACAGTATAGCCACAAAAGCGTAGTTGTGTTTTAATCATTAGAGGATGCGGTTTTCATCCCACAATGTGTGCAGCAGTAATTCACTTATTACGAACTGCAAAGTTACCGCTAAACAGCTGACAGAGAACATATGAGATTTTGGGTCGTTATTTTGAGAGGGCGTAATTCATAAACTTATCTGTTCACTGCAACCATTCATCACGAACACACGGAAGCGAAGCAAGCTCTTCAGGAGGCGGCACAATAGTTACAGAAGAGTGGCGGTTCGCTCTTTTTCCACTAGGGGGTGCTACCGTCGTTCCATATACTGGGCGTAAACTTTTACGTGTATGTTAACAAATATCTTGAACCGATCGCTACGAAAATTCTCTAATGAATCTTTGCGATATTTCCTTGGACTGATCTGGGTGACTGCAGAAAATCGATGGCTAAACTGAAAACTCGCGGGAATGGCCCTGTGGTCTAGGGCACCTTCCCACGGATTGCGTCGCCGCTCCCCATCTGAGGCTCGATCTGGCATGGGTGAGTGTCTTTAGTATAAGTTTAAGTAGTAGGTAAGTATGGGAGCCGATGACCTCAGCATTTTCGTCCCTTAGCCTTACAATCATTTCAACATTCTGAACTGAGTTCGGTTCTCTCTAATGTGCGTTAAGGGGTGTTCACCAGTATATTTTATCGGTCAATCACTGTGAAATAATGCTGAATTAGTATTCGCCGAGTTTTCTTTATACCTGGCTGCTTAGTGTGTGATGTATTTGTGCTGTTCGCCATGTACAATAGTTTTATAATCGATGTAGTTCCATCTTATTCCGGAATTGGGACTGCAGCTGGTCTATTTTTAAATCCAAATAATAAATATATTTACCAACAGCCGTAAAGTTTATTGTTTTATAGCTACGTCGTTGCAAGACAGAGACAGAGAGAGAGAGAGAGAGAGAGAGAGAGAGAGAGAGGAAAAAAATTACTGAATACAGTCCGTAATTTTCACAGGTAAAATTTGAGAAAAATTTGCATGGTTATAATTGTTATCAAATACCTACAATTTGCGCACAGTTTTCGACAGATTTATGCAAAACGGCAACAGTAGAGGTATTAACGACGGGATATTATGCATGACTATGCAGATTTGGAAACGCAGAAATTGCTGGAATTTTCGATACGGATCTGAATAAACCTGTTTTTCTTTAGAACTGTTGTGCGCCCCCCCCCTCCTCCTCCTCCTCCCAGAAGAATAAATTATCTACAACCGTGAACTAAAGAGACGTAATATACCGGGTAATCAAAAAGTCAGTATAAATTTGAAAACTTAATAAATCACGGAACATTGTAGATAGAGAGGTAAAAATTGACATACATGCTTGGAATGACAGGAGGATTTAATAGAAAAGAAAAAAAGAATAGAAAAGTTCAAAAATGTCCGATCTGATCAGAAAAGCAATAATTAGCTTAACAAATTAAGACAAAGCATAGATGATGTTCTTTACACGAAATGCTCAATATCTTCACTATCATTCCTCAACAACAGCTGTAGTCGAGAAATTATGTAGTGAACAGCACTGTAAAGCATGTCCGCAGTTATAGTGAGGCATTGGCGTCGGATGTTGTCTTTCAGCATCCCTGCAGATGTCTGTCGATCACGATACACTAGCGACTTCAGGTAACCGCAAAGCCAATAATCGCACAGACTGAGGTCTGGGGACCTGAGAGGCCAAGCATAACGAAAGTGGCGACTGAACACACGATCATCGCCAAACGACGCGTGCAAGAGATCTTTCACGCGTCTAGTAACACTTTTTTTCCTAATAAAACCCCAGATCATTCCAAGCATATGTGTCAATTTTTACCTCTCCATCTACATTATTCCGTGATTTATTAAGTTTTCAAATTTATACTGACTTTTTGATCACGCGGTACATATACGTTGCATACAAGTGGTTGTTTATTTCCATGTATTAATGTTTTAATTAAATTTTTAGTTACTGCACCTCTACACGGTTGTTTTACAAAATAGATAGACTGCGCATATAAAAAGGTTGGGAATCACTGTAGCATTTCATTGACAAGACAACATGGCCACGGTTGAGTAGCCGAGCGCTCTAAGGCGCCACGCTGCGGAGCGCGCGGTTGCTCGCCGTTGGAGATTCGAGTCCTCCCTGGGGCATGGGTGTGTGTTGTCCTTAGGTTAGTTTAACTTATTTTAAGTAGTTTGTAAGCTACGGACTGATGACCACGCAGTTTAGTCCGATAGGATTTACAGACTTTGTGGTTGATTCCGCTTTATGCAGACATTTGAACATTTTGAACAAGACAACATGCTCCAATACGTTTCTCTGATGCGTCACTGTTCCGGCGCATAATCCTAGTTTTTCGTAAAAGTTTGTGATTGTGATGTGGATCGATCTGACCTTTAAGTGCGGCTCCATAGGACAGTGTTAGAGTGCCATATTGTGAATCAAAAGGCAGTGGGTTCTATCCTAGCTCAGTCGTAGGATTTTTATCTGTCACTTTTGACTTCTTTCGCCTCTGGCAATATTTTTGATGTAAAAAAGTCGACTTACAGCATGGTTCGCAATCGACGCTAAACTGTAGGTCCCCCTAGAACATACTGAGTATGTCAGTTCGAAGGTAGGGTGACGACAATGGCATACCACCTCCAAACAGTAGCCTTGTCTAGTAAAGCAGTATGGTGTTGACACCAGTCTTCGGATTGTTGTCTCCTTTACCTTGCACCTGATCTCTGGACTTATTACACGAAACAACAGCAAATATCGTTAATCATTATTATTATTGATATCAACCGTTTCGGCAAGTTAAACTACCACAACAGCTCTGTCGTAACATACTTCTCTAACTGCATTTTCACCTACACTTTCACTGGCATGTCAAAATAAAAATAAAATGTTTACCACATCTGCTCATTGTACTCAAAAATGTTCAAATGTTTGTATAGTCTATGGGACTTAACTACGGAGTCATCAGTCCCTAAACTTACAAACTACTTATGAACTACTTACGAACTAGGACGGCACAAATATCCATGCCCGAGGGGGGATTCGAACCCCCGACCGTAGCGACCGCGCAGACCGTGACTGAAGCGCCTTAGTCCCCTCGGCCACCGCGGCCGGCCTCACTGTACTGATTGGGCTTAAGTCAAATCAAAATATATACCGATCCGATAGAGGCAGTGTAACCTGCCGAAGGCGTTAATCTTAATTTTTAAGAATTAGCGATGTTGCCTGTTGTTCTGTGCAATAACTCTAATACTTCGGTTTCAATTAGCAAAAGCCAATGCTCAATGTTTAGAAATCACATTTGTGGAAAAACTAGTTGAGTGGACACTCTCCTCGTGGTTAATTTAAACCTGTGACGGTCAGACAATGAGTGATGTAGAAAATGCAAATCGTTCCATGGAAATCAAAATGGAAGACATTGTCAGCAAAAGGCTTTGATTCTATGCTGTTGGTCATGTAAGTAAGGACCTATAATATGGTAAATATTGCGAACATCTCAAGTGTTTCATACTCTGCACAACCTCACGCGTTGAATCTGGTTTGACCTAAACTAGGATTAAGACTACCTCACGAATCAACTTGTTTGTTTATTTATTTACAAGTTAGACAATGTTAGGAAATCAAGGGATCACAGTCGCAACAATTTCCTTTCTTTTACTGTCAGATTCACTGCCTAAATAGGAAAACCCTTGTGAACAATGTAAAATACATTCAAAATTCTTTATGTTTCAGCAAAATGAAATTTTTGTTTGAAATTCGCGAACTTCTCGACCGTCTCTTTCACTCCACCACAAAATAGGTTGGGTGAAGTAATGTAACATTTCAACGTAACAAATCCTACAAGACCTCTCCCATTTCTGCTATCCATTCTGTGCTTATTTAAGATTTTTTTTTCTGTTTCACTGAGTTCTGTACCATCATGTTTCACATGCCTCGTAGATTTCACCGAGTCATTTCTGACGGAGTATTTCAAACTTATTTTGCGCCGCCGCGCCGGGGCCGCCGGTCTACATTATTAAGGACTCTTACTTCTCGAGGCCTCCCTAGGTGACCATTACAATCACACTTCTGAGTGATAGTTACCACTTTTTTTGTGTTTTTTATTTATTCTCATGATCTCGGAACTGATACCTGTATATACACAATTTTAGGGCATTCGCGTGTACCACAGTTCATGCCTGCAGACTCATGTTGTTAGCAAAGCTACTTTGTTGGGCACCACCACATTTCAAGATGTTATTTTCCTTCCTACCAATTGATAGAAACTGCAATTAGAAACAACCCGAACTTTCAATTTTAAAAATGATGGCAAAATAAAATAAAAATACCTAAATATTTAAACAGCACAAAAATGTCTAATAGACTCGAAGTGAACACTGATAACTGCCAACGCCATATTCTCTTCCACAGTGTGACTTTACACTTACACTATGAATGCAATTTCAACTGGCGCACAGAATGTTTGATTCCCTTAAACATGAAAAGATCGTCTTCACTGTATCTACTATCAAAATAGAAGTCTAAATGCCCTTCAGAGATAAGCAATCTGTATTATTTAAATGGTTCAAATCATTGGCCCTGACCAATCACGAATGTTGTATCGTTTTTGTAGCAATGGAAGCTATTTGCAGTGAAGCGATAATTTAAAATTTACCACCACTGAAATGATTCCCTTGCTAGGTGATTTTAAACATAGCTTGTCGCCTGCAGCAATTATAGGTTTACAAATGTTTGATAAAGTTCAGCCCAACCAGTTGCAGACTTTGATAACATTCCTTCAGCAGCACTGTAAGCCTAACACAAGCGATCTGCCTTTATTTTATTGTTGACTTACTAGCCCTTTGCTAGCATGTTGCATAATTTTATAAGATTGGACTTGAGCACACTGCTCGTAATTGCTCGTCTTATGTTTTAATTTTTATTATTCTGATGAAGGCACCCTTAGATGGTGCCGTAATCTAGGTCCTTTGCTAGGCCTGTTAATGATCGTTTCATTGGCAAACCAGATCACGTATTTCTGCAGCTGAAAAGTAACTGCATGATGTTCGTGGGGGTGGATGAGCTGTATCGTGAAAATAAGGTCTGAAACAGAATGGCAATTAGGAGATACATGTTCCGCCAATTATCTTCCAAACAGAAGTTTCGAGAAACGCAAGGCTTAAAGCGATACTGTTTTAATGGGACTAATCTGTAGGAACAAGATACTGCCGACAAATCAGAGCAGCTAATGCGGAGAAACGAACTAATTAGCATTGTTGCCGTAACACCGAAGAAACCTCCTTCAAATTCATTGAAACTAACGAGTTAAAAGACGGGCTCAAATCTAGCTCTCAGTAGCACTGACATCAAAGGGACCAGATCTCAGGAGTGGTAGTATGTTTTTCGTACGAAAAAGCAAACTGAATCTCTCTCCGCTCCTACAACATACACGCAAGAAGGGAAGGACCAGAGCGAGAGGCGGAAAGTATCACGAAGAGGGGGGTTAAACGAGGAAGTAAAACAACAGGAGATGGGAATCTGACAGGGAACAGCGAGTAATCTGATACCATATACTTGAAATAGTGATTAAAGGAGAAGGCCAGTAACTGGACATTATGAATGCTATAAAGTACAAGAGAAACACATTGTTACTACATGAGAATGTTACATAAGTGCCACTTGTGACATTATAACAGTCATAACAATGTGCTAATTAATTATACATAACTGTAGATGTTATTAATGTGGGAAAACTCACACCACGCCAAGATTACACTCGTTATTTGCCGTTTCAAATCTACATATACACTATTTCAAAAACGAAAGTGGGTGACGTCATAGAACATCGTTTGGGCATGTGCTGCCCTCTACAGTATAAGGAATATAATTTGTACTATATCCTTTAGTATAATTTTGCTGTTGTGACATTTTAAATTATTCTAGTAAGGAAGAGCAGTAGGAAGACTTGTTTCAGCAGCTCGTTATGATTCTCTTGACATTTCGCCGAGCGGTGAGGAAGAGACAAATATAGATTGGTATCAGGTGATCTTTGTAATAAATACTGCGTTTTAATGAATATTTGTTTGGATTACTGCGAAATTCGAGTTATTTCGGGATGCACCTTTTATCCTCTCTCAACTTAAATAACTCCTTAGAATTACAAAATAAAATAAAAATTAACTGCCTACATAATACAGTCTTCAAAATGCGTAAATTTACTCAAAAAAGAAAAGGTAAGTTTCTGAAGCTTTAATGTAAAAAATAATTATATTAAGAGGTTGAATGGCAACGCTCTTGCGTGCTAGATTGCAAACGGCAAGGTCATTCATTTTTCCCTGTCGAGAGCGAGCCCTTTAATTTTCCAATGATCACAGCTAGACGAAATGAAAATAAAGAAACAAGAAGGAGGCACGAGACCATTCTATATGACACAGGCGTTCCGTTTCAATTTGGAACTTGTCCATAAACCAGATGTGAAATATATTCTGCAGTGTAGGTGGGCTACAGATTATAAAGTTTTTGAGGACTCAATCTCTCTCTCTCTCTCTCTCTCTCTCTCTCTCTCTCTCTCTCTCTCTCTCTCTCTCACACACACACACACACACACACACACACACGCAGGATATTTAGATATATTTATGCGCGACAGACGCCGCCGCTCGCTCGGGTTTCTCGTTTGGCGCTTCCAGCTCGCGGCCAGCAGAGGCAGTCGCGGGAGACAGCAGAAAATATTGGGCAGCAGTGGCCGCGCGTTCGTGTCTGCCCAGCACGAGATCTGCGGGATCAGAGTCATGTTTCAACCTGAAATACGCGCCATGCGTGTCTCCCGAAACTTTATCAGCTCCTCACCATCACAATATACGACGGCGAAAGTACGTCGCAGTATCAAGTACGAGCTACTGCCATTTTTCCGAATTTGTTCCGAGGTGCCAAAACAAGTTCATAAAGCTGAAATTCACCCGAAGATGATATCGCCTGACAGACGTTCTGACAGATTTTCTTTACGGTTGAAAACAACTGTAAATTTTGAGTATTCCCGCCGGCCGCGGTGGCCGAGTGGACTGCGGCGCTTCAGTCACGGTCTTCACGGCCACTACGGTCGGGGTTTCGAATCCCCCCTCGGGCATGGATATTTGTGCCGTCCTTAGTTGTTGTTCATAAGTAGTTTGTAAGTTTAGGGACTGATGACCCCGTAGTTAAGTCCCATAAGCTCTACAAACATTTGAACATTTTTTACTTTTTTTTCCTTTTTTCTTTTCTTTTTGAGTATGCCCAATACCATATCTTTCACTCAAGCGGGACTATAATATAAACATCCGTTAACAATTATGCGCCATACTAAAAATTCCATAAGTCATCAGGTTTTACGGCTTCAGTCTGACTTTAATTTGAGGTCCTGAGGTAAGCAGGTTTAAAACAAGAAGAACTCGTTTATAATTCATTTCTCGACAGCAGGATCGCTGCACATGTTGAAAAAGTCACGTAATCCAGAAGAGACAGCTGCAGGGGGTGCACAAAATATTACGAACACCTAACAATACATTTCATTTATTAGTAAGGGGTCCACCCACTATTCGTTTGTTTGTAAATCTATCGGACCAAACTGCGTGGTCATCAGTCCGTAGCTTACAAACTAGTTAAACCTAGGTAAACTAACCTAAGGACAATACGCACACCCATGCCCCAGAGAGGACTCGAACCTCCACGGCGAGCAACCGCGCGCTCCGCAGCGAGACGATTTAGACCGCTCGGCTACTCCACCGCGGCCCCACCATTCGTTTTGAGAAGAGTTGCAACTCTTCGAAGAACAGATTCGTAAAGTGTCTTTATAGTTTCAAGCAATACGTCTCACAATTACTTTAACGATGTTGGAATTGCAAATTTAGTCATCACGTTCTGCTATAAAACTTCCCATAATGGTTCAAGTATCTTAATACTTAATGATTTTGCTGTCTAAGTCAATTTTTGATAATTTTCGGATCCTGACCAAGCAAGCATTAAATGTTTTTGCTGTGAATGTGTGTGTGTGTGGGGGGGGGGATTATTATTTAGAAATATGGCAGATTTCGTTAGGAATATACAGTGTGTCCGCAAAGTCTCTCCGCAGGGCCGATCTGCGCGCGTCTCGTCTTGTGGGGCACATGAGGGTAGCAGCACATTCATGTCGCTGTATAAGCTAGCGGCCGAGTTTCACTGCTACTGGCTGCAGTTATGTTGCCAGGTCGAATTCAACATTATCTGATATATAAAGCAGAGTGTCGGTATGTTAATGTGTGTGACGTGTCGCATACAAATCTACAGTTTTGTTCCAATATTTATGAAATTTTGCACACATAAGCTTCAATCCATGAGGACGGTCGCCGAAAGTGTAAGAATCACGTACGATACGTAGTTCACGAGATATGACGTAATAAATAATGAGATGTGCTAAAACTGCTTCATTTAGCGACAATGCTGCTCATTTTCTCCTAACCCAATGGACCGATTTCAACCAAATTTCGTACACACATTCCTTACCGTGAGGTAACAATTGCTGCAGGGATAAGAATAAAAAATGTTCAAATGTTTGTATAGCTTATGGGACTTAACTACGGGGTCATCAGTCCCTAAACTTACAAACTAACTAAGACTAAGGACGGCACAAATATCCATGCCCGAGGGGGGATTCGAACCCCCGACCGTAGTGGCTGTGCAGACCGTTACTAGAGCGCCTCAGTCCTCTCGGCCACCGCGGCCGGCAATAAGAATCACATACGACACATGGTTCAGAAGATGTGACGGCATAAACTATAGGAATCGCAAAAAAATGGCACATAATGCCCCGAGACTTTAAAAATACGCTGTATGAGAATGAGAGTACTCATCGACTTGTGACAAACTTTAAACATAATTTAAACTTTTTCTCGCTGACAACCATAGCAAAATGATGAAAGGAAAAAAAGTTTCTCGCTTACTACTTTTCCGCTGTTTATGGAGTAAAACTACCTCATTCGGTGTGACATTACAATTTATAATTTGTACACTACAAATTGTAGCCGCAGTAAATTTTACAGGCAGTTTACATACATATAGTTGAATGTACCTTCTAAATTATATCACAGTACGACATGTAGTTCATTAGATATGAGCACATAAATAGTAACGTTCCGCTGTACATGGACTAAAACTACGGCATTCGGTATGACGTTGCAATTTATAATTTCTACACTACAAATTGTACCCGCAAACAATATACACCCATATAGTTGAGTGTACCTTCTAAATTGTATCACAGTACGACACACAGTTCATGAGATATGAGCACATAAATGGCAATGTTCATGGAAAACCGCCCCATCACGCACCAAGTTTTAATCTATTACTTCTTTATTACCAGTTGTATTCGCAAGAGATTTTACAGATATACCAGCCCTTATACAAATGAATATATACTTGAAAAAAAAATGCCGCGGTGGAGTAGCCGAGCGGTCTAAAGCGTCTCGCTGCGGGGCGCGCGGTTGCTCGCCGTGGAGGTTCGAGTCCTCCCTGGGCATGGGTGTGTGTGTTGTCCTTAGGTTAGTTTACCTAGGTTTAAGTAGTTTGCAAGCTACGGAATGTTGCCCGCGCAGTTTGATCCGATAGATTTACAAACAAAAAAACCTGAAAAATGGCAGGAATAAATAAATAAATACCTGGGCAAAGTCGGGTTTTCAGCTAGTTACAATTAAAACAATGAAATTAAATGGTTATATTAATTACAAGAATAGTAAGCTGGATTGCTGTCGACGGTAGTGAGATATTAATTCAGTTATCCGACCATTGAGGGCGATGATAAAAGCAGATGAATTCAATGACGTAGTTGCTCAAATCATAATAGAAAGTCCCCCGGGATTGACATGTCGCATCGTAAGCTTCTTCTGGGGTTTTTCGATTGCTAAACCCGGTTGTTTGTAGGAATCAATGTAAACGATGACTCATCGGACCACACCACATACTTCCAGCGTTCGGATCTTTTCTTCGTTGGCAGTTATGTGTTGGCTTCCGTTATAAAAAGTTTACCAACTGCAGCCCTTCGGTGAATGTTAAACTTCAGTCATACTGTTCTTATCGAAACAGCATTACTGAAGTGAGTGTTGCGTTTTACAGTCGCTTTTGCCGTGCTAGTTTTATGTCCTCTGGCCACAATCGCTCTTATTACTCCGTCGGTCGCTGTCGGTTAACTTCAGGTCTCGCCCACTATTCCTATTCGTCTGTGACGTTTTACCTTGTTTTGTGTATACTGACATTACCGAGCATGCTGTGGCCAGTGAAACGTAAAACATAAAGAGTGCAGTCGTTTTCCTCTTAAATGCTGCCGTTAACTGTGAACTATCGAGTTGGCCTCTCTGGGCGATGCAGACAACAAGCATTTGTGCTGTTCAAATGTTTGTAAAGCTTATGGGACTTTACTGCAGGGTCGTCAGTCTTTAAACATAGAAACTACGTATGAAGTAGCTTAGACTAAAGACGGCACAAACATGCCCGAGAGGGTATACGAGCCCCCGACGGGGAGCAACAGCCTCGCGGATCGTAGCATAGCGCTTCAATGAGCTCGGCCCCTTCGCCGCGGGCCTTTGTGCTAACCGTCGCAGAAATAAAAATGATGATAAAATTAGAATAACGTATAATACCCCGCAATGTCACACCCAAGACTTGGCACGTCAAACTGCCCACTGCGGCTGGGTCTAAGTGTCGACACATATGCAGTGGTGTTCACTACCAACAAGATGTCGTATACTGCACGGCGTTCTCAAAGTTTTGCCCACCAGCTGTAGCTTGGCTCTTTCGCTTTACTTACACATCAAATTTCGTAATTGTTGTTTCCTGCAACAGAGACGATTTTCAGAACGATATTTTCACTCTGCAGCTGAATGTGCACTGTTATATAACTTCCTGGCAGATTAAAACTGTGTGGCGGACCAGGATTCGAATCCGGGAAATCTGTCTTTCGCAGGTAACCGCTCTGCTGACTCTCACAACTCGTCCTCACAGCTTTATTTCTACCAGTACCTCGTCTCCTACCTACCAAACTTGACAGAAGTTCTCCTGCGAAACTTACAGGACTAGAACTTCGGAAGAAAGGATGCTATGGAGACATGGCTTAGCCACAGCCTAGTGAATGTTCCAGAAGGATATTTTCATTCTGCAGCTAATATAAAACAAACTTCCTGCCAGATTGTGTCCCGAAACGGGATTCGAACCGGGGACCTTAGTCTTTCACGGGCAATCTAATCGCTCTACCGATTGAGCTATCTGTGCACGATTCACAGCCCGTCCTCACTGGCGATACTAAAGCTGCGAGGACAGTTATAATCTGCAAACTCCGCTGCAGAGTGAAAATTTATCCTGGAAACATCCCCTAGGTTGTAGCTGAGCCGTGTCTCCAACAGTATCCTTTTCTCCAGGAGCGCTAGTCGTGTGAGATTCTGGGGAGAACAGTGAATCTCGGAAGGTAAGACGTGAGTTACCGGCGGAAGTAAAGCTGTGAGGACGGGCCATGAGTCATGCCAGCTGTCGGTAGAGAGTTTGCCCGCGAAAATCAAAGCTTTCGGAGTTGAATCTCGGTCCAGCACACAGTTCCTCTTTTATCTGCCTGCGGATATGGGTTACGAATTTCAGTTCATTCTGGCTCTTACGAAGTTGAAGAAAAAACAATATAAATGTGTATATTTACTGAATGTTCAAATATTTGTACAGCTTATGGGACTTAACTACGGGGTCATCAGTCCCTAAACTTACAAACTACTTATGAACTAGCTAACAGTAAGGACGGCACAAATATCCATGCCCGAGGGGAGGATTCAAACCCCCGACCGTAGTGGCCGTGCAGACCGTGACTGACGCGCCGCAGTCCCCTCGGCCACCGCGGCCGGCTTTACTGAATGTATGCAAACTGGAAACTTATCGTCTACCTACGTTATTATTTACGCTTCCATTATGAAGTTTATTGGATTTGATTCGAGCCTTTTGGAATTTCTCGAAAGAGGTAACGTGCAAAGACTACATGAAAACATCCATACAATTGAACGTCTATAGCCCTCATCTGTTGCACGCCACCTAGGGCAAAAATATATGTATAATAATTTTCAATATTTCGCTTGATTACAAGACGAATTAAAAATATTACGCAGTCATATTCACCTCTTTAACAGTTATAATCTTATATTAAACACAATAAGACAGGTATTACAGATAATAATATTGTGTGTTTTATCCATAATGGACGTTTTTGAACTCCGTGACAGTTCCAAATATAGGGTTGAGAATAAAAACCGCTAACAGTCAGATTAAAAATCGTATTATTTATGTATGACACGACCGGTTTCGGGCTTGTTCCCATCTTCAGTTGCTTAAAACATTCAGAATTTTACATGTGGAGCATGTTGGTGGAGTTCACTGTTTGAAAACAAATTATTTGGTATTAATAATAGCGAAACTAATTGCAGGTGACGAGATGACATGGAAACAAAAACACTCCTTACTTACATTACATGTCATCTCACCACCTGCAATTGGTTTCTCTATTATTAATAGCCGCGGTGGAGTATCCGAGTGGTCTAAAGCGCCTCGCTGCGGAGCGCGCGGTTGCTCGCCGTGGAGGGTCGAGTCCTCCCTGGGGCATGCGTGTGTGTGTGTGTTGTCCTTAGATTAGTTTACCTAGGTTTAAGCAGTTTGGTCCGATAGGTATACAGAAATTTGAACATTATTAATAATACCAAATAATTTGTTTTCAAACAGTGAACTCTACCAACATGCTACACAAGTAATATTCTGAGTGGTTTAAGCAGCTGAAGATTCGCACAAGCCGAAACCGGTCGTGTATAAATAGATAATACCTTTAATGTGACTTGTATCATTTTATACTCAACCCTGTAACAATTTTGTTTTTCTTAAGCCAGCGTGACTTCAGAAGTTCAAAAATCTATGAGACTTAACTGCTGAGGTTGTCAGTCCCTAGTCTTACAAACTACTTAAAGTAACTTAAGGACAACACACACCCATGCGCAAGGGAGGAATCGAACCTACGTCAGGGAGCAACCACGCACTCCACAGGAAGGCGCTAGCAGTAGGTTCGGTTCTCGTGTAAGGAATGTAAAATAGATCCCCCCGCTGTCTGTACTTCTCACATTGATTGGCGGATGTATGAGGCGGTCGCCCGCCAAAACAACATCATAATTTTATTAATTTTTAATAAACTAATTGTAGAACACAGGTAAAATTCTGTTAAGCTATGTGATAATAAAATAAAACGTATAAAATGAATTGTAAATGAAAAAAAATACAAACAAAAAGGCAGACGACGCGCGTCGGCCGTGTTTTGGCGTCAGTCACAGCGATAGAAGCCGACGCGGGTCGTGGTGCCGAACTTCAGTGGAGATCCGTTCAGAGGGTCAACAATAGTTCGGGTTCGGCGATAGTGTACGGACACAGTAGATTAATGTTTTATTTAAAAGTTATGAACTGTAATGCAGGGAGAAGGAACAACACAGGTAATTTTGAGCAGTTTGCAAATTTTCTGCGGTTACGACTAACAAATTAGCTGGCTTCCCATCATATTTAGCTTATCATTTAGTAGAAAACAGTTCCTCGCCAATTGCAGCCTCAAGAGCAAAAGCCAATACCCTGCGTGCTGTATTCTGCGCTGGGACAATTAAGGATGAAGACGACAGGTTGGTGGAATAACTCTTAGAACTGACGCATGCTACTCAGAGCGGTAGCAGCAGCTAGGCGCCTCACGTGTTCCGTAGCCTTGTTACAACCGAGAACGGGTTCACGGTGTCCATAGTAATATGGAGGAGGATCAGTTGTAAGAAAATTAAGAAGAGAACTAGTTGATCCGTGCGAATAATTCGCAATCTATCCTGATGAGTGAAATATAGATAAGATAGTAATGGAGAAAAGGCAGATACAAGTAAATGTGTGTAAAAGATAATAATCTTTGAATAGTAGTAACAAATATTAGTCTCACTGTACGAAAATTTATATAATTAATAATTAAATATGATTAATTGTGAAACATACAGAAATTAAATATTGATTTTTTCTTGTTCATTTTAATTTTTGAAAACATATTTCTTTGATAAACTACGCCTGCGTAAAGAATCAAAACAGCTGCAAGAGCTGTCGTGTCTGTTAGTTAAATTAAATTATTTGTGTATTTTTCGTCATTACATCGACGTGTACAACCGAATTCGTGTGATGAACTATGCTTTACATCGACTTGTATAAACGAAATTGTATGATAAAGTATGCTTGCATCAAAGACGGTTTTTTGCTTGCATACAGAATCTAAACAACTGCAAAGCTGTCGTTCACGTTAGTTAAACAGATTATCAATAGATTGAAATTCTACATTGCTTCTATATCGGGCGCGTAAAATAAGTTGATACTTGGCACGGTAACCGAGGACAGCAACCATAAATACAGTCCCATATACGATCGTTCGCCGGGTATCTACTTAGATTGTACGAAAAGTACAATATTTTTTCAAAATAAAGATTTTTTTTGTGAAAAGAATAACTTTAAACTATGTGGGTAATATTCGGTATTAGTAGAGAACGAAACCTTGAAAATGATACCTCAATCATTAATTTTGGATAAGTAATGCGAGAGATATGGCGTACCCACAAAAAACACCGGTCAGAAATTATGTATACGATAGGTAGGGATGTTCATTTTTGGTGAAAGTAGGAACAGAACCAACAGCTAGCTCTCGTAATATTAAGTTAAACCCACCCCTACCTAAATCACTAAATCAATTTTTATTTTTCTTATACCCGCCGTAATAGCGTAGTTCCATAAAACAACAGAACTCGGAGGGGCCAACTGAATCACTCAGTATTCTTTTATATTTAACTAGATGAAAACCCGGCGTTGCCCGGGTATTTATTTATTTATTCGAACCTCGAGTTAGTACTTTTCCCATCCACTCTCTCTCTGTAGATCTCCTTTTTTCTAAAACCATGTTACATTTGTCAGAGAATATATAATAAATCACAGGTAAAAATGCACTCGTTTCGAAGAATCCAATCACGAAATTCAACAATAATGATTGTAATAATATCACAGATGGATCACTTGATGTAATGCGCGAAACGTCAAATCGATTCTTTTTAAAGAGATGTATTAAAAGAATTTTTTTACTGCTTTATTTATTTATTCTTATATTTCCTTATTCGTATGCTTATCCTTACAGAGAAAGAGATGAAGACATTGTAGCATGCATAGACAAAAAGATATGGTCTGTAGCATCACGTTTCGCTGTACGTAACCACCTTGCTATAGCGTCGCAAACGTCATCGCTGGCCTTCAGTCCGAATTTTTTTTTATAATTTGACGACTTTCAACAACCATATGTTCCACCCCCTTATAACTGTCGGCATGGAACTGCTATGGTGTAAAACGGGAGACGTCGGGCAACAATTACACGCACACCATTCGTTTGCGTTCTGTAGTTTTCGCTGCAGAGCGAAATATTAACACAAACACACGTAGAATTTTATATACACCGATAACTTTCCATCCCAATATACTCCACCCTTTTATCATTATCAACCCTCAAGCAACAATGCAACCAATCAAACCAGAGTAAATATAATTTCCAAAGAATCATTATTGTTCCGCATTTCGCGTTATATTCTTCAAATTACTAAATATCTATCAGATCGCTATAAAACCGTGACTAAAACCTTCATCGGGTATAAATTAGTAACTGTACAAATATTTAAGTCTCTGCGTGTTGTCGTTTGGACGTGATAAGCGTACACCGAACAGACATTCACATTAATATATATATAGATAAATAGCTATCCGATCGCCATAAAACCGAGCCTAAAGCCTTCCCCTGGTAGACATTAGTAACTGTACAAATTTTTAGCTCTTTATGACTTGTGGGTCAGACGTGATAAACGTACACCGAACAGACATTCACATTTATAGATATAGATGAAACAAGTCGGAAACAGAGAAACAGCCAGTGCGCAAACTTGCAAGGATAGCAGAAACTTTCCCGGCGACGCTGTTATCTCGATAATGACACGCGAAAGTTGCATCCACACAGCCTCCGCCTCCATCGTATTTTACCTCGCCTCGGTCCTCTACTGGCAGAACTTCCGTGTCACCGGCGGCAACTATATTCGCGCAGCTTTCCACGCCAGCTGATAAACGAAGCTGCTGAACTAGACGTCCAGGCGGACGCTTTCATTTTCTGGGCGGCCGGCGGAATCCAGCGGCGTTAAAAGCCTCGCCGCTAGCACTCCACCTAATGAGGCAATCATGCCTGTGCCGGCGCGGCTCTTATACTGCTCTCCCACGACTGTTCATCATTCAGACTGCTCCACCGCCCAAGAAACCAAATGCTCTAGTGCAATTTTAAACAACTCAAAAAGAGCTTTTTCTACCCCACGAAAAAGTCCTGCCTTGATGAAAAAGTCTCCATTTTTGTGCGGGCGTACGTGTGTGAGTGAAAAGTTACACGGTAATACATAGTGTTCGAATATATTTCCTGTAAAGAGTGTTGCGCCGTTTTCATGTATTTAAAGAACTGCATCACAGAAGCATCAAAAGTTCGCTGCAGTGTGAAACAAGGAATGAACATTTGCACAAAACTCGAGTCTCCTGTTCACTATGCAGTTGCGCTCACCAGTATGCCACCCTGGACACGTCTAAGATCTCACAAGGGACACTTCGACCTCGAACGCTCTGAACCGCAGGAAACCATGCTTGTAATAACAAATGTTCAAATGTTTGTATAGTCTACGGGACTTAACTACGGGGTCATCAGTCCGTAAACTTACAAACTACTTATGAACTACTTACGAACTAGGACGGCACAAATAACCATGCCCGAGGGGGGATTCGAACCCCCGACCGTAGTGGCCGTGCTGACCGTGACTGGAGCGCCTCAGTCACCTCGGCCACCGCGGCCGGCGGTCTGATTGCCAATAAAGGTATTGGTGCAGGATTCTTTGACATCTAAAACATTCATATAGTTAGTATTATAAGATATTTATTAACAGAAATTTACAATATTCATCTTTAGGACATATGTCTGTTTCTTCTCTCTTCTCGCGGCGGCGTCCATGTGATGGTAGCTGCACTGTGACCTAGTTACTGCTAAGTTCGTAGCCGCGTTCTGACCTAGTACTGTCCTATTCTGTCGTCGTAGCTGCCTAGTAAGAGCCTGAGTTCTGACTAGTAACTGCCACCCTGTCCCGACGTATGTCGTCCTATACATAGCCGCTTGTAGAGGACGCGCATCTTCGGTTCCTCCCTCCAGGATGCGTGGCGCCTGCTTGCGATTGGCTTTCGGTCGATCGCTGCCTTCTCCACGGTCGTTCTCTTACGTCTAGCGTGTGGCGCTGACTTTACGCCACAACAATTTCCCTGCAAAACGTTGCATTGTACCTCAAGTAACATTTTAGCAGGGAGATACAAAGTAACAGGATATCAATACCATAGGAGCGAAATTATATGTAATTTAATGGCGCCAGTGTATCATTACATATTCAATCAGCAGC
This sequence comes from Locusta migratoria, assembly GCA_026315105.1. Lineage (NCBI taxonomy): Eukaryota > Metazoa > Arthropoda > Insecta > Orthoptera > Acrididae > Locusta > Locusta migratoria. The sequence goes on along the minus strand of CM048744.1, from coordinate 97,091,874 downwards.
GCCAAAAACTCTCTGCCTAAGTACTTTTGATAGCGCAAAACACAAAGATACAGCAGAACCACACACGTGAAAGTGTTTATATTAATCCTAAAAGTGCAAATGCGGCGATGAAATGGTTAAAACAAAGTGGGAGAGGAAGGAAGGAAGCTTAGGGTCTAACGTCCCGTCGACAGCTTGGTCATTAGAGACGGAGCTAACACTCAGAGTTTTGGGTAAGGATGGGGAAGAAAATCGGCCATGCCCTTCTGAAAGAAACCATCCCGGCATTTGCCTGGAGTGATTTAGGGAAATCACGGAAAACCTAAATCTGGATGGTAGGAGGTTGATTTGAACCACCATCCTTCCGAATGCGAGTCCAGCGCGTTACCACTGCGCCAACTCGCTCGGTAAAGTGGGAGAGAACAATGTGCACACCTCACTAAAGCCACGTTAGAACATTCCAAATCACCCTCGCATTCACGCAGTCCAAAATCAAAAGCCAAACTAATTACATTTTCAAATGACGTACTGCTTGAAGAGCCATCTTCAGGTTCATGATCCATTTGTCCAAGTTCCGTATATCTATGCAGCGTAACGTCGTGTACCTTTATGGCGTCGCCGTTATATTTTTCAATTATTATTTTATATAATATATCCGCGAACTCCATATCCTCGGTCCCAATATCATTTCCTTATTCAGCGTGTAGCAACTTGGCCTCTACTATCTGGACCACATGCGTAGGATTAATTCTCTTCATGATATCACAGCACTGTACACAGGTTACACAGTAATTCACTTGCCAACACTCCAGGAGACAAATACGTACAGCAGCTGTACTACTCACGCAACTGGAACACTAGTTAGTGCAGCTACACTACGCCACCGTCTAGTGGCGCTAACAGACAAGGGCGGCGTTTTGCTTGGAAATGACGCGAACCACGGTTCTGTTTATGATTGTTATTCTAAGCGTGGTTTGGTGCCTTTCCGAGCGTTCGAGATCAAAGATGTCCCTTGTAAGTGTGAACTCTCACTTGCGCTTCATCTCTTTTCCTATACTACTTGTCAAAGTTTTATTACGTCCACATCTTAAAGAGAACGCTGATAAATCTAAATGTATTTTTTTATTATTTTTTTAAATTATTTTTTTTAATCGTCTGTCATTTTCTTAAACGTACAACACTACAGTATTGTTAGTTCTTTAGACTTATATTCCTATGTAGCTATTTTGCATGTTAATTTTATACTACTCTTTTCAGTATTTACCACTGCTCGAAACACCGGAACATGATCTAGCGCACTGCTTTTCTTCAAACGTCGCATGCCTGTAGAACCGTTACGCAAAGTTTTCGACACGCCGAAGGTTGGTTTGAACAGCAAAATGCTTTACTAGGCGTGGTCCTACAAGAGATAAAGCCATGCCTTTCCCCGACCTCCGAACTGCGGTGCCACTTGCCCTTTTCACATATACAAATCATTTTCCGAGGAGAAACAAGTGAGAGATGAGAGATAAGAATCCTACTGTAGGGGTCGACGTAAGTCCATGCCTGAAAACTCGCAGTGTTGTTGCAAGAAGCCAACAACGAGGTGCAAACAACTTTCGGTCTAAAGATAACACGCCAAAATATTCTCCTTCATTCCAGGACTTGTTTCCGTCTCCAAAAAGTGTATTGCAAAATCTTCAAGCAGGAAACAGAAAGCACTACCTTTTACAGTCCAAAGAAAATATAAATGCAACAGAAAAAGACTGGCAATGAAAAATAAAATCGCCACCAGCCAGTTTCAACAATGTCAGGTTAAGAACACATAATGCGTACGGCATGAATCATCAGAGTCAGGTTCATCAGAATCCCCTGAAGAAAACTGTTCAAATGTTTGTAATTCTAAGGGACCAAATTCCTTTGGTCATAAGTCTCTAGACTTACAAACTACTTTAAACTAAGTTAAACTAACCTAAGGATAACACACACACACACATCCATGCCCGAGGGACGATTCGAACCTCCGACGCGGGAGACCGCGAGATCCGTAACGTAGCACTCCAGATCGCTCGGCTACTCCCCCGTGTACCCCCGAAGAAGAAGATGAAAATAATGACGTATGAAATGTGCAATCTAATATATAAAGCAGAGTTTCCGTATAAAACTTTTATCCATTGTGTTGGAACCTGCGAGTGTCCGTATATTTGTACGTGATCCATACAAATCTACAGTTTTATTCCAATGTTTATGAAATTTTGTACACGTAAGCTACAATCCATGAAGACGGTCGCCGTAAGTGTAAGAATCACATACCATATATATAGTTCACGAGATAAGACGTCATAAACAAGGAGGTGCGAAGAAAACCGCTGCATTTTGCGACAATGCTGCTCATTTTCTCCTAAACCATTGGACCGATTTCAACCAAATTTGGTACACACATTCCTTACCGTGAGGTAATAATTACTGCATGGTTAAGAATCACATACGGCACATGGTTCAAAAGATATTACGTCATAACCAATAGAAATCGCAAAAAATGCAATATAATGCGGCGAGACTTTCCAAATACACTGTATGAGAATGACAGTACTTAGCGACTTGCAACAAACTTTAAACATAATTTCAAGCCTTTATTAAACTTTTTCTCGCTTACAAGCGTACCAAACTGATGAAAGGAAAAAAGTTTCTCCCTTACTACTTTTCCGCTGTTCATGGACTAAAACTACGGCATTAGATATAACTTTACAATTTATAATTTCTACATTACAAATTGTAGCCGCAGAAAATTTTAAAGACAGTATACACGTATGTAGTTCAGTGTACCTTCTAAATTGCATTACAGTACGACACTTAGTTAGTGAGATATAAGCACATAAACAGTAACGTTCATGTAAAACTGCTCCATCACGCATCAAGTTTTAATCTATTACTTCTTTACTACTAATTGTATTTGCAAGCAATTTTACAGATATACAGCCCTTGTACAAATGCATGTTTAACTGAAAAATGGCAGGAATAAATAAATAAATATCCGGGCATTGCCGAGTTTCAACTAATATGAAATATAGCAAAAAAATATCGTCGAAACTTGATGACTGGATGCAGTGCCAAGGCATTGGCAGAGAATGGCACTAAGAAAAAAGTGTTAGTGCAATGGGGAAGAAGTTTATTTGAGGAATATGAATTTTTTTATGTGATTTACTGACCCTATTCGTCTGACTCGATGCCCGATTATCCTTACTCCAAGAAGGCAAGTAGGATCGTGGAGCTCATTGTTCAGTTTCATTTTGTGAAATTATGAATTTGTAGGCAAAGGAACCTACTTCTTAAATATAGGATGGTAACTACTGAAGTATATGAAACGAAACGGCAATAAGTTACCAACTTATTCAAGATGTAAACGTCACTACAGATATTAGGATTTGCGTTATGAAGTGTTCGATACGCCGGGGCTTCAGTGCCGATGATGTGGCGCAGACAAATGGCGAAATTCCTCACGACCCGCTGAAGTGTCGGAACATCGAGGCTGTCAATGGTCTCCGGAATGGTTGTTTCCAGCTCAGCAACTGCTTTTCGGTTATTGCTGCACACCTTGTCTTTAATATAACCCCATACAAAAGACTCATCTGCTCTTATCCCGAGAATATGGCGGCCAATCGAGTCACCTTTAGTGGCCTCTGGGTACCCCGGAGCAAGTACACGGCCTCCAAAGTGCTCCTCCTAGACAACAAACACTCTCCTGCTTCGATGGGGTCGCCTTCCTCAAACACCTACAGGTACGGTTCGGTAGTCACCATGCCGTGACTGGACAGTGAACACTACATAGTCTTTCGTTGAGGGTGAAGAGACTTTCGGATCGCCAAATGCGGATTATCCGTTTCCCAAAGGCGCCAATTTTGCTTATTGACGAACCCATCCAAAAGAAAGTGGTATACGTCAAAAACCAAACAATAATGACCTGCGCATGATCATATTAATTCCTACCAAGTCCCATGGCCACCCGTGCAATTTGAACGTCTTAAAGCTAACCAAAAGTTATGACGATTTTATTTCGTACACTATAATAATTGTCAACCTGTTCTTACGAGAAAAACATTTTATGTGAAATATGTCTTTTATTTCGATTTCAACAAATTTTGGTACAATTCAGCTGACGAAACTGTACCGTCCGGTTGCTATACAGACATAAAATCGCGTAAGACGACAGTTGATATTAGATGCATGAAGCTGCTACGACAAAATTACTGCAACTGTGAGGTATCAGCGTACAGCAACTCAGCTAGAGTACTGCTAAGGAATCAAATCTGGTACCCCCTTTTCGTTTTCGGCCCGACATTTATGCCCTGAGTAACCAGGAAGAGAAATCGAATTTAATTTTCTTTACGAGTTGTAATGAATATGAAAACGCAACATCGCTAGCTACTAGACTACCAGGCAGACGATCACACCGTTTACATGGGCTCTCAAAACCGGATTTCGTAAACCGATTTCCCAATTCCGCTTTTGGTTGGTCATGTAACACTCCAAAATCGATTCTGGAAATCCGCTTCTCTAAAGCGGTTTTCCAGTTCCACAATGGATTTTCGTGCCCATTTAAACGCTACCGTTTTTGAAGCGTTCTTGGTTTGTCAGCTTGTGTTTTCTTGTTAATAATTTTCGGCACATAAGGACAGAGTGATATTTCCTTATGTGAAATAAAAGTATAAATATTTAGAGTGAACATGAATCTGTGTATTTAAGTAAAGAAAAAAAATAGCGATTGTACTGACTAAATCAGGAACCGAATCAGCTGTTTTTCAGCCGTCATATTAAGTGGGCTAGGAAATCCGATTCAGGCTATGCCGTGTAAACACGACAGCGAAAAATGGTTTACGAAAATCGGTTTTCGTCTTCCGGAAGATGTGTTGCATGTAAACGTAACACTGAAAGAAAGGCGACGTGAATTTCTGTTAAGTAAATTTAGAGGGCCGTAATTTGAAGCTGAGTGTAGTACGATCTTGCTGCCGCCTACTTACATTTCGCGTAAAGATCACAAAGACAAGATAAGAGAAATTAGGGCTCGTACGGAGGCATATAGGCATTCTTTTTTTCCTCGTTCCATTTGGGAGTGGAATAGGAAAGGAAATGTGTGGTGTCGCACAAGTCCAAAGTGCGCGCCACCTACTTTCACCGCACGCCGCCATGCACGCACGGCGCGGCGTTCTTACGAGGTCAGCCACGAGCGCCCTCTGCTACAACTCCGCTCGTGGCCACCTCTGAACGACATCGTTCACTTGGGACTGAGATAGGAACCAGTTAACACTTCGGAATCAGATAGGCACCAGTGAAGACTTGGCTATCGGACAGGCACTAGGCAGGCCTCTAGCTCAACTATGTATCAGCATTCTGCAGTACTCAACTATGTAAAAGTTAAGTATTGTATAACTTCTGTGCAATATATATCTCGTTCTAATTTACTCTAGTGTTTCTAGTTTCTGCTGTCCCACTGGCTGCTCACCTCCGTACCTGCACAAGCGTGCTTCCTTTATTCCTGTGTCGGTCTTTCTACTCGTTTCTACTCCACCGACACCTATGACGGAAACGAGTCACAAAAGCGGCGACGAGGCTGGAACACAATTTTTTTTTTTTTTTTTTTGAGTCTATGGGACTTAACTACGGGGTCATCAGTCCCTAAACTTACAAACTACTTACGAACTACCTTATACTAAGGACGGCACAAATATCCATGCCCGAGGGGGGATTCGAACCCCCGACCGTAGTGGCCGTGCAGATCGTGACTGGAGCGCCTCAGTCCCCTCGGCCACCGCGGCCGGCGAAAGGAAATGCCTAGTAGTGGTACTGTGTACCCTCCGACTCGCACCTTACGGTGAATTGCGGAGTATGTATGTAGATGTAGAAATCTGGTACCCCCTTTTTCGTTTTCGGCCTGACATTTATGCCCTGAGCTCCAGGAAGAGAAATCGAATTTAATTTTCTTTACGAGTTGTAATGAGTATGAAAGTGAAACATCACCAGCTACTAGACTACCAGGCAGACTACGAGTGATGTGGTAACACCGAATACTGTGCTCGGTGAAGTAAGCGTGCAACATTCGCGCGCAGAGCGCCTGCGAAAAAATCTGTGGCGCGCTGTTTTTGCTGCGTGTCCGGTAATAGCGGGCGGAAATAATGCGTGTGCCGCAGGGTGGCCGGCAGCGGAGATAAGGCCCCCAGGGGCTGCCGGAAAGCAGGCAGCGCAACAGGCGGCCGGATGTTGCGCGCAGCGCCCGCTGGGAGAGCGCCACTCCAGGGCCGAGGCCGGCTGCAACCAGCACACCAGCCGCCGCACACTAGGAGGCAACACGCTGTACAATACCAACAGTTTGGGCTTCTTCACTCTCATTGGTTAGCGCTGTATTACGTCACTCGGCAGCAAGCCGCTGTATTATAAGGCCGCCGTGAACTCATTTTCTCCGCCTTTTCTTTTCGACAAAAAAACATTGCTTCTAAGCGGTGGAACACGCTTGTCATTAATATATATGTATACTAACATACGAAGGACTGAAAAAGAAAAGCTTCAAACATTATTAACAACTAGCTAACCCATCCCGCCCCGCGACTTGGCACAGGTAATATTAAAACGTCTTTAAGTCTAGAACCACTGAACGTATCGTGATGAGGTTTTTTATTATTATTATTATTATTATTATTATTTTTTTTTTTTTTTTTTTATTTGCAGAGCTCACAAAGATCTAAAATAAAGTCCGCAAGAGCACATGTCTAACTTTTATAGATTTCCCACAATCACTATTTATGTAGTCTGAAGCCATCCGGCGCCAGCGCCTTAGAAGACAAAAATATTACATATGATTCACTCGTAAAAGTTAGACATATGCTCTCGCGGACTTTTTTTTAAGACCTTTGTGAGATCTACAATTTAAAAGAAACCTCATTACGAAACGTTCAGTAGTTCTCGAGCTATAGAAGGTTAAAGGGACAGACAGAGAGAAAATGTGATTCTGTTTCGTATAATATCATGGGGATTTCATAACCTTAAATTGCGAATTTCGAAATTTGACTATGCCTATAACCGTGACGCTAGTTCATGCAATAAGTTTCCGAAGCTTCATCGCAATCGACTGAATGACATTGACAGGCGTAGCATACGGACAAACAGCGGCCTTCATGTTTGTATATTAGATAAAGAAAACTTTCGTTACAACGTAAACTTAGCAGTTGATTTACGCACTAATGCTTTTGTTTTACTCATTTAATTACCATGAACATTGAACTGTATACTACTTTCATACATACAATTTTATCAATGAAGTATCGATGATCTGAGTCCTTACCCAATAACGAAGACACATTCCGCAAGTCTCTTTTGTAATCGGCTTCACAAAAATGTTCGGAACAAATTCTGGCATTTTTGACATTTATCTCGTCTTGTCGTTTACAGTGAGAGATCCGTATGCGCTGAAGTTCCTCATCTTTTGGAAACCGATGGTACAAAATCCCTTTCGTCTTGCGTCCAATGTTATTGCACTCCGCAACAGCACAACACTAAGTATTTTTACTCATAATTACAGATAGAATATATGGAAAAATTGTTCCCTGATACTCTTAACAGGTCACGAAACGAGCGAGCGCAAAACACAACTTCCTACTCGCACGTTTCATAAGGGTACTGCGGCAGCCGCTCGGCGCTTGCTGCCAGGTGACGTCACACAATCAAAGCGCGCGAGTCAAATTTACAAGCCCCCTGGTACACTAAAGAGCCAAGTCAACTGGTACATCCGCCTAACATCGTGTCTGGCCCCCAGTCGCAACACTACGTGGCATGCACCCGACTAACGTCTCAAGTACTGCTGGAGGGAGCTGGCACCTTGCATACAACATGAGCGTCTGTAAGTCCGTAAGAGGACGAGGGAGGGAGATGACTTATGAACAGCACGAGGCAAGGCAACCCATATATGCTCAATAATGTTCTCACATTCACTTCTACATCTGCATCTACATAGGATACTCTACAAATCACATTTAAAAGCCTGGCAGAGTGTTCATCGAACCACAATTATACTATTTATCTCCCATTCCATTCTCGAATAGCGCGCGGGGAGAAAGAACACCTAAATCTCTCTGTTCGAGCTCTGATTTCTCGTATTTTATTCTGATGATCATTTCTACCTATGGAAGTGGGAGTCAACAATATATTTTCGCATTCGGAGGAGAATGTTGGCGATTGGTGTTACGCAAGTAGCCCACGCCGCAGCGATAAGCGCCGTTGTTGTAATGATTCCCATCCCAGATCCTGTATCATTTCCGTAACGCTGTCTCCCCTGTATCGTGACAATAGGAAACGAGCTGCTCTTCGATGTCCTCCGTCAAACCCAGCTGATAAGGATCCCACACTGGGCAGCAATACTCCAAAAATGGATGGACAAGCGTAGTGTATGCAGTTTCTTTTGTAGTTCTGTTGCTTCTTTTAAGGGTTCTGCCAATAAAACGCAGTCTCTGGTTCGCCTTTCCCACGACATTATCTACGTGTTCTTTCCAATTTAAGTCTGAAGTAATAGTAATTCCTAGGTATTTTGTGGAGTTTACGGCCTTCACTTTTTATTGGTTTATCTTTTAAACAAAGTTTAACGGATTTCTTTTCATACTCATGTGGACGATTTCACACTTCTCATTATTTAGAGTCAATTGCCAATGTTTACACCATTCTGTATCTTATTCAGATCGTTCTGCAGTTGGTTTTGATCTTCAGATGATTTTACTAGACGGTAAATGACGGCGTCATCTGCAAACAACCTAAGAGAGCTACTTAGATTTTCCCCTAAATCGTTTATGTAAATAAGGAACAGCAGAGGACCAATAACACTACTCTGTGGAACGCCCGATATCACCTCTGTTTTAGTCGATGTCTTACCATCGATTACTACGAACTGTGTCCTCTCTGACAAGAAATCCCCTTCAACTGCAAATGGGCAAAGCTAAAAATGTGTACCCAGCCGGGATTCGAACCCGGGTCTCCTGCTTTCTAGGCAGTTGCGCTGACCCCTACACCACTTGGGACACAGTGATCACCGCACCTGCAAGGACTACGTAAGCACGCCTCCCGTTAGACACAAATTTCCAGCTTTACCCTGCCCACATGTATATATAAATATGCCAGCGACAGGCAATGATCCTTTCGTTGGTGGGGATGAGTGGGCAAGTTTGGAGTCCTTACTCTTACGGAAATTAGTACACATTGACTACGAGTTTCAGTACTGTGGGCAGGGTAAAGCTGGAAATTTGTGACTGACGAGAGGCGTGCTTAGGTAGTTCTTGCAGGTGCAGTGATCACTGTGTCCCCAGTGATGCAGAGGTCAGCGCAACTGCCTAGAAAGTGGGAGACCGGGGTTCGAATCCCGGCTGGGTACACATTTTCAGCTTTGCCCATTCACAGTTGAAGTCATATATTCTGTGAATATGAAAACAATAACAACTGCAGGATCAGAAGTGACGTCTCTTCTTTCGGAACAGTCGCCACGTTTATAAACTCAATTATGATCATGTCTGTGGAGTTTGGTGGCTCGGGGCAGAGTACCTGACCTCCGATGCAAAGGGCCCGGTTCGATTCCCGGCAAGGGACTGGGTGTTATGTGTTTGTCCTCATCATCACTTCGATCATGATCGACCGCAAGTCGCCGAAGTTCCATCAATAGAAAAACTTGTAGTAGGCGTCCGGACACCTGTGGGGATATCCCGGCCACTAAAACCATTTTTGGTGGCAAGTGGAGGTGTTTAAACTAAGGAGACTGTTCCTGGAGCCAGTCTGTAGCAATTATGTATATGTGGGGTGTCACATTGGCCTGTTACAATTGCACAAGTCCGTCGGATTGCACAATGCATGTGAATGGATGTAGATCATCAGTCAGGATACGTACGTACGTCGTATCTAGACGTATCAGGGGTCCTGTAACTGCAAACACCGCACACCATTACCGAGCCTCCATTAACCTCAAATGTTCAAATGTTTGTATAGTTTATGAGACTTAACTACGGGGTCATCAGTCCCTAAACTTACAAACTACTTATGAACTAGCTAATACTAAGGACGGCACAAATATCCATGCCCGAGGGGGCATTCGAACCCCCGACCATAGTGGCCGTGCAGACCGTGACTGGAGCGCCTCAGTCCCCGCGGCCACCGCGGTCGGCTCCATTAATCTGAACAGTCCCCTTCCAACTTGGATGAATTCGTTAGGTTGTTTCCATACCCGTACACAACCACTCTCTCGATACAACTGGAAAGAGAGATTTGTCAACCAGCCAACATGTTTCCATTCATCAACAGTCGAACTTCGGTGTTGACGGGCTCAGGCGAGGCATAAAGTTATGTGTTGTGTAGTCAGAAATGCTACACTATTGGACCTTCGGTTCCGAAAGTCCATATTCATGATGATTCATTGAATGATCCGCACACCGACACTTGTTGTTGGCCCAGCATTGAAATCCGCACCAATTTGCGGAAGGGTTGTACATCTGTCATGTTGAATGATTCTGTTCAGCCGTGATTGGTCCAGTTCTTGTAGGATCTTTTTTCCAGTCGCAGAGATCTCATGTTTTACCGGATTCCCGATATTCAGAGTGCTCTTGTGAAATGATCATACGAGAAAATCCCCACCTCATTCTTATCTCGGAGGTAATGTGTCCCAACTGCGCCGACTAAAACAGCACGCTGTAACTTACTTAAATCGTGATAACCGTTGCTGTTCACGATATACATAAATGACCTTGCGGATAACATCAGCACTGAGGCTTTTTGCGGATGATGCTGTAGCATATAGAGGTGTTGTAACAAGGGAAACTGTATTGAAATGCAGGAGGATCTGCATCTAATTGACACGTGGTGAAGGGAATGGCAATTGAATCTCAATGTAGACAAGTGTAATGTGCTGCGAATACATAGAAAGAAAGATCAGATATCATTTAGCTACACTATAGCAGGTCAGCAACTGGAAGCAGTTAATTCCGTAAATTATCTGGGAGTAGGCATTGGGAGTGATTTAAAAATGGAACGACCATGTAAAATCAATCGTCGGTAAAGCAGATGCCAGACTTAGATTCATTGGAAGAATCCTAAGGAAATGCAGTCCGAAAACGAATTAGGGTACAGTACACTTGTTCGCCCACTGCTTGAATACTGCTCACAGGTGTGGGATCTGTACCAGGTGGGATTGATAGAGGAGGTAGAGAAGATCCAACGGAGAGCAGCGCGCTTCATTACAGGATCATTTGCTAATCGAGAAAGCGTTACGGAGATGATTGATAAATTCCAGTGGAAGACTCTGCAGAAGAGACGCTCTGTCGCTCGGTACGGGCTTTTGTCGAAGTTTCGAGAACATACCTTTACCGAGGAGTCTAGCAGTATATTGCTTGCTGCTACGTATATCTCGCGAAGAGATCATGAAGATAAAATCAGAGAGATTAGAGCCCACACAAAGGCATACCGACAATCTCTCTTTCCGCGAACAATACGTGACCGGAATAGGAGGGATTACCGACAGTGGTACTCAAGGTACCCTCCGCCACACACCGTCGGGTGGCTTGCGGAGTATGGATGCAGATGTAGATGCAGAAGGGAAGGAAATAGGCGACGTGCTTTCAAAGCAACCATCCCGACATTTTCCTGGAGTCAATCAGGAAAATCGCAGAAAATCTAAATATGGATTTCCGGAGATAGATTGCAACCATCGTCCTCCCGAATGCGAGTCCAGTGTGTTACCACTGCGGCATCTCGCGAAGGTGCTTCCTTTCGAGGAATATGGATATTGCCGGAGTACCAGGAATTTACATGGACTGAATTTTCTTTGTTTGCATTCGCATCGTAATGAATGATGATTGTATAGTAAAGCGCTTCCTTCTCATAAAGAAGTGACACATTGACATCAGTAAACATTTGTTCGTCCTCTCAGTTACAAAAGGTAATAATCAAGTTTTAATTAGTACGTCGGGCAAATAAGCTTGTGTAACACAAAACAACGCTTTCCATCGGCCGCTCTAGAAGCTCTCTGCAGTACAACGCCGCGGGCATTTAGGTGTGTACCAGGGCTTCGGACAAGTACCTGCAGACAGACAAAAAACCAATTACGTGCCTTAATTTTTTCCAAGGAGGTAATTAAAGCGTCGCGAATAGCCCTCGTACAAAGCAGTTATTCAACTGTGTTATGGCGCGCAACATAACGGCCCAGCGACCTACAGGGATGGCTGGAATTACCTTCTGACCACTGTCCGACACACACACACACACACACACACACACACACACACACACACACCGTCTCCAAAAAGGGGCCACTCGAATTAAGCGACTCGACAGATGCCATACGCTTCAGGTACAATGCTGATGGATGCTCTAGTTTCTTGTCTGCCACATGGTCCTCGCTTATTTCACTAATTGCAGAAATGATTTTGAATAAAATGCCTGCATCAGCTGCACTTTCCTCTTTATTTTAAAAAATTAGAAAAGAAATTTCTGGCGTGTCTTCACTAAAAGCTGAGATCTATTGACAGGAGACATTCTCTGACATCAAGGGATCGTCAATTCAGTATTGGAGGGAAGCGGGAGGAGGGAGAGGTGGAAAAAATCGCAGAGGGAGACCGTAGAACCGCAACAAACCCGTCTGCGGACTGAAGACCACAACAATAACATGTACATAGTAACGAAACAAAGTACAAAGGAATTACGTACAGAAGAACATAGAAATAAGCATAATGAACGAGAACATATTAAGTTCCTCTTTACTTTCTGCAACTGGGACAGGAGGGGAAGACACAGTACACAAATGCACTAAGCTTCTCAGTTAATATCAAAAGGACCAAATGGCGCTATAGTGTGAATGCGATGTGTTGTGACGACAGCTGATATAAAGTCACTAATTACTGAGTTTCTCGTAACTCTGAATTGAACTCAAGTCCAGAGGCTCACGATGTACAATGTATCCAAGAAAACTATGGTCATCGGTCACTTTGTTCACAGAGATAAAAACTAGTCTCTAAGAGCACACTCAAGATAGTACACTCACATTCAAAAATGTTCAAATGTTTGTAGAACTTATGGGACTTAACTACGGGGTCATCAGTCCCTAAGCTTAAAAACTACTTATGAACTAGCTAAGACTAAGGACGGCACAAATATCCATGCCCGAGGGGGGATTCGAACCTCCGTCCGTAGTGGCCGTGCAGACCGTGACTGGAGCGCCTCAGTCCCCTCGGCCACCACGGCCGGCACATTCACATTATCGGCGCCAAAAATTGGCGCTAAAATCTCGCTATCATCGGTTACCTCAAAGTAATCACGCACTAGCAGCACAATATGTTCGTTATCAACCGACAGGCGTCATAAGCAGATTTCAAACGAAAAATTAATTATGGGAAGACAAATAACAGCAAATAAAGATGTTAAAATGTTCAAATGTTTGTAAGTCTATCGGACCAAGCTGCGTGGTCATCAGTCCGTAGCTTACAAACTACTTAAATCTAGGTAAACTAAACTAACCTAAGGACAACACACACACCCATGCCCCAGGGAGGACTCGAACCTCCACGGCGAGCAACCGCGCGCTTCGCAGCGAAACGATTTAGAACGCTCGGCTACTCCACCGCGGCTAAAGCATCCAGTAGTCATTAGTTAGTGCTAGTGTTTGCCAGTAATTCGTTAGCATCATTGTTGTTTTTGTTGTAGTCATCATGTCTGATGAAACGCGAAATAAAAAGAGACAAACTCTTTAGGAATACGAACACGCTAACAAAGAAAACACACCAAGCAAATGGAAGTTGACCACGTGTTATTATGACAGTTTACCAGTGGCGAACAATTCGGGAGTTACATTGAACGTATTGACTGGAAGAGAACAGCTCAAGCGTGAAGTGCCAACTAGTGAGTAATTTGAGTCATACTGTGATACTGCCAGTAACTTGGTAATATTGTGTAAACTTCATATTCATAACTATGTGTGCCGCAATAATTCTTAACGAAGAAAACGCCTACATGGGCCTTCCTACATGCCTTCCAGAATGTGTCTGATATACTACACTGTAATTAATGCAGCAGTATCGTGTTTCGTTGCACAGTACGCCGCACAATTTACTGTAAACAACAGACCACCCATGCGCATCAGGCTGCACGTAATGTTACATCCATGTTTGTATGCAGAGGTAGCTTTCGCTGCTTCCACCTGTTGCTATCACTGGTTTCGTACAAACTCGTTGGTTTTTTTGGGTCTCTGAACGTCGTACATTCACTTTCCTTAAAGATAATTTCAACGGCTGTTTTTTCCCTTGTATGTAGGCGACTTGAGGACCATATTGCTCTTAATGTTATTTCAATTTCAAAGCACTTTATCAAGTTTCATTAGTAGCCTCTCCCTGCTGACCTTCCTGCTCTCTTGGATTCCTCCTGTAACTCTGCTGTACGCTACAGTCGGGCCAAAATACGGCGATCCCTGCGCTTGTGACAATCGGTTTTGAGCGCCGGCTGCGGCAGCAGACCACAGGCATGCATCACAAGCCGTCCGCACAGTTGTCAGTTTCTCGCCTCCTAACTTCCAAACTTCACATAAGTTCCCCTGAGAATGTTGCATGAGTGGCTCTCGTGGATGTAAGTATATTGTGGAGAGGTGGCTTAGACGCAGCGTTTGAGGTGTTTCCGGAATGGTGTTTTGTCTGTGGAACGTAGTGGGCGTTCATATGGAACTTGATGGAAGATTAAAACAGTGTGCCGGTGAGCGCTTTCCCGCGAAGGCAAAGGACCGGGTTGGAATCAGGGTCCGGCAGACACTTTTAATCTGGTAGGAAGTTTGTAGAATTATTTAATTTGACATGTGTGTGGTGTAAAATCAGCGCCATACGCCAGACGTAAGAGAACGATCGTGGAGAAGGCAGCGATCGACCGAAAGCCAATCGCAAGCAGGCGCCGCGCATTCTGTAGGGACTAACCGAAGATGCGCGCCCTCTACAAGCGGCTATATCTAGACCCACATACCTCTGGACGACGCGTTAGTTACTATTCAGTAATACGTCAGTTACTGGTGAGAAGTCGGACAGTTATTATCAGAACTCAGGCAGTTACTAGGCAGCAGCTACGACGACAGAGCTAGGACAGTTACTAATCAGAACTCTGCTACGAACTACGTCACCGCGCAGCTAGTATCATACAGAGTCCGCCTCCGTAGCTCAGCAGTAGCGTCGCTGACTACCACGCAGGAGGCCCGGGTTCGATTCCCGGCATGGGACTGGGTGTTGTGTGTTGTCCTAATTCTCATCTCATCATCATTGGTACGTAAGTCGCCCACGTGGCGTCATCTAAAAAGAGTTACACTAAGGCGGCCGAACAATCCCGCTAGGGATCTCCCGGTCAAGAAAGCCATACGCTCATTTCATCATACAGACGACGACGCGAGAAGAGAGAAGAAACTGACATATGTTCTAAAGATGAGTATATTAAATGTTCAGTCAATAAATATGTTGTAATAGCAACTATGTCAATGTTTTAGATTTCAAAGGATCCTGCACCAGTACCTTTATTGACGAGTAAACAACAAAAAGCGGCGAGGTCACAACAACATGAGAGCAGAGCGTGGCGCTGAGCTAGTCAGAGGTAGTGGGCGGCTGGAGCAGCCTAGCGGCTTTTCCTTATCTCGGCTGGCGGCCTTGCCCGCCCCGCCATTCAGCAGCAGACGCCCCGTAAACCGTGACCTGAGCGGCGCCGTAAAGCCGCAGCGGCGCACTTGCCGCCTGCCTCCCACGCGGTACCTGAGCACTGCTGTGCCGGGGTCACGCGGCCGCTGCCCACTGCCCTCGTGGGAGTGACCTCGCGCTGACTGCCCACGCCCCATTCTACTCTCTCCGCATCCGCCTGCTCCACGCAAATATACCATCGCAACTGCGCTCTTTTTCTCCTTGCCGGCCGCGGTGGCCGAGGGGACTGAGGCGCTCCAGTCACGGTCTGCATGGCCACTACGGTCGGGGGTTCGAATCCCCCCTCGGGCATGGATATTTGTGCCGTCCTAGTTCGTAAGTAGTTCATAAGCAGTTTGTAAATTCAGGGACTGATGACCCCGTAGTTAAGTCCCATAAACTAAAGAAACAAACAACCATTTTTTTCTCCTTCTCTAAACTGCTCACAGGTAACAGTAAACATTCAACTTTCGTAGCCAGACTACACCATTTTTCCAGACCATTACTCACCACAAAGGAAGAGAGAGTAATTAAAGTAATCCTCTGACTGTTATCGCAGATTCGATCTCAAAATTAAATGCCAAGTAAATTTGATACCAAAATGTGGTCTTCACTCCGACGTCTGGTTTGACGCAGCTCTCCACGCTACCCTGCCTGTGCAAGGGCAGAATAACAACGGCAACCCATATCAATCTTAACCTGATGATTATAACTAACAACAGCGACCAACCACAAATATGGAATCAAATGTTTACTTATTTAAACCACGACCGGTTTCCGATTTTCTTACAAATGCATCTTCAAAATCACAGACAAGGACAAAACATGTAAGTTTTTTCGACACGCCATGTGTTTTTAACGTTTGAACTATTTCATAAATGTCATGATAGACGCAAAGAAAAAAGTAATCCAACGTGAAGTTATAAAATAGTAAACAAAATATTTTTGCGAAAATATAACAGAAATAAAACTAAGCATCAGCTGGAAACCACGTCAACCATTTGACGATGGTTATGATTTTGTAAGCTTCAGGAGCCTCAGTGATATAATTTTTTTTAAAGAGCTGACCGCCATTTGACTGAATGTTTTTGTTTATTGACACAACCTGGTTTCGGCCTTAGGCCATTTTCAAGTGCTGTGATAAAAAAACCTGTCTGACAATTTTTTTTTTTTTTTTTAATCACACCACTTGAAAAGTGTCAATAAACAAAAACATTCAGTCAAATGGCGGTCAGTTCTTTAAAAAAAAATTATAAGACTGAGGCTCCTTACGCATACAAAATCATAAGCATCTTCAAATGGTTGACATGCTTTCCAGCTGATGCTTCGTTTTATTTCTGTTATAGTTTCGCAGTCCTAGGATAGACAAAATATTTTGTTTACTAATTTAAAACTTCACGTTAGATTCCCTTTTCTTTTTTTCTTTCTTTCTTCTTTGTCTCTATCGTCACATTCATGAAAGAGTTCAAAAGTTAAAAACACATGGTGTGTCGAGAAAACTTACGTGTTTTGCCCTTGTCTGTGACGAAATCATCCTGTATTCCTGTTATGTATTTTTAACATTTTATGATTTGAATGTGCATCTTCAAAAACATAATACTACATCCACGGTTGTCACAACGTCAGTTTTTGACAAAATAGAGCTGTTTGAACCTGCGTACTTCTATCCCTTTCGATTTACCTCTGCGTCTCTTACCCCACACACTTCCTTCCAGTGATAAATTGACGATTCATTAATGTCTATCCCAATCGATTCCTTCTTTTAATGAAGCTATACCAGAAATTTACTCTCTCTCCAGTTCTGTTCAGTACTTCGTCATTAGTTACGCGATCTACCCATCTGATGTTCAGTAGTCATCTATGGCCCCACATTTCAAACGCTGATTTCATCTTTCTGTCTGAACTCGTAATCGTCCAAATTTGATTGGCGTATAAGACTACACTCTACACAAAACACTTTGAAACAGACTTCCTGACACTGAAATCATTATTCCATATTAAAAACTTCGTGCCACATTTCGAGTTTCTGTAAAAGATAGCCACTCTTGGAAATTTTCTGCCTATTAAAGTTTCGCGTTTTTTATTGCCTTTTGCAAGAGTGACCTAACATGTTTTGTGTACCGCGATGGGTCAGCCACCTCTTTTGTTAATTTGTTTGGTATAAATCTGTCAATGGTTGTCTACATTATTTCTTTGAATGTAAGCCATATCTGATCTACACTCACATTGTTAGTTTCGAAAGACTGGACATACTGCCTCTACTACGGTGGTTCAGTCAAGCAAAATTACACGATGCAGGAATATTATGTGACCATCGCATGTGTTCGCGCACACGTGACGCAGTCGAGGCGCTGGACAGGACTGTCTCGTTGTCCGAGGCGCACACTTTTCCTCCGCCACGCAGTCAAATTTCAAATTTTCAAATGTTTGTAAACATAATGAACCAAACTGCTGTGGTCATCGGTCCCTAGACTTACTAACTACTTAACCCTTTGTGGCCCAAGGAACCAAATTGAGATGTGAAACAATTTTAATTTGTATAATTACATTACAAGTGATATATAAAACTAATATAAGAAGTGAAAATAGTACTGGAGTGTTTACAATTCTTTTAGAACGTATGGTTACGTAATGAAACCACTGGTCGACTACATAAAGTTCTAAGGTTCTAAAATATTAGTCTACTCTACAATGCAGAACCTTTCGTAACTTACCAGAACTATGCCAACTCAGAAGATGATACAGTGGAAAACAATATATGTAACCTCACGATCCTCAGCAACCCACCGGCATACACTGCGCAGCCGAATGTTTTTGTAACTTTCCCGCGAAAACGTATTACCCAAGTCGGCAGTGAGCTGAATATCGCCGGCCGCGGTGGCCGAGGGGACTGAGGCGCTCCAGTCACGATCTGTACGGCCATTACGGTCGGGGGTTCGAATCCCCCCCTCGGGCATGGATATTTGTGCCGTCCTTAGTATAAGGTATTTGATAAGTAGTTTGTAAGTTTAGGGACTGATGTCCCCGTAGTTAAGTCCCATAAGCTTAACAAACATTTGAACATTTTTGAATTTGAGTTGAATATCTTGACGACAGAGGGTAGTATACTCCAGTGCCGTGGAGCCGATTTTGAGACATTACATTAAAGGTGGTCTCAGTGAGAAACCATGTGCAGGCAAAGGGTTAAACGACAAAACACACACACAATATACATGCCCGTAAGAGGATTCGAACCTCCGACGGAAGAAGCCGAGCAATCCAAGACATGGCGCCTTAGACCACGCGGCCATTCCTGTGCGGCAGTAATTTCAAGTCAACCCATATGCTTAGAAGAAAATTTTTGTACGTAGACGACGCAAAACTACATCAGTGTCTATGTTTAGTTTCTGTGTATATAGTGTACAAACATGGAATTTGTCCTAGTATCCATTTCACGTGTTCTCCGGTAGAGTCTCTGTGTTGCAGCTGCCTTTCTCGTTCATGATCCAACAAAAGAAAATTCTTAACGCTGAATATAAATGTAGGTATTACACAGTATTTTTGTGGAGGATATTATTTGGAATGTAACCTTGTACGCAAATAAAACGTGGACGACAAAAGAACGAAAGCTTTTGAATTATGGAGTAATTGAAAATACTGAATATGATCCAATGACGAGGTACTAAACCGAATTGAGGAAAAAAGAGAATGCTGGCACAACTTGACTGAAAGACGAATCGGTTGATAGTGCACGTCATGAGCATCAAGGAACTGTCACTTGGATAATGGGGGAAGAGTGGGGGTCGGGAGAAACTGCAGATGGCGGCCAAAGCGTGAGTGCGGCCGAGATTTTTCACACAAATCAGGTGAAGTTGAGCGCAGCTGTGAGTGACAGGAAATTACGATTAAAAAAAATTCTGGCCCATCTAGGAATCAATCTACGGAATTCTGTGAGAAATTTCCAAAAAAGGATGCCTATCGAATATGTGGCCCCCAAACGATGTAATATCGAACGAGCTGCTGTGGAAGCGTTAACATAGACGACAGAAAACTAACGTATTTTAAACTGAATATAATTAAAAAGGAAAGCATACCATTAGTCATGCCGGTTAAGCACTGTAATAAGGAAAGTCGTAGTTTCACTTACTTCACGCGTCATTTACGCTGGTCGGTGGAATACCTTACTTGAAACATTATCCCCTTATTTCTAATCGGCGTATAACGAATTTATCCTGGGTAGGGAAGAAAAGGCATTCTCTCTGATAGCAGAAGCTGCATTTTCAACATTGAGGAAGCCGGTGAGTAAGCTAAGGGAAAGTAATTTTTATTTACTACATTGCTCTTATTTTTAATATTTTGGTTTTTGTATCCATGCTGTCAACGCTTCTACAGTCGGGCGTCGATTTTCACTATAAGGTATGAAGAAGACGTAGCTGACAATTCAAGTAAGTAAATTTGCTACTTTAATTAATTGTAACTCTTTTACCACAACTCGCGACACCAGGATCGCGTGGTTGATATATTATCGCGCGTGCACGTTGTATAGTACAATAAATAGAAAGAAAGTGGTAAATCGTGCACTGCATCCTGTAGGGCCCCCGAAAGAACGTACAAGTTCGGCACCGCGATGTGGCCTGGACTCGACTAACGTCTGAAGCAGTGCTGGAGGATTGACACCGACCATAGAGCAGGGCTGTCCATAAACCCGTTTAGGGATGGAGACCTCTTCTGAACAGCACGTTGCAAGGTGTGTCTTATATGCTCAATACCGTTCATGTGTGGGGAGTTTGGCGGCCATGGGGGTGTTCCTGGAACCACTCTGATGAAAATATGGACGAATGGGATGTCGCACTGTCCTTATGGAATTCACCAAGTCCGTCGGAATGTACAGTAGACATGAATGAATGCAGGTGATCAGCCAGGGTGTGGTCAGAATCTTATCTAGACGTATCAGGGGCCCCATATAACTCCAACTGCACACGCGCCACACCATTATAGAACTTCTGTCAGCTTGAACTGACCTCTGCATACAAGCAAGGTGCATAGATTCATGAGGTTATCTCCATACAGTTCATACTCGTGAAACGGTCGTACTAGAAAATCCCGAACTCAAATGTTCAAATGTATGTTAAACAAAGGTTTTCTATATTGGACCGTCTTCAGTCTTATTTACGAGCTAATCGGGTGCCAATGGCAAATGTATTAATGCATCTGACAAACGACCATTTGAGGAAAAACAATCCCTACCGCAAACCCAACATGACTTTTTAAGTTCGTTCCGTCCACTTCAATGCCTTTCTGGCGTATGTGTCTCTGCTGCTCGCCGCGGCGGAGAGGCCGAGCGCATTGGGGCGCTATGCTGCGACGCCCGAGGCCGTTCCCCGTCGAGAGTTCGAATTCTCCCTCGGGCATGGATGTTTGTGCTGTCTTTATTATTAGCTAGTTCATAAGTATTTTGTAAGTTTACGGACTGATGACCCCACATTAAGTTTCAAATGTTCAAATGCTTGTATAGCTTATGGGACTTAACTACGGGGTCATCAGTCACTAAACTTACAAACTACTTATGAACTAGCTAATCCTAAGGATGGCACAAACATCCATGCCCGAGGGGGGATTCGAACCCCCGATCGTAGTGGCCGTGCAGACCGTGGCTGGAGCGCCTCAGTCCCCTCGGCCACCGCGGCCGGCCCACATTAAGTCCCATAAACTTAACAAATGTTTGTATTATTTGATAAGCTGTGCAGCTTACTGGACAGCTGCATATAGTTACTCTTCAAAACCTACAGAGAAAA
This sequence comes from Locusta migratoria, assembly GCA_026315105.1. Taxonomy (NCBI): domain Eukaryota; kingdom Metazoa; phylum Arthropoda; class Insecta; order Orthoptera; family Acrididae; genus Locusta; species Locusta migratoria. The sequence goes on along the minus strand of CM048744.1, from coordinate 97,070,435 downwards.
ACTGCGAAGGAACAGAATTGGTCTCATAAAATCATGACAGCACATAGGGTTTACATTCAAAAACGACCTCTGCTACACGCGAAATTATTGAAGACCTCGGGGGGAAATAATGATAACCCTTATTTATAAAGCGATGAGATATGACGACTTGTATGTTTGAAAAATAGTTTCTATTACATGTTTTAATATTTGTTTTAATATTTATATTTACCATTTCTCTGCAAATGCATGTACTAGTTGAAGAAAAAGGAGCATTCTGTCGGATATGATTGTTTGCACCAAATACATTAAAAATACAAAAGCTGAGGGTTATCATTAGAGTCTGCTGTTGTTTTGACACCGCGCCCTCCTGTTTTCCTGCACCTGGCCGCTATCTAAAGGCCGCGCGCTGTTGTGCTGGGCCCGCCACATGCAGCCGGCAGCTGAACACCTCCACACGCACCAGCCGGTCTGTCTGCGGGCAACCACGCGTGCTATTTAGATGCGCTCTTCGATTTCCCGCGCGATGCTCCCCTAATGAGATGCTAATGACAGAGACGGGAATTAGGCCGATAGCATCTGGCACGTAAAACCAATTTCCTCTACTCGGGTCTCACTGACCACCGAGATCGCCGATTGCTGCCCAGCTTTCCTTTCCTTCTCTTTTAAGATTGCGCGAATATAATTTCGCTGATGAAACTCGAGAACTGAAACACCAACAGTGTCAAAAAGAAAACACCGATCTACTAATTTTGATAAGTTGAATGTTTTACTGAAAGGAACATTATTTCTTTCTTTTCTGTCTCCACAGTTACAAAAAATTAAGCTCGGCTTTATTTATTCCGTCTGAACTTTGAGATTACATCGGATTAAATTAGATGTACTTTTCGTTCTTTATATCCATAGTAGCGCCATCCTCTGGCATGTAGAATATGTCATACAACAAGAATACTATGTAAAGGCACCCTGATATCCGTCCTATAGATACAAGATGGAATGGTCCTCATGAGGGTGGAGAAACACTAAAAATTTTAAAAAATCCTAAACATATATTCATTGTAGAGATAATATTTCATTGTAGAGATAGTATAAACTTGTCATTAAACATGACCGTGTCCACCTCACTGTTGTACTTACGATAATCATGAATCTACTTCAGCTGCACATCATCAAGGAGGAAATAAATTTATGTTAATTATAGTTGACCACATTACTGACCCGCAAGTGTGTAAGAGTGAGGTTTTTCTGTAACAGTAATACAATAGTGTGCAAAATTAAACAACAAGCCGCTATTTTTCCATCACGTGTCGAACTCACTATTTTATTTTATTTCTTATATATATAATTTTTTTGTATAGCTTATGGGACTTAACTACTGGGTCATCAGTTCCTAAACTTTGAAACTACTTATGAACTAACTAAGACTAAGGACGGCACAAATATCCATGCCCGAGGGGGGATTCAAACCCCCGACCGTAGTGGCCGTGCAGACCGTGACTGGAGCGCCTCAGTCCCGGCGGCCACCGCGGCAGACGAACTCACTATTTAGTCATTCAAACTGTCAACAGGTGCCCGTAAAATCGTGATCCGCACGGAAAATGGCATTCCGGCGAGTGTGCAACCATACCAATGATGATATCACAGCACCTAAGAGGATAGTCTTTACTGACTAGTCCCAAATCCATAGTCGCTCGGTACACATGGACAGACCGTGCAGTAAGGTCACAGATGGCGTCCATGACGATCTCTGCGGTGGGGTGCCATAGGAAGAATGGAACCAGGACAGTCTCAAACCCATGTGGCCCGATGGCTTAATGTAGATCGTTCTGTTGTTTCTCGGCTGTGGCGTCACTTTGTAGAAACCAAAACTGTTGACCGAAGACCATGGCAGGGTCGACCACGTGTGATGTCAGAATGAGAGGTCGCATGACGGTAAGAACGTCGGTCCCGACGCAGTACTGCACGAGAGGTGCCATATTTCAACTGTTAAAATGCTTGTAAACCTAAGGGAACAAAGTGATAAGGTCATCCATCTGTAGACTTACAAACTATTTCAACCTACGGTAAGGACAACCCCCTCTCCCCTCCACATACACACTGTCATATACGGTCTAGGGAGGACTCGAACTTCCGGCGGGAGCAGCCGTGTAATCCGTGACACTGGCGCCTTAGACCGCGCCGCCATCCCCAAGCGGCAGCTGGCATCTGACCACCTAGTATCGACTGTAAGAGGTGTATCGAGGAAAGCAGTGTGCAGATGGCGTGTGCAGAATGGCCTCTATTATTGGACACCTGTTGTATGCGTGCCCGCGACGACTCTTTACAGAAATGGACGACTCCGGTGGAGTTGCCAACATGCCACGTGGACGGTGGCGTGGGGGAAAGCGGGACTTTGGACAGTTTCCATTGCTTCCAGATTTCCGCTCCACCCTTTTAGTCACCTGGTGCCGAGGTGGCAACGCCGCAATGACGAATTCCGGAGACGACGGCCGCCGGGTAATTAAAAAATTGCAGCAGGCCTCTTCCTTGAAATTGGCGGGAAATTCATAAAAAACATTCCAATGTAGTGTAGCCACCCACCATCCCTCTTTTCGCTGCTGCCAATTTGGTGTGAGATTCAAAAATATCTTAACATTCCACAACCACCCCATACCCCACTTTCCGCCGCTCCCCGCCCACTTTGCAAGAGGTGTGACCTCTATGTCAGAAAGTGCACTCACTATATCACTTACTGCATGAGCACACTTGATTTAATTTGATTTTCTCAGGGAAGCCAAAACTGTCTTGGTCCAACCCGCCACTACCCGCACCGATACTAAGTTTATTGTGCGGTATCGCTCCCTGTATATCTAGTAAAGCCAACCAATGCCCTTGAACAGTGCAAGGAGTCCCTTTACCAGTTCTTTATTAGACACAATTTCTTCGGGTCTGGTTGTCCCAAATGTTCTGTGCATTTTACTCTCCATTGAGCACACTTACCAGAAGACCTTCTGGTGTCAGAAAATCAGTTCAGGGTGGGACGATGCAGAAGTTCTAAAGAAACTCTAAAATTGTAAGTGTAGCAAAAACTATGCTGCAAGCAAGGCCAAGTAGATCAGGTGGTAGTGCGTTCACATGTCATGTGATCAGTCCAGGTTCGAACCTACTTTCTAGAAACATTTTTAACCGTCTGTTTGTATACATACAGTAAGTTTTTCCATGAAGACACCGATTCGATAGCAACGAATATTTATAATTTTTCCACACGTTACAATACCACCTAATTTCCAAATGAAATTGTATTAGTATTTAACGCTTTAATCTATGTACATTAATTGTGAAATTCATTTTCAGTTACATGAATTTTTAAAAAGAAAATATTGTAATTAAAATTTTAATTAGCTGTAACAGTCATTACGTAAGTAAAATAAAGTATTCAGAATGAAACTTTCACTCTGCAGCGGAGTGTGCGCTGATATGAAACTTCCTGGCAGATTAAAATCGTGTGCCGGAACCGGGACTCGAACCTGTAACCTTTGCCTTTCGCGGACAAGCGCTCTACCGACTAAGCTATCCCGACACGACTCACGATGACGCCTCTCAACATCATAAAGCTATTTACGATGTAATGGATGACATTTTAATCATAAATTTTATTTAAAATTTGTAAGTAATGAAAATGTTTCCCGCAGGGAAATTCGAACTCAGATCAGCAGCATGATAGTCAAGAATCAGCTATTTTGCCACACTCATTGCCTAGTATACATATCTTTACAACTCTTTTTCTCGAATTATTCTGGTTAGTGCTCTTCAAAACTTCGAAGAGTCGACACCCTTGACGTATGGTACTATCATCTGAAGTCTCATCCCAAACTATTTTTTGTGGTTTTAGGGCGCCCAGACAAGAACAGAGATTCGCTAGATCTAAAAAAAAATTGGTAACTGCCAGTTAGAACATCAAGAAGAGGCTAAAAACGAAAGACAAAAGACAATTAAAAGGGTTAAATATCCTTTGATAAGTTGGCCACGTCGATAAAACGCAAAACTCGAGCAGCTGCTCGTGTATCATCAGCTAAAATTTCCTCCAGAGTAGACGGAAAGTGAAGGGCTACACGGAGATGATGAAAATTAACACAAGACAGTAAAACATGTCGCACTGTCAGCAGTTCACCGCAGGAGCACAGCGGTGCAGGGTCGGCGGATAGCAAGTGACGGTGGCTGAAACGGCAGTGACCGATACGCAACCGGGCCAGGATGACCTCCTCTCGCCGAGAGGGGCGTGAGGAGGTACTCCAAGCGCTCGAGATCGGTTTTACAGTTCTCAATTTATTGTTGTACAGTGAAAACCTCGCACTGTGCCATGACGACACGATATTCCGGCGAAGAGCACGTTGAACATTGTCCGATGGGACGCAAAAGGTAGCCATGCGAGGCAAAAAAGCTGCGGCCTTGGCTGCTATGTCGGCGGTCTCATTCCCGGGCACACCCAAGTGGCCAGGGACTCATCCCAAACTAAATTACCTAGACCTTGTTATTTGGTATCGTTCGTGGTGTCAGTGTATATCTGAGGTAATTCAGCGATCAAATGTCTAAGCCAGTATGAACAGCCACTACTTGTGGGGAAGGAACGTGAACCATTCCTTTTCCCCCACGCGTTAAGCCTGCGAAAGCACGGGGCACGTGCCGAGAAACAAACCAGCCGGCGTTGGAACAGAATCCGGGAAGCGTGCGCGGGTCGGGCGCCGTAAGTCAGCGAGCAGCCAGATAAAAGGAGGCGGCGTCTAATAAAGCGGCCGCTATAAATACAGGCCGCAGCAGCAGACGTGGCCCGCGTTCCTCGCCGCGGGGCACGCGCCCGCCCACCTCCACATGGGAGCTGCGCCGGCGCGGAATGAGCCAATACCGCAGCATGTGGCCAAACAATATGTGGAGGACGTCAGGCCTTCCAGAGGGCTCTCCATAATTTAGCAGCAGGGAAGGAGTCATCCTCCGATACTGACCAGACTGGCCAGACTGGCGTGCTCTGCCAGTAACGACATTTTGCACACGATATGGAGCAGATGGGTTCAGCCAACACCACCTGAATTCTTATGAGACCAAAATACTTTTGTTGTGGCGTAAAGTCAGCGCCATACGCCAGACGTAGAAGAACGATCGTGTAGAAGGCAGTGATCGACCGAAAGCCAATCACAAGCACCGGGCGAGGTGGCACAGTGGTTAACACACTGGACTCGCATTCGGAAGGATGGTGGTTCAAATCCACCTCCGGCCGTCCAGATTTAGATTTTCCATCATTTCCCTAAATCACTCCAGGCAAATGACGGGATGGTCCCTTTGAAAGGGCACGGCCGATTTCCTTCCACATTCTTACCCAAATACGAGCGTAAGCTCCGTCTCTAATGACCACGCTGTCGACGGGACGTTAAACTCAAAGCTTCCTTGCCGGCCGCGGTGGCCGAGGGGACTGAGGCGCTCCAGTCACGGTCTGCTCGGCCACTACGATCGAGGGTTCGAATCCCCCCTCGGGCACGGATATTTGTGCCGTCCTTAGTGTTAACTAGTTCACAAGTAGGAGACACCGGAAGATACCAGATAGATTTTATAATGGTAAGACATAGATTTCGGAACCAGGTTTTACAGTGTAAGACATACCCAGGGGCAGATATAGACTCTGACCATAACTTGTTGGTTATGAACTGTAGGCTGAAACTGAAGAAACTACAAAAAGGTAGGAAAAGAAGGAGATGGGACCTGGATAAATTGAAGGCACCTGAGGTTCTTAAGAATTTCAGAGGGAGCTTTAGGCAACAATTGACAGAAACAAGGGAAAATAAAACCGTAGAGGAGGAATGGGTAAAATTGAGATGAAATAGTGAAGGTAGCAGAGGACAAAATAGGTAGGAAGGCAAGACCTACAAAAAATCCTTGGATATCACAGGAGATACTAAATTTAATCGATGAAAGGAGAAAATATAAAAATGTAGTAAATGAAACAGGCAAAATGGAGTACAGACGACTAAGAAATGAGATTGACAGGAAGTGCAAAATGGCTAAGCAGGAGTGGCTAGAAGGCAAATGCAAGGATGTAGAAGAATGTATAAATAGGGGAAAAATAGATATAGCCTACAGGAAAATAAAAGAAACATTTGGAGATAAGAAAAACAGCTCTATGAATATCAAGGACACGGATGGAAAACCAGTTCTCAGCAAAGAAGGGAAAGCTGAAAAGGTGGAAAGAGTATATAGAGAGGCTCTACGCAGGAAATGAACTTAGAGGCAAAATTGTAGGAAGGGGGAAGAAATAGATGAGGATGAAATAGGAGATACTATACTGAGAGATGAATTTGACATAGGACTGAAGGACCTAAGTCGAAACAAGGCCCCTGGAGTAGATTACATTCCCTCAGAGCTACTGAAGTCTCTGGGAGAACCAGTCATGACAAAACTGTTTCACCTGGTGTGTAAGATGTATGAGACGGCGAAGTACCCTCAGACTTTAAGAAAAATGTTATAATCCCCATTCCAAAGAAAGCAGGCTCAGAGAGGTGTGAAAACTCCAGAACCATCAGTTTCATAAGTTATGGTTGCAAAATATTAACACGAATTATTTACAGAAGAATGGAAAAGGTGGTAGAAGACGACCTCGGGGAAGATCAGTTTGGGTTCAGAAGAAATGTAGGAACATGGGAGGCAATACTCACTTTACGGCTTATCCTAGAAGATAGATTAAGAAAAGGCAAACCTACATACCTAGCCCACTCATCGACTGATTCTCACCTGTCTAAAATTCTAAACTCCCTAGCACGCTTAACGCTGCGACATGCAGCAAAAGAACGTTGGAATATTAAAACGGTTAAAGTACAGTCGACAAGGAGATTATTAGCGACTAAGCACAAGTTCGGAATGTGTCACAGAACGTGAATAAATGGACCATGTAATTTCGAAACAACTATTCATAAAACGAGGACATGCAATTGGACTACATGTTTCTTCTAAAACTCATCTAGTCGCTAAGTGTTTTTCTGTCTCACTAGTCGTTATTCCAATTTACTTCTTTTCTTCATTTTATTAGTGCATTCTCACTAGAAACGTAAAAATTCAGCAAGAAAACAAAGATTATTCTTTTAATGTGTCAACGTCGACTTTAATTAACAACTTAAATGGATTAATACAATAGTTTATTCTTTTAACAACAAACCACTACCATTATTGAAGATGTCAAACGCTGGCGTACTGATATTTTCTAGTGTGTCTTGTATGCATATTTTACAACAGCCGTTAATCGGAGATTTTTTTATCACTTTCTCTGTTCTTTCAACTCTCAGCAATACGGAGAATTTACCCCTCTTAATGTATCCACTGGTCGTCAATTTTACATTGCTGAATTTTATTGTCACAGTCATTTCCTTAATGAGAGAGAGAGAGAGAGAGAGAGAGAGAGAGAGAGAGAGATATCCTTGATTAACTGCTCTACGAAATTCAATATTTCTCCATCCCCCTTTTTTATATAGAAATCAGCGCGGTTTGGGCACAGACATTCAACTCCCTCAGACCAAAATCGTGGCTTCGCTACTGAACAACAATCTATATAATTGTACAATAATACTGTACAGTATTATTGACAGTCTAAGCGCCGCTTCAGAGAATCATGTTACTAGAGCAAAAGACGCCAAATATTCGCGGACACACCTAAAAAAAAAAAAGAAAAATGTTTAATTAGTTTATGGGACTCAACTACGGGGTCATCAGTCCCTAAACTTACAAACTATTTATGAACTAGCTAACACTACGAACGGCACAAATATCCATGCCCGAGGGGGGGGGGATTCGAACCCCCGACCGTAGTGGCCGTGCAGACCGTGACTGACGCGCCGCAGTCTCCTCGGCCACCGCGGCCGGCGGAGACACCTCGTAACGTTCAATTTATACAGGCAACTAGCTCAGCTCGGCGGCTGTCACGGAAGACAGAATACAACGGCCACGGCAATCAACGAGAAAGCCTGACGTCCGAGAGCCTGCCCGCGGCCTAGGGGGATGTAAATCAGGCGCCTGCTATTTGCGTAAATAGGAAACGTCCAGAATATTAAACGGCGGAATTCGGCAGCGTCAATGGCGGCAAATTATCGGTGCGTGCCGCTCGGCCCTTCCTCACCGCCGCCGCCGGCGAACACAATACCGGCCTGGCGTCCCCCCTACTTATCTGTGTGGTGTGGGAGGCGGCGGCCGTAGCTCATTGTTATTCATGGCCGCAGAGTTACGGCAGAGATTTCCCGCGGGCTCGTCCGCCGGGGGAGAAAGGTGCGCCGGCTGCCGAACACACTGCTCTCACCACCACCACCACCAAAGCCACAGACACTAATATTCCTTTCGCTGGTGATGCGCCCGCATCTTCTAAACCAGGCATTCACCTGAGGCACGAAGACGCTAAAGGTTAGCTGCCGCATAATACCCGGCATGCTGAAACTGAACTCGTAAGTTTGATTTTATAACAACAGACCCAAGTCGCTTAATTATTAATTGAATTTTACCGGTTTCACTCTATGAATAAGACCATCGTCAAAATGTACACTGTAAAAAAATATTAAAAAAGCACAAATGTTACGTTAATATTACGTAAATGACGAATTACTGGCCGGCCGCAGTGGCCGAGTGGTTTGCGGCGCGCCAGTCACTGTCTGCACAGCCGCTACAGTCGGGGATTCGAAGTTCAAAATGTTCAAATGTTTGTATAGCTTATGGGACTTAACTACGGGGTCATCAGTCCCTAAACTTACAAACTACCTACGAACTAGCTAATACTAAAGACGGCACAAATATCCATGCCCGAGGGGGGTTTCGAACCCCCGACCGTAGTGGCCGTGCAGACCGTGACTGGAGCGCCTCAGTCCCCTCGGCCATCGCGACCGTCCGCAGTTGAGTCCCTTAAGCTTAACAAACATTTCAACAAACAAACGAATTACATTTCTAATTTGAAGAATTGCGTTTGATAATAATTGATAGCTGTCGATTTATATTTA